>CAKXYN010000001.1:20641875-21283750 GCA_935064755.1 Tragelaphus eurycerus | reverse complement strand
GCAATGGCACTCCACTCCAGCACTCTTGCCTGGAGAATCCCATGGATGGAGGAGCCTGGTAGGCTGCAGTCCATGGGGTCGCTAAGAGTTGGGCACGACTGAGCGACTTCACTTTCACTTTTCACTTTCATGCATTGGAGAAGGAAATGGCAACCCACTCCAGTGTTCTTGCCTGGAGAATCCCAGGGATGGGGGAGCCTGGTGGGCTGCCATCTCTGAGGTCGCACAGAGTCGGACACGACTGAAGTGGCTTAGCAGCAGCAGCAGTCTCCATACCCTCCTCTCATTAGGCCTTAATCTCACTATTGAGATGAGCAGCGGGAGGCTGTGGGATGGGATGCTCTTTATGGGATGCCGTGTGCTCTGACATGGACAGGTTTGCTGTCATCACGTGACTTGTGTGTATCCAGTACGAGATCACAGGATTCTCCATGTAAGAATACTGGAGTGGGTCTCCATTTCCTTCTCCAGGGGATCTTCCCTTCCCAGGGATCGCACACACGTCTCTGGTGTCTCCTGTATTGGCAGGCGGATTCTTTACCACTGTGTCACCTGGGAATGCTTCTTTTTAGGTAGAATAGAAATAATATCTACGTCACAGAGCTGTTAGCAAATAGAACAGAGTAAATTAAATTCCATAACCAGCTGTTTCTGACAATGAAAACAATAAAAGCTCTTTCCTTAACTGTAAAATGAAAAAAATAAGACTACAATTTTTTAAGGTAATTGCCTTAATATATTATTGAGAAATATTATTATGTATTATTTGAGAAATAATTGTATGTATATGTAATTTCTATATGTAATATATGTTGCTAGCTATGTGTCATACACTGTTCTCAGCATTTTACAGAAAATAACATTTAGTTCTTAGAAAAGCCCTGCGAGATAAATACTTTTCTAACCTGGTTCCTTTGTCGCGTGTATGTTTGTTTTTTGGCCGCTGTGGACATGTTGGTAGTGGCCTCTAGAAAAATTCTTTCAAGAAAAACTTCAAACTGGGAATTCCGTCCACTCACCCTGATGGCTCAGCGAGTATAAAAAACTGCCTGTAATGCAGGAGACGTGGGTTTGATTCCTGGGTTGGGAAGATGCCCTGGAGAAGGAAACAGCAACCCACTCACAGGATTCTTGCCTGGGAATCCCACGGACAGAGGAGTCGGGTGGGTTATAGTCCATGGGGTCACAAAGAGTCGGACACAACGAGCATTCATGTTGGCCGGCTGTTGGCACCGACACTGCCTCGTCCCCAGGAAATGGGAGAGGTTCCGTGAACACCAGCGACTTCCCCAGGCGCAGATCTTGACACGGTCAGACCAGGTGGGAAATGATATTGACTCAGGCTCCCTGAGAGAGCACGTGTGGAGAGTGGGCATGTGTGGACACTTGGGCCTCTGTGTCCCCTGCTTGGGACTGTGTCCCCAGAGAGCGTACTGTGCTCACAGCTCCCAGGAGGACCTGGTGACCTCGCGGCTTTATTGTGGCCTTGATGTTGTGCTCATCGTGGCTCATGTTGCTGGGAGGCCTTGGAGCATGTGTTGGAAAAGCAGTTGAGACTTTAATCGTGTTTGGGTATGTTGGACCCTTTCACGTTAGTTTAATGACATGCCAGGTAGAGCTAGCCAGCGCGCAGTTTCCCTTTGGGAATGTGTGTTTTTCCAGGGCCCTTGGCGGCAGCCGGATCTGATCTGCCCGTTGGTTACGTGAGCTTCTTCTTGCATGAGTGCCTGGGACTGGTTACCAGGCTGGTCCTGTCCTTCCCCAGCCCTGAGATCCACAGGCAACTACAGTGCTCCTGCTAAGTGTTCGGTTTCCTGCAGGGCTGGGAACCTTGGGATCTCATGGAGGGGAAGGTAAGCAAGGCATAAACTAAAGCTGGGTGTAAGCAGGATCACAGCAGGTGTAGAGGACCCAAGGAGAGAGTGGGCGGGGTGGCTGCCCACAGCGGCTGGAAGAAGCAGGAGGTGTGATCTCTCCGGGGTGACACCTATCAGCCTGGTGAGAATTCTTTGGACCATCCCATTTAGATTTTACCACTTTCATCTTCTCTCCTTCCCCTCTCCTAGGTGTTAGCTGCCTGCAGAACCCTGTGAGGAGAACTTGACCGCAGGCAGCTCACTGGTTTGCGCAGACATCCCATCTCTGACTGCACTGGTCTTTGTTGCTGCCCGTGGGCTTGCTCTAGTTGCGGCAAGAGGGGGCTCCTCTCCAGTTGTGTGCTCAGGCTGTTCGTCGCAGTGGCTTCTCTGAGTGTGGAGCATGGGCTGTTGGTGCTTGGGCTCCAGTAATTGTAGCTCATGGATTTACTTGCTCCACGGCATGTAGGGATATTCCCGGACCAGGAATCGAACCTGTGTCACCTGCATTACAAGGTAGATTCATAACCAGTGGACCACCAGGGAAGCCGGACATCCCACCTTTGATGTGAAGTCTGAATAGTCAACATTTCAGCGTGTCCCTCCTACCCCACACCTCTGCTTAGAAGGTGCTGGAAGGCTGAGGCACCCTGTCCTGAGGTGGAGGGTGTAGTGTGCTGATAGCTTTCTGAGACAGGCAGGGTGGTGCAGGGATTAGGGGAATACTGCCTGGGCTCACATCATCTCTGCTGATGGGCTGTGTGACTCTGGTTGAGAGAGAGACCCTCTCTGTTTGCTTGTGGTTAGTAAGGGATAGTAATGATACCTACCTCAGAGGGTAGGCGGGTGTTTTTGTTAACCTTAAGATCCTTCTTGTTTAGTGTTTATTTATCTATTTTACTGAAGTATAGTTGATTTACAATGTTGTGTTAGTTTCAGGTGTACAGCAAAGTGATTAAGTTATACATACATCTATATCTATTCTTTTTCAGGTTCTTTTCCCTTATGAGTTATTGCAAAATATTGAATACAGTTCCCTGTGCTATCATACAATAGATCTTTATCGATTATATTTTATCTATGGTAGTGTGTATCTGTTAATCCCCAGTTCCTAATTTATCCCTTCCCCTCTACCTTTTCCCTCTGATAACCTTAAATTTGTTTTCTGTGTCTGTAGTTCTGTTTCTGTTTTGTAAATAAGTTCATTTGTATCTTTTCTGAGATCCCACAGTAGAAGTGATATCATGTGATTTGTCTTTCTCTGTCTGATTTACTGCTCTTAGTATGATCATGTTGCTGCAAATGGCATTATTTTATTCTTTTTTATGGCTGAATAATATTCCATTGTCGGAGAAGGCATTTGCACCCCACTCTAGTATTCTTGCCTGGAAAATCCCATGGATGGAGGAGCCTGGTGGGCTGCAGTCCATGGGGTCGCTAAGAGTCGGGCACGACTGAGCGACTTCACTTTCACGCATTGGAGAAGGAAATGGCAACCCACTCCAGTGTTCTTGCCTGGAGAATCCAGGGATGGCCTGGTGGGCTGCCGTCTATGGGGTTGCACAGAGTCGGACACAACTGAAGCGACTTAGCAGCAGCAGCAATATTCCATTGTACATACATGATTTTTTTTGCTTAATTATTTCGGGTTGGTGTGGGGGATCCACAGATTTCAGAGGCTCGTGTTCCTTTTAACTTTCTCCTTCACCATCCCTAGGGTGTGGCCATGTCCTCAAAGTTCAAAAGGAGTGTTGGAATTCCAGCGACTATGTCTGCCTTCCAACAAAACAAGAAGAGGAGGGGAAGGAGTCCAATCCATCACTATTCTTCGTGAGCTAGAACTTAGTCAGATGGCCACATCTAGCTTAAAGGAAGATTGGGAAATGTATTCTGGCATTGTGTATTGGCTCAGATAACAATTGCAGTTCTCTTGATTTGAGAGAGAAAATGTTTATTTTATAGGTAGGATAGATAGTCAGCTGTCACCGCTACATCTAGTTTCAGACCACAAGCTAATTGAGCCAGAGCTGAGGTTGTAACCCTTGGTTTCAACCCAGAGATCTATCTTTCTGCTGATCCCAGTAAAAATGGAACATGAGTGTCGGGAAGCAGCCAGTGGACTTAGACAACACATGTTTGGAGGAAAAGAGAAGTTCTTTTCCTGTCTCCCTTGGGCTTGCATACCAACATGAACTGATTTGCTTTATGGTAAAGTCAGGGGCAGGAGAGCCTGGTGGGCTGACATCTATGGGGTCACGCAGAGTTGGACACGACTGAAGTGACTTAGCAGCAGCAGCAGCAGGGTCATGGAAATCCTTGAGTCTTGAAATATACAAATAGATCCGTGTATGGTCACAGAGAAGACATGTTTCAGTTCTTATCTTACTGACATCTTGTTCACACTTGACATGGTTGATCACTCCTGCCTTCGTGAATGTTCTCTTTCTGGGGTTCTGGTTTTCCTCCTGTTTCTCCGTCTTGTTCTCGTCATCTCTTCTTTCCTGTTTAATGTTGAGACTTCCTCACGTCTTGATGCTGAGCCTTCTCCTCCCTGTCTTCCCTTTCTGTGCAGTCTCAATTGTGCCTTTAGCTCTCTTGGCTACTTATTGTCAGATTATTTATCTTTAATCCCTGGCTCAGATCCTACCTGGACTCCAGATCCATTCATCCATTTGCCAATCAGCACCTCCTGGAAGTTGTAAAGGCTTCTGAAGTGTAACAGCCCCTCAATGAAATTCCCGGTCCATCATCAGCTCTTGTCAATTGTACCCTGGCAGTAATTCTGACACCTCTACCCTGGTCTAGGATATTGCCAGGATTGCTGAAGCTTTTAAAAACACTTTTATTAAAGTATAATTTGAACACTATAAAATTTACCCATTGCAAGCATACAATTCAATAATATTTAGCTAATTTATAGTGTACCCCTGCTGCTGCTAAGTTGCTTCAGTCGTGTCTGACTCTGTGCGACCCCATAGACGGAAGCCTACCAGGCTCCCCCATCCCTGGGATTCTCCAGGCAAGAACACTGGAGTGGGTTGCCATTTCCTTCTCCAATGCATGAAAGTGAAAAGTGAAAGCGTACAACTATCATCAAAATTCAGTTTGAGAACATTCCTATCACCAAAATAATTCCCTCTAGCCAGTGTATTGGAGAAGGCAATGGCTCCCCACTCCGGTACTCGTGCCTGGAAAATCCCATGGATGGAGGAGCCTGGTGGGCTGCAGTCCATGGGGTCTCTAAGAGTGGGACACGACTGAGTGACTTCCCTTTCACTTTTCACTTTCATGCATTGGAGAAGGAAATGGCAACCCACTCCAGTGTTCTTGCCTGGAGAATCCCAGGGACGGGGGAGCCTCGTGGGCTGCTGTCTATGGGGTCGCACAGAGTTGGACACGACTGAAGCGACTTAGCAGCCAGTGTATAGTTAATACTGTTCTCATCCTCAGCTCCAAACAGTCACTTGTCTGCTTGCTGTTTCTTGGTTTATTTTTAGCATGTGGGGTCTTAGTTTCCCAACCAAGGATCGAACCTGTGCCCGCTGCAGTGTAAACATGGATCCCTGAACACTGGACCTCCAGAGAAGTTCATCTGCTTTTGTCTCTGTAAATTTCCCTTCTCTGCACACTTCATTTACATGAAATCGTACAACATGTAATCTTTTTGCATCTGGTTTCTTTCACTTAGCGTGTTATTTCTGAGGTTCACCCATATAGCATGTATCAATGTTGTGTTCTTTTTATTGCTAGATAGTATTCTGTTGTGTGGCTATATCACACAATTTGTTTAGCCATTCACCAGTTCATGGACATTTTGTGTTGGGAAATCTCTAGCTAGGTCACATTCTACTTTCTTCTTAACATGAGACTCTCAGCACAGCTAAAGCTGTGTGTTCATTTTTGTAAATACCTTATTGTTTCTTGGCACATTTTCAATACCCCCATCAAATCAGGGACCTTGTCCCCCACCTCCTATATATTACATTTTTTTAAAAAAATTTCATTTTATTTGCTTTTATTTTTTCTGGCTGTGCTGGGTCTTCTTCATTGCTGCCCCTGGGCCTCCTCTGGTGGCTTCCCTTGATGCAGAGCATGGGTTCTAAACATGTGGGCTTCAGTAGTTGGGGCACACGGGGGATTAGTTGCCCCGCAGCATGTGAAATCTTCTGGGCCCAGGGATTGAACCTGTGTCCCCCACGTTGGCAGGCAGATTCTTAACCACTGGACCACTAGGGAAGTCCCCTCCTATGTATTTTTAGCATTTAGCATATACTGCCTAGCAAGTTTGGTACTCATTAAAATATATATATATATATATATTTTTTTTTTTTTTAAAGAAATGAGTGAATTCTTAGAAATAAGACTTAGTTTTGGAACCAAAGCCAAATTCTTTAAAATTTAGCTGGGTTTATGTAAATTCTCTTTTCTTTAACCATAGAATGCGTAAATGTATCCACAGTGCTTTATCCATATCACAGAATGTGGTTCAGCTGACCACATCTGAGAACCTTGCCAGATCATATTGCCACAGCACCTCCAAGAAAAGAGCAAACACTGGCTCTTGTTTTAAGTTCTATCTTGTTGGCTTTGTTGCCAATTAACTAAACCCCTCATATAGTGTAATATGAGCATGGGATCCGATTCACTGTCTGCATTTGGAAAAGTGATATGGACGCTGGGAAGTTCTTGTTTTATACCCACTCGGACCCTGAGGCACAGCGATGGTGGAACAACAGTTCAGGAGAGAATGAGCCAGCTTTCTGGCTTTGCAGATGCAGGAGTCAGGGCTCTGAGTGGATGAGCGCCGTGGCCAAGGTCGCAGAGTGAGGACCAGTAGCTCTCAAAGCGTGGTCCTGCCTGCAGTATCAACATCACCTGGGAACTTGCTGGAATTCTCTGGCTCCACCCAGACCTCCCGAATCTGTGGGAGGGGCCCAGGATCTTGTGTTTTTAACGAACTTGCAGGTGATTCCGATGTAGCAAATGTTTGAAAGCCACAGGTCGGACCAGCCCTCTTCCTGCCAGATCACACCTCTTTCCTCTGTGCCATGTAGCCTGTAGGGAAAAGTGAAGGATGCTTTGATCCAGGGACAGTGGAGTTTAGGGTGTGATTTCACTGGATCTGTGTTGTTTAGTTGCTGAGTTGTGTCTGACTCATGTGACCCCATGGACTGTAGCCTGCCAGGTTCCTCTGCCCATGGGATTTCCCAGGCAAGAATTCTGGAGTGGGGTGCCTTGCCTTCTCCATGCGGATTCAGTTGGATATTTAGGGGCAGAAAACCTGAGCCTAGAGGCCTGCTTCTGATCCTAACTGCTTCCCTGGTCTCCACAGGCCAGCTTTCCATCTCTCTTCATCCTGGTGGGCGCCAGGCTGCCCACACACTTTTGCCCCCGGGCTTTAGCCAGTATTCTCTTCAGTGTGATTTGATGTGTATGTTCAAGGTTTTAGTGTAAAGCAAAGACTTGATTCAAGACTCCGCCCATCTCAAGGATT
Source organism: Tragelaphus eurycerus (assembly GCA_935064755.1). NCBI lineage: Eukaryota > Metazoa > Chordata > Mammalia > Artiodactyla > Bovidae > Tragelaphus > Tragelaphus eurycerus. The sequence continues at coordinate 21,276,400 of CAKXYN010000001.1, read as the reverse complement.
CCCAGGTAAGTTCCTTGTGTTGTCCATGGCAAGAATGAAAATGAACCGTGAGCATTAAGATGGGTTTTGACATTTTACAGTTTAAAGTAGTAGCTGAAGTTCTTAGCCAATGGCCTTGGAAACTTGAGTGAATAGAAGTTCAGAAGTGCCTGTATTAACCCTTGTTAGAAAGGTCTCTGTTCTTGCTCCCGGAATACAATGACCTTGCCTTCAAAGGCAGATGGAATCTCATCATACATGAAATCCAAGTGCAGTGCATCCAGTCTTGTGTTAAAAGTTTGCTTTGACTTAACGCTCATGTTTGGTCAGGTGAGGTGGTTCATGAGGCAGCAGCCGCTCGGCCTGGTCTCTGGGGCCGCTGTGCCTAGGTGAACCTGCCTGTCTCTAGTTGATGATCCAGTTTTGCAGAAACTCCATCCCTGGTAACATAATTTTTCATTAAATCTTTCTCAAAAATACTCCTGCAGTGACAGAGCCAAGATACCTACTGCCTGAGCTGTTGTGATTTAGGAGCAGGGCTTCAGCTCTTTCACACAAAGATACAATAAGGTCAGCTCATATTTAAACAGTACGTTCTGCTTTGTTGGATGGCCCCATAGTGCCCAGATGTTTGCTGAATGAATGATTAGGAAAAGCTTGAAAGGCTAGGGGGAAAAAAGGGGTGTGAATAACATGCTTAAGGTTTTTATCCTGACTCGATTTTGCACTGGTTTTTTCCACTTATCTAGGGCTGCCGTGGTGGCTAAGACAGTAAAGAATTCACCTGCAATGCAGGAGACTTGGGTTTGATCCCCTGGGTGGGGAAGATCCCCTGGAGAAGGGAATGGTTACCCACTCCACTATTCTTGCCTGGAGAGTTCCACAGACAAAGGAGCCTGGAGGGGTATAGTCCATGGAATCCCAAAGAGTTGGATCCAACTGAGAGACTAACACACACTAGGGAAATTTTGAAATTCATATTCCTGATTTCCTCATCTCAACCACAAAGATTCCAGTTCTCTATGGGATGAGAGTCTGGAATCCACATTTTAAACTAGCTTCTCTGCTGATTCAGAAGCAGGGAACAGCTGACCCAAACTGTAAGAACATTCTTTTTACGAGAAGACAGTTAAATACTCTTTTTAAAACTCTGCTTTATTGGTTGTCTTTTGTTTTATTTATGGCTTATTTTTAACTAGGGATTGCTTAAAATTTAGAAATATGTGTAAATACTTTTCTTTATGGTTTTGCCTCTCCTGTTTGGTGCCTTCTCCATGCTAACAGTTTAAAAATACCCACCCATATTTTTCCTAATATGACTATATTAAGTTATATGATATATATATATAATATTAAAACTAATACTACTAGTGTTTTTTTTTAAGTCTCTAACATGTCTAAGATGTTATTATGAGGTCTTAAAGATTGGCCTTATAAAATTTTTACTTTTTGATTCTGTTTTTAGCCAACATTTTGCAAAATGTTCCACGCACATTTAAAAAGTTTATATTAAAAAGTTTGTGTGTGTATTTTTCATTTGGGTATGTAATTATTTGTAACATTTAAAATAAAACTTGGGAATATATTGTTTTGAATCTGTATGTTCCTATTCATTTTCTACATATCTGTCTAACTCTGGGCAAAGGGAGGATTCTAAAAGTCTCCTAATCTGATTGTGTTTTATTTTTTTCTTATATTTCTGTCAGTTTTGACCCTGTTTTGCATCTTTGCAGTGAAAACGGTACTTTAATCAACACGCACTGTCTGCGTGGTTTTGAGCCTTGGGCCTTACAGCTAGATTGCCTGATTAAAATCTATGCCATAATTTCCTCTCTATAAGATTGGGAGTGTGCTGTTTGCCCTTCTGCACTTGAAATTTTCATCTGTAGAAGAGTCTAGTCAGTCACTCAACCCAGAGAAGGGTCTTTAGCTGGAGAACAAGGCCACTGTTGTCCTGGTCAGAACAAGGCACAGGTGGACTCCAGGAGTCTGAGCAGGAGCTTCTCAGAAGACAGAGGGCCTGGAGTATGCAGATTTCTACAGACATTGTGATTCTGCGAAAGGTTTCGAGGACACGCCTTTCAGAGTACGAAGTGATTTTGGAATATAAAGAATTTGTCTGGGTGAGGTCCATGGGAGTTTGTCACTGAGCTGTGTTCCCGACCCATGATGTGTGAATATTTGGGCTGGAGACTAGCTTCTCTTGATCAATAATTAGGGTGGGGTTGGAGGTACAAACAAAACGGAGGGCCTGGGAAGGTGAGGCAGATCCCAGCAGGTGGGACACCAGCGCTAGCTGGGTCCTGGGCCCTGGGGGCGAGGCCTCGAGCCTGGCATGAGCCCCACATGGAATAGGAGGGGTCCTTACTCTCTTTTAGAAATAGTAACTTGGGTGTTAAAGGTGTCTGCTCAGGCGTCAAGGGCTGGGCAATCACCTCCCTTCTCAAGCCCTTTCCTCTTGTTTTGATTTTCACTTTTAAGTTTAGGTGAAATGGCTTAGCTTTTGTCAGTAGCAGCCTGTCTGGCGAAGTTCCTCTTCAAAAGAGTTTTTTGAGTTTTTTTCCACTGCAGTTTTTACTCTTTGTAATTCTCTTGTAGTTTACTTGTGATTTCTGCCTCTTGGCATTAATGAGCTGCTTCTCCCGCTGTTCCCATCACCCCCACCCCAATCCTTTCCCTTTATTTTTCTGCTGCTAACTGGATGCTGATGGCAATTGGCACGCCATCCCCTCCAAAGTAAAAATGTCATTTTCAGTTTTCAGATCCTGAAGTTGAACCTTCATGAAAGTCTGTAACGCAGGTGAGGGTGGGAATTAAAGGCTACAGGTGTTGACAGATGACTCTCCTTGATGCAAGGATTGGAAAGCAGTTAAGCCTAAGGGCAGCTGCTTTGTATGTACGCATGCGCAAGTGAGTGTGACTGTGTACGTATGGATGAATGTGCGTGTGCACGCAGGTGTGTCTACGGGCAAGCATGTGCTCACGTGTTGTTTCCGAAGCAGTGGCTTGTTCTCAGCCCTTGTGAAGTGGGCCTGCCGCTCCCCGCGGGTCCCAGCTTTGGAACAGAGCGAGGTTGCCGCTCCGAGGCTGGGCTGATGAGGACTGATGGCGTGTCTCCTAGGTTGGTTTGATGCCTCCTTTTTTCTCTCCTCTCTCCCCCGCACCCTCCCTGGTTTGTTAACATGGCCCCTAAAGTATGTTCCCTTCGTATACAGTTAGGTTCACCTGCTCCTCAGTCAAGATGCAAACTGAAGCTCGAGATGGTAATTAGAATTGAACCCACTCTAGGAATTCAGTTCGTCTTACTCATTTCTCCAGAATGAAAGGCCTTTAGGAAAGTTTCAGGAGTTTAATCTGGCGTTTGCACTTAATTTGGTGAAGCCTTGTCCCGAAATGCGTTTAACTTTTCCATTTAGGATGAAAGCTGTAAATTTCTGATGCAGCAATGCCTGACGGAGCCCTGACCCTGCAGGAAACCAAATGTAATTTCCTTCCTCCCAGGGGAGGTGACCCCCAGGCAGTGCGTTTCTTAATGTTGGGTGGGCAGCTCCTACCTACACGTGACAGCTGCTAACTCAACTTTCAAAGGCGGTCCTGGAAGAACACTTTATGTTTAGTCTGTAGTAGTTTTTAATCGGATATTCTCCCGTCATTTCCTTCCAAATAGGATCGAACTTTTAACTGTCTTTAGAAAAAAAGTAAATTATTGATAACCTTCTTTAGTGCACCTGATTCAAACCTGTATTTTCACTGAAACTATTTTAGGAAGCAGTGGAAAGGTATGTTTTGTTTTTTGTCTGAGGCAGGGGGTTAGAATTAAGATGTCATTTTGAAATAGGTAATGTGAAAAAAATCATTCATGTGTTCCCATAGCCTGCATAATGTGTGCTCATTGGGTTATTCTGTCATTCTGATTGAGGGGAAAAAAAAAAAGCCAGCATTCAATTCATTTTTTTGGTACCAGTTTCTTAGTAATGTCCTTTGCAAATATGTGGTTGGTATGAATGAGGTGAGTTTGTGAAGCTGCCTCTGGGCGCCGGAAAGGCTGAGGTGGCCCAGGTGATGAGCAGACGGAGCAGAAAGGGAAGAGGTGTTGAGTCTTTCTCCGTTCCAGCAAGGGCACAGCGTGGATGGGGAGGGTCGGGGTGTGGAGGGCGACTTGGCTTACGCCTTTTCCTTGAAGCCTGTTGGGGTTGTACGCTACCTTTTCTGCTCTCCTTTGTGTAAAGGGGGCGTGTTTATAGATGGGGAACACTGCACCTCTGCCAGGGTGGTTTGGGGGAATGCAAGGGGTGGAGACACAAAATGCTGTAGTTGGAAACGAGGCTCCTTCCCTACACTCGTACAGATTATTGCCCTCAACGCTCTGACCTGCCAGGAGCTGTGTCTGCACTCCGGCAGTCACCGTGACAGGAAATACAGGCCACGTTGAAACCATGACTCCTAAAGAGAAGGCAGGGTCAGCGTTTGAATAACATGTCCCCTGGTGGCTCAGAAATCACCGCAACTCCTCTCTCATGGATAGAATTTGGTTTTCACATCTGTAATGTAAAGGAGTTAGAGAAGGCGAGGTTTGGAAAGACCAGCAGTTTACAGGAACAGATCACCTTTAATGAGGCGAGAAGGGACAGCAGTCAGATTAGTGAGCTGCTGCACGGACTGAGAAAAGAGTAAGTATATATAGGCATGTATGTGGAAAGCTACTGTCTTAAGGGGCCTGTTCTCTAAGGTTGTTTGGAGTAGTTATCTCTTAAATAGCTGGGGCAAGGAATTCTGGAGCTCGGCCAGAGGCTGGACCGGCTGGGAGCTGGGTGTAATCAACCTTAATGTCCATTTTTTTTTTCCTTCCAGTGAGAGTTCTTTGTTTTGCATAGAATGGTGGGGAGGACCCAGGGGGAGCTTTAACTCCAGGTTATTTTGAGCCGTGTAACTTCCCTTCAACATCTCAGAGAGGAGGAGTAGAAGGACATGAAAACAGACATTTTGAAAAGATTTTTGGTGAATTTGCCAGGCTGGCTGCCATCACAGATCTGAAGCATAAGATAAGCAGAAGCCTCTTTCTCATTCTTGTAGAAATGATAAAGGTGTTTTTTAGCAGGTGGCTGTCCTCCAGGTGGTGATTCAGGGGCCCAGGCGACTCTCTCTGGGGGTCCTTGGCACACTCATTGTGGATCCCCAGTGGCCCCACAGGATGTCTCCATTCCAACCTGTGTGAGTGTCTGTGTGTTGTGTGTCTGTGCTGCGTTTTACTTCCGCTCACATTCTGTTGCCACAGCTCACATGGCCACACATCCCAACAAAGAAAACTGGGAGATATATTCTGTCCTTTCATCTCCTGTCTCTTGGAAGAAGTGGGCAGGGATTTGGTGATGCGCTGTTAGTTTAGACCAGTGTGTCTCAAACTTGAGCTGCATCAGAGTCACCTGGATGCCTGCTTGACCCCTTCCCCAGTGTTTCTGATCCAGCCGGCCTTGGATGGGGCCCAACGATTTACATTTCAAACAAGCTCCCAGGTGAGCCTGATACTACTGCTGGGCCCAGGACCACACTTTGAAGAGTCCTGGCCCACAAAGGCATCTTTGTGTCTTGATTTATCCACGGTAGTGGTGGAGACCAGAAGTATAGCCTTATTATTGTGACCCAAAAGAGATCGGGGGTGAGGAGAGAGGTAAAAAAGATAGTCTTGGCCAGGACATTTGGAATGATACAAATAATTAAGAGTGGAAGATTTCTTGGAGGAACTGGCTTTCTGGAGGGTTGAGACCTGGGTTGTTGGATGTGCCTGCCCTGTGGGCTGGGGATGCAGTGGCACCTCTGCGGGCAGGCAGGAGGACTTTCAGCTGGGCTCGCTCTCTTGGAGCAGGAAGGTTTGGAGAATAAAGCACCCAAGTGGGTAAGGAGAGGTGACCCGGAGCAGGTGGTGGAGGAGGACTTGTGGGAGACTCGAAAGAGAGCTTGCGAGCTGGACTGGACCAGGTGTGGATGTGGACACAGACAAGCAGGACTTGGGTTTGGAGTTTCTCTGAGTCCCAGCACCTGAAAACTGAGGGGTAATGATGACTGTCTGTTGGATACTGTGAGAATCAGGGGGGGCAGTTTGTACACTTTGTTAGTTTGTGGTGCTTAGAGGTTAAGAAAATGCCCTGCGGTTTCATTGATTAAAACAGTCACCTGCAAACAGCTTCATGTACGTTTATGTCCTAGCAACTCAGTAGCCATTTGAAAAAGTGATCACCATAGAAGAGCAATACGTTTCTGTGTTAAGAACTGCAGTTACATGTTGATGGACTGGGTGTGCCTGCAGATTCCAAACTGGCTGGATTGTCTGCGTGCTTGGTATCTGACTTGCAAGCATCACTGTGTGACCCTCAAATATGAGACATATTTTCAAGTGCCTGTGCGAGTTCCCAGTGGTGACCCAGCTGCTTGGGTGCATGGATTGAAAACTGGAATCTGGTAGTTTTCCCCCTTCATTGATTCACTGAATAAGTACTATCAGTGAGGTGTTAGGCACTGTCTGTCTCTGGATAGGGTAGGGTCGGGGGAGGGGGCCGAAACCAGACATTAAATTGGATAATCCTGTAAATGTAGATTCCCATGGGGGCCAAGGCCATGAGGGGCAAGTTCCAGGTGAGAACTTGTGGCAGGATTTGACCTGGTCAGGAGAAGCTTTCTCAAGTTGGTGGCACTTGAGTTGTTCCTGAAGTTAACCTAGTGGAAGGAACCATGTTCTAGACACAGGAATGGCAAGTATTTTCAAGTTAATGAAGGATTGACATTTTTCCCTCCTTGATTGCACCGTGATTTGATTTGAGACTGGTTCTGTGGCTTGGGTGTGCCTGTGGGTCAGATAACCTCTGGACTTCTCTTTAATGAGAGAAACCCACTGATGGGTTGCAGTGGGATGCTGATGTGAAACCCAGCTGCACACAGTTTCAGTGTTGCTTTGAATAACTGCTCCAGTTGGGGAAACAGCATGAGCAAAAGCCCTGTGGTGGGAGGCAGCTGAGGGAGCTGGCGTGGGTGGAGCAGATAGTGGGAGGCGGGGAAAGCCGGCAGGGGCAATGCTGAGCCTCTGGGCTCCAGGGTGGGTGTGGGTCTCTGATGAAGACGGCTTGTGGAGAAGGGCAAGTTGTCTGGACTACTTTCTGCTGATAGCTTGTGAGTGTCAACAGGCCAGGTACTCGGCTCCCAAGATTTATTTGAGCCATTCATCCAACTAGCAGTTCCCCTGTTTTTCCCCTGGGAAAAACTTCAGTGGCATTGTGGCCTCCCAGAGCGGAGGGAATTCTTGCCCTGTTGTGTGAAGTGTTCTGTGGAAGGACCCGCTGGAGGTTAGAGAGTTTTGTGAGCACCTCTAGTTCCTGGTTGGCCCAGCCCTGGGGCTCAGGCCCCATACAGCGCCCAGGCTGCCCCGGAGTCCAGCCCAGCTTGCTACTTCCGGGGTGTGAATTTCAGGTGTTCCCATGAAGTCACGTCGAACCTGTTACCAGATTCTGTATCCCAGCGCCTTGCTCTTCTTTACCATCCTGAGGCTCATGTGTATCCGTGTGCATCGCACCATATCCCGAATGGGCCTGGCCTTTGTTCAGGAGCCACAACGAGCTCCATTCTGACTTAAGAATCAGACTCGCTCTCGCTACCCAGGGTTGGCTTGTGTGGGTGTCTGGCAGGGACTTTTAGCTCCCAGCATCCTGGATTGGGACCCTTGATGTCAACATAAGGATTCGGTTCCTCTTCTCCTTTGCTCGGAGGGAAAACCGACACCCTGTGATCTCTCCGCCCAGGTACTTCGTGCTGGATTTCGAGGCTGGCATCCTGCAGTATTTTGTGAACGAGCAGAGCAAGCACCAGAAGCCTCGAGGAGCCCTGTCTCTCTCCGGCGCCATCGTGTCCCTGAGCGACGAAGCCCCCCACATGCTGGTCGTGTACGCTGCCAACGGGGAGATGTACAAACTGAGAGGTATGTTCGCCTCCCGGGAAGTGTGCAGACGGGCCTCGGGTTCACGGTTAACCTGGTGATGGCACTCTGGTTTTTCAGTTTTTTAAAAATCACGTTTAACAGTTTGCCGTATTTGAGGACTCTGGTGACAGACACTGTCTCTCCTCCCCTTGAGGTGGGGAGAGGAGCTGAGATTAGGAAGTATTAGTCCTTATTAACCAAGGAATTAAGGAAAATGCAAGGTGAGTGATCACAAAGCTGGCTGAACCTGAGGGCTTCAGCGGATTTTTCATATTAGCTCAGCATTTATTTGCTTGTACCTTATATAGTGACTCTTCAGTGCCCGTGAGGCTGTGCTCTAAAGATAAAATAAGCCTTTCCCCCCCTTTCTTTCTACTTTTTTTTGTGGCTGCACTGCATGACATGTTCGATCTTCCAGAACCAAGGATGGAACCCGTGCCCCTGCGGTGGAAGCATGGTGGCTTAACCAGTGGATCGCCAGGGAAGTCCAAACAAGTCTTTAGGGATCATGGTAGGGACCTTCCTGGGTGGTCCAGTGGCTAAGACTTTGCCTTGCAATGCAGGTGGTGTGCTTCTGATCTCTGGCTGGGGAAGCTGGGATCACTCAGGCCTTGCAGCCAAAAAGCCAAAACATGAAACAGAAGCAGTATGGTAACACGTTCGATAAAGACTTTAAAATTGGGCCACATTAAAAAAAAAAAACACTTAAAATTCTTTTATTTATTTTTTTAGAAAAGGATCATGGTGTCCTCCACTCAGAGTTTCTGTAGAACCAGCTGTTAGTAAAGGCCCCTTCACTTGTACTTTATTTTGGGGGCTACATCAAGCAACTCGTGGGATGTTAGTTCCCCGACCAGGGATTGAACCCAGGCCCTCAGCAGTGGTAATGCTGGGTCGTAACCACTAGGCTGCCAGAGAATTTGCCCTACTTGTACTTTATTTAACCCTCTGTGGCTCTAGAGCCTGGTAAAAAGCCAACTGGTGTTATTTCGTGTTGTCTACTGTCTCCCCTTCTCTCAACTGGAGGTACTAACTGGGGCTTCCCCAGTGGCGCAGCAGTTTGCCTGCAGTGCAAGAGATGCAGGAGGCATGGGTTTGATTCCTGGGTTGGAAAGATCCCCTGGAGGCGAGCATGGCAACCCACTCCAGTACTCTTGCCTAGAGAATCCCATGGACACAGGAGCCTGGCGGGCTACAGTCCATAGGGTCACAAAGAGTTGGACACGACTGAAGCGACTGAGCACGCACACACACAGAAGAACTAGCCACCACCCCCTCCAAGGCATATCCATTGCACAGATGTTCAGATGGGGCACACTTGTCAGCAGTGACATGATTTGATTGCTAGACCATTCCACCAGCATTCTGTCACAGGTACATTGCTGGAAAAATAGTCGTCTTCTCACAGAATAACAAAACGGGCCCCCAAATGCACATTTGGTCACGTGTGTGCACATACATACAGTCAGTGTTGTTAAGGTCTGAGGAAAGAAGTGTGTATTAAGTGCTGGGAGGTGGTTGGTAATCACACCTCTTGTGTGCACTCAGCCATTCAGTCATGTCTGACTTTTTTGCAACCTCATGGACTATATAGCCCGCTAGGCTTCTCTGTCCATGGAATTTCCCAGGCAAGAATACTGGAGTGGGTTGGAATTTCTTCCTCCAGGGGATCTTCCTGACCCAGGGATCAAACCCACATCTCCTGCATTGCAGGTAGATTCTTAGCCACAGAGCCATTGGGGAAACCCGTGCCTTTTAACTTATTTGTTTAAGGGAAGACTGAGTACAAAAAAAAAGGGCCCCTCATTCTTTGTGCTTGACCTGGGGGCTGATAGTGGTGGGTTGGCTTTTGCAAAACCAGACTGAGGGCTTTGATTCCCCAGCTCAGAGCCCAGTGTTTGCTGACTTTCTTCCAGGCTTTGCTACCAAGGGGTAGGCTTAGCTGCGGTTCCTTTATTATATTTGTACTTTATTTACTTTTGACTGGAGAAGACTCTTGGAAAGCAGGGAGATCATACCAGTCAATCCTAAAGAAAATCAGTCCTGAATATTCGTTGGAAGGACTGATGCTGAAGCTCCAATACTTTGGCCACCTGATGCAAAGAGCTGACTCATTGGAAAAGACCCTGATGCTGGGAAAGATTGAGGGCAGGAAGAGAAGGGGGTGACAGAGGATGAGATGATTAGATAGTATCACTGACTCGATGGACATGAATTTGAGCCAACTCCGGGATATAGTGAAGGACAGGGAAGCCTGGTGTGCTGTAGTCCGTGAGTTGCTGTAATCTGTGAGTTGCTGCAATGAGTCGGACATGACTTAGCAACTGAAGGACAACTTTTGATCAAGCCGCAAGGCTTGTAGGGTATTAGTTCCCCGACTAGGGATTGAACCCAGGCCCTTGGCAGTGAAAGTTCAGAGTCCTAATCACTGGACCACCAGAGAATTCCCTGAGGCTCCTTTATTATCTGTATACAAGTCATATCTCAGGATCTATAAAACAATCCCCAAAACTTGTGAAATAAAAATGCCTTTAGTTGAAGAAAGTTTTTGAGTTTGGGGGAACCATGAGAAGAGTCATGTTTTCTTTGTAGATTCATGCAGTGCATGTCCTGCATTTATATGGTCTTTGGTTTCGCTTTGCTGTTTATTGCTTAATACATTGTCAAAGCAGAAACAATAGCAGTTGAAAAACTTAATGGCATTCCCTCCCCCCAGCCTAGGGCTGTCAGGGTTTATACAAATGAAACAGCCCCATACAGAAGAACAGTCTAACCAGTTTGCCAGTGGAGACATCTTTTTGCCTTTTAGTTGTTATTCTCTAGATTGTCAAGCCCCAAACTATTTTTTTTTAAGGATAGTTTTAATAGCAAACATCAGAGTTTCATTATCTGCATGAACTAATCATAAGGGCTAAATTTAGCTTAAACTTATCCACTACAGCAAATGCAGGATACATTTCCGCTGCTTTCTGGCTGGTCCTTCGTCCATCCCCGAAGGATCTGGGCATCGATTTTCTCATTTCACATCTCGCTACACGTAGAGATGAATCTTGATGTTAATAGAGGCACAGCTTTGAGGCATGTTTTTGGGGCAGAGCCTTTGGGTACTGCCACAAACCAGCAATGTTCCTGAGGAACATGACTCTAGTTTTTGCAAAAATCCTTTTTCCTTTGGAGTTGAGGTTCACCGGGTCTACACTTCCAGATTTCTTACATGAAGTTGGGTTTTACTGACAAATGACACTGAGGTTCATTTCTGTAAAAAGTACAGACTTATAGGGGAATCATTCTGTTTTCTGCATAGAAAATGTTTTCAACATTTCTTCTTTTTTTTATGCAGTATTCTTTTAAAATATGTATGCAGTGAGTTATGCAATTAAATTAATTTGGATTTTATGAGACCCCGTTATGTTTCCTTGGTCTTTTAAGAAAATGAGTTTGTATATTTGAGAGATGGGCCTGTAGATGGAAGAATGTGATGATGCAGTTGACTTGTCCTGAGAAGTCTCTTTAGGAGACAGTTGGGGGTCTCTGTGGCAGCATTTGGTACCTTGTTCTGTCCAATCATAGTAACCCTTGAGAACACATATTAAAATGATAATTCAGCTGAATGCTTATTTTGTAAAGGCTGATAGCTCCATAGTACAACTTAAGTAGATAACAGAGGAGCCCTGAAACACTGTACTCTGATCTTCCCTTTAGCCACTAGTGGTGGCAGCATTAAAAACAATCATGTTTGGTCCTCTCTGCTGCTTTTTAAAGAAGTAGAAAATACTTTTGCACAGTAGGTTAAAAACTGGCCGAATTGTTCTTAAGCATTTCAGAATACATTATTAACATGGTTTAAGGGGGAATTCTCCAAAGATGGAGAAGTTCTGTATATCAGCAAAAACAAGACCAGGAGCTGACTGTGGCTCAGACCATGAACTCCTTATTGCCAAATTCAGACTGAAATTGAAGAAAATAGGGAAAACCACTAGACCATTCAGGTATGACCTAAATCAAATCCCTTATGATTATACAGTGGAAGTGAGAAATAGATTTAAGGGCCTAGATCTGATAGATAGAGTGCCTGATGAACTATGGAATGAGGTTCGTGACATTGTACAGGAGACAGGGATCAAGACCATCCCCATGGAAAAGAAATGCAAAAAAGCAAAATGGCTGTCTGGGGAGGCCTTACAAATAGCTGTGAAAAGAAGAGAAGCGAAAAGGAAAGATATAAACATCTAAATGCAGAGTTCCAAAGAATAGCAAGAAGAGATAAGAAAGCCTTCTTCAGCAATCAATGCAAAGAAATAGAGGAAAACAACAGAATGGGAAAGACTAGGGATCTCTTCAAGAAAACAGAGATACCAAAGGAACATTTCATGCAAAGATGGGCACGATAAAGGACAGAGATGGTGTGGACCTAACAGAAGCAGAAGATATTAAGAAGAGGTGGCAAGAATATACAGAAGAACTGTACAAAAAAGAGCTTCAAGACCCAGATAATCATGATGATGTGATCACTGACCTAGAGCCAGACATCTTGGAATGTGAAGTCAAATGGGCCTTAGAAAGCATCACTACGAACAAAGCTAGTGGAGGTGATGGAATTCCAGTGGAGCTATTCCAAGTCCTGAAAGATGATGCTGTGAAAGTGCTGCACTCAATATGCCAGCAAATTTGGAAAACTCAGCAGTGGCCACAGGACTGGAAAAGGTCAGTTTTCATCCCAATCCCAAAGAAAGGCAATGCCAAAGAATGCTCAAACTACCGAACAATTGCACTCATCTCACAAGCTAGTAAAGTAATGCTCAAAATTCTCCAAGCCAGGCTTCAGCAATATGTGAACCATGAACTTCCTGATGTTCAAGCTGGTTTTAGAAAAGGCAGAGGAACCAGAGATCAAATTGCCCACATCTGCTGGATCATGGAAAAAGCAAGAGAGTTCCAGAAAAGCATCTATTTCTGCTTTATTGACTATGCCAAAGCCTTTGACTGTGTGGATCACAATAAACTATGGAAAATTCTGAAAGAGATGGGAATACCAGACCACCTGATCTGCCTCTTAAGAAATCTGTATGCAGGTCAGGAAGCAACAGTTAGAACTGGACATGGAACAACAGACTGGTTCCAAATAGGAAAAGGAGTACGTCAAGGCTGCATATTGTCACCATGTTTATTTAACTTATATGCAGAGTACATCATGAGAAATGCTGGACTGGAAGAAACACAAGTTGGAATCAAGATTGCCGGGAGAAATATCAATAACCTCAGATATGCAGATGACACCACTCTTATGGCAGAAAGTGAAGAGGGGCTGAAAAGCCTCTTGATGAAAGTGAAAGTGGAGAGTGAAAAGGTTGGCTTAAAGCTCAACATTCAGAAAACGAAGATCATGGCATCTGGTCCCATCACTACATGGGAAATAGATGGGGAAACAGTGGAAACAGTGTCAGACTTTGTTTTTCTGGGCTCCAAAATCACTGCAGATGGTGACTGCAGCCATGAAATTAAAAGACGCTTACTCCTTGGAAGGAAAGTTATGACCAACCTAGATAGCATATTCAAAAGCAGAGACGTTACTTTACCAACAAAGGTTCGCCTAGTCAAGGCTATGGCCTTTCCTGTGGTCATGTATGGATGTGAGAGCTGGACTGTGAAGAAGGCTGAGCGCCGAAGAATTGATGCTTTTGAACTGTGGTGTTGGAGACGACTCTTGAGAGTCCCTTGGACTGCAAGGAGATCCAACCAGTCCATTCTGAAGGAGATGAATCCTGGAATTTCTTTGGAAGGAATGATGCTAAAGCTGAAACTCCAGTACTTTGGCCACCTCATGTGAAGAGTTGACTCATTGGAGAAGACTCTGATGCTGGGAGGGATTGAGGGCAGGAGGAGAAGGTGGCGACAGAGGATGAGATGGCTGGATGACATCACTGACTTGATGGGTGTGAGTCTGGGTGACCTCCGGGAGCTGGTGATGGACAGGGAGGCCTGGCGTGCTGCAGTTCATGGGGTCGCGAAGAGTCGGACACGACTGAGCGACTGATTTGATCTGATCTGAAGGGGGAATTTGGGGGTTACTTCTTCAGGGAAGCCTTCCTTAAGCACCTGTCTGAGGACTCTATTAGGTACCCCACTATATAATGAAGCAAGGTGTTGTGTGTGTGTGTGTGGGCGGGGGGGGGGGGGTTGTCTTTTCATTTCTGGGCTTCCCAAGTGGCTCAGTGGTAAATCCACCTGCCGGTGTAGGAGGCACAAGAGAAGCAGGTTCGATCCCTGGGTCAGAAAGATTTCCTGGAGTAGGAAATGGCAACCCACTCCAGTGTTGTTGCCTGGAAAATCCCAGACAGAGGAGCCCGGTGGGCTACAGTCCCTGGGTCGAAAAGAAACATGACTGGGTGACTGAGCACGCACACACACCCACTTTTCATTTTGTTTGTTGTTTCCTTTTCTTTGCAAAACCTTTTGAGTTTAAGTCCCATTTATTTTTGTTTTTATTTCCATTATTCTAGGAGGACAAAGGTCTTGCTGCAATTTGTATCAGAGAGTGTGCTGCTTATGTTTTCCTCTAGAAGTTTTCTCATCTCCAGTCTCCCATTGAGGTCTTTAATCCATTTTGAGCTTATTTTTGTGTATGGTGTTAAAAGAATGGTCTAATTTCATTTTTTTACATGTAATTGTCAGGTTTTCCCAGCACCATTTGTTGAAGAAACTCTTTCTAACTTTAATGTAGACTTGCTTTCTTTGTCATAGATTATTTGACCATAGATGTGGGGTTAAGGCATTTTTTTTTTTTTGACTGTGCCAGGCCTTAGCTGTGGCATGTGGGGTCTAGTCCCCTGACCCGGGGATTGAATTCGGGCCCCCTGCATTGCGAGCACAGAGTCTTAGCTACTGGACCACCCGGGAAGTCCCCGGTTAAGATGTCTTAACAGGGCATCTTGGCAGCCTCTTAGACACGCCCACCAAAAAGTAAATTCTACCTTTTACCCTCTGCTAATGACAAGAAATCTTATTCAGTTTTCATCTGCTTTAAATTTCTGAGTTTGGTGTTTATTAGTTGAAAAGAGACATTTAAAAAAATGTGTGTTAGGGTAATAGAAATGCTACAGTGTGGATGAACCTCAAAAAATGTTAAGCTAAGTAAAATAAGGCAGTCGCAAAAGACCACATATGCATGATGCCATTCATATGGAATGTCTAGAATAGGCAGATCTCTGAGACAGAAAGCAGATTAGCAGTTTCCTAGGGATGGAGAGAGAGTGAGAGGAGAGAAATGGGAACAGGCTGATGATGGGAACAGGATTCTTTGAGGGATCCTGAAAATATTTTAAACCAAGATTATGGTCACAGTTGTACTATTCTGTAAATATATTAATACTCAAAATCACTCCATACTAAAAACAGGTCAATTTTATGTATGTAAATTCTATCTCAGTAAAGCTGTTTTAAAAGTCTGTTAGAAATTTAAAAGTATCTATTTGTTTATTTAACTGTGTTGGGTCTTAGTTGTGGCATGGGGGATCTAGTTCCCTGAGCAGCGATCGAACCCCAGCCCCCTGCATTGGGAGCCTGGAGTCTTAGCCACTGGACCACCTTAGAAATTTTTGTAAAAATGATATAGGTGTACTGATTCAACTCAGTTCAATTGCTCAGTTGTGTCTGACTGTTAGAGGCCCCATGGACTGCAGCACACCAGGCTTCCCTGTCCATCATCAGCTCCCAGAGTAGTGTACTGATTCCTTTTGGAGAAATTGATCTGTATAGATAGGCTCAATGAATTCCATCCAGGAAAATGAAATTCTGAAAATGCCTTTAAGTTTCTCAATAGAACTGTAGAAACTTCTTTAAAAAGAGAGGGGGAGATTTTTGGTTAAGACTTGGTGTCTGCTGTTTTTGGCGTGAGTACAATCTGTGTTTGCCTTGCCCGCCTTCATGTCCAGGCCCCAAGCCCTCAGGTGTGTGTGGAAACAGTTTGGATGTGTGTTGGCTCAATTGCTACAAGCCTTTGTTTCTCTATTTCAGCTGCTGATGCAAAAGAGAAACAGTTCTGGGTGACTCAGCTTCGAGCTTGTGCCAAATACCACATGGAGACGAATTCGAAGGTAAGTAACTGCAGAAATGGGGGATACCGGGGGCAGGTTGCCCCAGCTAGGATGGCTCCCCTTCAGCCCAGGATCGGCTTCTTTGGGGAATTGTTTTCCATATTATCTTTAAAGTTCACCACCATTAGGAATTCATACTTGTCCCATGACATTTACATTTAAAGCCGAGAGACAAGTGGGAGGATTTGCGTGTATGGAGAGTGAGGGGGCAGGCATACACTTGGTGGGAGCTGATTCTGGAAAGACACTTGTAGAGCTTTCTAGGTTGTCTGTTTAGGCAGCCGGTCGTTGGCCTGCAGAGAACTTGAGCAGGTGGTTTCACGGTGGCAACAGAGGAGTCTGGTTTACTGTTCACGAAGACTCGTTGTCTCAGATCCTTAAATAAGATGAGACCCCAGATTGTTGAGGCGCTTCTGCCTCTAAGTGTGTCTGCGTGTTCTCGGGTACTTTGGCATCCAAGTGGGGCTTAGTTTCTGCTCAGGATTCAGTCTGAGATCTTGGGTCAGATGTGCAGGGTATAGGAGGGAGGAGGTGGGCATTCTCACGGATTACTCAGAGGATCTCCTATCATTGAATACAGAAAATAAGTCAGAGAAAGTAAACCATCTGATACTGCTTATGCACGCATGCTGGCACTTCAGTCGTGTCTGACTCTTTGCAACCCCAGGGACTGTAGCCCGCCAGGCTCCTCTGTCCATGGGATTCTCCAGGCAAGAATACTCGAGTGGGTTGCCGTGGTGCCCTCCACGGGGTCTTCCCCGACCCAGGGATCAAACCAACATTTCTAAGGTCTCCTGCATTGGCAGGCGGGTTCTTTACCACTAGTGCCACCCGGGAAACTGGATATTGCTTATATGTAGAATCTAAGAAATAACACAAATGAATACATGTACAAAACAGAAATAAACGGACTTGGAAAACAAACTTGGGGTTACTGAAGGACAGAGGGGAAAGGATATATTAGAAGTATGGGATTAAGAGATATAAACATACACATAAAGCAGATGAGCAACAAGGATTGTGTGGCACAGGGAATTCAGTGTCTTGTCATAACCTAAATGGAATATAATCTGAAAAAAAATTCACTTTGCTGTACACCTGAAATGAACACAATATTATAAATCAACTATATTTCAATTAAAATGTATAAAAAATAATTGCCCGATGAATTTATTCAGGGCAGGAAATATTTGTTAAAATTACTATTCAAAGGGCTACCCCTTTTACATCATTAGTTCAAGCTTAGTTATGATATTCAGTTGCAGTCTTTTTCTGTATTCCATGCTTCTGATAGGAAGACCCACACTTAAAACTTCTTAGGATTCCATTGCTTGTAACCTGTCTGCTCATGGAAATGTGTTGTATAGGTATACCTCTCTGTTCTGCCTCCAAATACCACCTGAAATGATTTCTTCATTTTTTTTCTTTCTTCTCCTTGACTTGCTTACTACAGTTGCACTCACTGTAATGCCTTTAGACCCGCACTGGCGTCTGGGTAACCATAAGGAGGGCCTCTTCTCTTTTAAAAAATATATTTTATTAAAGGATAGTTGATTTACAGTGTTGTGTTAATTTCTGCTCTCCAGCAAAGTGATTCAATTATATATGCATGCTTTTTCATATTCTTTCCCATTATGGTTTATCACAGGATTTTGAATATAGTTTCCTGTGCTATACAGTAGGACAGTTTTTGTTTAGCCATCCTATATATGATAGTTCACATCTGCTAATCTCAGACTCCCCGTCCTGCCCTCTCCCACTCCCTACCCCTTGGCAACCGCAAGGCCAGTCTCTCGTGTCGGTGAGTCTGTTTCTGTTTTATAGGTAGGTTCATTTCTGTCATATTTTACATTCCACCTCTGTGATATCACAGGGTATTTGTCTTTGTCCGCCTTACTTCACTTAGCACGATCATCTCTGGTTCCACCCATGCTGCTGCCAACGGCATTGTTGCATTCTTTTTTATGACTGAGTCATATTCCTGTGTGTGCGTGTGCGTGCACACACACCACCACATATTCTTCATCCATTTATCTGTTTATGGACACTTGTGTTGCTTCCGTATCTTGGCTGTTGTGAATAGTACTGCTGTGAACACTGGGGTGCATGTGTCTTTTTGAATTATAGTTTTGTCTGGATATATAGTAGGGCCCCACTTTTAAAGCTGTTCTCCCTCTGGCCTCCTTTATTCTCCAGGAATCACAGTAGGCATTCTGGGCATTTCATCGATATTTTATAAATACTGAGGCCCGGGAGTATATATTTTTTTCTATGTATTGTTTTACTTTCTGTAAAATAGAAGGGGATAAGATACAAAGGACGTACCTTTACCTGTTGCTCATTGGGGGTGACTGTTCTTTGGGGAATCAGTCTAGTAAATCTAGGTGTGTGTTAGGATCTGTAACTCTCAGATGTTAAAAACCTCAGGTGTGTGTTATACAAATGGATCCCATCATGCACACTGCTCTGCATTTTGTTCTTTTCATTTACTAATATATCTTGGAGACCTTCCCCTGCTGGATATCTGCATCTACTGCACTCTTGTTAGGATGCCCAGATGCTGTTCTGAGGGGTGGATGTCAGAGCTTTAAGCCCGTCACTGATGGATGCTTAATTCGATTGTGGGTGTTGTACATGATGCTGTAATAAACATGTTTGGACACTCATCTTCTAGTGCCTCTAGGGATGTGTGTCTATGAATTTATATCAGTGGAAGTGCTGGGTCATGGAGAATATGTCTCCTAAATTTTCATAGTCATTGCTAAATTGTCTTCTTCAAAAGTTGTCCTGATTTGCACTTCCATCTGTTCTGTATGTAAGGATGTTTCTTCCCCTTTCACTAACCATAGCTCTCACGAACATTGAGTTTTTGGTAGTCTCACAGATGAAAAAATGGACCCTCATGATTTTCATTTTCACTTCTGAAATCATGCCTGGAGCCGAGTATATTTTCAGGTGTTTACTGGCCACTTGTGTTTCTTTTATGTAAACTGCCTATTTATATCCTTCACCCATTTTTCTGTTGAATTTGTCTTTTCTTCTTGATTTGCAGTAGCTGTATGTGTGTTAAGTCTATTTGTCCTTTTCCTGTCATTTGTACTAGGTATTTTCCCCTAGTAGGTAATTTGTATTTTGACTTTGAATACATTCTTTTGCTATGTAGAATATTTGTGTAGTCAAATTTACAAACATTTTCATTTTGGGGTTTTGGATTTGCATTCTGTTTTGAAAGAGCGTCTCGGTTCCAAAATTAAGAAAACATTCTTCAGTTTTCTCCCAGTGAATTTATAGTTTAATTATCATGTGTAAATAGTGGATTCATTTGGAATTTATTCTGGGTGTAAGAATTGAGGTGGGAAAACCAGTTTTAAGTGTGTTGATGTTTTGAGAGATCACTGCAGACCCAGTGTTAGTAGAAATAGTCTGAAGATTTTCTGAAGGAGTAGCTTTAAGAATCGATTGATCTGTTAACATTAAAACCCAAATAAATAATAAATTAGAAGTTAGGGCCTGTAGGATTCCTGACTTGAAAACTGGAGAGAAGATAAGCCATCACTGATCATTTATAGCGTAGCAACTGGGATCACTTAGGGAAGAATCATTTTTAAATTGTGAACAGACCTTGTAATGCAGCAGAAGTATGATCAAGTCCAAGTCTGCTCATGGAGAAGGCAGTGGCTCCCCACTCCAGTACTCTAGCCTGGAAAATCTCATGGACAGAGGAGCCTGGTGGGCTGCAGTCCATGGGGTCGCTAAGAGTCGGACACGACTGAGTGACTTCACTTTCACTTTTCACTGTCATGCATTGAAGGCATTGGCTCCCCACTCCAGTACTCTTGCCTGGAAAATCTCATGGACAGAGGAGCCTGGTGGGCTGCAGTCCATGGGGTCGCTAAGAGTCGGACACAACTGAGTGACTTCACTTTCACTTTTCACTTTCATGCATTGGAGAAGGAAATGGCAACCCACTCCAGTGTTCTTGCTTGGAGAATCCCAGGGACGGCGGAGCCTGGTGGGCTGCTGTCTATGAGGTCACACAGAGTCGGACACGACTGAAACGACTTAGCAGCAGCAAGTCTGCTCAAGCAGAAGTAGTGAAAATTAAGTTAGGCTTGAAGTGAATCATGAGAAATGCTGGACTGGAAGAAACACAAGTTGGAATCAAGATTGCCGGGAGAAATATCAATAACCTCAGATATGCAGATGACACCACTCTTATGGCAGAAAGTGAAGAGGGGCTAAAAAGCCTCTTGATGAAAGTGAAAGTGGAGAGTGAAAGGGTTGGCTTAAAGCTCAACATTCAGAAAACGAAGATCATGGCATCTGGTCCCATCACTGCATGGGAAATAGATGGGGAAACAGTGGAAACAGTGTCAGACTTTGTTTTTCTGGGCTCCAAAATCACTGCAGATGGTGACTGCAGCCATGAAATTAAAAGACGCTTACTCCTTGGAAGGAAAGTTATGACCAACCTAGATAGCATATTCAAAAGCAGAGACATCACTTTGCCAACAAAGGTTCGCCTAGTCAAGGCTATGGTCTTTCCTGTGGTCATGTATGGATGTGAGAGCTGGACTGTGAGGAAGGCTGAATGCCGAAGAATTGATGCTTTTGAACTGTGGTGTTGGAGAAGACTCTTGAGAGTCCCTTGGACTGCAAGAAGATCCAACCAGTCCATTCTGAAGGAGATGAATCCTGGAATTTCTTTGGAAGGAATGATGCTGAAGCTGAAACTCCAGTATTTTGGCCACCTCATGCGAAGAGTTGACTCATTGGAGAAGACTCTGATGCTGGGAGGGATTGAGGGCAGGAGGAGAAGGGGACGACAGAGGATGAGATGGCTGGATGGCCTCACTGACTCGATGGATGCGAGTCTGAGTGACCTCGGAGAGCTGGTGATGGACAGGGAGGCCTGGCGTGCTGCGGTTCATGGGGTCGCAAAGAGTTGGACACGACTGAGCGACTGATCTGATCTGATCTGAAGTGAATATCAACTTGATAACCAGTTCACTGAAGGATGGCTATTGAATTTGTGTTGTGCTTGCTGGGAATGCAAGTTAAGCCTTCCCTTCCCTGGGTTCCTCTCATCTCTGAGAACACTCTCCATACAGCTGCTTGGAATTTTACCTTTAAAAACAAATACTGTGGGACTTCCCTGGTGGTCCAGTGGGTCAGACTTTGCCTTCCAGTGTAAGGGGTGTGGGTTTGATCCATGGTTCAGGAAGCTAAGATCCCACATGTCAGGGACATAAAATTGAACATGTACACCCATGGCAGATTCATGTCAATGTATGGCAAAACCAATACAATATTGTAAAGTAATTAGCCTCCAAAAATTAATTAATTAATTAAAAAAAACATAAAAAAGAAACCAGAACATAAAACAGAAGCAATATTGTAACAAATTCAATAAAGGCTTTAAAAATGGTCTACATGAAAAGAAAACCCACTTAAAAACACTTCACCTGATATCATATATTAATGCATATATATGGGATCTAGAAAAATGGTTTAGATGATCTTATTTGCAAGGCAGAAATAGAGACATAGACGTAGAGGACAAAGGTATGGACACCCAGGGGTGGGTGGGGGGGATGGGAGGAAGTG
Source organism: Tragelaphus eurycerus (assembly GCA_935064755.1). Taxonomy (NCBI): domain Eukaryota; kingdom Metazoa; phylum Chordata; class Mammalia; order Artiodactyla; family Bovidae; genus Tragelaphus; species Tragelaphus eurycerus. Next base: position 21,254,758 of record CAKXYN010000001.1, on the reverse strand, counting down.
GGAGAGTGGGATTGACGTATATACATTATTGATACTATGTATAAAATACCTAACTAATGAGAACCTAGTGCACAGCACAGGGAACTCTATTCAGTGCTCTGTGGTGACCTACATGGGAAGGAAATCCAAAAAAAGAGGGGACATATGTATACCTGAGGCTGATTCACTTTGCTGTAGAGCAGAAAGTAACATAATGTTGTAAAGCAACTATACTCTAATAAAAATTTTTAAAAGTTTTTTGATTTAGAATCAAGTGTTGCCTGGAACAGATATTTAGGCAGATGAAGTGGGGTTATCATTCAGACTCAACCTGGTGAGAGTGTCAAGAGAAATCGGATTTGTTTGGGACCGCACAGGGCTTTAAGGATGACCAGTCCAGCCCTAGGCGCTTGGACAAGCTCCTCAGGGACAGCGGGTGTGTTTCTGATGCATTTGTGGCTGTGTACCTGCTTTCCCATAGGCTGTGATCTTTTCAGATGGTCACACAGAGAACTTGGGGTCCTTTAAAACCGACAGAAGCAGATATTGGAGGGTGGGGTGGCGTGTTAGAGGAACTTATGAATAATACAGATTCCAGGTTACTTTGCCCTGTGTGGGAAGTGGGATGATGAGACAATAGCCAAGCCATTGAAAAGGGTTTAAAGGAAATTCAGATTTTGAAGGTTGTAGTTTTGCTAGCTTTCATTCTGGCCAGGTAGAGGAATTTTCAGAGGCGCAACTTGGTGGAAACTTAAGGTATTTTTTAATACTTTTCTCATCCAGACATGGAAGATGTATTCACTTGTGGGGGTGACCCGTAGACTAAGTTCATGAGTCTCCTCTGATGCTAACTGGACGTTAGTACCAGGGGGCACTAGTGGTAAGGAACCTGCCAATACAGGAGAGTCAAGGGACATGGGTTCGATCCCTGGGCTGAGAAGATGCTCTGGAAAAGGGAATGAGAACACACTGCAGTATTCTTGTCTGGAGAGTCCCCTGGACAGAAGAGCCTGGCGGGCTACAGTCCACAGGGTTGCAAAGAATTGGACATAACTGAACCGACTAAGCGCAGCACCAGCTCCCTTACCTTTCGGCTCCGAAAGGACGAACGTGTGACAGGAGGTGATGGTTCTCGCTGCCTCTGGAGTCGAATCTCCAACCACCCCCACTACAGGGAAAGAGAGGGGGTGTGGGGTTCAAACTCTGGGGGTGCCCAGGGCTCCCCTTATGCTCAGCTGCCTCCTTTCTGACCAGCAGTCCCATCCCCACCAGAAACATACTCCTGTTACAGGTTCAGCGCTGACAGCTTGTGAAGGCATCTTTCCCCCTGTACTGGAAGTAGCAGTTTTTTAAAATTTGAATGTTTTCTATACTGCTACTGCTAAGTCACTTCAGTCGTGTCCGACTCTGTGCAACCCCACAGACAGCAGCCTACCAGGCTCCCCCGTCCCTGGGATTCTCCAGGCAAGAACACTGGAGTGGGTTGCCATTTCCTTCTCCAGTGTGTGAAAGTAAAGTCGCTCAGTTGTGTCCGACTCTGTGCGACCCCATGGACTGCCGTCTACCAGGCTCCTCCGTCCATGGGATTTTCCAGGCAAGAGTACTGGAGTGAGGTGCCATTGCCTTCTCACAATGCCAAACATTCAGAAGATAGGAAGGTATAAGGAAGGAAAAAAATTGCCCCCAGTCCCAGCCGCAGACCTAATCTCTGATGATACTCTGTGGGTGTGTATCTTCCAGACCCTTTTCTCAGCAGCGACATAGAGGTCGCGTGGCTCCGTGTATGGGGCTGTCCTTCCAGTCTTTTCCACACATGCCTGTGCACACAAAGCACACGCTTCTGCTCATGAGGCGCCCACCTCTCCTGAGGAGGGACTCTGAGACCAGGCTTTGTCCCCAGATCTGTCCTCTGTGTTTGGGCTGGTTTGTCTTTACAGTGACTGTGCAAAGTCGTGATCTTGACCTGGTCTCGGAGCATTTCCAGGTTCTTCTTTTTATCATCCTGTCACTTGTCACCCTTTGTTTTCCTGCTGTTTACATCCAAATGGAAACTCGAGGAAACAAGGAAAGTCTTTTTTTTTTTAGTATTTGCAGAGTATATATCTTTTATTTATTAGTTTGGCTGCGTCGAGTCTTTGTTGTGACACTTGGGAGGTCTGTTGCGTCCTGTGGGATCTCTCGTGGAGTTGTGTGGACTCCAGAGTGCGTGGGCTCGGGAGCTGTGGTGCACAGGCTTAGTTGCCCGCATGGCATGTGGGATCTTAAGTTTCCCAACCAGGGATCGAGCCTGCATCTTCCGCATTAGAAGGCGGATTCCTTTTACTTTATTTTTTTAAAAGATGTATTTATTTTGGGCTGTGCTGGGTCTTTGTTGCTTCATGAGCTTTTCCGAGGAGCAGCGAGCATCTGCTCTCTAGTTGGGGGGCTTGGGACCCTCACTGCAGCAGCTTCTCTTGTTGCAGAGCAGCGGCTCGGTTGTTGGGGCACATGGGCTTAGCCGTTCCGTGGCATGTGGGATCTTCCCCGACCAGACATCAAACCCACGTCTCCTCCCTTCTTGCCAAGTGTAATCTTAACCACTGAGCCACCAGCGAAGTCCCAACAAGGGAAATCTTGCCTGAGATGGATCCATCTAAAAAACATGGAAAATGTAACTTAAAAAAAAAAAAATCTATGGGGATATTAAGTAAGGAAAAGTAGATATTTGGGGGCATTTGAAGTAGTTCACAATATTGTATGTGAAGCCCTTTCTTTGGGTCACAAGGCCCAGTTCTGGCTCCATCCTTGCATTACTATTTATGGCTCCAGTGACCTGGTTCCCAGGCTGACTTCTGCGAGCAGACCGCAGCCAACACATCCACTCAGGAATGCAGTAGGTCCTAGGAATGGCACCCCACTCCAGTACACTTGCCTGGAAAATCCCATGGACGGAGGAGCCTGGTGGGCTGTAGTCCATGGGGTTGCTAAGAGTCAGACACGACTGAGCGACTTCATTTTTACTTTTTCACTTTCATGCATTGGAGAAGGAAATGGCAACCCACTCCATTGTTCTTGCCTGGAGAATCCCAGGGGCAGGGGAGCCTGGTGGGCTGCCGTCTATGAGGTCGCACAGAGTCGGACACGACTGAAGCGATTTAGCAGCAGCAGCGTTTGAAGACGTTGTGGTTAGATCAGATAGGTATATGGTTAGGCCTCCTCATCCTTGCTAGGGAATTCTAAATTTAAACACAAATTTTGGGGTACAGGATTATGCTGATTTAAAAATGGAGGAATGTGATTGTCTAATATAGGATTTTAAATTCATTATAAATCTTGGGAGGTCTTGAATGAGCTGGAAAGCTGCTGAGTTTCAGGGAGTGTTTATATAAATATTCATGGTGGAAGCTGCCCGATTCACAAGTTATCTTCTTTTTTCCTTTGTTTTTTTTTCCTTCCCCTGGAATGATCGTTGATGTACAATTCATGTGAGACTTCTTGGTTTAAGAGCACCATCTCCTCCATGGGAGAGGGAGTGGCTGAGGTCTGGTGATCCCAGGACTGGGGCAGGACTTCTCTTCTCTCCTGGAAGCTAGTGTCCAGTGAGGACCTGCCCATCTTACATAACCCCCCTGTGACAGTGGGCACTAGTGGTACAATTCCTAATTCTCACCCTTGCTTTTGTCAGGACATCTAGTCTACCTGCCATGTCTCAGTGATGTAGGGCTTCCATCAGGGCAAGACCGGAGGGTTATTGGACAGGAGAAAGGAGGCTGAAGAGTGATAGGGTGGCAAGCTGGCTCACGCTGGTCACCTCCATGTCCCCTCTGGCTCAGGAAACCATGCTCTGTGAATACCTTCTATCCTAAAAGCACAGGAGTAGGTGGGCTGGTGACCTCACCCCTGGCAGCCATGTTGCCAGGTGCAGGGAATCCCATTGGGGGAGCTTTTGGAGATTTTATCTGGGGAGGCATGGGGGATGTGTGGGCTATTTCTGGGGGAGGCTTATCTGTTCTGGGGAGGTGTGGGTGGGGAATTAGATCGGACTGTGTGAATTCCACAGCCTTGGGTGAAGTATGAGGAGATGTGAAGCTGCTATTTAATAGGTTCTCCCAGGAAACCTGGTTTCTGCTGACAAATTACTGCAACTCTCCCGACTGTCTGCTGCCCTGGGGTGTGAGCCAGAGGACTTGGGGAGGTGCTTAGCTATCTTGGCTGGGGGCCCCACTTCAGGAAGCACCTGCTGCCTGAACTAGACCAGCGGCATCTGTAGACTCTGAGACCACGTGCTTGTGAGGGACTTAAGATGTCATCCGGTCCTGGCCCCACCTTATCCCGCCATCTGCACAGAAACACACACCAGAATATTTACAGTAATCGTGAAGACTTGTGAGCTGGTCCTCTCAGAACAACCCCCGGTTCTGTTCACCTAGAGGGGCCAGTGCTGCTGGCTCATTGAGAGACTCTTAGCGAGTTGGGGGAGTAATATGACAAAGGACATCAAACACTTCTCTTTTATGAGTAAACAAATTTGAGATCCCTCTGAACCATTGGAATAGCTCAAAAATAATAAAATGATTAAAAAGTGGGAAAGGAACCCAAACTCCTCCTGCTCCCCATGTCTAAAGACAGTGGCTGTAAGGAATAGGACAAGCGTGTGTGTGTGCGTGCTCAGACAGGAGGTAGGTCCTAAATCTGTGCAGTCCAGTATGGAGGCCTCAGGCCAGGTGAGGCTGTTTAAATGGAAATGATTTGAAATTAAATCTGAAATCCAGTTTCTCAGTCTCGGCCACTTTGCAGGGGCTCAGGAACCATGCTTGGCTGATGGCCGCAGTACCATTCAGCACAAGGACAGAAAGTTTTCCATCACCACAGAAGGTTCAGAGCTGATGAAGCTCCAGTTATGGCTTTATGGTTTCCAAGGAGGAGCTTCCCAGTGTCCAGTATAATCTGTTCTTGTGCCGTAGACAGTGTTTTGTTTTCTTTAAATCTGAAAATGTTGATTGGCACTCCCTGACCCCTCTATCCTTCCTTCAGGGCTTCTCCTGCACCCTCCTGGTCAGGAGTTCTCGTCGACCCGCCCAGCCTTGGCACTGAACATCCTATTCACTCTCAGTTCTCCCATGGCCTTATCTGTGCAACAGAGACCCTAACCTTGTGTGAAGGCAGGAACAGGTATTCTCAAGTGATCAGATTCCTCGACATACTCTCCGCACTGCAGCTGTTCACCAGGAAAACTAGTTGTAGGTGTTTTTGTAACTTTTTTATTTGCCTTTATCTTTTTGCAGACCAGGCCGTAAGTTTTTGTCTTCAGTTTCCCCTGGAATATCCTTTTTCTTCTGTATAACCTCCTCTCCTCGTTTAGGGCCAATTTGCTCTTTTCAGTCAGGATCATCTCAGTGTGCCCAGGAGAGCTCATGTGTGGGTTGATCCGACTGTGAGCTCTGTAGGTCCTGCGCCCTGTCTTGGGGGCTTTGCTCACCTGGATGTGCTTGTTGTTCCGGGGACCTACATCTAGACCCTATTACTGTCTGTGGGTTTTTTTTTTTTTTCCCAATTTTTTTTTTTTTTTGACTGAGCTCTGCAGCATGTTGCATGTTCCCTGATGAGGGATTGAACCCTGCATTGGAAAGGTGGAGTCTTAACCACTGGACCACCAGGGAGCTCCTACTCTGCATTTTTGAACACGTGCAGTAAAAATTCAGCACTCGTGTGGGGCCATCCACCCTGCATCCAGTCCGGCTGTTGGACTTGGGCACACCTACCAGCTCTTTCACTGCATCAACAGAGTGGGATCCATCACTTCTGTAAATTTAGGGACATCCTTCACATACTTGGTGGCTTTTTGAATATGTGTCTCCTTTACTGCCTGGGCAACTTCACAAGTGTTCTTAAACCGAGCATGAAGCTCTTGATTTGCATGGTTTTGTGGGGTTTCTCTGGGTCAGGTGAATAGCAAGCCATTTTCATTGGTTACCTGGAGGCCGCGTACTGGGAAAGCTAGTCTGAGCTTTTGTGAGGCACAGAGGAGCAAGGGCAGGGTGCCCGTGGGGCTGCCCGCTGGGGCGCACGACCTTTACCGCACCCTTGTCCTAAGATGCAGCCCAGAGCTGCCCCTCCCAGGTCAGGCCTGCTTTCTCCCCCACCACCGTCAGGCACATTCTCTTCCAGACTCTTGGCCCCGCCCCCCACACCCGGGCACACCCCATCCTTCCTGCTTCTGTACTGTCTGCTGCGCTAGGAACTGCCTCTGCCTCTCCTTCCTGGGTGAATAACCATGTGGTCGTCAGGTTCAGAGTTCTCTGATGCCCTCGTGACCTGCCTGCTCAGAGTGGATCTTCTCTCCCTGTGCTCCTGTGTGTACCAGGACACACCTGTATGGCCGTGCTTCTCATGGTAGGGGTGTGTGTATGTGCACGTGCGCACACCCACACACATCAGCTGTGTCCTTAACACCCAGGACTGTGGGGAAATCAGGGCTGCCGCCTCCGTATCTGCCACTGTCATGACAAGTCGCGATGGAGATAAAGCACTTAGTGTATTTGAAGTGTTTAATAATCATGTCGGCTCTGCTTCCTCTTCCTCCCTCCTCCTGGTATGTGTGTGAGTCACAGGAGTGTTAGTAGTGGTAGTGGTGCTGGATTTGGGTTCCCTACATTATATTCAAATTATCATAGTCTAACTTTTCTTGAATATTACAGCATTTTATATTAAGTATTTGAGGATTCTTTTTTTAAGAATACAGTTGTTTTACAATGTTGTGTGTGTTTCTGCTGCACAAGAGGTGAATCAGCTACATGTGTCCATATATCCCCTCCCTCCTGAGTCTCCCTCCCACCGATCCCATCCCACCCCTCTAGGCCATCTGAGCGTGGAGCTGAGTTCCCTGTGCTATTCAGCAGCTTCCCACTAGCTATCTATTTCACACATGGTAGTGGAAGTTGTTGTTGTTTTTTTTTTTTTTAATGTAGAAAGAGCTCTGAGCTTCCTGTAGCCAAAAATCATTCAAGAGTAACAAGATGTATCCTGACTTTTTTTTTTTTTTAAGAGAAGAAAATAGCAATCAAAAGGGCACATTTTGGGGAAAAGGAAATAATAGTAAATGGACTCTATCAGCGTATTTCTATGTGGCAGATACTAAGGGAGGGGCTTTTCTTGGGTGATCTTTGGTATTTCTCCCAGTAGCCCTGCGAGGCAGGTACAACTAATTTATTACCACATTTTATAGGTCAGGACAGAAAGGATGACAATATGCCTGCCCATGCCGAATAGCTAGCAAGGACTGCCACCTTTTAAAAAGGATTTGAGATATAATTCACGTACTGTAAAATTTACTCTTTAAAAGTGTAAATTTAGTATATTTGTGGAGTTGTGCAGCCACAGCACTCTATCAGCCCAGAATCTTTGATCACCCTCCAAGGGAAACCCCCTGTGCCCATCAGCAGTCAAGCGTCCTCCTCCACCCACCTCCTCTCCCAGCCCCTGCTAACCCCAAACCACTGTCTCTATAGAGTTGTCTGTTCTGGACATTTCATATAAACAGGGTCATTGTGTGGCCTTTTGTGTCTGGCTGATTTCACTTAGCATAATGTTTCCAAGCTTCTTCCATGTTGTAGCATGAATCAGGACTTCATTCTTTTTTTAAAAAGATTTTTATTTACTTTAAATTGGCATTTAATTGCTTTACAATGTTGTATTAGTATCTGCTGGATGACAACAAGAATCAGTGGAAAGCACACATACACCCCCATTCCTTTCTATGACCGGATAATATCCTGTTGTTTGGATATGCCACATTTTTTACTCATCGGTTGATGGATTTTCGGCTGACCTTCACCTTTTTGTTGTTATGAATGGTGTTGCTGTGAATGTCTGTGCACAAACTTTTGGGTGGATGTATTTTTTTTTCAGGTATATGCCTAAAAGTGGAGCTGCTGATTGCATGGTAACTCTTTAATTCTTGGAGGAGCTGCCATACTGTTTTCCAAAGCAGCTGGCCCAGTTTGCATTCCCTGTGAACGAGGGCTCCAATTTCACCACCTCTTGTCAACTCTTGATTTTGTCAGTTTTTATGATAGCCATCCTAGTGGGAATGAAGTTGTATGCCATTGTGGCTTTGATTTGCATTTCCCTAATTGGGCATCTTATCACATGTTTATCAGCCATTCATGCATCTTCTTTGGAAAAACGTCTACTTAAATTGTTCGTCATTACTTATTTTTAGTTGAATTGTGAGGGTTCTTGATATAGTCTGGCTACTTAGACTCATCAGATACATAATTTGCAGATATTTTCTCCTGTCGCTTGTTTCTTCACTTTTCTCATCTTTTTTGACATAAATAAAATTTTTGAAATCAAATGTGACGTCAGTGTAGTGGACTAGGGATTGGGGTCAAAGGACCTGGTTTTTGGCTATGCCTGGACCATTCGTAGCAACTAACCCGTCTTGTTGTTTAGAGTAACTTAATCTCTCTTTTTTTAATAAAAATAAATGTTTTTGACTGTGCCACACAGGGTATGAAATCTTAGTTCCCTGACCAGGGTTTGAACCTGGGGCCATGGCAGTGAAGGTGCTGAGTCCTAACCACTGGCTCACCAAGGAAGTCCCAGAAGAGAAATTTTTACCTATTTTAATAGCCAACATTAAAATGGATGGAAAGTCGAAGAAAAACACTTTGGTTCCACAATGGTACACCTTCCCCCAGTCAACCAGTCAAATACCAAGGACTTCCGTGGTGGCCTGTAAACAAGAGTCTAGCTGTCAGTGCGGGGGACACAGGTTCTGTCCCTGGTCCAGGGAGATCCCACACGCTGAGGGGCAGCTAAACCCGTGCTCCGCAACTACTGGGGCTCAAGCACCCTGGAGCCTGGCTCTGCAACAGCACCCAGATAAAGCCTGCGTGCGGCAGCGAAGGCCCAGTACAGCCAAAGATAGATAAAATTATTAAATAAAAAAGAAACACCCACCGAAAAAGCCAGAGCAAGCAGAAATACACAACGTACGGTCTCTGGAAGGACACGCGAGGGCGTGTAGCAGTGGTTGCCTCTGGGAGAGAAGAGGGAAAACTGGTGATTTAGAGTTGAAAGAAAGTAAGCATTTTATTACTATTTGAAATTTTCATGTTGTTAGTTGACATAAGTGTAAGTTACTCAGATGGTTAAAGTTTGGCTTCATGAAAGTTTCCTTTTTAAAGAGTGTTGCTGAGGCTGTGTGGTTAAGTGCTGTGGCGCTCAGGCCACGGTCACGTTGGCTCTTTATCTGCAGACAGAACTCTCCCAGGCAGCCGGTGGTTCACCGGGTTCTCTTTATAGTCTGCCCTTGAAAGTCTTAAAAACCAAATGTTCTTGAAGATATTCGATAATACCAGATTCCTGCCAATTCACATGAGGCTTCTATTTTTGTTTCTCTGAATTGATTATACTTGCTGTGGTTTGAGGTGTTTAAAGTTTAATGCTGTTTGGGGGAAGAGTTCCTTTCCCCCACCCCTATGTTTGAATTCATCAGTGATGAGGGGTGAGCATGCCTGCCCTCTTCCTTGGCCGAAACCTCCGGTGCTGGGGCAGTTGGCAGAGGAGTCGGGGGCCCCCAGGTGGGTTCAGGGTTCTGCAAACAGAGCTTCTCCACTGGAGGTTGAAGGGAGTTCATGCTGATTAGCTGATAACATTTTTAGAAATCCCATGTATTAAAAAAAAATTCAACTCATTCATCTTACTGTGTAAATATACTAGCTTGATTTAATATTTAAACATGTTTTCTTTCTTTCCCCAAATTGTTGGGTAAGAAGCAAGATGAATTTCATCTTCTTTGAGACTCTCAGGTAGAAAGGGCCCCAGGTTGAGAAGCAGAGCATCCTGAGGTTCTGGTGATGGACAGAACCAGAACTTGCTTCTTAGTATCAAGTCTGTATGGGGAAACATCCAGTATGGTGGGTTTGAGTTTGATAAACTCCCGGAAGTAAAGCTGGACAAGCCCATCGGAGGATTTACTCTTCTTGGCTCCATCTTCCTGTTTCCTGTTATTGGGCAATATTACGTTCATGTTCTATTAAGTGCAGTGCCATTTTTCTTTTAGAATTTTTCACAGATAATTACCCTTCATGTACTTAAAAGTAAGTGTAAAAGCATCACCCTCCGAAACACACCATCAAATTAAGTAAATAAAACACAGTTTAAGAACAGCTTTTATTAAAGCGATAAAGTTTGGGGAGTTTTTATTGTCTTAATAAATTGCAACAATTTTGCATACCGTCTTAAGCATAATTTAAAAATTAAGCTGCCTGCCTTGCCCAAAAGGGAAGTGTTAGTGTTACCAAGGAGGGTGATCTTAGGCCAAGGAGGGAAGAGGGTTTTGTAAGTAATAGATCTTACATGTAAGTAATAGATCTTTCATGTATTAATATCAGATCAGATCAGTCGCTCAGTCGTGTCCGACTCTTTGCGACCCCATGAACTGCAGCATGCCAGGCCTCCCTGTCCATCACCAACTCCCGGTGGTCACTCAGACTTGCATCCATCGAGTCAGTGATGCCATCCAGCCATCTCATCCTCTGTCGTCCCCTTCTCCTCCTGCCCACAATCCTTCCCAGCATCAGAGTCTTCTCCAGTGAGTCAACTCTTCGCATGAGGTGGCCAAAATACTGGAGCTTCAGCTTTAGCATCATTCCTTCCAAAGAAATCCCAGGGCTGATCTCCTTCAGAATGGACTGGTTGGATCTCCTTGCAGTCCAAGGGACTCTCAAGAGTCTTCTCCAACACCACAGTTCAAAAGCATCAATTCTTCGGTGCTCAGCCTTCTTCACAGTCCAGCTCTCACATCCATACATGACCACAGGAAAGAGCATAGCCTTGACTAGGCGAACCTTTGTTGGCAAAGTAATGTCTCTGGTTTTGAATATGCTATCTAGGTTGGTCATAACTTTCCTTCCAAGGAGTAAGCGTCTTTTAATTTCATGGCTGCAGTCACCATCTGCAGTGATTTTGGAGCCCAGAAAAATAAATTCTGACACTGTTTCCACTGTTTCTCCATCTATTTCCCATGTCCCATGTGGTTTTAGAAAAGGCAGAGGAACCAGAGATCAAATTGCCAACATCCGCTGGATCATGGAAAAAGCAAGAGAGTTCCAGAAAAACATCTGTTTCTGCTTTATTGACTATGCCAAAGCCTTTGACTGTGTGGATCACAATAAACTGTGGAAAATTCTGAAAGAGATGGGAATACCAGATCACCTGATCTGCCTCTTGAGAAATCTGTATGCAGGTCAGGAAGCAACAGTTAGAACTGGACATGGAACAACAGACTGGTTCCAAATAGGAAAAGGAGTACATCAAGGCTGTATATTGTCACCATGTTTATTTAACTTATATGCAGAGTACATCATGAGAAATGCTGGATTGGAAGAAACACAAGTTGGAATCAAGATTGCTGGGAGAAATATCAATAACCTCAGATATGCAGATGACACCACCCTTATGGCAGAAAGTGAAGAGGAACTCAAAAGCCTCTTGATGAGAGTGAACGTGGAGAGTGTATTAATATAGGAGAGTGAAAATATTTGGAAAGTGAATGGAGCAGTTTGGCCTTGGTATCAGTAGAGTCGGTTCTGGGCTGGAGCACCCATCTAACCCACCCACCCACTGGGGGGTCCTCAGGGTGACTGTGTAACCCCACTTTGTAGTTTTCTTGGTTCTGCCAGCAGGCTACACCCCCAGCTTCTCTTGCCCGTGGTACAAATTTGATGATCCTAGTTCTCTACCACAGACTTTACCCCCAGCATCATCTACTTCTAGCTGCTTTCAGAGCCCCCCGCAGAGTCTTTGGCACCCAGCTGGAGAGGTTATGAGGCTAGCCCTTTGGAGTTAGGACACAGGGACATTTCCGGTGACCCCTGAGTTCCATTAGCAGGGTGGCGTTCACCTTCAGGATCTTTCTTCCCTCTGAACCCACTTTGGCCAGGTTGGCAATTGGAAAAGTTTGCTGATGCTGAAACCTGCATTTAAGATAAATCTTTTTCATTCATCTACTTGGCAGCTTCACTCTCTTGTTCTTTAACGAATATTTATTTGGCTGTGTTGGATCTTAGTTGCAGCACTTGGGATCTTCGTCGTGGTGTTCCGGATATTTCACTGGGGCGCACGGTCTCTCTAGGTGTGCTGTGCAAAGCTTCAGTACTCGTGGCGCGTGGGCTTAATTGCGCCTCAGCATGTGGGGTCTTAGTTCCCTGACCAGGCATCGAACCCTCGTCCCCTGCATTGGAAGGCAGATCCTCAACCACTAAACCACCAGGGACATCCCTCGGCAGCTTCTCTTAATGGCATCTTCTTTTTATCCCCCTCAGCCCTGCTACTTGGCAGACCTGCAGACCTCTCTGAATTTGAAAGCTGTTTCCTCTGTGCCCTGGATGGCAGGCATTTATTGAGCTCCTACAGTGTGCGATACACTTTCCCTGGCACGCTCTCCTTTACAGCTTATAGGGTAGCTCCAAGTTCTTAGATCCGCATCATGTATTACAGTAAAAAAAAAGCAAGAACAACAACAGGAAACTATTTTTGTTCCATGGAAATAGTTTGTTTAGATGCCAAAAAAGAACATGTTCTTATGATCATAGTGATAAGTGGTGTCCTGAAATTCCTAAATTCCTTCCACACAAATCATCTGCGACCGGGGTTCCTTAGCATCTGCGCTGCCACCATCTTTGGCTGCATCATTGTTTGCTGTGAGGAGCATCCTGAGTGCTGTTAGACACTCTGCACTATCCCAGACCTCCACCCACTATATGCTAGTAACACCCGCAATACGAACTGACACCCAGGACAGTCTCTAGACTGCAGATGCTTCTCCTGGGGAGGGGGCTTGGGGGGAGGAAATCCCCCCTAGTTGAGAACTGCTGCCTTGTATAATTCTCCCAACAGTCCTAGGAGGTAGGTGGCACCCTACCTCACTAGGACTTCACCAAAGAGGAAACTGAGGCTCAGGAAGGTCCAGCAGCCCCAGGGCTAGGCCACAACTCAGTTGAGACCTGAAGCCACGCCCACACGGTTGCCTCTTACCCTGAGACTCTTCTGGGCCTGAGGCTGCTGGAAAGCTGCTTCAGTGCACGGGGCGCAGCCAGGCCAGTGGGGCTGCAGTGCACTTGAGCCTCTACTCTTGGGAGAGCCCTCGTTCTCTTATCAGTCATGAGACATCCTATCCATCACGTCTCGAGACTCCTGGGCCGCTCCCCCCATGAGGGACGCAGTGAGGAACTAAGAGAGCTTTAACAGTGGAGCAAGGGTGCACTGGCAGTCCCGCTCCGCCAAGCCATCTCGGGTTGGGGGGGTGGTTCCCCAGGCCCAGCCATGGAGTGAAGGGGACCCCACACTTTACAGCCTTGGACCCTAGCCAGGATTCTGCTCAAAAAACCTGAGAAGAGCTGGTGGCACCCTGGCATGTGTTTCTGAAGTGGAGTCTCCCCCCACGCACTGTGCTGCACTGGTGGGTGGAGAAGAAGCGGAGAGATTGTTCGCTGGAGGATGAAGCTTGGTGGCCTGTGTGTGATCCAGGCTGGGCTCTGGCCGGGGGCTCTGGGCCTCTCTGTGGGCTGCCGCCACTCGGCCACTGTCAGGACCCCCAGCAGCACGTCCTCCTGCCTCATCCCACTGTGGGTGGAGGCGGAGGGAGGTTCCTGCCCACCCCTCACCCCTGCTCATCGAAGGTAAATGGGGTCCTGAGAAGTGGGGAGGGGGTGTGAAGGGCGCATTTACTCATCAACTCCCCTCGTGTCTACCTTGGAAAACATGGTCTAGTTTGCCAGGGTCCCAGGATTTCTGCATATTTTTAAAATTTTTTATGTTCATGCAGGATCTTAGTTCCCCGATCAGGGGTTGAACCCCTGCCCCTTGCAGTGGAACTGCAGCGTCTTAACCACTGGACTGCCAGGGAATCCTCTCTGCACATTTGAAGCTTAAATATTCTTTCTGCTAGTGTGATGCACAGTGCAGAATAACTGAACTTGAGGTGTTTCTTTAGAATCTGATTTTTGAAATGAAAGAGTCCTGGAGTTGGTTGACCTTGGAAATAAAAAAAAAATCCTTGTCTTCTCTCTTGTGAAGACTTGCTGCTGCTTCAGTTACTGACCTCAGGTGGCTGCTTAGATTTGCAGGCTTTTGAAGCCAACATGAGTCGTCACGTTAGCTGCCCCTGCTCATCTCAAAATACAGGATGATGTGCGCACAGCACGTGAGTGGGGACAGCTGAGCTCTGAGAGCCAGGAGACGGGGGTGTTCTGGTGATACCACCCTGGGCGTTGACCTTGAGCCGTTTGCTTTCGTTTATACCATAGTGTCTTACTCTGTAACAGAGGTGGAGCCTGCCTGCCTCTGTTTTGCAGAGATACTGCAAGAAAAGTAAATGAGTACTTTTAGAGAGGCCGAATGAGAGCAGCTATTCATATTGTAATTATGATGACGAATAGTTTAATTGTCAGCTTTGTGTGTTCAGGGTCCTACAGGGGTGACTTGGGGTGGGGGTATGCTACAGACCTCTGTATTTCTGTCGGAAAAGAAGAAAGCATGTTTCTTTTGCACTTAACTTTCAGTTGGAGTGGACAGAAAGTGGAGTTTGGATTTGCTTTTTTACATGTTGGAAGCTTTCTGCTTGCTCTGGGCCCTTCTGTTCAGTTCCCATCCTGAAAGTCAACGTCTTAGGCACTGCTTTCGACAAGACAGGGAAATGAGGCCCTCTTTTATGAACTGTTTTGAATTTTACAGAGTTGCTTTTCTATTTGTCACATGATAGTCCTGGAAATCTTTCCATGCCAGTATATGAATCTGTCTTAAAAAAAAAAAAAAAAAAAAAATCAGCTGCATGGAATGAAATGCATGTGTCATGATTCTCTTAATAAGCTCCTGGTGAGCATTTTCTGGGTACATAACAGACCCGTGAATGTAGAGAAAGGCCTGCTTTGTGTGTATTATGAAGTCATAAGGCTTGTGAGTCCTAGAACGAGGGGATCTCCCAGTCTTTCTTGCCTCTGTGTGCCTGGAGTTTGTGGTTCAGCTTCTCTGGGCCTCAGTTTTCCTTTTTTCTTTTTAAAATTAATTTTTATTGGAGTATAGTTGTTTTATGATATTTTTTACTGTCTCCTTCGTTTTTCCTTCTAGAGATTTGGACTGGAAGGTGTTCTCAGATCCTATCCAGCTTTCAGTGTTACCAATTCATCCTGAGAGCCCATGTGTTAGTTACCTCCTGCTGTGTAACAAACAGCAGACGTCCTAGAACAGAATGCCTTGAAACCACCACCGTTTTGTTCAGCTTACAGCCATGCTGAGCCTCTCGTCTTGCCTGAGCTGAGCCCAGTGGCTCTCGTGCGGTCTGCTCGCGTGCCTGGTCAGATGGCAGGTGGGTTGGGCCTGGTTTTCGTAGATGGCCTTACTCACAATACTGGCTGCTGGCTGGAAGTTAGGATGGGAGTCAGAGTGTTTCTCAGCCCCTGGCAGGCCACCCTGGTTCTGGTCACAGGTGGCTGGCCAGGGTTCCCAAAGGAGCGAGAACAGAAGCTGAAAGGCCTGTTGAAGCCTTGGAGTGGAACAGACATAGTGTTGCTTCCAGTGTGTTCCTAGGTCAGAGCACATCCTAAGGCCAAGCAGATTTGGGGGAAAGGGAGCTAGACACCACCCCTCTCCCCCTGCCATGGGAGGAACTGCCAAGGATCGTGGACATGTTTATAGTTTTGTTTTTTTAATTTATATTTTTGGCTGTGCCGGCTCTTAGTTGGGGCATACGAACTCTTAGTTGCTGCAGCTTGTGGGATCTAGTTCCCTGACCAGGGATCGAACCCGGGCCCTCTGCACTGGGAGTGTGGAGTCTTAGCCCCTGGACCACCAGGGAAGCCCTCCATGTTTATAGTTTAGCATACCCTATTAACTGAACCGTAGAACAACAATGAAAGATGGTAGAAAAAGGAGGAAGGAGCAAACAGAAGCAGGCCACAGAGATTTTAAGGACTTCTGTGAGGGGTAAATGCCCTTTATATTAAAAAAAAAGTCAGGCAAACAAAAAGCCCTTCTTTGGATTTCTACTGTGTATATGCTAGGTACTTTTCCCAGGACCAGTGAGAACAGATTCCATGTGGCTGCTGCATTGAGACTCTTCAGTGTGGAATTTGATGGCTAAACAATAAGTTATAATCTAGAACAAATGTTTCTGGTTGAAATAAAAACCCAGTACTGTGCAGTCCCAAAGGAAGGGCCCCTCTGTTCTATCTTGAGGGTGAGAGAAGTTTTAGGGGGATCTGATTCAACCAGCATGAGTGAGTTGGTATTTACTGCAGAGAGAAGGGCTGGAGTGGGCTTGGGAAGAGGCTGGCAGATAAAAGACACAGCGTGAATGCAGGTTCTGTGTCCTGGAAGGACAGAAGGATTCAGGATCAGGAGATGGTGGGGTTGGTAAGGTCTGAGTTTAGGGAGCAGATGTGGTGAGTGTTAACAGACATGATGCCTAAAATGTGCATCTCATCTCCAAGAAGGATGGAGCCAGATGGGCTTATTATGAGCTCTTTTTACTTTTTTTGAGATGGTGAAAATGAACCGGAAGTTTAACATTTCCACTGAATTTGTCCTTGTGTGTTTTAGAAGACAAGATAACGTATTTGTTTTTCCTTGTCTTCATGTCTGAGGCATTTGTTGAGTCTATTACATGTATGTCATATACCGAATCTGTTACAATGAAGGAATAAGATTTATCTCTTATTTAGCCCTGGCTGCTTCCTAGATGCTAAGTCGATTCAGTCATGTCTGACTCTTCGTGACCCCATAGACTCGAACTTGCCAGGTTTCTCTGTCCATGAAATTTTCCAGGCAAGAATGCTAGAGTGGGTTGCCATTTCCTTCTCCAGGGGATCTTTCCCACCCAGGGATTGAACACGTGTCTCTTAAGTCTCCTGCATTGGCAGATGGGTTCTTTACTACTAGCGCCACCTGTGAAGCTTCCTAGATGCCTTTGAGGTAAAGGAGAATAGCTGCAAAAGCCCAATGAAGAGAATATTGGCATCTTATTGTATACTCAAAGTGTGCTCTTTCTTTCAAGCAGCCTAGATACATGATTCAGGGCAAAATGATCACTGCCTGGGATCATAGATGTTTAGTGCTAGCCTGATAGCCATTCCTTCTTTTTTCTTGACACTGGAACCCTGATTTGCTCCACAGCCAGTGGTCTCAGGCCCGGTGATGAATTGTGCTTGGTCTGAGCCCCTCATGGCCAGTACTCATCCACCAGCCCCTCCTGTAGCTCAAGACCCATTTTGAGCAGTGGAATGTGAGGAGGAGGCTGCTGTGGGCAGAACGGGGATTTTTTTTATTTTGGTTGATAAAAGAAGAAAGCTGCAGAAGGAGGAAGTCCCTTAGTCTCATCTCCCTTCCTTCCTACTCTGGATGTTCACATGTGATGACTTGGAACCTGGAGCAATGGCAGCCAGTGTGTCACCACGAGGGATTGTGCTTTGGGCCAAAGCCACTACACATAGGGTGGCTGAGCAGACGGGTGGAAAGAATCACCAGATGGACTCTGGGTCCACTCAGCTCTGAACTTCTTGCTATTAAAAGGATCCTAAATTTAAGGCCCATATGAATTTTGATACCTGCAGCTTTTCCTAAATGATAGGAGAATGTCATGATCAAGAATATGGTAAATAAAGAAGAGTAGCAGGTTTATCTGTACCTTTTATCCAACTCCATTTTAATATGCGGGAGGGGCTTTTAGGTGGCCTGGCATCCTTAGCTTTTGGCTAGAAATGCTCCCAACTATTCTGTGTTAAACCTACAACATGGGCAGAGAGGTGACAGCAAGGAGTGGGCATGTGGGGGGCAGGCATTGCTCCCACTGATTCTGGGGCAAAAGCACCATTAAGAGAATGGGCTCTGGCAGGGGACCTAGTTGTTCTTCATAAAGTAGGCTTCTTTTTGTTTTAAACACAGTAGGTGAGTTGAGGGTGGTAGAACATGAGTTGTTTTTGCTTTGTTTTTTTTTAAAGAACTGAGGAAAAATGTCCCTGGGTGGAGTTAGAACCAGCCTGATGGAAGCTGGGATCTTCACCTTTGGAAGGAGAGTTGTACCATGGTTTTAACTATGACCTTGTGCCTGCCAGATAGCCATTACTTGAACAAGGGGTTGGGGGAATGGGTATTTCTTGCAGGGAGAAAAATAGTGACAGCATAAGAGAAAACGAAATGTGTCCATGAGAAAGGGTGGGTGGTCCAGCAAGAGGTAAGGTGGAGGGTTAGAGACCTGGAGAAAAGATGACAGAGACGTATGCCAGTCTCTATAACCACCCTACCCTCAGGACCTAACAAGCAAACACCAAACATTTATGGCAGGTGTCCTGGCATGTAAAACGATTGTGTATAACCTCATAGGGCACAAATTTGCCTGTTTGGCTTTTTGTCAGGAAGGCTTTTATGGGATGCCTTGCTCTGGGTTCCAGCCATTTCAGCCTGTGGAGTGGAATCTGGGTGGGCCACAGCGCTGGGGAAGGAGGGTGGGCGTGGCTGTCCATGTCCTGCCTCCAGAGGTGGGCGTGGCCCTGCTCAGTGTCTGGGCAAGGAGAGTGGGCGTGGCTTTCCATGTCCTGCCTCCAAAGGTAGGCGTGCCCCACTCAGTGTCTGGGCAAGGAGAGTGGGCGTGGCTTTCCATGTCCTGCCTCCAGAGGTGGGCGTGCCCCGCTCAGTGTCTGGGCAAGGAGAGTGGGCGTGGCTTTCCATGTTCTGCCTCCATAGGTGGGCGTGGCCCCACTCTGGGCAAGGAGGGTGGGCGTGGCTGTCCATGTCCTGCCTCCAGAGGTGGGCGTGGCCCCGCTCAGTGCCTGCCTATGGCATCCAGCCCTCTCTGGATGCTGCTGCCAGCCTTCTTGCTAGTATCCCTCCAACTCTAAAGGCAACCTAGAGGTTACACGAACCTCCAGGATGCCTCACCCTTCTCTGGTGGTTCTTTCTGTTCTTGCATTCTCTATTTAACCAGTTTTCCCAGTTAAATTCCCCGTGAGAAATCTCCAGTTTCCTGTTTGGGCTCAGTTTTTTATCTCCCAATGTGCACGCTTCTGTGTGG
Source organism: Tragelaphus eurycerus (assembly GCA_935064755.1). NCBI lineage: Eukaryota > Metazoa > Chordata > Mammalia > Artiodactyla > Bovidae > Tragelaphus > Tragelaphus eurycerus. Next base: position 21,235,728 of record CAKXYN010000001.1, on the reverse strand, counting down.
AGGAGGACCAATTCGGACCACCTGTTTGGAGGACTTCCTTGGGTCAGCACAGATGTGGACTGGGGTGGTGGTGGAGAGTGGGACAGGAATGGAGAGCTCTGAACAGGGAAAACTAGACATGAATAGTGAGAAGTAGAGTGGGGAGGATTTAGGATGACCTGTGAATGGTGGCTGGGCCAGGAGAAGCCAGCCTGTGATGGATGATGTAAGAAATGGATGGATGATGATGTAAGAAAGGGGGAAACAAGGCAGAGAGAAGGGTCCTTTAAGTGAAGGCGTTTTTTGGGAATTAATTTTTATTGGAGTATAGTTGATTTATAATGTACATTATGTAGTATACACTGTAATGTACATTTATACAATGTAATTACATTGTATATGCATTTATACGCAAAAGTGTTGTACACTTTTCTGCTGCATAGCAAAGTGGCTCATTTATACATGTATCCACTGTTTTTTAAATTCTTTTCCCATATAGGTCATTACAGACTATTGAGAGTTTCCTATGCTATACAGCAGGTCTTTATTAGTTACCTATTTTATATGTAGCACTGTGTATACGTCAATCTCAGTCTCCCAACTAATCCCCCCTTTCTCCCTTGGAAACCCTAAGTTTGTTTCCTATCTCTGTTACTCTTATTTCTGTTTTGTAAATAAATTCAAGTGAAGGCATCTTATAGATGATTGGAAATCTGGAGTTCGTTTGAGGGCTGACATTGGGTATTTGTAGTTCCTCTGAGTAAAGGCAACAGTTGAAGACACAGATAGAAAGTGTCCTTTGTAAAGAAAGGTGTCTGCGTGCTAAGTCACTTCAGTCACATCCAACTCTTTGCGACCCCACGGACTGTAGCCCGTCAGGCTCCTCTGTCCGTGGGGATTCTCCAGGCAGGAATACTGGAGTGGGTTGCCATGCCTTCCTCCAGGGGATCTTCCTGACCCAGGGATTGAAACGTACATGCACAGAATTGTGGACTGGCCCTCAGGGTTCACCCACAGCTGCTGGTCGAGGATAACCAAAAGACTTCCGTGAGAAAAAGGCTGTGTGTGCAGATGCAGGAGGGATCTGGAGAGGGTGTATCATCTGGGAAACTTTGAAAGGCTGGGAATGCTGGGTGGCCTCAGAGGCTGCAGGGAAGAAGGGTGACTGGGGAAAAGCCTTCCAATTTGCCCCCGAGGAAGGTCGAGAGAGCAGGATACTTATATTTAGCCACCAGCGTCAGAGGAATTGTTTCAAGTAGGGTTTTAAAAATAGCTGTTTCTTACTGTATCACTGTTCGGCTGCCCCAGAGTTGCCCTCCTCGAGGCACCCATCACATCTTCTCCAGGCCCTGACCTGCTCAGTGGCGCGGGATCCTTCTCAGGTCATGAAGGGATGCTCACATGAGCAAGAAACTGTCAGTAGGGCAATGCTGGGACCAAGAGAAACTGCCTGGGGCACCCACGGAGGCGTGGGGCTCTGTGACGAGAATCAGTTGGCCCACACCTCCCTCCCTCTGGGGTACCTGGACTTGTGTGAGAGTGTCTCTTCATGCGTGCTGATCGGAACCTGTGCCTGGCAGCATCACGGGCTGAAATCTGCACTGCCTCCTCCTGAGTTTCTGTGCTATGTGTAATACAGTCGGCATCAGGGGAAATTCCAAGACAATAGCATTAATTTAAGTTTTTCAGTTATGAAAGTAGTATAATTGGATATAAGAAAGCTTGGAAACTAGAGGAAAGAATGACACAGTTTTGCCAATGTAGAACTCCCACTGTTAGCAATTTGTGATCGTTTTTATTCTTGTGTTGGTTGACTTACGTTTTACTACGAAAACTCGAGCTGAGGTTTGTAAATGCCTTCCAGTTTTTATTCCTGGGTTTACAGTTCTGCCTGCATGAAGGGGAAATAAGATCAGCCTTAAAATAAGTTCCATAAAAACTTATTTAAAAAGAAACAAAGAAGCCCTTTCAAGGTGAGTAAGAGGACATGGGGAGAGGCTGGCAGACACAGATTGTGTGAGAGTTGTCTGTGCAGGGTAGTCTGATTCTTAAGGCATCATTTTTTCTCATTTTGTAAAACCCAAGATGAAGTTCAAATAACATGAAGTAACCATTTTTTTTGGCTGTACCTCACGACTTGTGGGATCTTAGTTACCTGACTGAGAATCGAACCTGCATCCCCTGCATTGGAAGGAAGATTCCTAAATACTGGACCACCAGGGATGTCTCTACCTTTTGGCTCTTGTGAATAGCACTACTGTGAATATTTGTGGGTGTGGATGTGTATTTGCATGAGAACTTGTTTTCAGTTCTGGGTGAGGCTTTTATCTTGCTCCTCACGCCCTAGGTTGTAAAGTAAAATCAGATTGAGGAAGACCACTTAGATCCTGGGAGCTGTCTGTGGGAACCCACACATATTGCTGCCTGCAAAGCATTTCTCTGCTTCATATTGATTTTGGTCACCATCCCAAAGTTGGAGAGTCTTTTTCCCAATTGAGAGTGATTGGTACTTTGTTCCAGGAATCCTAGTTCAGCATCTTCTATGAGGTGGAAAATAGAAGACGGAGTCTCATCGGTCTTGTAACAACTGCTCACCGGATCCTTCACTGCTCTGTCTGTCAGCAGATCTTACAGCCCCAGGTCTCACAGTCCCTGTCATTGCTTCAGAGAGGGTCTGCCTTTTAAAGAAATATATATATAATTTATTTGACTGCACTGGGTCTTAGTAACGGCATTAGGGACCTAGTTCCCTGACCAGGAATCGAACCCAGGCTCCCTGCACTGGGAGTCTGGAGTCTTAGCCACTGGACTACTGGGGAAGTTCTGAGAGGCTACCCTGTTTGTTTGGCTCACACCTGAGGGTCCAGGGCTATTGGCAACTGTGGGACCATTAAATGTGTGGCTCCCCATGTCCTGGAAGCATCCTACCATGAACTTTTTAATCAGTTATATTCTATTGACAGTCTCTAGATCGGGCCCTTGTCTGGAAATTTAACTCTGTATTCCTCAGTATGGTTCTTTAAAGATGGAAAGAGGAAATGAAATGTGACGTCATGCTGATGTCAGCCTAGGAGAGTAAATCTGGATGGGAAAGAGAAGAAGAGGGTCAGCAAATATCAGGTTTGATGACAGATTAAAGCCAGCATCCCCTTTTCCCATGTAACAGTACATAGCTATTGTTTTTGGTTGTTGTTCTGTTGCTAAGTCGTGTCCGACTCTCTGCGCCCCCATGAACTACAGCACACTAGGCTTCCCTGTCCTTCACTATCTTCCAGAGTTTGCTTAGTTAGTTTTTGGTAGGTTCTCCCACAGGGCAGAGCCTGAGAGGTGAAGGCTTGCGAGCAGGATTGTGGAGTTAGGGAAACCAGCAAGAGGGAGATATGGAAATTGACAGAGGCAGCCAAAAATCAGGTTATTGTGCTAGTTACCCCTGAGGGCGATGAAACCAGAATCACCATTCACCAGTGTAGGAATGTGCTTCAGAATTCTCCACCCCAGGTTTAGAAGATGGGATCATTTATCCACTGGCTCCCAAAACCCAGCGATCAAGGATTTTCTCTTGCACTTAAAAAAAAATTATTTATTCATTTTTGCTGCGATGGGCTTTCTCTAGGTGTAGCGAGCAGGGCCTCCTCTGGTTGTGGTGTGTGGGCTTCTCACTGGGGGCTTCTCTTCTTGTAGAGCACAGGCTGAGGGCTTCAGGAGTTGTGGAGCATGGGCCTAGTTGCCCCCTGGCATGTGGGATCCTCCTGTACCAAGGATCGAACCTGTGTCCCCCGCATTGGCATGTAGATTCTTATCCACTGGACCACCAGAAAGTTTCTTCACTTTTTTTAGCTGCACTGCATGGCGTGTGGGATCTTAGTTCCCTGACCAGGGATTGAACCTGCATCCCCTGCAGTGGAAGTGGGGAGTCTTAACCACTGGACCGCCAGGGAGGTCCCTCTCCTGCAGTTCTAAGTTTGCTCTTGAAACCTGCCTTGTACCTCTTGAAAGTTGATTCCCATCGACTTTTTGAATTGGCTCCCATAAAACAGCCCCAGGTCAGAAAATAGGAGTTTTAAAATTTTGATTAATTTGTTTGACTGCACTGGGTCTTTGTTTTGGCGTGTGAACTCTTAGTTGCAGCACGTGGGATCTAGGTCCCTAACCAGGGATCGAACCTGGGCCCCCTGCATTGGGAGTGCAAAGTCTTAACCATTTTCCGCCAAGGAAGTCTTGAGTAGGAGGTTTTAAATAGCTCAGCCAAGGCTGGTACTAGCATCTGGGCACTGCTGGATGCCTCAGAAACTGTGGGAATGAAAAAGTGGGTTGGGAGGATGGAAGGCAGGACAGACGTGGGTCTGGCACATGTCATTTCTACATTCCCCATCTCTCTTTTGGTGCCCACTGCTGCTTTGTCTCTCAGAGCTTAAGGAATACCAAGAAATGCTAGTATCTGATCATAGAGGATTTTCTCAGTCAGGTTCCATGAAGGTCATGTATTTGTCCCGGTGCGTTCATGTCTTTTTTCTCCTGTTATTCATTTTGATGGAATTAAGTCACTTGATCTGTTCAAGTTACTAAGTGTTAAAACAGCAGGAAGCCAATTAGATTTTAATACAAGACAAAACTCTCTTGTTAAAAATGACTGCTTTGAGCTCTTCAGCAGGTAGTGGTGTCTCTAGAGACAGTGAGGAATGAGGAGGAAAATCTCTCGTGTACCGTCCTGCGGGGAGCGGTCAGAGTTGAACTCTCCCCTTCATGTGCCCTCGAGTCTGTTGTAACAGGGAGACATTAGCCCAGAAGCAGTTTGAGTCCTAGGAGGACCTGTTGTGTGTCTGTAACACCCAGCAACTTTGCATGCACACTGCCCACGAGGGTCAGGCTGTCCTCCTCCCGGTCCCCTGAGTGTTAACGTGCAGACAGCTGGAGCCCTTCTGCCTCCCCTGTGATGAGCCCGGGAGCTCTTGGCTGATCCAGTGTTCGCTCCGGTGGGTTTCATGCTCGCTCACTGGAGAGCAGGGTTTCACCCCAGGGCTGACACTCCAGGAGAAGTTCTCTGGGCTGATGACTTGGAGGTGCTGTCTCCGAATGAACAGCAGTTGGCTAAATGTGGAGAACAGTATGGAGGCTGTAAAAGACTAAAAATAGTTACCATAAGATCCACTAAGCCCACTCCTGGGCCTGCATCTAGAGAAAGCTGCAGTTTGAAAAGATACATGCACCCCAGTGTTCATTGCAGCGCTATTTACAATAGCCAGGACCAGGAAGCAACCTGAGTGTCCGTTGATGGAGGAAGGGATAAAGATGTGGTGCATATACACAATGAAATATTGCTCAGCCATCAGAGGAATGAAGTAGTGCCATTTGCAGCAACGTGGACCTAGAGATGACCATACTAAATAAAACAAGCCAGACAGAGGAAGAGGGCATCACATGATATCGTTTATATGTGGAATCTAAAGGAATTGGCACAAACGAACTTATTTTGCAAGACAGAAATAGGCTCACAGATTGAGAAAACAAATTTACGATTACTGAAGGGCAAAGGATGGAGGGATAAATTAGGGGTTTGGTATTATCATGTACACATTAATATACATAAAATAATCAACAGGTACCTACTGTATAGCACAGGGAACTAAGTATTTTATAATAATCTATAAGGAAAAGAATTTGAAAAAGAATATATACACACATATATAGTGTATGTATAATTGAATCACTTTGCTGTGCACCTAAAATTTAACACAACATTGTAAGCCAGCAATACTTCAATTAAAAAAAAAAGGAAACCTTCAATTTACAATATTAAAAAAGCCCCAGATGAACAAGTGGCTAAAGCTAGGAATCATAACCTTAAACATGTATTCCGTTTTAACTTAAAATCCCAATCTTCGGATGCAGTTCCAGGGCCCTTTCACCAAGCCTGTGTTTATTGGCAGAAGCCTGCTTCTTCTCTTCTGTAGAAAGCATATCTGTAATGTAGTCACCTGTAATCTGTTTTGGTTTCTTTAAAGAACAGAGCAAACTAATTACAGAATCTTTCTAGATTTTTCGAAATGGTTTCTAATATTTTACAGCTACCACGAGCACATCTAATTCAACAGCAGTTTCTAGCAACTTAGCTCTGTTGACATTTTTCAAGTTATCTAGCTTAGTTTCATAAGGACTTTGTGATTTCATAAGGAGTTCATTATACGTCTGAATTATTTTTCATCTTTATATTTTGTCAGTTTACTATGTAAATTTTTCTCTTAAAATAATACATATACCAACCTTAACAGAGTAGGGACTACATCCAGTTGGCTCTTTGTCGCCCTCCCAGCTCACCTGGCGGGTAGAAGCGTGCAGACCTCACTGGGCCGGGAGTGGGTGATGTGAGCTGGGAGCTGTTAGCACCTGCTGGGCTGGAGGGTGGATGGGAGGAAAGAAAAGGGGTGAGAAATTCAATTACTTGGTTAAATTGAGAACATTGAGGACATCCACTGGAGCTTTTCTGACTTTGCTACCTGATATGCTGAGATTGGGCATTGCAAAAATCCTCACGTATCATCTTGCCTAAACCTTTCTCTGGGTTGCCTCTAATGACTCCGTCCACAGACTCTCTGCATGGAAATTACTGGTGCCCACTGGGAGTCCTTCTGGCTCTTCAGCTTTGCCAGATACTTATTTGCTGGACCGGGTCCTGCAGATTTCACTGATTGGAATGATGGGGCCAAGTGCTTAAACCACTTATACTTCTAATGACACCCTGTCTCAGATTCTTTGAGAAAAATGGAGAGACCCGAGAGTGAGTCTGGTTCTTTCCTTTGTGGTACAGAAATCAGTTGGGAGGGGAAAATAATCTTTTGGGCTCTGTATACTTGTCAAGGCTTGTGTCTGGTTTCTTAAAAATTCTAGACACAAAGTCGAAATTCCTTTGTGTTTTAAATTTTATTTGCAGAGCAGATATAGAGACACAGACATAGAGATTAAACGTATGGGTACCAAGGGGGAAAGGGCAGGGGTGGAATGAACTAGGAGATTGGGACTGACATATATACATTATTGATACTATGTGTAAAACAGATATTAACTAATGAGAACCTACTGTATACAGGGAACTCTACTCAGTGCTCTATAGTGACCTAAACGGGAAGGAAATCCCCAAAAGAGCGGATATATGTTAACATATAGCTGGTTTACTCTGCTGTACATCAGAAACTAACACTACATTGTAAAGCAACTCTACTCCAATAAAAATTAATAATAATAATAATAGGCCTAGCTTAGTTTTAGCATAAGCTTGTGAACTTTCTTCTTGTGAACTTTCTTCCCACCTTGATGGCTCAGGCGGTAAAGCGTTTGCCTATAATGCGGGAGACCCAGGTTCGATCCCTGGGTCCGGAAGATCCCCTGGAGAAGGAGATGGCAGCCACTCCAGTACTCTTGCCTGGAGAATTGCATGGACTGAGGAGCCTGGTAGGCTGCAGTCCATCGTGTCGCAAAGACACGACTGAGCGACTTCACTTTGTGAACTTACAGTTTGTTTCTCTTTGGTAAGAAGTGCTTTTTGGCAAATTAGGGAGGAGTGATGATGGCTCAGCGGTAAAGAGTGTTTTCGCAATGTGGGAGACACAGGTTTGATCTCTGGGTTGGGAAGATCCTGGGCTTGGAAAGATTTCCTGGAGAAGGAAATGGCAACCCATTCCAGCATTCTAGACTTGGAAATCCCATGGACTCAGGAGCCTGGCAGGCTACGGTCCATGGGGTCACAAAGAGTCAGACATGACTGAAGCAACTAAACACTTTACTTAGGTGCAGGATATTGACTTGTGTCTGTTACGTGCATATAATAAGTCCATTGGGAAGGAAAGGGGCAGATATCAACAGCTTCAAAGTTTCTGATCAGATACAGCATTTTCGGGAAAACTAGCTTCCTGTGGGTTGGTTGCGTGCATGCTGAATCCCTTATCATGTCCGGACTCTTTGCAACCCTGTGGCCCACTACTCTCCTCTGTCCATGGGATTCAGTATCCAGGATTCTCCAGGCAAGAATACTGGAGTGGGTTGCCATGCCCTCCTCCAGGGGCTCTTCCGGACCCAGGGATTGAACCCACATCTCTTATGTCTCCTGCATTGGCAGGGGGGTTCTTTACCACTAGAGCCACCTGGGAAGCCCTGCTGTGGGGCTAGTCAGGTGCTGTTTACCCAACTTCCCTGAGCTATTAGCAAATCTTGCATTTCCACATTAACTTCAACGGTAATACTGAACTTGAAATACGTAATCAGTGGGATCTGTTTCACGAATCCTGTAGAATTCTGCATGCAGCTGAGGCATGTTGACAGTGGTGATTGAATTTTTTTCTGCAGGAGGCATTTTGCAACCCAAGTAAGAGTGCCCTTTTGAGCTTCATGCTTTTTGTCCCTGAGCATCTGGGGAGGAGGTCATGATCTCTGAGTAGACAGGAGTGTGTCTGTCAGAGATTAGTTATTGACTGTAGGAAAAAAAATCACATGTGCTTCTTGAAATGTTCTGTCTTAGAATTGCACTGGACTTTTTAATCCCCATTGCTGGCTCGACCTGCTGTAAGTGACGGAAGTTGAAACATAAAATAAGAGCTACTTTCCCCACATGTTATGGGTGATCATTTATAGAATCTCTTGGCATGCAGTCTCCTTTTGTTCTGTGATTCATTTCTGGTATAAAACACCTTCTGGGTCAATGATATTGAGAGGTGGGAAGAAATAGGGAAGGGAATAAATCATGAAGTGCCCATCTGCAGGGCAGTAGTGATACAATTTTACTATGAAAATGATCCAATAGATGTGATCTGTGCTGTATAGACGTATGCAAATTCTATGCAAAAGACCATGTAATGCCCGAATGTGGCCCTGAGGAAGAGAGCTTAATGGAACCCAGTGTTCTTTTGACTCATCACTCTGAATGTCTGAATCAGCCCCAGGCAACACCAGGTACTGTAGCTTGCCTGGCAGTGTCTGCAGTGTCTAGTACAGGAGCTCATTTTCCCAGTCATTTCCCTCTCTGGCCTCAGCTCCTGCTGCTCTGGGCCTTGCTCACTTCACCCCAGACATGCTGTCCTCCTTTCTAAAACATGCCAGGTGGACTCCTGCCCCAGGACCTTCCACCTGTTGCATTTCTGCTTAGAATGCTGTCCCCCAGATGTCATCGTGGTTCACTCCTTTGCTTCACTCAGCTCTTTAAATCAGATGTCACCCTCTCTCTAGGCCTTCCCTGGCCACGTATCTAAAATTGGAAAGCCCTCCTATCCTTGTCTAGGCTTCCCTGATGGCTCAGTGGTAAAGAGTCTGCCTTTCAGTGAAGGAGATGCGAGTTTGATCCCTGGGTTGGGAAGATCCCCTGGAGAAGGAAATGGCAACCCACTCCAGCATTCTTGCCTGCGGAATCCCATGGACAGAGGAGCATGGAGGATACGGTCCATAAGGTCACAAAGAGTCAGACGTGACTTAGCGGCTAAACAACAGCTGTGTATTACTTTAATTGTTGTTCCTGTTTTACGTTATTCTGTAATATCTAAAACACTTCCTTTTATGACTGTCTCTTTGTCTCCCCCAAAAGGCTGCTTCCATAAGGGCAGAGATGTTCATCTATTTAGTTTACTGTTGTATCTTTGTTGCTCAGAGCAGTGCCTGGCACATAATAAAGTGAAAGTGTTAGTCTCTCAGTCGTGTCCGACTCTTTGTGACCCCATGGACCTGCCAGGCCCCTCTGTCCATGGGATTTCCCAGGTAAGAGTGCTGGGCTGCCATTCCCTTCTCTAGGGCATCTTCCTTACCCAGGGATCAAACCCTGGTCTCTTGCATTGCAGGCAGATTCTTTACTGTCTGAGCCACCAGGGAAGCCTGCCTGGCACATAGTAGGTACTCAATAAATACCTGTTGAATCTCTCAATAATGTGTGTTGGTTGCTGTTGTATATGGTTACGTTTTGAACATTTTGGGTCTTGTGTATAGTTAAGCAGGAGTGGTATCTTTTCCATACTCTGCTGGCTCTTGGAAAAGGAGAGGAGATATTCAGTGAGTCATTGATATTTTTAAAATTAAGTTTTTGGGCAGGGAGCAGTGGTGTAATCCGTGGTGAAAATTGGGCTTGAGGGATTCATTGCTCTCATTTACTGTATTCGTAGTTCTCACGAGATGAGGCCTGTATCAGATTCCACAGGATGCACAGTGGCTGGTGAGACACCGTCCTGGGACTGGGAGAGGTCACGGTCTTGGGAGGACAGTGGGGCCTGGACAGACTGCCTCTGGGTAAAACGCACTAAGTGCTGTGAAGAATGTGAGCTGCTTTTATCTTTGACATCTCTAGACATACCACATTGCCTCCATTATTATGGGTAATTGATTTAACATGATTAAATCTCTGTGTTTTGGCCTTAAGGAGCTTATTGTTTAAATATTTGAGTATTTAAGTATTGGAGAATGGGCACGCTGTATAGGGCTTAGATATTAAAAAGAAGTTTTTCCCCCAAATGCTAACTAAGCTATTAGTTATGGTTACAAAGAGGGTGGTGACTTTTTCAGACCTCAGTTGAAGAGAATGATGAATCACTCTAGCTAGTACAATGGGCTGCAGAGGCTGCTCATGTGAACTTGAGCCTCAGCTCCATTGTTTCCGAGCTGTGTGACCCGAGGAAAACTGCTGCGTCTCTCTGTGCCTCATTCCTGAAATGGAAGCCAAAGTACCTACCTCGTGGTGTTATAAAGATGGACTGTAAACCTTTAATGATTTACATTATTTGAAGATTTATTAAGTCCTTTATTATAAATCATAAAATGATTATAAGGTATATATTACTTAAAACAGTTTATGGTATGTAGTGGATATCATATGTTATTGTTCAGTCACTCAGTCCTGTCTGACTCTTTGCGACCCCATGGACTGCAGCACACCATGCCTCCCTGTCCATTACCAACTCTCAGAGCTTGCTCAAACTCACGTCCATTGAGTCAGTGACGGCATCCAACTATCTCATCCTCTGCTGTCCCCTTCTCCTCCCACCTTCAATCTTTCCCAGCATCAGGGTCTTTTTCAACCTTTCCTTTGCATCAGGTGGCCAAAAGTATTAGAGCTTCAGCATCAGTCCTTCTAATGAATATTCAGGACTGATTTCTTTTAGAATTTACTGGTTTGATTTCCTTGCAGTCCAAGGGACTCTCAAGAGTCTTCTCCAACACCACAGTTCGAAGGTATCAATTTTTCCACGTTCAGCCTTTTTTATTGTCCAGCTCTCATATCCGTACATGACTACTGGAAAAACTGCAGCTTTGACTAGACAGACCTTTGTCGGCAAAGTAATGTCTCTGCTTTTGAATATGCTATCTAGGTTGGTCATAACTTTTCCTCCACGGAGCAAGTGTCTTTTAATTTCATGGCTGCAGTCACCATCTGCAGTGATTTTGAAGTTCAAGAAAATAAAGTCTGACACTGTTTCCACTGTTTCCCCATCTATTTGCTGTGAAGTTATGGGACTGAATGCCATGATCTGTGTTTTTTGAATGTTGAGTTTTAAGCCAGCTTTTTCACTCTCCTTTTCACTTTCATCAAGAGGCTCTTTAGTTCCTCTTCGCTTTCTACCATAAGGGTGGTATCATCTGCGTATCTGGGGTTATTGATATTTCTTCTGGAAATCTTAATTCTACCTTGTGATTCTCCAGCCTGGCATTTCACATGATGTACTCTTTGTATAAGTTCAATAAGCAAGGTGAAAATATACAACCTTGACATACTCCTTTCCCAAGTTTGAACCAGTCTGTTGTTCCATGTCTGGTTCTAACTGTTGCTTCTTGACGCATACAGGTTTCTCAGGAGGCAGGTAAGGTGGTCTGGTATTCCCATCTCTTTCAGAATTTTCTAGAGTTTGTTGTGATGTACAAAGTTAAAGGATTTAGCATAGTCTGTAAAGCAGAAATAGATGTTTTTCTGGAATTCTTTTGCTTTTTCGATGATTCATCTGATGTTGGCAATTTGATCTCTGGTTACTCTGCCTTTTCTAAATCTGGAAGTTCTCTGTTGACATACTGTTGAAGCCTAGCTTGAAGGATTTTGAGCATTACCTTGCTAGCATGTGAAGTGAGTGCAGTTGTGTGTGGTAGTTTGAGCATTCTTTGGCATTGCCCTTCTTTGAGATTAGAATTGAAAACTGATCTTTTCCAGTCTGTGGCCACTGCTGAGTGTTCCAAATTTGCTGGCATATAGAGTGTAGCATGTTCATAGCATCATCTTTTAGGATTTAAAATAGCTCAGCTGGAATTTCATCACCTCCATTAGCTTTGTTTGTAGTAATGCTTCCTAAGGCCCACTTGACTTCACACTCCAGGATGTCTGGCTTTAGGTGAGGGATTACACCATCATGGTTATCTGGGTCATGAAGATCTGTTTTGTATAGTTCTTCTGTGTATTCTTACCACCTCTTCTTAATATCTTCTGCTTCTCTTAAGTCCATACTGTTTCTGGGTGTCATGTAAGTGTTATTTATTATAAATATAAATAAAGTTATAACCATCATTACTGGATCATGGAAAGCTCATCAGTCCAAACAAGTCTTCTCTTAAAATTTTTTAAAGGAAACTCATAATTAATTTCTTTTTTCCGCCACTCTCATTCCCCTCATCCCTGTTGGTACCAATTCCTAGGATATTTGTTGGCCTTGTATCTGTGTTTTGAATTTAACGTAAGTGGTATTATCCTTACTGTCCTCGTCTTAAAGTTTTCTAACTCAAAAGTATATTTTAAATTTTACTGATGTTGCTCTGTATACCTCAAAGTCATGTCTTCTAACTGTTGCGTGTATATTATTGTGTGAGGTTTGTCATTTATAGATTCTTACTGCTGTACACCTACATTGGCTCAAACTCCCCACCCTCATTACCTGTTAACGCCTTTGTATATATCCCTGTATATACCCATGACTGGGAGTGTTTGTTGGGTGCCTGCCCAGAACGTTTGAGGATCGTAAGGAACATACATCTCTATTTTCACAAAATTCTGCTGCATTGCTCCCAGAATGGCTGTACCAGTCTGTCCCCCCACTAGCATTGCAGGGGTCCAGTTTCTTCCTTTCTTTTCCACTATTTGGGCAAATCTGGTGGATGTAGACTCTCCTGGTCATTTTAACGTGTATTTCTCTGATTATCCTGATACACTGTTAGCCACTCAGGAGTCTCCTTCTGTATAATGCCTTCTTTTTCTAGGAGCACCTTTTATATTCTAATATTAATCTGTCTTCTCCCAGTCTCTGCACACTTGTGATCTTTACAGTTTCCTCATGGAATCAAAACTCATTCACAGTGTAGTCAAGTCCATCAAATTGTTCTGCTTCTGATTTGAGCTTTTGGTCTTGATTCAGAAATGCTTATCTACAAATTACAGAGTTGTGCTCCTACCCTGTCTTTTGTTAGCTTGTGTTTCTGCTTTTTTACATTTAGATTTTTGCCTCTGTATATACCCTGTAAGGCAGAAAACCAGCCATATTTTTGCTTTTCCCAGTAACATTTGTGCTGTCCTACTGATTTATGGTAGGGGGTTCCCTCGTGGCTCGGTGGTAAAGAACCCGTCTACCAATGTAAGAGACCCAGGTTCGATCCCTGGGTCAGAAAAATCCCCTGGAGAAGGAAATGGAAACCGACTCCAGTATTCTTGCCTGGAGAATCCCATGGACAGAGAAGCCTGGCGGGCTACAGTCTGTGGAGTCACAAAAGAGTTGGACTCAACTTAGCAACTAAACTACCACCATCACTGATTTATGGTGCTGTATCTGTAATATACCAGATTCTCATGTATACTTAAACATATCTTACACCCTCTTCTCTAGTTTTTACTGCAGTTGCTAGTTCCTGCACGGATACCACATATAATCACTGGTTTTGCTATTTTTAGTATTTGCATCTATTGGGAGGATGATCCCCTCTTCTTTTTCTGAGAAAAATTTACTTGACCCTTCACAAACCTTTATTCTTCTACTCCTGTATTGTACTAAATTTGTTGAGTTGCTTAAGAAATCCCACTGGAATTTTTATTAGAAAAATGATATAATTATTTGGGAGATTTGATATCTATAAAGTGAAGTGAAGTTGCTCAGTCATGTCCGACTCTTTGCACCTCGTGGACTGTAGCCCACCAGGCTCCTCTGTCCATGGGATTCTCCAGGCATGAACACTGGAATGGGCTGCCATTTCCTTCTTCAGGGGATCTTTCCAACCCAGGGATGGAACCCCGGTCTCCCGAGTTGCAGGCAGATGCTTTATCCTCTGAGCCACCAGGTCAACTATAAACACTATAAAGGTGTTGCTCCCTTCATTCACCTGGCCTGTGTATCTTCACTTCCTTAATCCTTCATGGATTTTTTTTCACAGGATTAAAAGAACTTCTGAATGAAAGTTTCATGTATTCCTGATTGGATTAATACCTGTACATCAGAATTTTTATTGTTATTATGAATATCTTATTTTCTACTGTATTTTCTCGTTAGTTATTGTCGATACAGAGGAACGCCGTTGACTTTTCTAAGTTTATCGTATATCTGGCAACTTTGGACTCACTAATTTTCTTTTTGTTTTCTGTAAAATGGTCACATGTATGATCAGTGACTGTTTTTGTTCCTTTTTACTCTTCTACCTCTTTTTTTTTTTTGTTCCTATTTTGTTGGCTCATGCCTCTAGTACTGTTAAACAGTGATGATGAGATAAGGATTGGAATCCTTGTTTGTAAGACTAAAAGCAATGAAACTAAAATTTTTACATTAAGTGTGATGTTTACTCTGGGTTTTATGTAGTGGCTCTAACATAATTAAGTTAAACAAACTTCTGGTTCTTGTTTTCAGAGTTATTTTTCTGTTAAAAAGAAAGTCTTTGTTAAAGATCTAATGAAGCCCTAAAAGCCTTAGGAAGTCTTTGTTTCATGTTATTTACAAACATATATTAACTAAGATGATTTTCTTAGAGGATCTGCAGTTCTAAGAGAAGATAGTACACAGTTATTTTGCTTTCAAAGGAGTGTTGCCTATGTATTTTTATAACAGGTGAATGTGCAAGAGGAAAGGTGAAAATGGATAATGGATATCAGCTTTCATCCTTTCTATTAAATATTTTAATGTCAACCTTGTGTCAGACACTGTTTTTTTTTTAATTTAAATTTTTTTGAAGCATAGTTGATTAGTTTCTTGGGGTCACAAGGAGTCGGACATGACTGAGCGACTGAACTGATTAGTTTGTGTTGTACAGTGAAATGTCAGTTATAGACATAGCCACTCTTTTTTAGATTCTTTTCCCGTGTAGGTAACTTTATAGAGTACTGAGTTGAGTTCCTTGTGCTACACAGTAGGTCCTTGTTGTTGTCCAATTGCTCAGTCATGTCCAACTCTTTGCCACTCCATGAACTGCAGCATGCCAGGCTTCCCTGTCCTTCCCTATCTCTTAGAGTTTGTTCAGACTCTTTGTCTGTTGAGTCAGTGATGCCATCTAACCATCTCATCCTCTGCTGCCCTCTTCTACTCTTGCTTTCAATCTTTCCCAGCATCAGGGTCTTTTCCAATGAGTCAGTTCTTCTCATCAAGTGGCCAAAGTACTGGAGCTTCAGCATCAGTCCTTCCAATGAATATTCGGGTCCTTATTAATTATCTGATTCATATGTAGTCGTGTGTATATGTCTGTCCCAGTCTCTTGATTTATCCCACCCCTCTGCCAGACTCTGTTTTAATGATTAAGCCCTCATTTAATTGAGAAAGACCAGCTGGATAGGCTGAGTCTCAGGCTCTTTGGGTTAAATCTTGAACGAGACTTGTAATCTGGGTCCTGCTTCGGTATGTTTCATTCTGCCTTGTTGAGGCTGTAGTGTTTAGGTCTATAAAGTGGGAGGCGTAGACTTGAAGTCTCTTCTAGCTCTAAAATTCTGTGATTTCACCGTAGGAGGAATGGAGAGAATGGGACTTGGACAGTAGGAGGGAATCCTCCTGCTCTTAGAGCAAAGCATCGAACAGGAGTCTTGGGACCTGGAATCGCAAGGTCCCAAGCACAGGGTATGGATGAGAGAAGCGAGAGCTGAGAGGGTAGATGTATGGATGGTTTTAAAATTGTGCATGGTGTTAGACAGTGTTCTAGTTTCATTCTTTTACAAGTGTTTAACCAGTTTTCCCAGCACCACTTGTTAAAAAGATTGTCTTTACTCCATTGTATATTCTTGCCGCCTTTGTCAAAGATTAGGTGACCATATGTGTGTGGATTTATCTCTGGACTTTCTATTTTGTTCCATTGATCTATGTTTCTGTCTTTGTGCCAGTACCATACTGTCTTGATGACTGTAGCTTTATAGTAGAGCCTGAAGTCAGGCAGGTTGATTCCTCCAGTTCCGTTCTTCTTTCTCAAGATAGCTTTGGCTATTCGAGGTTTTTTGTATTTCCATACAAATTGAGAAGTTATTTGTTCTAGCTCTGTGAAGAATACTGTTGGTAGCTTGATGGGGATTGCATTGAATCTATAAATTGCTTTGGGTATAGACTTTTGGACTCTGGGACTGGGAGAGGGTGGGACGATTGGGGAGAATAGCATTGAAATATGTATAATATCATATCTGAAACGAGTCAGTCCAGGTACGATGCCCGATAACAGATGCCTGGGACTGGAGCACTGGGATGACCTGGAGGGATGGTGTGGGAGGGGGGAGGGAGGAGGGTTCAGGATGGGGAGCACGGGTATTCTGGTGGCGGATCCATCTCGATGTATAGTAAAAGTAATACAATATTGTAAAGTTAAGAAAAATTAAAATAATAATAATAAAAAAAATAAATAAAATTAAAAAAAAATAAAATTGTGCATCAGGACTTCCCTGGTGGTCCACTGGTTAAGTGGAGATGGCAATGGCACCCCACTCCAGTACTCTTGCTTGGAAAATCCCATGGATGGAGGAGCCTGGTAGGCTGCAGTCCATGGGGTCGCAAAGAGTTGGACATGACTGAGCAACTTCACTTTCACTTTTCACTTTCATGCATTGGAGAAAGAAATGGCAACCCACTCCAGTGTTCTTGCCTGGAGAATCCCAGGGACAGGGTAGCCTGGTGGGCTGCCGTCTCTGGGGTCGCACAGAGTCGGACACAACTGAAGTGACTTAGCAGCAGCAGCGACTGGTTAAGAATTTGCCTTCCAACACAGGGGATGTGAGTTCGATCCCTGGTGTTGGAACTAAGCTTCCACATGTGGTGGGGCAATTAAGCCTGTGCTGCATCTAAAACCCAGTGCAGCCAAATAAATATTAAAAAAATAAGTTGCATATAATCATTTTCTAGATGGATCTGGGAAATGGCAGAAGGTGAGGAAGTGGAGAAAAAAGGATTTTGTGTGATAAGGGTGCCAAGTGCATGAGACCAATGCTTTCAGCCCATTTGGGACCCTCAACTTGATCTAGATGGAGGTTTGGGCCAAGAGTATGGGTTAGGGATTCTGGAACAGTTGAGTTAGCTGTAAGAGAAAAGTCAGCAGAATTTACTTGGGGGCTGAAAATGTTGAGAGAGAAGGCAAGCTGGAAATGTCAAGTTTTCTTTCCTTTTATCTGCAAGAACTAGAAATACTGCACTTGCATGTCCTGGTTTTTCAGAGATCTAGCATTTGCATGTATAATCAGGGTGATATGTTTAGAAACAGGAGAGCGCTCGCCTCTCAGGGGAAAACCGTGACTTTTCCTTTGCACACATGTTTGCATGAGTTTTTTATGGGTGTATTTTTAAGAGAATCTTAGTGGAACATCTTTAAGATATGTGCAGGATTCACAGAGGACAATGGAAGAAATTTCCAAAGCTTGGTAACTTAAAGTTGAAACTCCTATTTCTATAAGAGGGCAGGAGTTTGGAAAAGTAGAGAGAGCTGAGTATAATTTTGAATCGTTAATCTTGGAGATGAACTTGGAAAATGGCCCAGTTTAAAACATTTTATTTCTACTCTAGGTTTTAAGCTGAAGTGACAGAATATTTAACAAAAAAAAAAACAAAAATAAAAAGGGCAAATGAAACTGTCTCTAAGAAGCTATTAAGCAAAATATTTAGTAGAATAGATTCACTTAAAAATATTCCACATTTATTCAGATGCTGACTGCCAGGAAATCAAAATTCTGAATAATTTTAAGGCCCTGAATGTAATATTTTAAAAACTTTAGGCTTTTTCTCTTTTGGTTGACTTTGAGTTATGTGTACTTTTGGAAGAAAGGAAATAAGCCATAGTTTTAATGCTCAGTTTTCACATATTTGGGATTCCCTAGTGGCTCAGACGGAGAAGGCGATGGCACCCCACTCCAGTACTCTTGCCTGGAAAATCCCATGGATGGAGGAGCCTGGTAGGCTGTGGTCCATGGGGTCGCTAAGAGTCAAACATGACTGAGCAACTTCACTTTCACTTTTTCACTTTCACGCATTGGAGAAGGAAATGGCAACCCACTCCAGTGTTCTTGCCTGGAGAATCCCAGGGACAGGGGAGCCTGGTGGGCTTCTGTCTTTGGGGTCGCACAGAGTCGGACACGACTGAAGCGACTTAGCAGCAGCAGCAGCAGTGGCTCAGACAGTGAAGAATCTGCAGGAGACCCAGGTTTGATCCCTGGATCAGGAAGATCCCCTGGAGAAGGAACTGGCAACCCACTCCAGTATTCTTGCCTGGAGAATTCCAAGGACAGAGGAGCCTGGAGGGCTACAGTCCATGGGGTCGCAAAGTCAGACAGGACTGAGCAACTAACACACATATTTAGAAATGGCACAGTATTCTTTTTTTTTTTTCAAGAAGAAGAGGGAAAGAATGTGAAGAAATGATTTGAGTTGGTTGAATTTATTTTTCAAAATTGTAACCAGGCTGGTTTGATTTCTCTGCCTTCCTGGGGCTATATGACTGAAATCTAGTGTCTTCTTTTTTCCCTTTGCTGTGGAAGAATTCAAGGAAGTGAGGAAGATGGGCACCAAAATTAAATGGTATTTGAAGGCTGTTATAATTTTCTCTCTGAAGTTTTTCCCATCAGAAAAATTTTCTACAGAAGCAGTTGCCACAGATGTATATTTAAGATAACCACCTCCCATACTCCTTTTTAGCTTTTTAATTTCATCTCTGGGAAGCCTAGTTATAAATTTTTGATACCCGTTTTATGGCATTTTTAGGACCAGCTGATGATCTTTTCAATTTGGGGCTTTGTTTATTCCAAAATCCTAATGGGAAACGGCCCATTACTTATTTATACTAATTCTTTGCTGTCAGTACCCGTGTAGCACTGGAGCAGCCTACAGGCACTTTGTGTTCAACAACAGATGGATTTTCACAAACGTGCAATCGTAGTAGATGTGCTTTGTACTTTTTTGTCCGAAGCAAACTGTTTTTCAGTTATTAGGATGATTATTCTTATCCTTTTTTTTTTTTTTTTTTTAAAGTTAAGGTAAGGCTATGTCTGCTCAAAGGACCCAGATGAAAACCACCTTTAAATCCTTAATATGACTCTGGGACCACTTAATCTTTCATTTTCACAAGGCCTCATTTTTATTATTTTATGAATGATAATGGTGACGTTTATTGCATGCTTTCTATATGACGTGCTTCACCGATCTGTTTCCATGTTATTCTCTAACAGCCCTGTGAGGTAGGTAATATTATAATTTTAGAAAGTAAAACGCTACGTGAGTTTACTGTGCCTCACAACTCAGGAGTGGCAGAGCACAGGTTCGAACCCAGGCCACTGACTTGAGAAAATGCGGTCGTGACCGCCCCCCACCCCGCCCGCTGTCCTGTGGGAGCCAGTTCCCCTGCTGCTCTTCTGGATGGCACAGCAATGGCGGGAAGCCTCAGGCAGTCCCCGATTCTCTTATGAGCTCCCCAGACTAGACTCTGGCTGGCTTATTGCTTGGTTTCCCTGGCTGGAAGCACTCTTTCCAGGGCTGCTTCTCCGTTTACAATCACATCTCTCCTTCATGCCCGTGTGGGCCAGTGAATACAAAGAGAATGTCTGTGCGTCCCTTCTTCCAATGCTTGGGAGCCTAGGGATCCAGGGAAGAAAGCTGGGAAAACCAGGAGTTTGGTGGATGTCATAAAACCTGAGTGCGTGTGCAGTCTTGGCCACGGTGTGAACATCTTTGTGTTCACGGTCTGAACGCACATTCTCTGCTACCTGTTCCCTCTTTGGCCTCACCCCCATTTGTCAGGCAGGCACCCCACTGACCTGGTGCTGCTGGCTAAGGGAGGGGACATGTGGGGTGACTCTTCCTAGGTTAGGGTGAATCATATTCCCAGGTAGAAGTGGTGACTCTTGCCTCAGAATTTTCTGCAGATGGCACACTTAGCATTTCTCATCAGCACCCCGCTGAAGTCAGTATTTGGAGCAAAACCCTGACATGTTGTACCTCAGGCTTTGAAAATATTTTATTTTAAATTAGTAGCAGGGAGGGGTGTGTCTGACACCTAAATGTGATTCTTTTTTAAAGAAATTTGGCTGTGCCACACGATTTACAGGACCTTAGTTCCCCAGCTAGGGATCCAGCCCACATCCTCCGCGGTGAAAGCATGGAGTCCTAACTGCTGGGTGGCCAGGGGATTCCCTAAGTGTAATTTTCAAACAACCTGAACATTGTCAAGAGGCCACTTAAAAAAAAATTTTTTTTTAATTTTATATTAGAGTTTTGCCAAGTCACAATGTTGTGTGATAGTTTCAGGTGGACAAAAAGGGGCTCAACCATATATATACACGTATCCGTTCTCCCCCAAACGCCCCTCCCAGCCAGGCTGCCGCATGACGCTGAGCTGAGTTCCAGTAGGCCGGCCTCTCATAAAGGGCCCGCTTGTTTGTAGTGCTGGCAATTGTTGCTTCCTTTTCTGCCTTTTCCTCCCAGTTCTGGATGCTCTATGGGATTTACCAAGAGACTTCTTTTTTGGCTCCTGTTTGCCCTCAGGAGGAGGCATGGGTAGGAATTAAAGCGTGAGAAATGCACAGTGAATGGGAAATTAAAGGTTTTTCGACTCAAACTTACTGCTTGTGAATTCAGATGACAGCCATTAGATAATAAACATAGGGTGGAGAATCCCAGGGATGAGGAAGCCTGGTGGGCTGCCGTCTATGGGGTCACACAGAGTCGGACATGACTGAAGTGACTTAGCATAGCATAGCATAGCCATCCACAGCGGAATTCTTTGGCTCCCGGGTGACTTTCCTGATTTATTGCTGTCTATGGGACAGTCCTTCAGGCAGAGAGAGGCCTTCCTTTCTGATTTCTGATGGATTCTCATTCTACTCGGAATCTAGAAGTATGGTTCTCCTTACAGTCTTGCTGACCATATAGATTCTCCAGTAAGTATTTACATCTGGGACTTCATCACGACTTTGATCCTAAAGAAAATAAGGAGCAGATCAATGACTGCTTACAATTTTGTGCTAAGCAACTTCTTAGCATTTTAAAAATCAATAATGCCACCATTGATCAACTCTTAAGGGCTGCAAGGAAAGAAATGAACTGTGGCCACACAGCTCCTGCTTGGCAACCCCTGTGCTAAGCGTTTTTTTGTGCCTGAGATAATTTAACCTTCATGATGGCTCTTAAGGGTCAATACTATGATTCCTTTTTTAAAGATTAGGAAATTGTTGCTTAATAAGAAAGCTTGAATAACTCACCTGAGGTCACACAGCTCAAAGCTGGTAGTGCTGGGATTGGAGGTGAGGGTGAAACCTGGCTGTCTGGCTTCAAAGCCCGGTGAAAAATCTGCCTTTTCTTGGGTTAGAATAAGGCTCTCAAACAATCAAAATGTATTTCAATGGATTAGGCAAATTTGCTATCGTTGAAGGATTCAAGAGGGCGTTCCCTGGCGGTCCAGTGGTTAAAACTCTGTGCTTCCATCTCAGGGGCACAGGTTCGATCCCTGGTCAGGGAACTAAAATCCCACATACTGTGCAGGACACACAAGCACACACACACACACACACCCACACACATGCATACAAACATATATTACATACAAACAGAAAAAGTGTTAAAGACATAGCTTCTTTCTTCCTCTTTACTCCAAGGGAAAAGATTGAAGTTGAAAGTAGATAACTATTGAATTTCAGTATAATCAAAGTATATTTAATGCTCAGACTACAGATTTCTCCAGTTACCTATTTATAAGGTAACTTGAAAGCAATACAGTGCTACCCAAGTTTATCTGTCTTACTAATTCTGTCCAATCTCAGATCCAGAGAACTGCATGAGCTACCATGTTACTGCATGCTAACATAGAATTCTCGTTTCTACCCTGGCTCCTGTGCAGCTCCCCATCCTCTTGAAGATTTGTAAAATTATGAATCATCAACTTTTGGGGAGGGGGAGGTATAGGTGCCTTACAGGGTTAGTTTCTGGTGTACAGTGAAGTGAGTCTGCTGTATGTATACATACATCCCCCCCTTGAGCATCCCTCCCATCCCGCTCCCCTCCAGGTCATCACAGAGCTGAGCTGCGCTGCCTGTACTGGGCAGCAGCTTCCTCTACCTGCCTGTTTTACACATGCAGTACGTGTATGTCAATCCCGTTCTTCCCACAGACTACCAGTCTGTTCTCTACACCTGCGTTTCTATTCCTGCCCTGCACATACGTTCATTTGTACCCTTTTTCTAGATACATATGTGTTAATATACAATATTTGTTTTTCTATTTCTCACTTATTTCATTCTGTATGACAGACTCTAGGTCCATCCACGTCTCTGCAAATGACTCAAGTTTGTTCCTCTTTATGGCTGAGAAATATTCCACTGTGTATGTATGTACCACATCTTCTCTATCCAGTCATCTCCTGATGGACCTCTAGGTTGCTGTCCTGTTCTAGCTACTGTAAATAGTGCTGCAGTGGGCGTTGGAGTACATGTGTCTTTATTTTTTTAGACCTGGGACTGTTACCCAGGGCAGCAGACTTTGAACTTCCTGTCTGGACTGCTTTGTACACCACACCTGTGTCTCTGTCTCTCCCAATTCTACTCAAGCTTCAAGTCCTTTGCCCTCAGAACAGCCTCCTGTGATGAAGTCAGTTCACCTTGATCATGCTTTTCCTCACTTTGGTATTTTCTGGTTGTATTGCCAAATTAACATCTTGTCATGTACTTCCTTTCTCTGTGTGTGTGTGTCTGTCTGTCTTGCTGTCTCTGGGTCTTTGCTCCTCTATCCTCCGTAACAGTATAAGCGTCTGTGGTGAAAAACGGCCTCGTCCATCTTATGTTTCTCCTCCACATCACATTTCAGATATTTTCCTTAGTGCACAGTCGGTATTCAGTAAATATTTGATAGTTGAAATAGAGAAAATGGCACAAATCTGCCAGTTTTTCTCGAGCTGCCTTTTTTCCTCAAGCTGAAATGAAGTACAGAAACACGTAGAATACAGATTTTTTATGTAGAATTTAGAAAATCCATTCCCTATAATCCATTCACATGGCTCAAAATGAAGGAATCTCTCTTCCTCTCTGTTCACACTCTTATTCACATCTCCTTCATGGAATAAGCGGCCACTTGGAGTTCAGCGTGTATCCTTCTAGATGATTTTTGTGTTTTAAATAATGATAAAAATAGTCCTTTTCCACATTTTAACACAGAACTTTGCATACTATAGCACAGTTAGGCACCTTGCCTTTTTCACTTAACTACATAGCTTAGAGGGTTCTTTTCCCAAACCAGTTCACGGAGGCCTTTCTTCTAATCCTCTTATCCTCCTGGTAATGTTCCGTCATGGAGATGTGCTGTGTCTCGTTAACGTGTCACATATGGAGGGACGTTTAGGTGGTTTCCAATCCTTTCCATTAAACATGGAACTTTGGGGCCATTATGCCCGGGTGCAGGTGTGTGGAGGAGACGTGCCCCAACAGGATGTTGCTGGGTCACGGGGAAGTGCACTTGTAGCTGGGGCAGGGTCTCTCAGATTGCCCTCCTCAGGGCGTCTGCCACTTGACCACACTGTCAACACTGTCTGGTCTGTCAGCGGACTGCATACTGATACTTCGGGTTTTTACAACCCGATGGGTGAAAGATGGTGTATCTAAATGTGGTTTGAATTTACATTTATCATATGAGTACAGTTGAACACATTTTCATGTGGCTTAAGGGCCATTTATGTTTTTTCGTGTGAACTATCTATTCATATCTTGCCCTATTAGAATACTGTGCTAGTCTCATCAGTTCCTAGACATTCTGCTGCTGCTGATGCTAAGTCACTTCAGTCGTGTCCGACTCTGCGTGACCCCATAGACGTCAGCCCACCAGGCTCTCCTGCCCCTGGGATTCTCCAGGCAAGAACACTGGAGTGGGTTGCCATTTCCTTCTCCAATGCATGAAAGTGAAAAGTGAAAGTGAAGTCGCTCAGTCGTGTCCGACTCCTAGCGACCCCATGGACTGCAGCCCACCAGGCCCCTCCATCCTTGGGATTTTCCAGGCAAGAGTACTGGAGTGGGTTGCCATTGCCTTCTCCACCTAGACATTCTACTCCTACTTAAAAATTAGAATGATGAACCTTTTGTCTGTGAAGCTAGTTGAAAATATTTTTTCTGGTTTATTGGCTGACTTTGTTGGTGGCAGGAGTGGGTTTTTGAAATTTGTTTGCTGTGCAGAGGGCTTCCCTGGTAGCTCAGCTGGTAAAGAATCCACCTGCAATGCAGGAGACCCCAGTTCAATTTCTCGGTTGGGAAGATCTGCTGGAGAAGGAATAGGCTATGCACTCTAGTATTCCTGAACTTGCCTGGTGGCTCAGCTGGTAAAGAATCTGCCTGCAATGTGGGAGACCCAGGTTCGATCCCTGAGTTGGGAAGATCCCCTGGAGAAGGGGAAGGCTACCCACTTGTAGTACTCTGGCCTGGAGATTCCTTGGACTGTATAGTCCATGGGGTCACAAAGATCAGACACAACTGAGTGACTTTCATTTTTCTCCGTGTAGAAGTTTTCAGTTTTTAGGTCATTAAATTTATTGCGTTTTTCTGTTATGACCTTTGGATTTGTTTTCTTTCTTTTTTCTTAGTCTTTGATCTGTTTGGGGTCTGTGACCTGAGAGATAAAATCTGTTTTTCAGTTGGCTGCCCAGTTATCCCAACACATTATTGAAAAATTTATTGCCACTGAGTTGAGATGCTGTCCTTATACCCAGTTACTATTTGTATGATGTCACAATATGATGAAATACCAGCAGTGCACAGACAAATGGGGATTTATTGGTGGATAACTTAGTTCATTCTTAGTACTTATGCAGCAAACATGTGTTAAGTACTTAATGAATTAAACAATCATGATGTGCCAGGTCTTGGGGGTATAAAGATGAGTTTGAAAGAATCTCATATAGTTTAGCTGGATAATAAGCATAGCCTCAGCGTAGTGAAGACGAGGGTGGAGAGGCTGAGACAGACAGGGAATGCTTCACACAACACTGAGCACTCAGCTGGCTTTACCGCAGGAGGGGAGGGTATTAGGAAGAGGAAGGGAGACCTTCCTTCTGCCGGAAGGGAGACCTTCCTTCTGCCGGAAGGGAGACCAGAAGCACAGTTAATGGGGATGGCCTCTCCAGCCTGAGCGAGTGTAAGATGCAAGCATGCACCCCCAGGCCCTCATCTCCCTTGGAGATGAAGGGGAAAGCCCGAGAGGTCCCGCATAGATGGGAGGCAGTGCCTGGCTGTGTTCCGCAGGCCGGTGGTTGAGTTTTGACGCCTGTTGCTTTTTCTAGACGACTCCAAGCTCCCGAAGCCGAAGTCTCACTTTGCTCCCCCACGGAACGTCCAATTCTGCGTCTCCCTGTAGCCAGAGACACCTCAGCGCGGGGGCCCCTGGCGTCGTCACAATCACGCATCACAAGTCGCCTGCCGCCGCCCGAAGAGCCAAGAGTCAGTATTCCGGCCAGCTTCACGAAGTCAAAGAGGTAGGCCTCATTCTTCCTGTAGGTGAAGTTGTCTGTGGAAGGTGGGGGCCGTGGTGTCGCTCCCCGGCTCCTTTCCTTTAGCTCCTGTCTTGATGGATGGGGGAAGAGGACCAGAAGCAAACCTCCCAGACACAGCCATCATGATTCCTCCTGGTTTTAAAAATATAATTATTTCTGTTTCATGGGTTAAGTGAGTTGTCAGCAGACCTCTGCTACCCAAGCTCAGAAAGCAGGGGACACGAGCCCATAAAAACTTGAGGGAGGTGGAAGGGCTGTCCAGGGAAGTCTCCAGGCTCATAACAAAGGGAAAGAACATGAAGTGGATCATCAGGAAATAATTGAGGGTGTTTTGAAATTCAGAAAGCATTGGACCTAAAGCTGATTTCCCCTTTTCTCCTTCACTTTATAAGGTGCTTATCCTCTCGCACACTTCGAGGGGGTGTGAGCCAGTGAAAAGAATTCTGTCCTTGGAGGCAGAAGACTTTGTTGCCTTAAAGCTTGGAACCCACATTTCTGCATCTGCGAAATGGAAATGGCACAGGCCTTCCCAGCCTCTCAAGGGATCACATGTGATAATGTACATGAATGCCCTTCTGCTGAGAGTCCCTTAGGGGTCATGTTTTGTTTTTACTTTTGATTGGCTGGGAAGTCATCAGCCAGGAAATCATCCTGGCTCCCAGGATCTTTAGTATTCATATCATCCTCTGCAACTATTACCGAGAACCGCCTATATAAAATAAATGATCATGGTCTTGGTTTTCTTTTTCTTTTAAAATTTTTCATGTATTTATTTGGCTGCTCCGGATCCCAGTTGTGGTGTGTGGGATCTTCTTTAGTTGCGGCACGCAGCATCTAGTTCTCTGACGAGGGATTGAACCCTGGGCCCCTGCGCTGGGAGCGCAGAGTCTTAGCTATTGGACCAGCAGGGAAGCCCTGTAGTCTCACCTAACTTGTGTTTAGTACTGAGGCTTTTTGCCCTGCAGCTATCTCATGTGGAGACCAGCTGGTCCTTTCTGAGAAGCAGCCGAGTCCTCATTCTGTCAAGCAGGAGAATGGGGCTCCCAGAATAGGTCTGGCTGCTGTCTGAATTTGCATGCCTCTTGCTTGATTTTTTGAAGTGTCATAAGCCAAGGAGAGCTATGTCAGCTGGCTATCTTGTTCTAATTCTGGCCCAGAACAGAAAATCTGAAATCTTCTGACTCAAGTCTGTAGGTGCATATGAAAGACATTTTTGGAAAGATTTACACATGCATATACTTTTTATTGCCTAATAAGGAAAAGGTACAGAGTCAGATGCACCCTTTGAAACAGTCACCCTGATGAGGGGGAAGAAAAAGTATCTATGAGCTGAACTTTGCTACCTTGGATGAAATAAGGAATCATTTGCTGCATTTGTGTATATGGCTTTTCACTAATAGCACATTTTCAAAAAGCTCTATTAGGGAAAACTTTGAATGTACATGAAACAGAATAGAATAATGGTCCCCATCACCCAACTTAAATAATTTCAACCCTCTTTTGTTCTTGTTTGATCTCTTTCCCTCAACACTTTTTTTGGCTTGAGTATTTTAAGGGAATTTTAAATATTTTATTACTGTCAATAAATGTTTCAGTATTTATCCAGTGGGTAAGGACTTAAAAAGAAAACAGTGTAACCACAATACCATCATGTTGATTTTATGTAAACCTCATTGAAGCTGTTTTTTGCAAGTAATTTAGAGACTTGAACCCTAAGAAGAAAAGAAAAAGCAAGTTTGTGGTATCATGAGAATTCTTTTAAATATGCAGTAATGAATCTCGGATAGACTTATTGATAGGAGTCCTGGTACATATGAAAAAAGGGAGGCGCTTGTGTTTAGTGAGTAGTAGGACACGACTGAGCGACTTCCCTTTCACTTTTCACTTCCATGCATTGGAGAAGGAAATGGCAACCCACTCCAGTCTTCTTGCTTGGAGAATCCCAGGGACAGGGAAGCCTGGTGGGCTGCCGTCTATGAGGTCGCACAGAGTTGGATGCGACTGAAGCGACTTAGCAGCAGCAGCCAAAATAAAAGTTAGGGTATTTGGCTTAATTACTATACCAAGGGAACATTTCGTGCAAAGATGGGCTCGATAAAGGACAGAAATGGTAGGGAACATTTCGTGCAAAGATGGGCTCGATAAAGGACAGAAATGGTATGGACCTAACAGAAGCAGAATATATTAAGAAGAGATGGCAAGAATACACAGAAGAACTGTACAAAAAAGATCTTCATGACCCAGGTAATCATGATGGTGTGATCACTGACCTAGAGCCAGACATCCTGGAATGTGAAGTCAAGTGGGCCTTAGAAAGCATCACTGCGAACAAAGCTAGTGGAGGTGATGGAATTCCAGTGGAGCTGTTCCAAGTCCTGAAAGATGATGCTGTGAAAGTGCTGCAACTCAATATGCCAGCAAATTTGGAAAACTCAGCAGTGGCCACAGGACTGGAAAAGGTCAGTTTTCATTCCAATCCCAAAGAAAGGCAATGCCAAAGAATGCTCCAATTACTGCACAATTGCACTCATCTCACACGCTCGTAAAGTAATGCTCAAAATTCTCCAAGCCAGGCTTCAGCAATATGTGAACCGTGAACTTCCTGATGTTCAAGCTGGTTTTAGAAAAGGCAGAGGAACCAGAGATCAAATTGCCAACATCCGCTGGATCATGGAAAAAGCAAGAGAGTTCCAGAAAAACATCTATTTCTGCTTTATTGACTATGCCAAAGCCTTTGACTATGTGGATCACAATAAACTGTGGCAAATTCTGAAAGAGTTGGGAATACCAGACCACCTGATCTGCCTCTTGAGAAATTTATATGCAGGTCAGGAAGCAACAGTTAGAACTGGACGTGGAACAACAGACTGGTTCCAAATAGGAAAAGGAGTTCG
This sequence comes from Tragelaphus eurycerus, assembly GCA_935064755.1. NCBI lineage: Eukaryota > Metazoa > Chordata > Mammalia > Artiodactyla > Bovidae > Tragelaphus > Tragelaphus eurycerus. Next base: position 21,206,971 of record CAKXYN010000001.1, on the reverse strand, counting down.
TCAAGTCTGTATATTGTCACCCTGTTTATTTAACTTATATGCAGAGTACATCATGAGAAACGCTGGACTGGAAGAAGCACAGGCTGGAATCAAGACTGCCGGGAGAAATGTCAATAACCTCAGATATGCAGATGACACCACCCTTATGGCAGAAAGTGAAGAGGAACTAAAAAGCCTCTTGATGAAAGTGAAAGTGAAGGGTGAAAATGTTGGCTTAAAGCTCAACATTCAGAAAACGAAGATCATGGCATCTGGTCCCATCACTGCATGGGAAATAGATGAGGAAACAGTGGAAACAGTGTCAGACTTTATTTTTCTGGGCTCCAAAATCACTGTCGATGGTGACTGCAGCCATGAAATTAAAAGATGCTTACTCCTTGGAAGCAAAGTTATGACCAACCTAAATAGCATATTCAAGAGCAGAGACATTACTTTGCCAACAAAGGTTCGTCTAGTCAAGGTTATGGTTTTTCCTGTGGTCATGTATGGATGTGAGGGTTGGACTGTGAAGAAGGCTGTGCGCCGAAGACTTGATACTTTTGAACTGTGGTGTTGGAGAAGACTCTTAGTGCCTTGGACTGCAAGGAGATCCAACCAGTCCATTCTGAAGGAGATCAGCCCTGGGATTTCTTTGGAAGGAATGATGCTAAAGCTGAAACTCCAGTATTTTGGCCACCTCATGCAAAGAGTTGACTCATTTGAAAAGACCCTGATGCTGGGAGGGATTGGGGGCAGGAGGAGAAGGGGACGACAGAGGATGAGATGGCTGGATGGCATCACTGACTCGATGGACGTGAGTCTGAGTGAACTCCGGGAGTTGGTTATGGACAGGGAGGCCTGGTGTGCTGCGATTCATGGGGTCGCAAAGAGTCGGACACGACTAAGCAACTGAACTGAACTGAGCCAAAATAAAAGTTAGGATATTTGGCTTAATTAGTAGTAGCATTTGCTTCAGTATAATGCCAAAATCTTCTCTACATCCATTTTTAGAAATTTAAGCTTTTAAAAGGATAAAAGTATGTGCTTTGGCTATGTGTGTATAGAAATATTTAATTGTATGAAGTATATAATGCAAAAGAAATCTAAAGATCAGAATAACTCATAATCCTGCCTCCCTTCACATAAGCACTGTTAATCTTTCCATGAATTCACTCCTTTTTTTAAAAGACTTTATTTTGTGAGATTCCAAAGTCAGCCATACCCATTTTCTTTTCTTAGCTTGTATTTTACTTTATTTTTTAAATTGAAGTACAGTTTCAGGTGAATTTACTTCTTTTTTAATATATAAGTTAAATATGTGTTAGTCACTCAGTCGTGTCCAAGATACATAAAAATTCTAAAGTATAACCTCAACTTTGTAAATGACTATATATATATATATATATATATATATATATATATACACACACATACACATATATATATGCTGCTTTTTCAATGGAGGGAAATTATTGAGATTTACTAGGGAGTTTCATTATATGGAAGATAGTTAGGTGACATGACATGCCTCCATAGCTGTTTTGATTTGGTTGTTGTACTTCTGGGCAACAACCAGCTACCTTCTTCATGTGATTGCTTTTGCATCTGTAATGACCTTTCTTGCCGAAAATTCATTCTGAGCCAGCTTGTTGAGACAAGTGTATAAAATACTGGCAATTGAGGGTTACAGGGTGGCAGACACCTAAGAAGGAGGTGGAAGTTTTGATTCTCAGATTTCATGCTCAGCTTTCCTCCTGATTGGAGACAGGTAACTGTCTTGTGACATCTGTCCTTTCATGATATGGGCAGTCCACCTTGGGAACTGAGAACATTTCACTCTGACCAGAAAGTTCTGCAGTTTTAAAAGTCTGTTAATCTCAAAGTATAAAGGTACCTCGGCTTTAGGATTCCAGTGTATTTGTTCATAAAATAACTAGAAGAAAATGGAATAGTATTTTTAACCCAGCTGTACCAGGAAGATAAACTTATAGCCATGGAAGCAAGCCAGAAAATCATCGTCCACAAGACAGATGTGCCCGAATAGCTAAAGAACAAAAGAAAAATAGCCCAGCCACAAGCAACATAATAAATATTAAATGGAATGCCACAGCATGGGTAAAAATAAAGGGACAGTGTAAAAGATTAAATGGTTATCATCCAAAATATTGAGATCCCAAAGGTCAGTACACAAAGTTCTCTCTGGAAGTGGTGAGGAGAAGATGAAGATAGAAAATTCGAGACATGACATCATTGTGAAGAACAGGGATATCCTCCTTAGCAGTTCAGCAAATTGAAATCCAGTTTATTTTGTCTGCGAGATTACTTGAAATAATTTAGGTTACAGTGGTAAGAAATATTGGTAGTATTGCATATTTTCTTTTTTGCTACAGTTTGGTGATAAATAGAAGGCAATGGCACCCCACTCCAGTACTCTGGCCTGGAAAATTCCATGGACGGAGGAGCCTGGTGGGCTGCAGTCCATGGGGTCGCTAGGAGTCAGACACGACTGAGCGACTTCCTTTCATGCGTTGGAGAAGGAGCTGGCAACCCACTCCAGTGTCCTTGCCTGGAGAATCCCAGGGACGGGGGAGCCTGGTGGGCTGCCGTCTATGGGGTCACACAGAGTCGGACACGACTGAAGCGACTTAGCAGCAGCAGGGGATAAATAAGCACAACTAAGCACAAAGAAGCTGTTCGTTGCCCTTGACCCATAAATTCCCTGCTGGAAATTGTATTCTGAGGAAATAACTCGTGGGATTGGGGGTAGAAGAGGAAAGTTAATTTGGATTAAGCTGTTGATACTAGTAAAGTGATAGATTCAACACAAAGCGTTCCGGAAATGACTGAATAAACAATAATATACTTAATACGCTGAATTGCTATATAGCAGTTTAAGATAAAAGTCATATAAGCATCACTTCCACTTGGACACGTGTATATAAAATGAGACAGTCAGGATAGAGAATAATGTACAAACATGGCCCCTAGGTTCATCTTTTTTTGGGGTGGGGGGCTGCTCCCCGTGGCATGTGGGATCTTAGTTCCCTGACTGCGGATCGAACCCGTGCCTCTGCATTGGAAGCATCAAACCTTAACCACTGAACCTCCAGGAACTGTGAGCTTGCTTATTCAGTTCATGCCTCCACCCATTCTTCAGAAATTAATTGGGCATCTCCTTTGTTGGAGTTAAGGCAATGGCAGCCCACTCCAGTACTCATGCTTGGAAAATCCCATGGATGGAGGAGCCTGGCAGGCTACAGTCCATGGGGTTGCAAAGAGTCGGACACGACTGAGCGACTTCATTTCATTTTCGTTTCATTTATGTGCCGGGCATTGGGTTTTTATGCTAAAAGCCATGTCTTATTCATCTTTGCATCTTCTAGCCCTAGCAGAAATTGGTGGGTGTGTTGGTTGAACACACTGATATAAGGACCCATTTTCTAACAGAAGGCTTTAGAAATGGAATTGCATAGGCATCAGGGGTTGCTTGGGTCACTGTACGAGGTGGTTGGTGCTTGGTCGAGGGTTGAGTCAGGTGTTGACACGGTCTCCTCTGACTCTGAGGGCACCTTGGGCGGCTGTACCTGGGGAACCATGCGACTGAGGGAAGAGCAGTCAGACGGTGAGCCTCTGGATGTGCGGCTGGACTCTATTAAATAAAGTCTCATATGTTCTTAAAAATCCATTTGAGCCTCTCACTGTGTAAGCATTTTATGATTGGCCTGTGTGGTGTTCACTTGTATTCTTTTATTTTTAGTCACTTTATAACAGGTTTTAAGGTGGTTCACATTTATTTAAATGGACACAAGTTCACTTGGTACAAATGCAGGGTGATTTTTATAAAATGCCTGTGTGCTAGACGCTTTCTGAGAAAACCCATGTCTCATGCCTGTTTTCATTACTCTGTTGGCTGCACTGGGTCTTCGTGGCTGCAGGGGCTACTCTCTAGTTGTGAATTACGGGCTTCTCATTGTGGTGGCTTCTCCTGTGGCGCATGGGCTCCAGGTATGAGGGCTTCAGTGGTTGCAGCCCATGGACTTAGTTGCTCCGTGGCATGTAGGATCTTCCTGGACCAGGGATTGAACCCACGTCCCCTGCATTGGCAGGCAGAGTCTTAACTACTGGACCACCAGGAAAGCCCCTCATATCTGTTTAAACATGTGTGCTGTGTGTGTGTGTGTGTGTGTGTGTGTGTGTACACACCTGCATACGTGAATTGAAGAACAAGAAGTAGGAAAATCAGAGGTTTCTCCCTTTCCTAATTTTTCATTGCTGTTTCCCAGGAGTGGCTACTGAGGAAATGATCTGAATATCTGCATACATGAGAGCATGTGTGTGTTTGTGTCCCTGCTCAGAACTCTGTGTGTGTGTGTGTGTGTGTGGGCTGTTTGTGATCTCCAGCAGGTTTTATTTTCTTCCTTGACTTAGAGTTAAGAACATTCTCTAAAGAGAGTCCTTGCTAAAATTTTTCTTTTAAGTCCAAATGTGGTAATCGGCCCAGACGTAACAAATATTTGAGCAACAGAATGAGCTTTGTAGAGCCTGGTTTTTGTGGTTTTGACCCAATAATTTTTTTTTGTGGTGACATTTGAGACTTAAATACACCTAATTCAATAGGTAGACTTTGGATTCTGTAGCTTGGTAGCGAAAAAGTCATGCTATGAAGTTTTAGTGGATGTATGTGAGGTGTAAATTTAGATTTCATTAAGCCTTCAGTGATAATTTATTGACCGATAGAAATTATCCATTTCTTACACTTTTTTTATTGTTAAATAGCTTGCTTCCAGCCACATACCCTTTTTATGAGAAGGCTTTGTGCTGCCCTGGGGTTTAGTGGGTAGATAAACTGTACTGAAGTTGTGTCCTTTAATGTGGCCTTAAATATTAGTAAACCTTTCACAGAATATAATGAGTGGAGCAGAGTGTGTTTATGTGGTTCCAGTGGTGTGAATTCATATATATATATATATATATATATATATATATATATATACACACACACACACACACACACACACATGTGTTTCTTCATGTAATTGCACTATGTTTACTTAAAACATAAAAGGAAAACTGCTTTAATGAAGTACTATCTTTACAAATGGTACTTTTGCAATAAAAACAAAAATGAATAAACAGCTTTTGGCACATACCAGCCAAACAGGTCTGCAAGAGTTAAACAGTCTTGGCTATTCTTTAGCTGTTACTGCTGACAAACACTTGTAGCTAGACTTGTTCTTCATAAAGCTAAACAAAGTTAATTACTCTCTGACTTCATCTGAGTTATCCTCTGCATCTGGCGTTCTCCTCCTATACTCTTTTGTAGTAGTCTACGTTTTAAATGAACGTCAGGGGCCCATAACTTTGGGGATACCTGACCGAGTTACTGAGTTGCCTGAGGCCAGGTATGGCCGTTTTGAAACTTTGCAAAAGAAAAAAATGGAAGACCTTTATGAGGACATAAACCCTCTCCCTATTCCTGAGAGAGGGCTTCCCTGGTGGCTCAGTGGTAAAGAATCCACCTGCAATGCAGGAGTCATGAGTTCAGTTGCTGGATTGGGATCCCCTGGAGGAGAACATGGCAACCCACTCCAGTATTGTTGCCTGGAGAATCCCAGGGACGGAGGAGCCTGGTGGGCTACAGTCCATGGGGTCGCAAAGAGTCGGACACGACTGAGCGACTGAACACCTACAAAAATTCCAGAGAGAAGTGAGCACATTTATTGAGGAACTAGCCTGCTGTGTTTCCTCTTTGTCTAGCAAAAGGGATAAAGCTATTCTTCTCCATTCCCGCCAGACTCTCTTTCTGTTTTGGATCAATGGACAAAAGGAGCCAGGATGTTGGCAACAGTGCTGACTCAATATTTTCTCTTCAGGATGGTTTGGTTTGATTCAGGTGTACGCAGTTATAGTGAATGCCTGCTTAGAAACCTTGATTGATGTACAGCCTCTGCTCTGGAAGCAGGAGCTGTCAGCACCCCGAAGTATGATTATTAGTCAGTCAGTGTTAAGGTAGCACTCAGTACTGGCAGCGTCAAACACAGCCCACCGCATCACCAGGGAAACCACATTTAGAGTTGTAAGTGCATTTTTCCTTTGTATGAATAGGATGATTATTATTTTTTTTAATTCCAAATTAATTCTCCTGTGGACTTTTTGAATCCGTGATGGCCAGTAACTCTTGTATGTGTTGGAGTGTTGATTTGCAACCTCTCAAAGTAAGTCAGCCCCAGACTTCAGTTTTCAAAAAACGGTAACATGGACTTCCTTAATAGCAGTGCTCCTCAAATATTTTTAAAGTAGCAGAATATTATTTTCAAGAAAAATAGTATAGATCCCCACTACATAAAAACAGTGCTTTATTAGTGCAGATTTACTAGAGAAGGTGGCACGGACATTTATTGCAAAGCACATTGCCTTGGAATCGTAAGTATTTATGACTGCTACTGCAGTCTCTCTTTATCAGCTTCTGTATCTGTGCAGTTTGAAACAAACATTGGTGTGGTCCATGGAACCCCTCGGACATCCTCTAAGAAACCAGTTTGAGAGATTTGGGCACTAGCAGTGTTTCAGGTGAATAATGACAAAAACAAAATAGTGAGGGCCCATCCCCTATCGACCCTTGACTTGCTGTCTCCCAAGCTGCTCCCCTGAGGGCAGCAATCTCTGCCCACTCAGGGCACCACTGAGGACAGCTGGAAGGAGGGTGGCGGGGATTGGGGGAGGAATTGGAGGAGGGGGCTGAGGGCAGAACTAACCACAGAAGGACTAACCACCTGGGCCCCCAGCAAGCTCAGGGTGCACACAGTTTTGCTCTTCACCTTAGGAATCCTGCGCTCGACTGAAAGATGGGTTCTGGTCTTGCTGGTTACAATTCTAATCCCTCTTTTTCCGCTTCTATCCCAACTTCTCCCAGAGTTCCTTCTTTACCCTCAGTTGATTCTATTGCCAGTCTTTATCTTTCTTTCACTATTCTACTCTGTTCAGTCGCTCAGTCGTGTCCAACTCTTTGTGACCCCATGGACTGCAGCACGCCAGGCTTCCCTGTCCATCACCAACTCCCGGAGTTTACTCAAACTCATGTCCATCAAGTCGGTGATGCCATCCAACCATCTTATCCTCCATAATCCCCTTCTCCTCCTGCCTTCAATCTTTCCCAGCATCAGGCTTTCTTCCAATGGGTTAGTTCTCCACATCAGGTGGCCAAAGGATTGGAGTTTCAGTTTCAACATCAGTCCTTCTAATGAACACCCAGGACTGGTCCCCTTTAGGATGGACTGGTTGGATCTCCTTGCAGTCCAAGGGACTCTCAAGAGTCTTCTCTAACACCACAGTTCAAAAGCATCAATTATTCGAACTGTAACTTGCCTTATAGTCCAACTCTCACATCCATACACGAATACTGGAAAAACTATACCTTTGACTAGATGGACTTTTGTCAGCAAAGTAATGTCTCTGCTTTTTAGCATGCTGTCTAGCTTGGTCATAGCTTCTCTTCCAAGGAACAAATGTCTTTGAATTTCATGGCTGCAGTCACCACCTGCAGTGATTTTGAAGCCCAAGAAAATAAAGTTTGTCACTGTTTATGTTTCCCATCTATTTACCATGAAGTGGTGGGACTGGTTGCCATGATCTTTGTTTTTTAAATGTTGAGTTTTAAGCCAACTTTTTCACTCTTCTCTTTCACCTTCATCAAGAGGCTCTTTAGTTGCTCTTCACTTTTTCCATAAGGGTGGTGTCATCTGCGTATCTTAGGTTACTGATATTTCTCCCAGCAATCTTGATTCCAGCTTGTGCTTCATCCAGTCTGGCATTTTTCATGATGTACTATGCATGTAAGTTAAATAAGCAGGGTGACAATATACAGCCTTGACGTACTCCTTTCCTGATTTGGAACCAGTCTGTTGTTCCATGTCTGGTTCTAACTGTTGCTTCTTGACCTGCCTAGAGATTTCTCAGGAGGCAGGTAAGGTGGTCTGGTATTCCCATCTTTTGAAGAATTTTCCACAGTTTGTTGTGATCTACTCAGTCAGTGGCTTTGGTGTAATCAGTAAAGCAAAAGTAGCTGTTTTTCTGGAATTGTCTTGCCTTTTATATGATCCAACAGATGTCGACAATTTGATCTCTGATTCCTCTGCCTTTTCTAAATCCAGCTTGAACATCTAGAAGTTCTTGGTTCATGTACTGTTGAAGTCTGGCTTGGAGAATTTTGAGCATTACTTTGCTAGTGTGTGCTGCTGCTGCTGCTAAGTCACTTCAGTTGTGTCTGACTCTGTGCAACCCCATAGATGGCAGCCCACCAGGCTCCCTGGGATTCTCCAGGCAAGAACACTGGAGTGGGTTGCCATTTCCTTCTCTAATGCATGAAAGTGAAAAGGGAAAGTGAAGTCGCTCAGTAGTGTCTGACTCTTCGCGACCCCATGGACTGCAGCCTACCAGGCTCCTCTGCCCATGGGATTTTCCAGGCAAGAGTACTGGACTGGGGTGCCATTGCCTTCTCCATGCTAGCATGTGAGATGAGTGCAATTGTGCAGTAGTTTGAGCATTCATTGGCATTGCTCTTCTTTGGGATTGGAATGAAAACTGACCTTTTCCAGTCCTGTGGCCACTGCCAAGTTCTCCAAATTTGCTGGTATATTGAGTGTAGCACTTTAGCAGTGTCATCTTTTAGGATTTGAAATAGCTCAACTGGAATTCCATCACCTCCACCATGTGTATTTGTAGTAATGCTTCCTAAGGCCCACTTGACTTTGCATTCCAGAATGTCTGGCTCTAGGTAGTGATCATGCCATCCTGGTTATCTGGGTCATGAAGATCTTTTTGTATTGTTCTTCTGTGTATTCTTGCCACCTCTTTTTAATATCTTCTGCTTCTGCTAGGTCCATACCATTTCTGTTCTTTATTGTGCCCATATTTGCATGAAATCTTTCCTTGGTATCTAATTTTCTTGAGAAATTAGCCACTGACTTATTTACTTATTTATTGTCTGACTCCTTTTATCCATCTAGAGGGTTTTTTTTTTCTTTTAAAGTGTGTACCTCATGTGAAGAGTTGACTCATTAGAAAAGGCTGATGCTGGGAGGGATTGGGGGCAGGAGGAGAAGGGGACAACAGAGGATGAGATGGCTGGATGGCATCACTGACTCAATGGACGTGAGTCTGGGTGAACTCTGGGAGTTGGTGATGGACAGGAAGGCCTGGCGTGCTGCGATCCATGGGGTCGCAAAGAGTCGGACGTAACTGAACTGAACTTCCCCAGTTAAAGTTCTTAACATGATGATGAGTTCTTAATGGTTGTGTTCTTTCTTTTTTATAACTTAGACTTTGTTAGGCTTTCCCATTATGGCACGTGACCTTAGTTGTGGCCTGCAGGATCTAGTTCCCCAGCCAGGGATTGAACCCTGAACCCTGTGTTGGGAGCATGGAATCTTATTCACTGGACCACCAAGGAAGTACCTGGAGGTTTACTTTTTTAACTTCTTTATTCCTCAACTCTGAGCACAATACCTGGCACATAGTAGGTGGTCAGTAAAAATTGGAGTGACTGATTTTTCATAAAGGGAATCACAGCTGTTGGGTAACACTCCTCTGCAGACTTAGTTAAAACCTTTTGGTGAGAAAGGACTTTCTTGCCCTGTTGTTGCATATTTTGAGGAGAGTTATGGTTCCAAACAGAAGCAATGGAGCTGTATTTACCATGGGCCGCTTTCTACTATGCCCCAGGCATGCATAGGTCTGTCTTTCCTTAGTTCCCAGTGCACTTTATATCTACCTATATTTTTAGCAAATATATCTTTATGTTATAATGGTCTTTAAAAGTCTCCCCCGACTTGTGTATAAACTTCTTCCCCAAAGGCATGGGTTCATTAATAACATACTGACTGTTGCATGAACAATACTATTTCATACTCATTGTAGTCTTGCTCTGGGCCACATACTGTGCTTAGCCTCACCTGTGTGATCCTCAGGTCAGCCCTGTGAAGTAGATATTGTCGTCTGTCTTACAGATGAAAAACTGAGGCATTGAGAGGTTAAGTCAAAGACGAGGGGTATTCATTAGCCAGGGTTCCACCAGGGAAACAGATCCAGTAGAAAGTACATGTGAAGGGATCTTTGCAAAGAATTGGCTTCTGTGCAGTTGTGGGCCTGGTTCTCAGGCATTGGCCCAAGTAGCTCTCTACTCACAAAACTTTTTTCAGAGAAGCCTCAGCTCTGCCCTTAAGGCCTGTCAGTGGAAGCAAGCCCACCCAGATTATCTAGGTAATCTCTCTCACTTCAAGTCAACTGATTGTGAACTGTCATCACCCTTACAGAAGACCTCACAGAAACATTTAGATGAGCAGTTGACTCACTGCCAAGTTGAGACACCAAAAAGGCCATCGCAAGAGGTCACACAGGTAATGAGTGGTTGTTTCCAACCCAGGTGTCACTTCCTAAGCTGGTAGTTGTGCAGACTGTGGGATTCCTGATTCATCAGTCAGTCTACACAGGAGACACTCACATTCTGTACCTGTATGAATAGTATATTGATTTCTCTGAGCAACCCCCCTCCTTGTCACTAGTGATTTTGAAATAAAAACAGGAGGTGGTTTGAGTGATGAATGATGACCAGCCTATTGAGTTTCATGCCATGTGACTACCATTCTGAACAAAGCTGTTAGACCAGCTGTCACTGGCTTGTCCTCTAGCCTGGCCATGGGACTTGCAGGCGATCTTCGGTGGGAACAGAGATCACACACCCCTTTAGAGAGGGAATGGGAAGCCCAGAGATGCTGGGTGGTGGAGAACTAGTAGTTCGTGGAGAAACAAACTGCTGTCAGCAGAATGTGCGTGGCTAAAGCACAAGCTGGTGGACTCCCAGAGGTTGCCATTGTATTATTCTCCAGGGAAACACAGCCATAGGGTGTGGGTGATGATGGGGGTGCAGGGGAAGGAAGGTTTATTTTAAAGAAGTGGTTCTTGTGAGTATGGATGCTGGCATGTCCAAAATCTGCAGGGTGGGCTGGCGTATCGGAGACCCAGGGTAGAGCCAGGGCCACGGCTCGAGTCTGAAGGCTGTCTACCAGCAGAATCTCCTCTTGATCAGGAAGGATCGGTCTTTAGCGCTATTCAGGCCATCAGCTGATTGGATGAGACCCACCCACATTGTGGAGGGCAGTCTGCTCTGCTCAGAGTCAACCAACTTAAATGTTTATCTCATCCAAGTCCCTCACAGAAAAACCCAGAGTGTGTTTGCCCAAATATCTGGGCACTGTGGCCCAGCTGAGTTGACACATAAAATGAACTGTCCCAAGCCACTCTAGACTGTCATACTCCCACTGAAGTTTTCCTATGCTTGTCTGTGCTAAGGTCCCGGAGCCCATTTCTGAGAAGCTCACAGAACTTGACTGTCACCAGTCAGATCAGGCTTAGTTATTGCACTGACAGTGGGTCCAGCCATTGGCCTCTGATGTGAGTGTGGAAGGATGTATCAGCCCTGGTTCTTGTCCAGAGCCAGGATAGTCTAGGTGGTTGGTTAAACTAGTATGAAAATTGTTAATTTAATCATATTAAAAAGCAGAGACGTTACTTTGTCAACAAAGGTCCGTCTAGTCAAGGCTATGGCTTTTCCAGTGGTCATGTATGGATATGAGAGTTGGACTATGAAGAAAGCTGAGCACAGAAGAATTGATGCTTTTTAACTGTAATGTTGGAGAAGATTCTTGAGAGTCCCTTGAACTGCAGGGAGATCCAGCCAGTTCTTCGTAAGGAGATCAGTCCTGGGTGTTCATTGGAAAGACTGATGTTGAGGCTGAAACTCCAATACTTTGGCCACCTCATGCAAAGAGTTGACTCATTTGAAAAGACCCTGACTAGGAAAGATTGAGGGCAGGAGGAGAAGGGGACGAAAGAGGATGGGATGGTTCGATGACATCACTGACTCAATGGACTCAATGGTTTGGGTGGACTCCTGGAGTTGGTGATGGACAGGGAGGCTTGGCGTGCTGCGGTTCATGGGGTCGCAAAGAGTCAGATATGATCGAGCAACTGAACTGAACTGAATGGCAATATGAATTCACCAGAAGGTGAAGCCAGTGTGGGCTGGCCCCCCTCCACATGGACCTGCACCCTCTGGGCTCTGCACGTCACTGGTACCCCTGGAAAAGTTACCCTAGATCATTAGATTGTTGCTGAGAAAAATGATATGGGTGGTGAGGGACCCTCTGTCTGTCTCTGACTCTCTGGCACACAGAAAATGCATGGATCAGACATCTTTGAAGTGTTGCAGAAGGAAGCAGAAGGCTGATTATTTTATGTCGGAGCCCAGTGATAGAAAAGACTTGTGCCTGTTTTTACCCTAGGTGGCAATTTCATACAAGGAGGCTTCCTATGAGTGCCTCCAGCCCACGAGATGATAACGTATTTTGGATATTGACAAAGAGGGAAGTTAGCCAAGTTTGCCCTTTGACTCTCAGACCATCCTTGGAACTTGTGCTTTACAGTCTGATTCTTTTGTGAAGGATGTTGTTTTTCCCCCTAGTGGATCATAGTAGCATTTCAGCATAAGACAGGGCTCCTTCGTCATTTAAAAGCCGGTCATCTCATTCTGTGAGCAGAGGAGCTGTGGTCACGCCTGTCTCCTACCCTCACTGGGTGCTTGGTCACGACAGACCTGCATGTAAATGACAAGATTCCCTTAACTCCTCACCTTACTTAGCTGCATCCCTGCAAGAACCATGATCATTTTCCATTGCTTTGATCCAAGTTTTGTCTGGTTTATTTTGTTTTTATTTAAATGTTTTTTAACTTTGGCTGCACTGGGTGTTTTTGGTGCAGAGGCTTCTCTTGTTGCCTGGCAAGGCCTTGCTAGTTGTGGCACTCGGGCTCTGGGGCGTGTGGACTCAGTAGTTGCACCATGGCATGTGGGATCTCAGTTCCTGGACCAGGGATCAAACCCGCATCCCATGTTGGAAGGCGGATTCTTAACTTCTGGATCATCAGGGAAGTCCCTCTAGTTCATTTTAAAGGTGTAACATCTTCTGCTTCCACTTTCACAGTAGAGATTGAGCAATCTCTCTTTTGTATTAGGGGTTGAAAAATCAAAGCTCCAAAGGGCTTCGATTCCTTTTTCTACTGGGGCAAGCAGTTTGCAAATGGCTGTGAATAGGCCACAGTCAGGAGAGTAGAAAAAAATTTTTAAAACTTTCCTATAAGGGTTAGAAGACAGTTCACAAGTTTCCTAAGAGGCTACAAAGAAAACCAGTAGAGGAGCATTTTTTTTTTTTTCCCAGTTAAAACTCTAAGGATAGGACATGGTACCACAGAGCTCCTGTTTGCTTTTAACCGCATCTGTTGCTTGCTTTCTTTTCTATTTTGGCTGTGCTGGGTCTTTGTTATGATGTGTGGACTCCCTCCCTGTAATAGTCCAGCTTTTGGGCTTAGTTGCCCTGTGGCATGTGAAATCTTATCCCCTGACCAGGGATTGACTCTATGCCCCCTGCATTGGAAACATGGAGTCTTCACCCCTGGAGCACCAGAGAAGTCCCTGAACTTGACTTTTTGAGCAGCACTGTTGAACCCAGTACAGATCCCCGTGAGCTGAGGTTCTGTTTAGTCTCAGCACTTGAATGCTCCTCTTCCATTTTCACTGTGTGACGGTGATTTAGTACAAAGCCCATTTAGTCCACATGGGCTCCAAGCTCTTGGGTTTGTTTTTCAACATGGCAGGCCTGGCGTTGCAAATCCAGCTCTCCTGACCTCAAGGGTGGGCTCCCTGGGATAGCTCTGGGCCAGGTGGAGTTTGTCAGGCATGGGGGGGAAGTTGTCTTGCCCCTGGGGTTGCCTCTGCTGAGAGGTGAGCAAGGCTTTGAGGGGAGCATGGCTGATGGGACCAGCTCTGTTGGAGATTCTGAGTGTGGTTTATTGAAGCCTTGGGCAGTGACAAGGCCCAGCCTGTGGTGCTTAGGGTGTTCTTCCTCTGTCTTGATTACTCATGTGGACCATGGGTTTCAGTACGTACACCCATCCCTTCTTGGAGGGAGCTCCCACCTATTAGAAGCTGACATGTATGTCCTGGGTCCTTGCCCTGTCAAGTGGGTTTCATCCCCGCGGTACCGGTGAGGACACGAGGCCTCGGGGACTGAGCCGTATGCTCAGGTCCTGCAGAGAAGCAGCTGGGTCCAAATTTGAGCCCACGGAAGCCCCACCCTGGAGCCATCTCTCAGCCAGGCTTAGAGTCATCCATACAGGCTCCTTGTCACCACTCCAGCCTCAGAATCGTACCTGCATTTCTACATAGTGAATAGGGCAGGAATAATGCTCTTTGCCAGAGGTAAAGAACCCGCCTGCCAGCGCAGGAGACGTAGGAGACATGGATTCAATACCTGGGTCAGGAAGATCCCCTGGAGGAAGGCATGGCAACCCACTTCAGTATTCTTGCCCAGAGAATCCCATGCAGAGGAGCCTGGCGGACTGCTGTCCATATCGTTGCACAGAATCCGATATGAATGGAGTGACTTAGCATGCACGCACGGTGCTCTTGGCACCTAGCTTTGCTCAGGCTCAGATACTCTCTTTTTTTCCCTTTTAAAATATTTTTACTTGTTTATTTGGCTGTACCCAGTCTCAGGTGCAGCATGTGGGCTCTTAGTTCTCTGACCAAGAATTGAACCCAGGACCCCTGCATTGGGAGTCGTAGCTGCTGGACCACCAGAGAAGTCCCTCAGGTACCTTCTTGTGCATGTTATTCCCAGCTTACAGTTGGTACTAAAGGCAATGACAGGAAGGTTGGATTTTTATAGCTTTGCTGTATTGATATATTAACACTTCGTCCCATATGTTGTTTCACAGAGGAAAAAACCTGCCTGTGTAGATAATGAGTTCATGGCAGAGGCAGTGGGGCTGGGGGATACCGATGTGAAGTTGAGGGTCTGCGTTCTGAGTCTGTGACCTGTTGTGTGACCCTTGGGCGAGTCATCTGAGCTTGGCCACCACTTGTGAAAATGAGGGCATCAAACTGGGTCCGCAGCTCAAAGATGCTCCGGTCGTTTGTAAACCAGAACTCAGTGTCACATTGAAAAGGACACGATAGGGTTTCTTTCTGAAGGTTCTTCATCCCTCTGTCTTCTTTCGTTCTTTGAGGATTATTCTCTCTCGTGCAAGAATATAGTCTTTTCAGAAAATGTGTATTTCAGCCATGTGGTACTTTATTTTTGGTTCCCTGGGTCTTCACTGCTTTGGCGTGAGCTGAGGCAAGTGGGGGACCACTCTCTAGTTGTGGGGTGTGGGCCTCTCGTTGCGGTGGCTTCTCTCGTTGCAGAGCATGGGCTCTAGGCATGCAGGCTTCAGCAGCTGTGGCTCGTGGGCTTCGTTGCTGCACAGCATGTGGGATCTTCCCAGACCAGGGATTGAACCTGGGTCTCCTACTTTAGCAGATGGATTCTTAACCAATGCACCACCGGGAATATAGCCTTAAAATAGATATGTGAAGAACTATTTCTGTATTTTTATTTACAGAGAGATTCCTCACAGAATGTATTTTTCCTTCCTCATATTGGAGAGGTTCCAATGGAAAACATGATATTTACACTCGTTGTCCAGTGTTGAAATAAGAATTCTAAGGGCCTTCCTGGTGGTCCAGTGGTTACGACTCCACACTCCCAAGGCAGGGGACATCCCTGGTCAGCAATCTAAATCCCACATACTGCACGGTGTAGGGAAAAAAAAAGAAAACTAAGTACCCTAAAAGTAAACAAAAACTTCTGCCCTATATTGGGGGAGAAAAATAGAATTTATGTCATTTTACTACAAATTTTTATCTCCAACATAAAAATAATTGTCCTTCTGACATGCTGTTGAGTAAATCTTGTTTTTGTGTGTGTGTCGGGGTGGGGGGCGGGGGGGCTGTTGTCAAACTATTCTAAGCATACCTCCAGAATAAACATCTATCAGCTTAGCACTAGGGAGATGAGAAGGTAAGGTGAAGATTTCTCACTGGCAGAGAAATTATCACAGGACGACGTGTTAGTTAGAATTTACTAACATCAGGGCACAGAAATCACAGCTGTAATACTTCATAATCACACAGCACCTTTCATTTGAGATTCTGAAGAGTGTTATAGACCAGGCTGGGAGCTGTGACAGTCGTGTTAAACCTTGTGCTTGGAAGGCACTGACAGATGAGGTTCAAGAACGAGAGTCTGGACACCGGGGAAGGCGCCCATTCCTAATATTTTTCCTGGTACATTCTTAATGTTTTTTCCATTATGATTGATCACAGGATATTGAGTGTAGTTCCCTGTGCTAACAGTAGGCTCTGTTTATCCATCCAGTACATACTAGTCTGCCTCTGCCAACCCTAAACTCCCAGTCCGTCCCTCCCGACCTCCCCTCCCCCTTGGCACCTGCCAGCGTGTCCCGGGCGGTTGTGTCCCTGATTGTGTTTCACAGGCACGTTCATTTGTGTCATACTTTAGATTCCACATATAAGTGATGTCAGTTCAGTTCAGTCGCTCAGCCGTGCGCGACTCTTTACAACCCCATGAGTCGCAGCACGCCAGGCCTCCCTGTCCATCACCAACTCCCGGAGGTCACTCAGACTCAAGTCCATCGAGTCAGTGATGCCATCCAGCCATCTCATCCTCTGTCATCCCCTTCTCCTCCTGCCCCCAATCCCTCCCAGCATCAGAGTCTTTTCCAATGAGTCAAGTCTTCACATGAGGTGGCCAAAGTACTGGAGTCTCAGCTTTAGCATCATTCCTTCCAAAGAAATCCCAGGGCTGATCTCCTTCAGAATGGACTGGTTGGATCTCCTTGCAGTCCAAGGGACTCTCAAGAGTCTTCTCCAACACCACAGTTCAAAAGCATCAATTCTTCAGTGCTCAACCTTCTTCCCGTGGTATTTTTTTTTTCCTCTTTCTGACTGACTTCACTTAGTATAAACTCTAGTTTCATTCATGTTGCTGCAAATGGCATGATTTCACTCTTTTTATGGGTGCATAGTATTCCACTATAGATATGTAGCACGTCTTCTTTATCATTCATTTGTTTGATAGACATTGAGGCTGTTTCCATGATTTGGCTTTTGTGAATAGGGGTGTGTATATCTTTTTGAATTAGAATTTTGTCTGGATATACACCCAGGAGTGGGATTTCTGGATCATATGGCAACTCTATTTTTAGTTTTTTGAGGAACCTCCACACTATTCTGCATGCTGGCTGCACCCACTTACCCTCCTACCAGCAGCGTAGGAGGGTTTCATTTTCTCCTTTCTGTCTCCTCTCTCTCTCAGCCTTCTACCTTGGCCAAAGGCAACAACTGTTACTAGCTTCTTATGTGTTCTATATATATGTTGGCACATACATTTGTATATACCTATATCTTTATGTATATTCTTTTAAAAAAATAGTCTTGTTTTAAAAAACACTAACTATATTGTACATATTGGTGTGCACTTATTACATCTTGTTATGATCTTTGCTTCTTTCATTTGGAAATGGCTTCTTATTGATCATGTAAGAACTCTTTCTTTATGACATCAAGAGAGTGTTCTGGATAAGCCCTGGCACTTGAAGACTCCTCCTTTTCAGGAGTCTGCTTTTCATACTTTGCAGGAGTCTGGAATCCCACGTGTGATCTCTTGGCTCTAGTGCTGAAATTACACGGGCTTTACCTGGTGGGCCTCATTTGGGGAGCTGCCCTCCCAGAACCAGCCTGGATGTGGAGTCTGGAGGGAGTTAGAGTCTGTGCTCTTCCACGCGTCTGCTTTGCTAGTCCCAGCTCCTTCATCCCAGGCCTCCTTATCCACGGGTCCTGGCCACAACCCTTCCCAGGCCCCTCTGCTAATACCTCCTTGTGAAAGGAGGGGGTTGAAGACACTTTACTCTGACTCAGGCCTTGGGACTTCTCCATTGGTAACCATTTCCCCGCCCCCTTGGCAGTGAGAGGACTGCCTCTTCCTGCCACCTACACAGATGTGACCTTCCCTCGCCTTGTGCTATTCCATAGGGAAAAGTGCCCCCGTTTCCCCTGTTCTGCCTCTGGCTTATACAGTATCCCCCTCTGTATCAGCGGGGGATTGGGTCCAGGACCTTCTGTGGGTACCAAAACCCGCGGGTGCTCAAGGCCCACAGTGGATCCTGCTGTTCGCAGGTTGCACGTCCGTGGCTTCAGCCAACCATGTACCGAGTACTATTGTTGTTGTGCAGTCGCTAAGTCAGGTCTGACTCTTTGTGACCCCAGGCTCCTCTGTCCATGGAATTTCCCAGGTAAGAATACTGGAGTGGGTTGCCGTTTCCTTCTCCAGGGGATCTTCTTGACCCAGAGATCGAACCTGAATCTCCTGCATTGGCAGGTGGATTCTTTACCGCTGAGCCACCAGGATGCGCTGAGTGCTATTTACCATCTGCCATTGGTTGAACTCGTGGATGCAGAAGGCAGAATGTACTGTCACAGTAAGTCAATAAACACTCAATTGTTATTTTCAGTTTGGCTTCTTCTAATTGACCTCCTTGTCACCGGATAGCTCAGCTCTTTATACTCTTAATGAGCAATTTTGTTGTTGTTCAGTCGCTCAGTCTGGTCTGACTCTTTGCGACCCCATGGACTATAGCATGATAGGCTTCCCTGTCCTTCACCATCTCCCAGAGCTTGCTCAAACTCATGTCCATTGAGTCGGTGATGCCATCCAACTTTCTTATCCTCTCTTGTCCTCTTCTCCTGCCTTCAGTCTCCCAGCATCAGGGTCTTTCCTAATGAGTTGGATCTTCATCAGTTCAGTAGCTCAGTCGTGTCCAACTCCTTGAGACCCCATGGACTGCAGCACACCAGACCTCCCTGTCCATCACCAACTCCCGGGGTTGACACAAACTCATGTCCATTGATTTGGTGGTGCCATCCAACCATCTCATCCTCTGTTGTCCCCTTCTCCTCCTGCCCTCTATCTTTCCCAGCATCAGGGTCTTCTCAAATGAGTCAGTTCTTCACATTTGGTGGCCAAAGTATTGGAGTTTCAACTTTAACATCAGTCTTTCCAGTGAATATTCAGGACTGATTTCCTTTAGGATGGACTGGTTGGATCTCCTTGCAGTCCAAGGGACTCTTAAGAGTCTTCTCCAACACTACAGTTCAAAAGCATCAGTTCTTTGGTGCTCAGTTTTCTTTACAGTCCAACTCTCACATCCATACATGAGTACTGGTAAAACCATAGCTTCAATTAGACGGACCATTGTTGGCAAAGTAATGTCTTTCCTTTTAGTATGCTGTCTAGGTTGGTCATAGCTTCTCTTGAAGGAGCAAGTGTCTTAATTTTATGGCTGCAGTCACCATTGGCAGTGATTTTGGAGCCCAAGAAAATAAAGTCTGTCACTGTTTCTCCATCTATTTGCCGTGAAGTGATGTATTTGGATGCCATGATCTTCGTTTTTTAAATGTTGAGTTTTAAGCCAACTTCTTCACTCTCCTCTTTCACCTTCATCAAGAGGCTCTTTACTTCCTCTTCACTTTCTGCCATAAGGGTGGTGACATCTGCATATCTGAGATTATTGATATTTCTTCAACAGTCTTGATTCCAGCTTGTGCTTCATCCAGTCCCACATTTTGCATCATATACTCTGCATAGAAGTTAAACAAGCAGGGCGACAATATATAGCCTTGATGTACTCCTTTCCCAATTTGGAACCAGTCTGTTCTTCCACGTCCAGTTCTAACTGTTGCCCCTTGACCTACACGCAGGTTTCTCAGGAGGCAGGTAAAGTGTTCTGGTATTCTCATCTCTTGAAGAATTTTCCACAATTAGTTGTGATCTACACAGTCAAAGGCTTTAGGGTAGTCAATGAAGCAGATGTTTTTCTGGAATTCTCTTGCTTTTTCTTTGATCCAGCAGATGTTGTCAATTTGATCTCTGGTTCCTCTGCCTTTTCTAAATCCAGCTTGAACATCTGGAAGTTCATGGTTCAGGTACTGTTGAAACCTGACTTGGAGAATTTTGAGCATTACTTTACTGGCCAGCAAATTTGGAAAACTCAGCAGTGGCCACAGGACTGGAAAAGGTCAGTTTTCATTCCAGTTCCAAAGAAAGGCAATGCCAAAGAATGCTCAAACTACCACACAGTTGCACTCATCTCACACGCTAGTAAACTAATGCTTAAAATTCTCCAAGTCAGGCTTCAGCAATACGTGAACCATGAACTTCCAGATGTTCAAGCTGGTTTTAGAAAAGGCAGAGGAACCAGAGATCAAATTGCCAACATCCGCTGGATCATCAAAAAAGCAAGTCCAGAAAAACATCTATTTCTGTTTTATGGAATATGCCAAAGCATTTGACTGTGTGGATCACAATAAACTGTGGAAAATTCTAAAAGAGATGGGAATACCAGACCACCTGGCCTGCCTCTTGAGAAACCTGTATGTAGGTCAGGAAGCAACAGTTAGAACTGGACATGGAACAACAGCCTGGTTCCAAATAGGAAAAGGCATACATCAAGTCTGTATATTGTCACCCTGTTTGTTTAACTTACATGCAGAGTACATCATGAGAAACACTGGGCTGGAGGAAGCACAGACTGGGATCAAGATTGCTGGAAGAAATGTCATTAACCTCAGATATGCAGATAACACCATCCTTATGGCAGAAAGTGAAGAGGAACTAAAAAACCTCTTGATGAAAGTGAAAGAGGAGAGTGAAAAACTTGGCTTAAAGCTCAACATTCAGAAAACGAAGATCATGGCATCTGGTCCCATCACTTCATGGGAAATAGATGGGGAAACAGTGGATAGTGTCAGACTTTATTTTTCTGGGCTCCAAAATCACTGCAGATGGTGACTGCAGCCATGAAATTAAAAGACGCTTACTCCTTGGAAGGAAAGTTATGACCAACCTAGACAGCATATTGAAAAACAGAGACATTACTTTGTCAACAAAGGTTCGTCTAGTCAAGGCTATGGTTTTTCCAGTGGTCATGTATGGATGTGAGAGTTGGACTATAAAGAAAGCTGAGCGCCAAAGAATCGATGCTTTTGAACTGTGGTGTTGGAGAAGACTCTTGAGAGTCCCTTGGACTGCAAGGAGATCCAACCATTCCATCTTAAAGGAGATCAGTCCTGGGTGTTTATTGGAAGGACTCATGTTGAAGCTGAATCTCCAGTACTTTGGCCACCTGATTGGGAAGAGCTGCCTCATTGTAAAAGACCCTGTTGCTGGGAAAGATTGGGGGCAGGAGGAGAAGAGGACGACAGAGGATGAGATGGTTCGATGGCATCACTGACTCGATGGACATGGGTTTGGGTGGACTCCCGGAGATGATAAATGGACAGGGAGGCCTGGCGTGCTGCAATTCATGGGTTTGCAAAGAGTCGGGCATGATGGAGCTACCGAACTGACTGACTTACTAGTGTGTGAGATGAGGGCAATTGTGCGGTAGTTTGAGCATTCTTTGGCATTGCCTTTCTTTGGAATTGGAATGAAAACTGACCTTTTCCAGTCCTGTGGCCACTGCTCAGTTTTCAAAATTTTTGGCATATGGAGTGCAGTATAAGAAATTTAGGGTATTTCTAATGCCTTGCGCTTATGAACAACACTATAGGAACTGCCTGTGCCCTGTGCTGTTTAATGAAGATAAAGATCATGAGTGGAGAGCTGCTTGATAGAACCATTTATACCACTCCCACGATGTTTGTGAGAGGAGGTTTCTTTATGCTTTTATGGACTTCTTGCTTTTTTCAAGCTTTTGCATTTGCCAGTTGCATTTGCCAGATACTTGAAAAAAACAGTATCTCAAAATTTTAATGTTATTTTAAGTGAGGCTAAGCATCATTTCATATTTATAAAAATAGTACTTTTTTTGGCCTGTTTTGTTTAGTAGGTGTTATTGATTTCTAGGAGTTGTTTATATATTAAGGAGATTTGCCTTTCCTAATTAGTCCTTTATTTAGGATGTTTTATTCTGGTTGAAATTTTTTATTTTTATTCATGGACATGTGTAACCATTGCCATAGTCAGCTCTAGAACATTTTTATCAAAAGAAACTCCATACCTTTTAATTGTCACCCTTTCAATTTCCTCTTCTTTTCTCCCAGGTCTGGGTAATACCAATCTGTTTTCTGTCTCTATAGATTTCTCCTATTTCTCCTATTCTCCTCTTCTCAACATTATGGATGGAATAATAGATCTTTTGTGACTGGTTTATTTCAATTCAGTTCAGTTCAGTCACTTAGTCATGTCCCACTCTTTGTGACCCCATGAACTGCATCACACCAGGCCTACCTGTCCATCACCAACTCCCGGAGTTTACCCAAACCCATGTCCATTGAGTCGGTGATGCCATCCAACCATCCCATCCTCTGTCGTCCCTTCTCCTCCTGCCCTCAGTTTTTCTCAGCATCAGAGTCTTTTCAGATGAGTCAGCTCTTCGCATCAAGTGGCCAAAGTATTGGAGTTTCAGATTCAGCATCAGTCCTTCCAATGAACACCCAGGACTGATCTCCTATAAGATGGACTGGTTGGATTTCCTTGCAGTCCAAGGGATTCTCAAGAGTCTTCTCTAATACCACAGTTCAAAAGCATCAGTTCTTCATCTCTCAGCTTTCTTTATAGTCCAACTCTCACATCCATATATGACCACTGGAAAAACCATAGCCTTGACTAGACGGACCTTTGTTGGCAAAGTAATGTCTCTGCTTTTTAATATGCTGTCTAAGTTGGTCATAACTTTCCTTCCAAGGAGTAAGCGTCTTTTAATTTCATGGCTGCAGTCACCATCTGCAGTGATTTTGGAGCCCAGAAAAATAAAGTCATTGCTTAATGTTTTAAGGATTCATCATGTGGGGCAATGGCACCCCACCCCAGTACTTTTGCCTGGAAAATTCCATGGACAGAGGAGCCTGGTAGGCTCCAGTCCATGGGGTCGCTAAGAGTCGAACACGACTGAGCAACTTCCCTTTCACTTTTCACTTTCATGCATTGAAGAAGGAAATGGCAACCCACTCCAGTGTTCTTGCCTGGAGAATCCCAGGGACGGGGGAGCCTGATGGGCTGCCGTCTATGGGGTCGCACAGAGTTGGACACGACTGAAGCGACTTAGCAGCAGTAGCAGCATGTTATAACATGTATTAGTACTTCCTTTTTATGGTTGTGTTATAATATTACATCGAATGTTGTTCATTTTGTTTTTATATTCATCAGCTTATGGGCATTTGTGTTGTTTCCATGTTTGGTTATTATTAATAATGCTACTCTAAACATTGGTGTAGAGGTTTTTATGTGGACATGTTGTTTCTCTTGGGTATATATCTAGGAGTGGAATTGTTGGGTCATAAACTTATGAGTCATTTAAGTCTACAGTTCAGTGAAGTTTAGCGAATTTTTATGCATGGCCACCATCCTGCTTCAGAGCACTTCCATCACTGTTTTATGTTTTAAATATTTCAAAAATTTATTCTATTTGAATTTTGGAATTTTCATTTGATCTGGAATTTGGTGCAAACAGTGAGAACAGCATCCATCCACATTTTAAAATTTCTGCTTATTAATTTTTTCCAACACCGTTTCTGAAAGTCTTTTTCCTACTGATAAGGCAGTG
The DNA here is from genome assembly GCA_935064755.1 of Tragelaphus eurycerus. NCBI lineage: Eukaryota > Metazoa > Chordata > Mammalia > Artiodactyla > Bovidae > Tragelaphus > Tragelaphus eurycerus. The sequence continues at coordinate 21,183,439 of CAKXYN010000001.1, read as the reverse complement.
CCACTTAAACTGCATCCTAAATTAGGTGTGTGGGTCTATCTCTGGTCTTCCTTTTCTTTCTCATTGATTTGTCAGCCTGTTAATGTGCCAGAATTATATTTTATGTACTGCCACTTTAGAGTATGCTTCAGTGTCTTATGAGGCCAGTGCACCTTAGCTGTGCTTCATTTCAGCTATTCCTGGGTGATTGTTTCCATAAGAACTTAAGAATCAGCTTATTTAATTCTTAAACACTCCATGGCCACGATCACCTCTTGGGCTTTTTTTTCTTAAACTAGGCTTTCAGTAAATTTGTATATTCCTTGAGAACTGATGTCTAAATGATGTCATTTTTAAGAATCAAAGGATAGCTATTCATCTTTCAACTCACTTCAGCATTCTTTTGTGTCCCTCAGGAGAATTAAAGTAACATGTTCCTACATCTTCCCTTTTTAGGGGAGCTGCTGTATATATAGCTCATTAGATCTTAGTTACCTGCCCAGGGATTGAACCTGGGCCCTCCACAATGAATGCTCTGAGTCCTAGCCTGCATGGTACTTTTAATTGCTGAGTATTTTATCCCTTTTATTGGTGTTGCAAATGAAAATCTCCCCCTTTATATTTTCTGCCTTACAGGGCATCTTGAGTGGGTGGCTTGTAAATATCAAGGCTGTTGTTTTCTGTGGGTGGAATTTATTCCCAGAAATCTAAATACTGTGTATTATTTTGTTTGTCGTAGTTTCTCTGTTGATCTTCTCTGGTTTTGCAGGTGTACAGTCTTATCTGTTATAGATAGTGATCACCTTCTTCTTGATTTTTATCAGGTTTCCTTTAATAATTGTGCTGGCTAGTGTATCTGTTTGTTTTTTTTTTTTTCCTAAATTGAAGTATAGTTGATTTACAATATCATGTTAGTTTCAGGTATACAGCACAGTGATTCATATATATTCTTTTTCAGATTTTTCCCTTTATAAAGAAAGTGAAGTCGCTCAGTCGTGTCCGACTCTTTGCCACCCCATGGACAGTAGCCTACACCAGGCTCCTCTGTCCATGGGATTTTCTAGGCAAGAGTACTGGAGTGGGTTGCCATTTCCTTCTCCAGGGAATCTTCCTGACCCAGGGATCAAACCCAGGTCTCCCGAATTGTAGACAGACGCTTTACCATCTGAGCCAACAGGAATTTCCCTTTATAGGTTATTACAAAATAATGGACTGTAGTTCCCTTTCCTATACAATAGGTCCTTACTGGTTATCTGTTTAATGTATAGTGTATAAATCTTAATCTTAGCCTCCTAACTTATCCCCAAACAAACTTAAATCATAGTGGTTATGGTGATCATTTGTGCCTTAGTCCTAATTTTGTCCAAAATGCTTCTAGCTTCCCCAATAAACATAAAATACATATATATGTACTATAGGTGATATACATATTATATAATGTATATGTAAGGTGTATAAAATATATGTGCATCACGTTATTAAGAGCTTTTTAAAAATCTAGGAGAGATACTAATTTGCTCATTTGGTAAATGTTATTACAGGTCTGTGGTGTTTTAGGCAGGATTCTAGTTCTGAGGACACAGTGGGAAATGAAACAAAGCCTTTGCTGTCAAGAAGCTGAAAGTCTAGTGGAACGGACAGGAAAGAAATCAAATAATTAATAAATGTCAGGTTCTATGAAGTCAAGTGAGGAGAGACATAGGGAATAATGTGGTGAATGTAGTTATGACGGTCAGAAAGGGATTTAGAATTTTTCGGCTGTCTTTTCATCAGCTTTATCTTTTTCTTTTCATTTAATTTGAAACCCTGGGTACACTTGCCCCCATCCCAGAGTCTAGCGTTTTCGCCAGGGCTGTAGGGACCTCAGGGCAAACCTGACGCATGATATGTTGTCTTGGTCCACTGGCTGGTATTTGCTTGCTCTCATCTTATTTCCAGGATACCAATTGTTTAAGAAATGAACTGAATGTGTAAGAGAGCAGGGTAATTTATCACTGTGAATGGAGATAGTGTTGCTACGGCAACCAGCTACATCCCGAGATCACCGGCTGCAGACTCCCCACCTGACAGGACCTTGGGGGTCCTGGAGCTTCCCTGGCCAGCAGCTCTCCTGCATGGCTCTGGCCGCTCCCAGTGCCTTCCGTGTTTTGTCTTCACTTCCTGGTGGCTGCTCTTCTCCGGGACCCACCAGGCTGCCGCTGGCCAATCCTGGGTGACATGAGGGTTATCATAGCTAGTTGCTCATTTGACGAAATCAGGATAGACCCGTGGACCTTGGAATCATCTTCATGCTACTTAATTCCCCCCTCCTTTTTTAATTGAGATATAATGGACTTATTATATTAGTTCCAAGTGTATAATTCCATATTTGTGTAAACTGTGAAATCACCACAGATCTAGCTAACATCTGTTACCATACATAGTTATTTTTCTTATGATGAGAACTTGTAGGATTCACTCTTTCAGAAGCTTTCTAATATGCAGACATTATGAGCTATAGTCACCTGTTGTACATTACATCTCCATGGCTTATTTGTATAATTGGAAGTTTCTACCATTTGACCCCCTTCCTCCATCTCCCCCACTGTCTTTAGCAACCACCAATTGCTGTTCTCTTTATTTATGAGAGCTGGAGGATGGAGGGAACCGAAAGTGCCCACTGAACTGAGAAGGCGTCTTGCGAGAGAAAAGGCAGGCAGGCAGGTCTGTGTAATCAGTGCACCAGGTTATTACAGAGTAACTTGCAGGGTGGGGTCTGGATCAGGTAGATAGTGACTCAGAAGCATTCACAGCTATACTCCACACCTCCAAAGGGACATTGGGATGATTTTATAGTTAACCTAGGGTGTGAGGTGGGTGCTTGAAGCAGGATGTACCTTCCTAAGTTTATGAATGGGTAACTAGTCTCACCTGGCGTGCTGCAGTCCTTGGTGTCGCAGAGTCAGACATGACTTAGCAACTGAACTGAACTGGTCTCATGGATGCCAGTGTTCATCATTGTTGATGGCCTAATAGAACTTACAGGCCACCTGATCCTAATGATTATTAAACAGTATCTCTTAGTTACAAAGGCCTTATTGACAGAGAGGGCTTCCCTGATGGCTCAGTTGGTAAAGAATCCACCTGCAGTGCAGAAGACCCTGGTTCGATTCCTGGGTTGGGAATATCTGCTGGAGAAGGGATAGGCTACGCATTCCAGTATTTTTGGGCTTCCCTAATGACTTGGCTGGGAAAGAATCCGGCTGTAGTGCGGGTGACCTGGGTTTGATCCTTGGGTTGGGAAGATCCCCTGGAGAAGGGAAAGGCAACCCACTCCAGTGTTCTGGTCTAGAGAATTCCATGGACTGTATAGTCATGGGGGTTGCAAAAAGCCGGACATGACTGAGCAACTTATTGGCTGCCCTGTACAGTCCTGGGTGGGGTCAGCGGGAAGACAGGAGGAGCCGCATGGGCCCAGGATGGCTCAGTTATGCTCACAGCCATGCCGTGAACTTGGTGTGTGAGTTCTTTGTTCCCTTTTTAGAGTCGACCTAAAAATGAGGTCATGGTGTTTTTCTTTGTGTGGTCTGTTTCACTTAACATAGTACCCTGTGTGGTGGTCTCCATACAAAAAGATCAGGTTATTAAAGCATCATCATATCATGGCCGAGCATCTGTATTCTCATCCTTAAATATTTTCTAATTCTTAGAGCATCTCTTGTGTCCTTAGTGCCTCTGTCCTCAAGGAGTTTGGTTCTAAATTTGGCCAAACCATGTCTCATCACCTCTGCCATCATTGCCCTGGTCCAGACCACTGTCGTCTTGCCTTAACTCCCCCTTCTCCTGCTGTTGGCGCCCACTCTGTATTTTCCACAGTGGCTGGACTGAATCTTTCTCATGGCTACATCAGATAAGGAAACTGTGGTGGATTTCCACTACACTTACAATCAATCCCCCCCCAGTCTGATCTGTGCGCCCATGATCTGTGGGCCCAGATCCCTGGCTGTGTCTCTGACCTCATTTCTCAGACCATTTGCACCTTCCTTTTTCTCGGATTTGAGATACCTGGCCACTTGCTGCTTCTGCACTCACCCAGGCACCCCATTTCAGGGCTGAAAGCACGTAGGACTGAGAATGAGGCCTGCAAGGCGAGTTCCAGTTAGGCTGATTGTCTTTCAGCTTAGAAGAAAAGTCACTTCTGTGTTTAGTTAGCATTGTGGTCTTCAGGAAGGGTACCCAAGACCAGGGACCGGTGGACGTGGCCAAGTTTAGTGGGTTCCCTGGTACCCACAGACTGCAGTCATTTCCTTATATGTGAAGACAGTGAATTCCCAGAAAGGGTTAACATCTGTTGTACCTTGGCTGACTGGGGGTTTTGTTTGAAAGTTCACTTGAAAGGAAGAGCCTGAAATACCTTGCTGAAATCACATGCATTATTCATTTTTAAAGAAAATAGAAGCCCATGCTGATTCATTTAAAGCATCAGCGAAAGATAAGTCTTGAAACTGAGAATGAGTTGGCAGACCCTGCACCCATTTTAGATTAAACAATAATTATGAATTTTGTTGGTGATGTAGAAAACCAGAAGGAAAGTTGGGCATGATGCTGAAGATGTAAGCGTCATCAAGCAGTAAAATGCTTCCCCGGGTGTAGTTCTCGTGTTGAATTTAAAATCTGAAACATTCCTGCTGAGCAGACACACACAGTGAGAACCTTGATCAGTTAAATAGTCCCAATAAATTGCAGACCACAGCAGATCAGGTGGTTGGGAAAGTGAAGGCTTATTGAAGTTGAATAACCTCTGAAACAGCTTCATTTTAAAGCTTCATTTAGATCACTAATGTGGCTGTTCATTGCTTTGGCAATCAGCACTTAAGTGTGTGGGTGGAATTGCCCTGAGTCCTCACAAAGCGCCTTTGATGGGTTCTGTCCACTGTAGGGGTGGGGTGCTGGCTGGGAAGATGGCAACTACTTTGGAGAAAGTAATTCTACTTGTTAAGATGAACATCCCTGGTGGTCCAGCAGCTAAGACTGTACTCCCAACTCAGAGGGTACAAGTTTGATCCCTGGATGGGGAGCTAAGGTCTGGCTTGCTGCTCTGCACAGCCCCCGCCCCGCCTCCCCCACCAAAAAAAGAAGGCTTCAGGTGTGTTTTTTTTTTTCCAGCTCTTCTGTCCTAATGTGTGCCTTCTAGTTCTACTGGCTTTGTATCTAGGCTCCTGACTGGCTGAGTGACCTTAGGCAAGGCCTTTAACCACTTCCTGCCTCATTTTCCTAATCTGTACAATGGGGATAATACCAGAATTATCAAGATCAAAGATTTTTACATTGAGAGTATTGGGTTACAACCCTTAGAATAAAAGTGTCCACAATCTGGGCTCCTGTTAACAAATAATTGAACAAAAAAGCCAACGGGAAAGAAGGAACAGCTCTTCATTACAGTAGAAGTCCTATTAGTAAGTGTAGAAAGGATGAGAAATAGAAGATCACTACCAGGCCAGATACATAATAATCATTGTTGCAGGCAAGAACTATCAGAGGATACCAAAATTAGTGAGTGAAAGTGTGATGAGAAACAGGATATTTGTATAATTTCAAAGTATCTCCTCATAAGAGATAAATAATTACAGAGAGAAAATAGTACTGGATAGCAGACTTATGCAGAAGACACCCCAGTGCTGAGCAATCAAAGTTAATATCGCCAGTAATAAGATATTGTATTACTGTGTACTCCCAAATATGGCACATCAGTCAGAAACACAATGGCACATACACCAAAAATGTGTATCATAACATCATTGTCATTGTTAGAAACGAGAGGGCCATTTTGAAGCTAACTGGCCTGGACTTTTCAAAAGTATCACAGGTTAGAGGAGATGAAGAGACCTGAGGGCTAAATGTGAAATGGGATCCTGGATCCTGAAAAAAGAGCTGAGTGGGACACCTGGTGAGATGCACACAGGTGTGATGGGTCAGGCACTGTGAATTTCCTGGTGTTGCTACAGGTGCTGCTTTTTTTAAAAAATATAAATTTATTTCTTTTAATTGTAGGCTAATAACTTTACAGTATTATATTGGTTTTGCCATACATCAACATGAATCCGCCACAGGTATACACATGTTCCCCATCCCGAACCCCTCTCCCTCCTCCCTCCCTGTACCATCCCTCTGGGTCATCCCAGTGCACCAGCCCTGAGCATCCTGTATCATGCATTGAACCTGGACTGGCGATTCATTTCATATATCATATTATACATGTTTGAATGCCATTCTCCCAAATCATCCCACCCTCTCCCTCTCCCACAGAGTCCAAAAGACTATTCTTTACATCTGTGTCTCTTTTGCTGTCTCGTATGCAGGGTTATTGTTATCATCTTTCTAAATTCCATATATATGCGTTAGTATACTGTATTGGTGTTTTTCCTTCTGGCTTACTTCACTCTGTATAATCGGCTCCAGGTTCATCCACCTCATTAGAACTGATTCACAAGTATTCTTTTTAATGGTTGAGTAATACTCCATTGTGTATATGTACCACAGCTTTCTTATCCATTCATCTGCTGATGGACATCTAGGTTGCTTCCATGTCCTAGCTAAACAGTGCTGCGATGAACATTGGGGTACACGTGTCTCTTTCAATCCTGGTTTCCTTAGTGTGTATGCCCAGCAGTGGGATTGCTGGGTCATAAAGCAGTTCTATTTCCAGTTTTTTGAGGAATCTCCACACTGATCTCCATAGTGGCTGTACTAGTTTTCATTCCCACCAACTCTCACTGTTTGCAGATGACATGATCCTCTACATAGAAAACCCTAAAGACTCTACCAGAAAATTACTAAAGCTAATCAATGAATATAGTAAAATCAATGAATATAGTAAAATTTCAGGATATAAAATCAACACACACAAATCCCTTGCATTCCTATACACTAATAATGAGAAAATAGAAAGAGAAATGAAGGAAACAATTCTATTCACCATTGCAACGAAAAGAATAAAATACTTAGGAATATATCTACTTAAAGAAACTAAAGACCTATATATAGAAAACTATAAAACACTGGTGAAAGAAATCAAAGAAGACACTAATATATGGAGAAATATACCATTTTCATGGATTGGAAAAACCAAGATAGTGAAAATGAGTATACTACCCAAAGCAATTTATAGATTCAATGTAATCCCTATCAAGCTACCAACAGTATTTTTCACAGAGCTAGAACAAATAATTTCACAATTTGTATGGAAATACAAAAAACCTTGAATAGCCAAAGCTATCTTGAGAAGGAAGAATGGAACTGGAGGAATCAACCTGCCTGACTTCAGGCTCTACTACAAAGCCACAGTCATCAAGACAGTATGGTACTGGCACAAAGACAGAAATATAGATCAATGGAACAAAATAGAAAGCCCAGAGATACATCCACGCACCTATGGACACCTTATCTTTGACAAAGGAGGCAAGAATATACAGTGAATTAAAGACAATTTCTTTAACAAGTGGTGCTGGGAAAACTGGTCTCAACCTCTTATAAAAGAATGAAACTAGAACACTTTCTAACACTATACAGAAAAATTGCTGCTTTTATGTAAACCAGGGGGGAAGCTTGGTAAAAGGGGTTCCAGAAACACTGTGTATAATTGTGGCCGTTTTTCTGCAAGCCTAGAATTATTTGAAAGGAGCATGTTTTCCAAAACCCGTGACACACTGGACAGAGTGCCTGCACGCAGTCTGTGTCCAGAAACACGACGGAGGCATCTGCCGCTGCTTTGTGTTTGAAAGAAGGTGGTTACGGATGTTGCCGGTTCTGCCGGGAGCTCAGCATGGCTCTATGACATGGAGACGGTGCCCTACTGTTTGTCTTCGGGTCACAGCTGTGACCCCCAACCTTTTTGGCACCAGGGACTGGTTTCCTGGAAGGCAGTACTTTTTCACAGACCAGGGGTGGGGTATGGTTTCAGGATGATTCAAACACATTACATTTTAAAAAATTATTATTTTGTTATGGCTGTGCTGGGGTCTTTGTTGCTCCTTGAGGGCTTTCTCTAGTTGCAGCACGTGGGGGCTCTTCTCTAGTTGCAGTGTGTGGACTTCTCATTGCTGTGGCTTCTCTTGTTGCAGAGCAGGGGCTCTGGGGTGTGGGCTTGTAGCTGTGGTGCACGGGCTCAGTTGCCCCATGGCATGTGGAATCTTCCCAGACCAGGGATCAAGCCCGTGTCCCTGGCATTGGCAGGCAGACTCTTAACCACTGGGCTACTAGGGAAATCCCAAGCACATTACATTTATTGTGCACTTTATGTCTATTATTATTACATCAGCTCAGCAGGTATCAAATCCTGGAGGTTGGGGACCTCTGGGTTAAAGGTGTGGCGGTGGGATCCCTTGATGGTTGGCTCACTGACTCTCCCTGGGAAAGCTCAGGCCCCCAGGTTGACCTTAGGCCGGAGCTCCTCTGGGAGAAGCAGGGTTGTAGCTGGTCACGGGCCCAGTGGAGCTTTGCTTGGAAGCTGGTAGTGGGAGCACCACCACCTGCCTCCTTGTTGCCATGTTCTGACAGCATCATGTCCAAGTGGCAGCTGACGTTTATAGAGGATGCTCATTGATTCAGGAAAAATCATTTGAGGGGGTGCTCACAGAGTCATGTGAGGTTTTTAGGAAATCCATTTTGTAGATGGAAAGAGTGTATTAGTTGAGCTCAGAGGCTGTAATGAAGAGACCCCAAATACGATTGCCTAAATAAGGTCTAAGTTGGTTCTTTTATTATTGAAGTATAGTTATTTTACAATGTTGTGTTGGTTTCTACTGTACAACAGCGTGAATCAGCCATGTGTGTACATACATCACTCCCTCTTGCGCCTCCCTCCCACCTACTCCATCCCGCCCCTCTCTAGGTCGTCACAGAGCACCGAGCTGAGCTCCTTGTCCTGCACAGCAGCTTCCCGCTAGCTGTCTGTTTTGCATATGATAGCATATAGGTGTCAGTGGGACTCTCCCAACCCACCCCACCCTCTCCTCCTTGTTCTCCCTCACAGGGTCTAAGAGATTCTCACCTGGAGCTGACCAGGTGGCTCTTTGGTCATCAGCCAGCTGCCATCCCGCTCACACCAGGCTCTCTGGTTGGCACCTTCCCCAGCTGTTGGGAAGAAGGGAAAGAGAGGCCCAGGCTCTGCGCTGACTTTGTGGTGAGATGGAGAATGTAGACCTCTGGCCTCTGCTCAGGAACCACGTGCATGAACCTGACCCCATGGTCATGCCTTTTGTGCAAGTGAGGCTGGCAACACAGTCCCCAGCTGCATGGCCGAGTGCCCTGTTGACGCCCGGGGAGGGTGATGGATGAAGCAGGATGGATACTGGGGGGTGGTAGCATCGCCGCCCGAGAGCCCCTTCTGCTGTCGTGGTCTAGTTCAGAGAGGTCTGTGCAGAGTAGCTGGATTAGTGTTCCCCACGCCTGCAGCCCTGCCTGGTGTTACCTGTGAGCAGGTAAGGTCTCGGCTCTTACAAGCAGAGAGTGTGGTAGTCTGTCCGATCATAACCCTGTGATGTCAGAAACTGACGCGGATTTCCTGGCGTACACACTGTTGAGGACATTCGTGGCTCTTGGGTGTCTATACGACACCTTTTGTTTCCTTGCAGTGGGGTATGTTTGTTGGCAGGCAGGGAGCCAAGATCCGTAGAACTGTTGAAGGTGCTTGGTGGTAGGAGGCTAGAATTCACTCTCTCAGATGAGGCCAAGGTTGCTTTCCTGCATCTGGTCAGTCTTTCCATGTGCCTGGTGCTAACAGCAGCTGTTCACTGTAGGAAATGGAGACTCGGGGACCACGGCATTTCCATCACTGCACTGTGGAGATGCCGTGCTGTCCCGAGTGGACTGATGTAGTTCTACTAGAGAGAGTCCTCATCCCATGCCCTGTGAGGTCACTCATCCTCACACCTGACCCCCAACACCCAGGGACCTGTAAGTAAGAAGGTTGGGGTGGCAGGACCCTAATCCCCCAACTCCTGCCCCCTTGGAGGCAGCCTGGCTCTGCAAATATCAGCAGCCTTAACTTTATCTTGGAAGACAAGGACATTTGAAAGGTTCACTTTTTCTTTTGACAGAGGAACAGTAAAGCATTATTTTGTTGCTGAATGAAGACTTAAGAAAACATGAAGCGCAGTTCCAGTGTTAGGCATATTTCAGAAAAGCTTCAGAGAGAAAGCCAAAGGATATTATAAACTGAGTAATCCTGGTAACCCTTTTTTTTTCTTGGAGATGCATATAATTTCCCTGTCTCCTTCACTGTTATCAGCACAGTTTTAATTTTAAAATTAAAATGTGTACTGTAAGTTTCTATAGCATATTGAATTTCACGGTATAGCTATGAATTTTAACTTGCCCCCAAATATGGCTCATTAAATGCCTTTTTTTTGCTGTGGCCCTGGATGGTTTTATGCTGATTATTGATCCCCATAAGCGGTGGTGGTTTTTTCTGGCTGTGCTGGGACTTGGTTGTGGCCTGTGGGCTTCTCTGGTTGGAGCGGCCTGGCTTCAGTCGTTGCAGCACACAGGCTCGGTTGCTCTGCAGCATATGGGATATTAGTTCCCTGAGGAGGGATCGAACCTCTGATTCCTGTACTGGAAGGTGGACCATGAAGGAATTGTCAAATAGTGGTGGTTTTGCCTGCTCATTGACTTTCAGTGCAGGAAGGTGATTGGAGGAAGGGAGAAGGGAAGTATCTTTCAGGGAGAAGGATTAGCAGGGCTCTCAGTCCGTGGGCTGAAGCTGTCTTTGTTGGGATGTCCAGAGGGCCTGGAAGACACAGACTCTGATGACTGCATCAGCCCCTGCAAGCAGGCTGGTGTCAGCACTGTGCTTGGTGGGTTACTGAGACTTGTCATGAAAACTTCTCTCCTCGAGAATTCCACGGACAGACCATGGGGTTGCAAAGAGCTGGACACAAGTGAGTGACTGACACTTTCAATGTCTCCTCCCCGAGAGGAGCCTCCCCTGTTACCCGAGCGTGATGGGTATAGCAAGATGGGAACATCCTGAAATCTTGCTGCCTGCTTGTGATGGACCAGTACAAATTCATTGACCTGGACAGTTGTTGAGGATTTTTTTTAAATTTAATTTTATTTAACTTTACAATATTGTACTGGTTTTGCCATGTATCAGAATGAATCTGCCACAGGTATACATGTGTTCCCCATCCTGAACCCTCCTCCCTCCTCCCTCCCCATACCATCCCTCTGGGTCATCCCAGTGCACCAGCCCCAGGCATCTGGTATCAGGCATCGAACCTGGACTGGCGACTCGTTTCAAATATGATATTATACATATTTCAATGCCATTCTCCCAAATCATCCCACCCTCTCCCTCTCCCACAGAGTCCAAAAGACTGTTCTATACATCAGTGTCTCTTTTGCTGTCTCGTATGCAGGGTTATTGTTACCATCTTTCTAAATTCCATATATATGCGTTAGTATACTGTATTGGTGTTGTTCTTTCTGGCTTACTTCACTCTGTATAATAGGCTCCAGTTTCATCCACCTCATTAGAACTGATTCAAATGTATTCTTTTTAATGGCTGAGTAATACTCCATTGTGTATATGTACCACAGCTTTCTTATCCATTTATCTGCTGATGGACATCTAGGTTGCTTCCATGTCCTGGCTATTGTAAACAGTGCTGCGATGAACATTGGGGTACACGTGTCTCTTTCAATTCTGGTTTCCTCAGTGTGTATGCCCAGCAGTGGGATTGCTGGGTCATAAGGCAGTTCTATTTCCAGTTTTTTAAGGAATCTGCACACTGTTCTCCATAGTGGCTGTACTAGTTTGCATTCCCACCAACAGTGTAAGAGGGTTCCCTTTTCTCCACACCCTCTCCAGCATTTATTGCTTGTAGACTTTTGGATCGCAGCCATTCTGACTGGCATGAAATGGTACCTCATAGTGGTTTTGATTTGCATTTCTCTGGTAATGAGTGATGTTGAGCATCTTTTCATGTGTTTGTTAGCCATCTGTATGTCTTCTTTGGAGAAATGTCTATTTAGTTCTTTGGCCCATAGTTATTTTACACTGTTGTGTTAGCTTCTGCTGTGTAACAGAGTGCTTCAGATATAGATATATTCATTCCTTTTCAGATTTTTTTCTCATAATATTGAGTAGAGTTCCCTGTACTATACAGTAGGTCCTTGTTGGTTATCTATCTTACATGGAGTAGCATGTAATAGTATGCCAATCCCAAGCCCCTGATTATCCCTCCCTGCACCATGTTTCTCCTTTGGTGACCATAAGTTTGTTTTCTGCATCTGTGAATCTATTTGTGTTTTGTGAACAAATTCATCTATATCATTTAAAAAAAAACCTAGATTCCATGTATGGGTGATATCATATGATACTTGTCTTTGTCTCATTTACTTCACTTACCATGATAATCTCTGGCTCCATCCATGTTGCAAATGGCATTTTTTTTTTTTTTTTTATGGCTGAGTAGTAGTCATGTCCACTGACTTGATGGACATGAGCTTGAGTAAGCTCTTGGCGTTGGTGATGGACAGGGAAGCCTGGCGTGCTGCAGTCCATGGGGTCGCAAAGAGTCAGACATGACTGAGTGACTGAACTGAGTATTCCATTGTATGTATGTAATATGTCTTCTTTATCCTCTCCTCTGTTAATGGACATTTAAAATGTGTAGCAGATAATGTGGGGAGATGTTCCATTTTAGAAACATCCGTAAGTTTCTACACAAGAGTGTGCAGCCCCTGGAGCCAGGTCATCAGTGTGATTCAAGTTCACGTGACAAGTTGGACAATTCCTAAGATCATTTTCTGCTCAGAACTTCTTGCCTTTTTACGCTTTGGCCTAATTGAACCCAGGCCGTGTGTATTAAAGGGCTTCCCAGGTGGCACTGGTGGTGAAGAACCTGCAGAAGACATAAGAGACACGGATTCAACCCCTGGGTCAGGAAAATCTCCTGGAAAAGGGAATGGCAACCCACTCCAGTATTCTTGCCTGGAGAATCCCACGGACTGAGAAGCCTGGCGGGCTGCAGTCCGTAGGGTCGCACAGAGTCAGAGACGACTGAAGCGACTTAGCGTGCATGCACAGTAAGTATTAAATATGCATCTTTTGCTTGTTTAATAAGTTTCTGGAGGTGTTGCATCAGATTCATGGGATTTAGAGCAGGCAGCTTCTGTCCAGGACCCCTCATCTTCTTATCTGTTAATGGAGTTTGCTTGTTGGTTTCGTCCACCATTTCTGAAATGTCAGCCAGGCACCAGGTGCCGTGCTGAATATTCATCCATCTTCACCAACGGCTCTGTGAGCTCTGCCCCGTTACGGGCCATCATCTTACAGATGAGGTGCTGCAGGCACAGTGGTCAGATAGATAAAAAAGTGGGATTGAAATTTAGACTGGCCCCTCGACTCCCCATTCCGTGTATCGTGCATCTGTTTTCACCCACCGCTTGCTCTTGGCCATCTGAAAATCAGATCCGGAGAGTGACAGTGCCTGGCAGACAGACGCCCCCTTGAAGCACCAGAAGGGGCGTTGGGTGTAGAAGACCAGCTCACATCTGCCTTAGACTGACAGTTTTCTGCACTCCAGACTCAAACTATACAGAGGACTAGAAGAAACCCATTTTCCACCAATAAGTAAAAACTGACTTAGTTGCCACTGAGTATGGCCTTTGGAGTGGGGTCAGTTAGCTCAGCATGAAAAGTGAAAATGATCGTCACTCAGTGGTGTCCGACTCTTTGCCACCCCATGGACTGTAGCCCACCATCCTCCTCTGTCCATTTGCCACGGTCCAATAGAAATATAATGGAAGACACATGATGTAATTCAGGTATTTCTCTAGCCATGTCAAAGGTAATAAGAAACAGGTCAAATTAATTTTGATATATTTTATTTAATCAATACATTTAAAATAGTATGATCGCAACATATGATCAATATTAAAACATAGTAAGATGCTGCACGTTTTTGCTCTGTATCAGGTTTTTGCATTTCTGTGTGTGTTCTGCACACACATCCCAACCAGGACTGGCCATGTTTCATGTGCTTATAGCCACATGTGGCTAGGGGCTGTCACCTGTATTGGTAGATAAATGTATTATGCTAAGACTACCTCGCATGCAGCCTCTTGGGCCTGGACCCAGAACCTGAAACAAGTTGTGTAAAAGCGATCTTTATTGTTCTGTTTTATACCATAGCCTGTGAATGTGTATGGAGTCTGGTTGAGAGCACTGGGTAAAACCATTGCTGTCTCTTTGTTATGGGTCCAAGCTTGTACTGCTCACCGCATGACGGGTCAGTAAGTTGAGAGACCTGGTGTTAGGACAAGGAATAGAGACTTTATTTCGAAAGCCGGCAGACTGAGAAGATGGTGAACGACTACTGTCCCAGAGAACCGTCTTCCCACAGTTAGAATCAAATTGTCTTTTATACTGAAAGGGGGAGGGGTGTGACTGGTTGTTGCAAACTTCTTGGTGGCCTTTGCACAGTGTCCGTGTAGGACAAATTACGTGGTCAAACCTTCAACAAGACAAACGTTATTCTCTGTTGTGCAGCTTTTTATCTCGATATGAATGGGAAAATGTTATACCTTTAAAGGTCAGAGCTTTGAGAATGACTACCTGTATATTTCAGGCTATAGGCAAGTAAGAATGCCAAAGCAATAGGATAAAAAGGTTAAAGTAAAAGAAACAGATCCACCATGGAGTCAGGACTCTATTGCAGTTTTGTCCTTTTTGTCTAACATAGACTTACCTCCCTCTCCATTTTACAGATGAAGGTATAAGCGAGGGAAAACTTCCCTCCACCCTTCTGAGTTCTTGGCTGGAGATCCCTGTTAAAAAAAAAAGGGATTAATGGGAGAAAAACAATCAGAAGTCTATCAACAAGTACACCCCATGTAAACATGAGAGCTACCCAGAGAGAAATGAGTGTAAGAAGTGGCTTAGAATTCTGGTTTATTTAGCGTCTTCAAAAAAGGTCAGTAAATCTGTGGAGAAATGACAGGACAAAAGAAGTCACTTTTGGGGTTTCCCGGGCGGAGGTGAAGGCTGGGGAATAAAGTTGGTTTTGTAGGTTCCTCCGGGGTTACCAGGTGGATAGGGTCTGAAGCTGCCTCTGGGGATTAACCTTTGTCCTTGGTGGAGGGGGAGGAGGAACACTTGTCAGCTTAAGGCTTTCTTGGAAAATGGGAGAGCAGACATTTTTTCTTATATCTGCTTCTTCCCAGTTACCTTCAGGTCATAATAATTCTTACACCAAAGTGGCATCTTTTGGAGCGACATGATCTGCTACCCTTCAGAGAGACACAGCTGCTGAGGAAGCTGGCTGGGGTCACACAGAGTTACTGGCTTTGCTGGGACCCAAACCCAGTTGATCTTTCTGACATATTGTGGAAAAGGTGAAAGGGACCATGGCTTCCCTCCTTGTGTATATGTGTTTGGATTTTATTTGCTTACTTTATTTATTTAGCTGTGGCTGCGCTGAGTCTTCCTTGCTGTACAGGCTTTTCCCTAGTTGCGGTGAGCGTGGTCTCCTCTGCACTGCAGTGTGCGGGCTCCTCGTTGCTGTGGCTTCTCTCTTGCTGCAGAGTGCGGGCTCTAGGCACATGAGCTTCAGTACTTGTGGTGTATGGACTTGGTTCCCTCGCGGCATGTGAAATCTTCCCGAACTGGTGATCGAACCTGTGTCCTTTGCGTTGCTAGGCAGATTCTTAATCCCTGGACCACCAAGGAAGCTATATGTGTGTGTGATGTGCCCTCTTTTATGTGAGAAAATAGCTGAGACCCTTTGCAGGATTCATACAGTAAAGAATCTGCCTGCAGTGCAGGAGACCTGAGTTCAATCCCTGGTTGGGGAAGACCCACTGGGGAAGGGAATGGCATCCCATTCCAGTATCCTTGCCTGGGAAATCTCATGGACAGAGGAGCCTGGAAGGCTACAGTCCATGGGGCTGCAAAGCGTCAGACATGCCTGAGCGACGCAAAAGAGAAACGCTGTATGGAGAACTGGCAACGTTCCCTGAGATCACCTGGTCCAACTTCATTTTCTCTCCTGGGCCCAGGGGTCAGGGAGGCTAAGTTGTGTGTGTGAGGGCAGCAAGTGGGCCTCTTGTCTTGTAGCTGCCGTGTTGCTGTTGCCCTTGGAAGACCTTCACAGGCACCCGTAACTTTAACACAGAGCAGAGTGAGGAAAGTCCATGTCAGTGCTAAGGATCTTATGAGCATTCAGCTCGCATTTCCATGTTGCCCTGACATTGCTGGTGAGATTTGTCTCTCTGGAAGGAGCTGGTGTCAGGATGGGAGGAAGTGCTTCCGTCCTGGAGAAAGGGGGTCAGTGACTGCTGGCAGAGATGAGGAATGAGGCGGACACCTCCCGAGCTGGGACCCTGGGCAACCTTCCTTCAGGAAAGGATCAGCTCTGGGCCATCATTCGCAGCAGGGGTTGTCAGCCCCAGGGCGCTTGACACTGTCTGGACAAATTTGCTGACTGGCGTCTCAGGGGCAGAGGCCGGGGTTACACCACTAAACACCCTGTACTACACAGACCAGTCTTGTACAGTCAGCTGGACTCAAATGTCGAGAGTTTTGAGGTTGGGAAGCCATGACGTATGAGAGACTAGGGCAAAACCTGGAGATGCCCGAACTCTGTATTCTGTTTAAAACATCTGAACACTGTTGTTTCGTCAGAGTTTGAATTTAATTACAGTGATGTTTTTCGCTTGGAAAGCTTACTAGGAAGTCTTCATGATTCTGTGGTATTTTTCATAAACCAGAGGAGCCTTTTAAGAAGGAGAAAGAGACAACAAGGACCTGCTGTAGAGTATAGGGACTCTGCTCAGTATTCTGTAATAACCTACATGGGAAAAGAATTTGAAAGAGAAGAGACACACGTATATATGTAACTGAATCACTTGCTATACATCTGAAACGAACACAGCATTGTTAATCAACTGTTACTCAGGAACAACAACAACAACAACAAAATACTATCAATAAAAGAACATTAAAAACTATGCCCAGGATGAAGTAAAATTTTTTAAAAAAGAGATACAGTCATGTTTGTGAGATTATCTGATTTCAAGAAGGGGAACATGTATTTGGGGCTGGGTTTGGAGGTTTCTTAGCATAATTCCGACATGATACGCAAGGAGATCCAACCAGTCCATTCTGAAGGAGATCAGCCCTGGGATTTCTTTGGAAGGAATGATGCTAAAGCTGAAACTCCAGTACTTTGGCCACCTCATGGGAAGAGTTGACTCATTGGAGAAGACTCTGATGCTGGGAGGGATTGGGGACAGGAGGAGAAGGGAACGACAGAGGATGAGATGGCTGGATGGCATCACTGACTCGATGGACGTGAGTCTGAGTGAACTCTGGGAGTTGGTGATGGACAGGGAGGCCTGGCGGGCTGCGATTCATGGGGTCTCGAAGAGTCGGACACGACTGAGCGACTGATCTGATCTGAACCCCCTTCCTACCCCTTCCTTAAACCCACATAATGCTGCAGAGTAAGAGTACTATAAAGATGCTGATATCATCTATATTATCAGGCGTTTATTGCTAATTAGATTACGTCTAAATTTAGAAATGAAAGAAAAAACACCTCTCTGTATGTTTTAATTTTCTGCATAAATTATGTGTGTTGCGGGGATCCTGCAAACAGGTCCCTGATCTTGGTGCTGAGAACTTCAGCGAAGCGGCGGAAGTGCAGTGTCTGGCTGCTTCTGCTGGTGTAGCTATTTTAGGCAGACAGACAGTGACAGGCGTGCTCCCAGTCTGGCTGGGAGTTCACGGGAGGTACAGATGCCGTTGGCAGGAGGAGGAGGCAGGGCCAGAAAGTGATGAAGGAATTAGGAAGGTGTTTCCGCCACCTTTGGTTCTAGGGGAGAATTGGGGAGCTGGTGAAATGGGCTAAATTGAAATATATTTTCTCTTTGCCCTTCACGGCTACAACAAAGGAAATCTAAAACTTGTTTCATGCTTAGTTTCCAGGAAATCCAAATGGTGTGAGTTCCTGGGGACAGAGCCAGTCTCTGATACTTTGTGGAATAGCCAGTGTGTCTAGATAGCTGAGTCTGAATCACGTGGACGCAATACACTGTAAGTCCACCACGTGCAAACGGGTTCTGAGAGTCTGAATCACGTGGACGCAATATACTGTAAGGCCACCACGTGCAAACGGGTTCTGTTCTGAGAGTGCGTTCATCAGTCCAGTTTGTTCTTAAGTCCAACAAGGTTAGCCTCGGCACCCGATTAACGTAACTGGCTATGTAGCACTGCTTTTACACTTGCCCCCAGGCATCATTGGCTTGAAATACACTGTTCTGCTGCACAGTCTGTAGAGTACACAAAAGCACAGCCGCTTGGAGGATGCACACATCTGACAGTGTGCACCAGACGTGAGCTAACACGTGGAGAAACGAATACATGTTTGCATCTTTGCAAGTTTGCAACTTAAATGTTTGTATGTAGGGAACTTACTGTCTACAGACATGCACACCTACAAAAACAAAGAAGCTGCTGTGGTCTCTTATTTTTAGGTAACTATAAGCCTTTCAACAGAGAAGGCAATAGCACCCCACTCCAGTACTCTTGCCTGGAAAACCCCATGGACAGAGGAGCCTGGTGGGCTGCAGTCCATGGGGTCGATAAGAGTCGGACACGACTGAGCGACTTCACTTTCACTCTTCACTTTCATGCATTGGAGAAGGAAATGGCAACCCACTCCAGTGTTCTTGCCTGGAAAATCCCAGGGACGGGGGAGCCTGATGGGCTGCCGTCTCTGGGGTCGCACAGGGCTGGACATGACTGAAGCAACTTAGCAGCAGCAGCAAGCCTTTCAAACCTCACATATGCTGACTAAGGGGGAGAGGAACTTCTTTGTACCTTGCTCAAACTGGGATGTTTGAAAGCTACCCACCTTGGCTTTCTCCAACACTTGGAAAAACTTCATTGAAATGTTCAATCCTACAACTTGATAATAATTTTTTCCCCTTCCTGAATGTTTACTGAAAGTAACGCATAAGATTTGATTGCTTGGAAGCTCCTGTAATGTTTCCAAGTGATAATATATATTGCTTGTATTTGTTAAAATGTATTTATTTTATTTTGGGCTGTGCTGGGTGGCTGTGCGTGGGCTTTCTCTGGTTGTGGAGAGTGGGAGTTACCCTCGTTGCTGTGCCCGGGCTTCTCTCTATGGTGGCTGCTCTTATTGCAGACCACAGGCTCTGTAGCGTGGGCTTCACTAGCTGTGGCACACAGCTTAGTTGCCCCGAGGGATGTGGGATCTTCCTGAACCAGGGATTGAACTGGTGTCCCCTGCATTGGCAGGGGGATT
The DNA here is from genome assembly GCA_935064755.1 of Tragelaphus eurycerus. NCBI lineage: Eukaryota > Metazoa > Chordata > Mammalia > Artiodactyla > Bovidae > Tragelaphus > Tragelaphus eurycerus. The sequence continues at coordinate 21,164,141 of CAKXYN010000001.1, read as the reverse complement.
CTTAAAACCACTGGACCACCAGGAAAGTTCTAGCTTGTGTTTTAATCCCTCACTACACCTATACCCACCATGTACATGTTGGAAGCTCAGTCAGTGTTGAATTGAACTGAAGTGTGCTGTTCTCTCCTTTTTCCTTCTTATAAATGCTAGCCTTTGAAATGCAATTTTTCATTTAAGCACTGGGTGCTTTTAAGATCATAATTAATCACATAATGATCTGTTTTTCTCAGTTGGTGGTAACTAGCTCTGTTACTTAGACTTCATACAGCTTAGCTCAGCAAAGCTTTATGAAGTCAAAGGAACTAGTCTCCTTGCTTCTATGAGCCAGTACGGACTCACATTTTCCCTGGACTAAAGCGCTAAGATCAATGCACATTAGAACATAACTAAACCCATTCCAGGACGTGAGATTGAGTTTTTCCTGCCATGCAGCTAGTACAAACAATGCAAGGCCATCAGAAAAATGTCAGAACCTCAGGACAAGTGCATCTGTATTTTTATTTGCTGTTAATCCTGCTTTTATAACTCTGTCCTCAAGACTCCGACCAGCTTCAGAAATGTACTAAATACCACTGCTGACTGGCCTTTACTGAAAGGGAGTTTTTAGCCCAAGAACGCGCCCTGTACATCGTCTCTTCCTCTCAAAGCCACTGTGCATGTAATCCCAGCCTCCGAGGTTTGCAAAGATGCATTATGGTTTTCAAACAACAAGATTTTTCAGCTTGCTTGAAGAGCCAGATCTTTAGAAGAGCAGGCTGTTGCAGTGTGAAAAATGAAACTTCTATTTTAAAACAAAAAATGCTTCGTTTTGCACAAAGGTCACACAGGTATTTTGTCCCAGGACATTTATTTTCATTATCCAAGTGGAGCAGACCCGAGCCTCTCCATCCCCATCTCTCTCTGTGCACATCGGTAACTTGTTTATGGGTCTTAAATGCCCGATTCCATATGCCAGCCAGCCAGGGGACCCTCAACCATCTGGGGATAACATGCAGATGAATTCCAACAAGCAGATCTGTGTTTTCTGCACCATCTGGCCTTCAGACACGTATGTGGTAGATCTTCCCTGTCTGGGCCGGGGATCTGCTCTGGATGATGTAAGCCTATTACCCGGGAGGGACGGTTGTGTAGGGCACATCACGTGGGTCAGTGTGTCCTGTTTATTGCAAGGTTCACCCAGGGGGCAGTCCTATGCCAAAGCCTTTGACTGTGTGGATCACAGTAAACTGTGGAAAATTCTGAAAGAGATGGGAATACCAGACCATCTGACCTGCCTCTTGAGTGGGTGCTTGGGGCTTTCAAATCTTCAAATTCAAGCTTTGGGGTCAGACCCCAGGGACTAATCCCCGTTCTGAGGACCCTCTCGGCTCTGCAAGCATCTCATGGCATCTCTGCCTGCAGGTGGCTGGGAGAATGCCGTCACATGGCCCCTTAATCTTTATCCCGCATCAGTATTTAGTGCTCGGCAGATGGCCGCTGCTAACATCTGGGATTCAGAGACGTAAGAATTTGATACATGTGATATGTAGACCAGCCCCTGACTGTTTGAGGGTAATTCAGGACACGTTCCTCATTGAGCACACTTACTCAATGGTTTGCCAGCGCTGCCGCACACAAGTGGTCTTTGAAAGGCTCTGGGAACGTATTACCAGATGGCCCAGAGAAAAGTCATACTAATTTACAGCCTTGGCCAGCCGTCGATGTGAGTGCCCGCTTTCCTGAAGCCTTGCCAACACTGGCTTTTATTATATTTAAAATTTCTTGCAACTTGTTCAGCTGATAGTAAAAGCATCTGATTGTCTTCTCATTTGAGTTTCTTTAATTACTTAGAGATGGAAAATGAGATTGAAAAGTGTCACGTTATCAATCATTTATAATTTTGGCAATCATGTTACAGTTTTTTAAAAAATGTCTTGAAGCAGAGTTGATTTATAATTTTGGGGGTTCATCATTGCTTACAGTTTTAGTGCACTAATTTCCACTCAGCTAAAGCAGGAATACCCACGTGGTGGGATACCAGATAGCCCTTTAGATTATGTTTTTTAAAAATATTTAATACTGCAGTGAAGTTTTCATAATTTATTAAGTGAAAGAAAATCAGTAGTAAAAATGTCACATAATTCTAGCTTAATAAAACATTAATGAAATATATAACTATAGCACACGTATTTAGGAGTCACATTTATATGCCGTATAACTCAGATTACAAGGAAAAAGTGTTCTGTTTATTTTTGGTGACTGGTCCATTTCAGGAGCCTCCATCCTGGGAGGGAGGAGAGAATTTTCCAGAGTGTCGTCATCACTTCTAGTCTGTACTCTTGATTCAGCCAGGGCCCAGTGGTCCTCCTGCAACATGACCCGGTCTCAATTTCCTATGATACGGTCACCCTCTGACCCCCAGTCACATCTGCCTCTATCAGAGTGGCCTGGTCCTGGGAGCATCTTTTCTGAAGCAGCGTCCCTCCTGGAGGTGCTGCTGGCTCTCAACTTGGCCCCAACCCACCTTTCTCAGGCAGGTGCTAGGCTCTCCGTCCTCTTGCCCTGCAGGGCAGCATCGTCCCTAACCGCCCCCCTGCTCCCCAACTCTGGTCCTCTCTGCCCTGTAGCCTGTGGGAAGGTCTACAGTTCAGACTTCCAAGGTGTGTTAAGTTTCAGAATCAGTCTCTCTTCAGCAATGCCTGACTTCACCACTGTCTTTTGTGAATGAGATGAGACCTGAAGAATGAGATGAGACCTGAAGAATGAGCCCTTGATGGTGTCTGTCCTTTGCCCCCATCACTCCCCCATTCCATTGAATCCATGGATGGGCCTTTCAGGCCACACAATTTATGGGAAATGAAAGAACATCTGACAACATTTCAGTTAAAAATATATTTAAAAAAAATACTGGAAGGAAGTACACCAGCATGATTTTTCTTTGGATTAATGGGTTTATACGTGAATTTTATTTTCTTCTTCATGCTTTTCTGTATTTTCCAAATTTTCTACAATGTCTATATTATGTTCTTTTAATTCTCTAAAGCCATTTAAAAATGAAGTGTGTTTTCTTTTTTACTTCCTTAAATGTTAGAGAAAAGGGGCTGAGGAGTGATGAGCTGTAGAATGCTATTTGGATTATGGGGTTTTTAGTATCTCAGGTTCCTTTTTCTTTCAACTCCCTTCCTCCCCACTCACCCCAAGTTTGGAAAACAAGATCAAAAATTATGTATGCATGCTGGTCACCAGCAGATGGAACCAGGCAAAGGCTGAGTGGAAATAAGAATCGAGGAACATCACTCTTCTGTCATTTTTTAATTTTTTAAAATAATTTTTTAAAAATTAAAGTTGGTTTACAATGTTGTGTTAGTTCCTGGTGTGCAGCAAAGTGATTCAGTTATACGTGTATATTCTTTATATTCTTTTCCATTATGGCTTATCACAGAATATTGAATATAATTCTCTGTGCTCTACGGTTAGGACCTGTTGTTTATCTATTCGGTATATAATAGCTTACATCTGCTAACCATAACTTCCTGTTCCATCTCCCACCCCGCCACCTTGGCAACCACAAGCCTGTTCTCCGTCCCTGAGTCTGTTTTTGTTTTGAGAGAGGTTTGTTTTCTATTTTAGATTCCATGTATGAGTGATACCACGTGATATTTGTTTTTCCTTGTCTGAAATGCTTCACTTAGTGTGATCATCTCTTAATCTCTAGTCATGTCCGTGTTGCTGCAAATGGCCTTCTCTTGTTCTTTTTAATGGCTGGGTAATGCTCCATTCCATACATACACCACGTCTCTATCCATTCACCTGTCAGTGGACGTTGAGGTTGTTGCCGTGTCTCGGCTATTGTGACTAGTGCTGCTATGAACACCGGGATCCAAGTATTCTTTCGGATTAGAGTTTTATGCAGATACATGCCCAGTAGTGGGGTTGGTGGATGTTATGATAGTTCTGTTTTTAGTTTTCTGAAGACCCTCCATACTGTTTTCCACAGTGGCTGTACCAGCTTACATTCCTACTAACAGCGTGTGTGTGTGTGGGGGGATGTGTATGTGGGGTGTCCTTTTCTCCATACCCTCTCCAGAATGTATTGTTTGTAGACTTTTTGACTGGTGTGAGGTGGTACCTCATTGTTTTGATTTACATTTACACTTACATTCTAATAACCAGTGATGCTGAGCATCTTCTCATGTGCCTGCCGGCCATTTGTATGTCTTCTTTGGAGAAGTATCTGTTTAGGTTTTCTGCCCATTTTTCAGTGGGGTTGCTTGTGTTGTGCTATTGAGCTGTATGAGTTATTTGTATATTTTAGAAATTAAGCCCTTGGCAGTTGCTTCATTTGCAGATATTTTCTCCCAGTCTGTAGGTGGTCTTTTCATGTTTTTAATGGTTTCCTTTGCTGTGCAAAAGCTTGTAAGTTTGATTAGGCCCCATTTGCTTATTTTTGTTTTGTTTCTGTTGCCTTGAGAGACCCACATAAGAAAACATTGGTACTATTTGTCAGAGAATGTCTTGCCCGTGCTCTCTTCTAGGAGTTTTATAGTGTCCTGTCTTATGTTTAAGTCTTTAAACCATTTTGAGTGTCTTTTATCATTTCTTTGATGCCTCTTATGACATTTATTTCCCATGGATAAAAGTTATCTTCTATTAAGTAACATTGTGGCGAGTGACCCTTTTACAGGATAAAACTTGGTGCAGTGGTCTCTCATTTTTTTTTTTTGGTGCACATTGATGATCTAAAAAAATACCTTCTGTAACCTTGCCAGAGTTAGATTACTGAGAACTCGGAAATCTAGACATAGGCTGATCCCTAGACAACCTTGAAATTTATTCCAGAATCATCTTTTTCTTGGGGAGAAAAATTGTAATAATGAGAAAGAAAATTAAAAGAAAAGAACCCCATTTTAATGGTTTTATAACATTTTCTCATCTTTGCATAGATAGTATTCATATATTTATTATGCTTGTGGTTGGCAGAAAAATGTATAGTCTTTTCCACTTAATACGTATCTTTCCATTTGTGTTTTAAAATAAACTATATTTATATATTTATTTAAAAATACCAAAATTCCCTTATCAGATCAGATCAGTCGCTCAGTCATGTCCGACTCTTTGCGACCCCATGAATCACAGCATACCAGGCCTCCCTGTCCATCACCAACTCCCGGAGTTCACTCAGACTCACATCCATTGAGTCAGTGATGCCATCCAGCCATCTCATCCTCTGTCATCCCCTTCTCCTCTTGCCCTCAATCCCTCCCAGCATCAGTCTTCTCCAGTGAGTCAACTCTTCGCATGAGGTGGCCAGACTACTGGAGTTTCAGCTTTAGCATCATTCCTTCCAAAGAAGTCCCAGGGCTGATCTCCTTCAGAATGGACTGGTTGGATCTCCTTGCAGTCCAAGGGACTCTCAAGAGTCTTCTCCAACACCACAGTTCAAAAGCATCAATTCTTCAGCTCTCAGCCTTCTTCACAGTCCAGCTCTCACATCCATACATGACGCAGGAAAAACCATAGCCTTGACTAGGCAAATCTTTGTTGGCAAAGTAATGTCTCTGCTTTTGAATATGCTCTCTAGGTTGGTCATAACTTTCCTTCCAAGGAGTAAGTGTCTTTTAATTTCATGGCTGCAGTCAACATCTGTAGTGATTTTGGAGCCCAGAAAAATAAAGTCTGACACTGTTTCCACTGTTTCCCCATCTATTTCCCATGTAGTGATGGGACCAGATGCCATGATCTTCATTTTCTGAATGTTGAGCTTTAAGCCAACTTTTTCACTCTCCACTTTCACTTTCATCAAGAGGCTTTTGAGTTCCTCTTCACTTTCTGCCATAAGGGTGGTGTCATCTGCATATCTGAGGTTATTGATATTTCTCCCAGCAATCTTGATTCCAGCTTGTGTTTCTTCCAGTCCAGCGTTTCTCATGATGTACTCTGCATATAAGTTAAATAAACAGGGTGACAGTATACAGCCTTGACGAACTCCTTTTCCTATTTGGAACCAGTCTGTTGTTCCATGTCCAGTTCTAACTGTTGCTTCCTGACCCGCATACAAATTTCTCAAGAAATTTACAAATTACAAATTTATAAATTACAAATTAACAAACACCCTCTTCCAACAACACAAGAGAAGACTCTATACATGGACATCACCAGATGGTCAACACCGAGATCAGTTTGATTATATTCTTTGCAGCCAAAGATGGAGAAGCTCTGTACAGTCAGTAAAAACAAGACCAGGAGCTGACTGTGTCTCAGACCATGAGCTCCTTATTGCCAAATTCAGACTGAAATTGAAGAAAGTAGGGAAAACCACTAGACCATTCAGGTATGACCTAAATCAAGTCCCTTATGATTATACAGTGGAAGTGAGAAATAGATTTAAGGGCCTAGATCTGATAGAGTGCCTGATGAACTATGGAATGAGGTTCGTGACATTGTACAGGAGACAGGGATCAAGACCATCCCCATGGAAAAGAAATGCAAAAAAGCAAAATGGCTGTCTGGGGAGGCCTTACAAATAGCTGTGAAAAGAAGAGAAGCAAAAAGCAAAGGAGAAAAGGAAAGACATAAACATCTGAGTGCAGAGTTCCAAAGAATAGCAAGAAGAGATAAGAAAGCCTTCTTCAGCGATCAATGCAAAGAAATAGAGGAAAACAACAGAATGGGAAAGACTAGGGATCTCTTCAAGAAAATCAGAGATACCAAAGGAATATTTCATGCAAAGATGGGCTCGATAAAAGACAGAAATGGTATGGACCTAACAGAAGCAGAAGATATTAAGAAGAGATGGCAAGAATACACAGAAGAAACTATACAAAAAAGATCTTCACGACCAAGATAATCACAATGGTGGGATCACTGACCTAGAGCCAGACATCCTGGAATGTGAAGTCAAGTGGGCCTTAGAAAGCATCACTATGAACAAAGCTATTGGAGGTGATGGAATTCCAGTGGAGCTATTCCAAATCCTGAAAGATACTGCTGTGAAAGTGCTACACTCAATATGCCAGCAAATTTGGAAAACTCAGCAGTGGCCACAGGATTGGAAAAGGTCAGTTTCTTTCCAATCCCAAAGAAAGGCAATGCCAAAGAATGCTCAAACTACCGCACAATTGCACTCATCTCACATGCTAGTAAAGTAATGCTCAAAATTCTCCAAGCCAGGCTTCAGCAATATGTGAACCGTGAACTTCCAGATGTTCAAGCTGGTTTTAGAAAAGGCAGAGGAACCAGAGATCAAATTGCCCACATCTGCTGGATCATGGAAAAAGCAAGAGAGTTCCAGAAAAACATCTATTTCTGCTTTATTGACTATGCCAAAGCCTTTGACTGTGTGGATCACAATAAACTGTGGCAAGTTCTGAAAGAGAAATTCCCTTATAACTTATTTCAATGAATCATTCTGTTGTTAGGTATGTGTTCTGCTTGCCATTTTTACATCTTTGTTTTGGAGATTATTCTAAAACTGTGTATAGACAGCATGTAGATCTCAAATTATTTCCAAATGCACTGTGCAAGGTACATCGTCCATGAGTGCATTTGGAGTGAGTGGTCTGGCTCTGATCTGTCATCATCTTGATCCACAGGATTGATGAGCTGACCTCCTTGGCTTCCAACGGTCCTGCAATATTAATATATTACTATCTTTCAAATCTACTATATACACAGTTAAAGAGACTGCACTTACTGTATAGTTAAATCAATCCGCAACTAGCCCTGAGGCCTTTAATTTTAGCCATGATCAAATCCCTCCTCTTCTTTTCACTGTTAAAAACAAAGAAAATTGACAAGTTTCATTCTCTGTGATATTTCCATGTCCTTTGATAAGCTGTAAATTACTAAAAAAAAAAAAAAAAAAGGCAAACAGATTAAGGAAAATGAAGAACTAAAAAGGAGGCAGCCAGTCATGTCTTGACCACCTATTTTGTGGTGGGCATTGTGCAGAGTGCTTCTCCGCAGTTGTCTCATTTAATCTCAGAAAAACCTGGTGGACAGCTAGAGTCATCTCTACTTGATGGAGGAGGAAACTGAGAACTGGATAGGTTAAATAGTTTTCCTCCGCGATCTCTGGTAGTAAAGAAGTGAACTGGCTCAGATCTGAATCTGCTTCAGTCTCACAAGCTTCTGCTATTGGTTTGGCCCAAGTTCATACCTGGGATACTACAGTTTGAAGTAACTGGTGGTAACCTGAGAGGTATGCCAGGATGCATTTTTCCTTTCTTTTATTGTTTTACTTTACTGTTTAGAATGTATTTTATTGAAGTATAGTTGATCAATGCTGTGTTAACTTCTGCTGTATAGCTGAGTGACTTAGTTATACATATATGCATTCTTTTTCATTTTCTTTTCCGTTATGGTTTATGCCAGGATATTGTATATAGTTCCCTGTGCTCTACAGGAAGACCTCGTTGTTTATCCATCCTGTGTATAATAGCTTACACCTGCTAATACCAGGCTTCCCGTCCGTCCCTTCCCCCACTTCCCCCTGGCAGTCGCCAGCCTGTTCTCTGTATCTGTGAGTGTCTCTGTTCATAGGTAAATTCACTTGTGTCGTGTTTCAGATTCCACGTATAAGTGACGTGTGCTACGTCTCTTAGTCGTGTCCGATTCTTTGTGACCCTATGGACTGTGGCCCGCCAGCCTCCTCTGTCGAAGGGATTCTCCGAGAAAGAATGCTGGAGTGGGTTGCCTTGCCCTCCTTCAGGGGATCTTCCTAATCCAAGGATTGAACCCAAGTCTCCTGTCTCCTGCATTGGCAAGTGTTTTGTTTTTTTTTTTTTTTTAATACCACTAGCACCACCTGCTGCTGCTGCTGAGTCACTTCAGTCGTGTCCGACTCTGCGACCCCATAGATGGCAGCCCACCAGGCTCCCCCGTCCCTGGGATTCTCCAGGCAAGAACACTGGAGTGGGTTGCCATTTCCTTCTCCAATGCATGAAAGTGAAAAGGGGAAGTGAAGTGTCTCAGTCGTGTCCGACTCTTTGCGACCCCATGGACTGCAGGCCACCAGGCTCCTCCGTCCATAGGATTTTTCGGGCAAGAGTACTGGAGTAGGGTGCCATTGCCTTCTCCGAGCACCACCTAGGAAGCCCAATATAAGTGATACCATATGCTAACTGTCTTTCTCGTTTTGATTGACTTCGCTTAATATGATCATTTCTGGGTCCATCCTTGGTGCTGCAAATGGCATTATTTCATTATTTTTTTTTGTGGCTGAGTAGTATTTGATTATGTGTGTGTGTGCACACACACACCACATCTTCTTTACAGGATGAATTTTAAGTGGAGCTAAGACTTACATATTAAAAAAAAATGAAACTAAAGTACTTAAACCACACAAGAATTGCTTTTGGCCTCTGAATGGGGAAGGCCTTTTAACATGACTTAAAAAATCTTAAGCCAAATCCAAAAAGAGATTCAAGAATTTGACTTTTTAAAAATAAAGACTTTCTTGTGGCCTAAAATATATTACAGGCAAAGTCGATTTGGGGAAAGAATACAACTCTTAACCTAGATAAAGGCCAGTTCCTCAGCTGTGTAAGGAGCTCCTAGAAATGATGAAGAAAAGCCAACGACCCAGTGGGGAAGTAGGGAAAGATTGCGAGGATACTGTTCACTGAAAAGAAGAGAAAAATGACTTCCCGGGTCTTTGCCTGCATCCACATCTGGTTCTTATCAGGCTTTTGCACTCACGAGCATTACGGGACTGATTCAGAAGTCAGATTAAGACCCTTCAACAGAGCACATGGCCCGCACCTACAGTGATGAGCAGTTTGGATGGAGCCCTGCGGAGTCACTGGAAATCATAACTGTATTTTGTCCAGAAATTTCAGTCATTAGTATCTCAAAGCCATGCTAGGAGCGGAGTATAGTTCTCTGAAGATTAGAAGACAGTTTACTGAGGGAAGGACAGGACTTTTGCCTGAGATGGTTGTCTGTCATTGAACAGGAATGGTCCAGCTTCTTCCAGTTCTTAGAGAACATGCCTTGCAGAAGAAATCCCAGAATGGATCCTTGTTAGAACTGAGAGCCATGTTGGAGTCTGTCTGGTTGAATGAGAAAGCCCATCTCAGAGAGGTCAGTTATGTGTTTGAAGACACATACAATTATTCATAGTTGAGTTGAACCACTTGACTGTGAGTCTAGGGCTCCGTCCTCTGCTGTGGGCTTATAAGTGGGGACTTGGGGGCCAAAGAAACAGCTTTAAGACAGATGCAGGCAAGTCTGGGAATTCTTCACTGAAACTATTTCTTCTGCAATTACCTGACCAGACCTGAGGTTTTTTCCCTTTCTATGTTTTCGCTTGGAGTAGGAAATGGCAACCCACTCCTGTATTCTTACCTGGAGAATCCCATGGAGCAGAAGCCTGGCAGGCTACAGTCCATGGGGCTGCAAAGAGTTGGATATGACTGAAGTGACTTGGTGTGCATAGCATGTTTTGGCTACGCTGTGTGGCATGTGGGAACTTAGTTTCCTGGCCAAGAATTGAACCCATGCCCCTACAGTGGAAGCTCAAAGTCTGAACCATGGGAAGGTCCCAAACCTGAGTTTCATCTCGATTCCTTCCGTGTCTCTCTTTCTCCCTCCCACAAACACCAATTACACACCTACAACATGCCCTTCTCTGTGATGGAGAGAAGACCATAACTCCTCTTGTGTTACCGACCGACTTGAGTCACATTCTCATTAGTGAACCATCAGGCTACTGGGACAATCGTAGGTCACTCGTCTCACAGAGGGGAACAGATACTAATTTAAATGAGCTACTGTGTTCTAATAACTAATTGGAAAGTGTCACTGTTATTCAACATTCCTTGGATCCAGAAGCAATGAGTAGACGAGCTGCAAGTGTGCACCGGGTGTGTCGGGAGAGTGCTTGCACAGTTTGCTTTTTAGTTGAGGGTTTTAGAGGCTGTGGGTGTGCAGAAAGCCTAGTGCCCAGTCTAGCGGCACTCTGCTCCTAAGTCTTGGTATTGCTTCTTCTTCATGAATTCAAACATTAAATACCCTTTTTAACATTTGTTTTTAGTGCAGGATTACTGACACTCTGATCTTGAGATGGGTGAATTAATGCTTACATTTTTTTCTCTAAAGTATTTTTTTATTAAGTGAATTACCATAACATTAAATTGACCATTTGGGTGTGGGGAGGGGAGAGGGAGGAGGGTTCAGGATGGGGAACACGTGTATACTGACGGTGGCTCCATCTTGATGTATAGTAAAAGCAACACAATATTGTAAAGTTAAGCAAAATGAAAAAAAAATGAAAAAAATAAAATAAAAACACTAGAAAAAAAAGATGACAATTGAGATAAATAAAAAAAAAAATAAAAAGAACAATTCAGTGACTTTTAGTGTATTTATAATGTTGTGCAACCACCAGCTCTGTCTAGTTCCAGAACTTTCTCATCACCCCAAGAAGAAATCCCACACCCATCAAGCAGCCAGTCCCCATTCCCCGCCTCCTCCTTGCCCCTGGCAATCTCTAATCTTGGTTCCCTGGATTTGCCTCTTCTGAACACTTCATGTTCATGGAATCAAACAGTGTGTGACCTTAGGTGACCTTTGCATCTGGCTTCTTTCATGTAGATAATGTTATTAAGGTTAATCCATATTGTAGCACATTTTAGCACTTTATTCCTTTTCGTGGCTAAATAATATTCCATTGTATGGATATATCACCTATTGTGTGCCCATTCATCTGCTGATGCACATTTGAGTTGTTTCTACTTCTGGCCATTGTAAGTAGTGCTGCTATGAACATGCGTGTACATGTACTTTTTAAAAAATCAGTCTCAGTAACTTGAGGTCTCTGCCTGGCAGTTTGATTTCTGGATCCTATGGTAATTCTATGTTAAACTTTTTGAGGAGCTGCCAAACTGTTTTCTACCATGACTATGATTTTACCGTCTCACTAGCAATGGATGAGGTCTGATTTCCATATATCCTCACCAAAACTTGTTCTTTTCCACTTTTGTGACTGTAGCCAGCCCAGTGGGTTTGAAGTGGTGTCTCACTCTGGTTTTGATTTGCCCTTTCCTCATGACTAATCGGGGAAGGCAATGGCACCCCACCCCAGTACTTTTGCCTGGAGAATCCCATGGACAGAGGATCCTGGTAGGCTCCAGTCCATGGGGTCGCTGAGAGTCGGACACGACTGAGCAACTTCACTTTCACTTTTCACTTTCAAGCATTGGAGAAGGAAATGGCAACCCACTCCAGTGTTCTTGCCTGGAGAATCCCAGGGACGGGGGAGCCTGGTGGGCTTCCGTCTATGGGGTCACACAGAGTCGGACACAACTGAAGCGACTTAGCAGCAGCAGCAGCAGTAGCAGCATGACTAATGATTATGAGCATCTTACGGTGTGCTTCTTATTCTTAGATAATTACTTAACTTTTATGTATATTAATAATTCATCTCAACTTTAAGTCCTGGCACTTGCTTGAGACTGTAGACTCTAGTCCCATCACACCCATGAGCCCAGACGGTGACAGCCATCACAAGACTCTGGGACTCCAGACCATCCCGGCCTGGCACCTCCTGTGACTCTGCACATCTCCCCCTCACTCTGCCCCCCAGCTCCTGGAACCCTTCCACTGTGCTTCTTGGGGTTCGTGGTCCATCATCAAAGCTAAGCCCCTACACCCTCAGCCTGCTCTCTAAACAGTCTCTTAACCTTCTCTGCCTTAACCTTGTTCTCCCCGGTAGCACTCCCGTGTGGCATGACTGTCTCTCCCTCCTCCCAGGACATGGAGATGGAAAAGTGACCTGTTTGTTTCTCTTTTCCACTGCAAGATCATTTTGCTCCCTCTTCCCTTAAAGCACCCACTTTTGAATCTCATGCCGTCATTATATTAATACCACATCTCCACTATCCTTCCTTCATCCCTGGATGGTTTGAGCTCCTGAATTACTGTTACTCCCTCTAGCCATTTCCTCATTAACCTGTTTAAATTTTCTGACCTCTCTCTGTGTCAAGCCCTTTCGCCCTCCCTTAGAGCTCTTTACCTTTCTTCCTTGGCTCTACTCGCCTGGCAAAAATCCTCAAACCTGCAGCACTGGAGTATAGCAAAATGGTACAGATGAACCTATTTCTAGGGCAAGAACAGAGACGTAGATGTCAAGAATGGATATGTGGGCGTGGGGGTGGGTAGAAGGGGAGGGTGGGGAGAGAAGGATTGACTTATACGCACTACCACATGTAAGACAGCTAGCTAGTGGGCAGCCGCTGTATAGCAGGGAGCTCAGCCTGGTGCCCTGTGATGACCTAGAGGGTGGGATGGGGCAGTGGGAGGGAGGTTCAGGAGGGAGGGGACGTCTGCACACATGTAGCTGGTTCGCTTTGTTGTACAGCAGAAACTAATGATGGCATTGTAAAGTAATGATATTCCAATTTCAAAAAACCCCAGAAAACCCCCCAAACCTGCAGCACTTTCTTTCCCATCTTGCTCTTAGGTGATGACCTTACTTCTGTTTCCCTAGAAGATAAAAGCCCCCTGCAGTCTCCTTCCTCCACTGCACCCCCGCGACCTGCCTCTGTTGCAGACACTCCGCCTTTCCTAGTTTTGGCTGGTCCCAGCACTCACGTCGGGGAAGGCAATGGCACCCCACTCAGTACTCTTGCCTGGAAAATCCCATGGACGGGGGAGCGTGGTAAGCTCCAGTCCATGGGGTTGCTAAGAGTCGGACACGACTGAGTGACTTCACTTTCACTTTTCACTTTCATGCATTGGAGAAGGAAATGGCAACCCACTCCAGTGTTCTTGCCTGGAGAATCCCAGGGACAGCCATCTATGAGATCGCACAGAGTCGGACATGACTGAAGCGACTTAGCAGCAGCAGCAGCAGCACTCACGTGCTCACTGTTGCCCTCTCTCTCCTGCTGTAGACCTAGTTCTAGAAATTTCCCCTCCTATAATGTCAGTCTGTGGGATTATTCCAGTAAGAGAGGAGCTTAACTTTTTTATTCCCCCTGCTAAATTTGTCAGAAGCCCTGTCCATTAGACAAAAGATAGACTAACAAGAGAAAAACAAAAGTTTGGATCTTAAAGCCCGCACCTTGCATACACAGAGGAGTGCTCATGACTGGGAACTCTAAGGATCGATTAGAACTCAGGTTTGCAAAGTATTTTAAGAAAAATAATGTTTTTTGTGCAGTGACAGGCAAAGGAAAAGAACTGCTTCTAAGGGCTTCACGTCATCAAGAGGTCAAAGTGTATGGAGGAAACTGATGGATAAGTAGGGATGGTTGCTGAGGTTTGCAGTGTAAACTCCTCTATGCCTCCTAAGGCTGGCGAGAGTCTAGAGTGTCTAGAATTAAGCATCCTCTTGCCCTTCCTGGAAGAAAGGAAGAAGGCATAGAATATCTTGTTTGAGCCTAACTGCTTTCAGTTTAAAATAATCCTTATGCAGGAGGGGCATGACTTGCGGTGGCATATTCTGCTGTGTTCTCATCAGCGTACAAATCAGCTGTAACTTTTTCCATCTTAAAACCCTTCCCTTGATCCCACACTCTCTCCAACTGTGGTTCACTTTTCTGCTCCCTTTAACCTTGTTTCCAGTCTTTTTTAAGCCTTTGCTACTAAGGCTTTTTTCCTCCACAGTTTCCACTGAAACAGCTCTCTTTGAGCTCACCAGGGATCTCCAGCTTGGTAGCCTTTGGGGTCACTCCCAGGCCTCATCCCACTGACCAGTCATTGGTTCTGGATCCAGCGGGTCCCTTCCTCCTTGAAACACTGCCCCTCCCCACCGCCACCCCCTCCTGCCACTACCACGCTGTCCTGTTTTTTGTCCTTTGCACAGGCCGCTCGCTCTTCTTTGTTTCTCCTGCTGGTTTCATTTTACATCCTTGTCTCTAAAATGCTTGAGTTTCTCCTCTGTCTTCTATTGCCCTTTGGTGATCTTTTCTAGAACCATCCATGTGCGGACAACCCCTGTGCTTGTCACATGTGCAGATGCCTCGTTACATCCACACTTGGACGTCTGATCTCTGTGTCAGAGTCACTATGTTCATGTGGCTAAACCTGAGTTTTTGAACATCTTCCATGTCTTTTCCCCATGCCCCACAAACAGCAATAACAGTAACTTGCTCCTCTCTGTTCCTCTGTCTTTTTAAACATACATATTGTATTTTGTATTTTTCCATTATAGTTTATTATAAGATATCGCATATATTTCCCTGTGTCATACAGCAGGTCCTTCTTGTTTGTCTGTTTTATGTATAGTAGTATGTATATGTCAATCCCAAACTCCTAGTTTATCTTCCCACTTTCTCCTTTGGTGTCCGTAAGATTGTTTTCTAACTCTGTGCATCTGTTTTGTAAAGAAGTTCATTTGTATCATATTTTAAATTACACATATAAGTGATACCATATTTGTCTTTCTTTGTGTGACTTAATTCACTTAGTATGATCATCTCTAGGTCTGTCCATGTTGCTGCAAATGGCACTATTTCACTCTTTTTATGGCTGAGTAATACTCCACTGTATGTATGTACCACATATATACATATGTGTATATATATGTACCACATCTTCTTTATCCACTTGTGTGTTGATGAGCGTTTGGGCTGCTTCAGGGTCTTGGCTGCTGTAAACTGTGCTTCTGTAAACACTGGGGTGCATGTGTCTTTTCACGCTAGAATTGTTTCTTTTCTGGATATATGCCCAGGAGTGGCACTCCTGGATCCTATGGTAGCTCTGTTTGTAGTTTCTTAAGGGCCCTCCACACCATTCTCCATAGTGTGTGTGTTGTTTGCAACTCTTTGTGACCCTATGCACCATGGCCCGCCAGGCTCCTCTGTCATGGGATTCTCCAGGCAAGAGTACTGGAGTGGGTTGCCATGCCCTTCTCCAGGGCATCTTCCCAACTCAGAGATCGAACTCGTGTCTCTTCCATTTTCAGCACTGGCACGCAGGTTCTTTACCTGTAGTATCACCTGAGAAGCCCGTAGCTCTCCAGTGACTATCACCAATTTACATTCCTACCGACAGTGTAGGAAGGTCTCCTTTTCTCCACACTCTCTCCCACATTTATTGTTCATAGATTTTTTAACGATGGCCATTCTGACCAGTGTGAGGTGATACCTTACTTACTGTAGTGTTGATTTGTGTTTCTCTAATAATCAGTAGTGTTGAGCAGTTTTTCGTGTGCCTGTTGGCCATCTGTATGCCTCTCTTTCTGTTCCCACATTTATAATTGGAAACTTCCATCCTTTCAGTGGCTCAGACTCCAAACCTGGAGGTCATACTCCAAACCTTGTCACTTATTCCGTTTTTTGTTTTGTTTTTATTCCTCATCAGAATTGTAAGAATATGCCATTGCCTCATCTATCAAAGTATCACCTATGACCCTCTATGAGCTTCTCACCTGGACACCAGTGAGAGGACCCTGGTTACTAGTCTTCCTGCTTCATTTGACCTTCCTCATAGCACCATTCTCAATCCAGCAGCTGGAGGGATCCTTGAAAAAGTCCAATAATGTCTCTATCTTTTTTTTACTCAAAATCTGCCAACTCTGAAATGGCTGATTCAGTCTGGAATAGGGAAAGTACAAAATAAGCCTGGAACATCATATGGTCCCTGAACGGAAGTGCTCAAGGCCCATGGGTAATGTCAAAAAGATACTTTTTGGTGGTGATTTGAAACATTCGAATAGAAAAGGCAATCCACAAGTCAGTAGTGGGAGCAAAATGAAAAGTGGCAGGTGGTGGGGAGAGAGAATGTCAACTAATATATGTAGAAAGCAAAGAGAGTTAGAAAATCATCATTTTGGCATTCCAGAGAAATAATAGATGTAGGCAAAGACCGTTAGAGGATGCCTAAACCGTTAGGTGAAGGGTGTCGGGGAACGAGATATTCATAAGGCGTCCTTGTGGGCTTTTTGTATTGCTTATAAGATGCCAAAGAGCACTTGCTAATTACAGAAGTGAAAATATAACATCCAGGAAGGTAGTGGGCAGTCCCCACCTTGTTTGTTCACCCCTGGCATCACTTAGTGTCGATCAATGGACAAATAGACCCAGTGTGCCCGCTGATGGGCTGTCGTGTGACATTTCACAGTGACAGATGTAAGATATTCCCCAGTCCGAACCTAATCAGGCTTTGAGACCTACTCACCAGCTTGCAGAAAGTTCAAGGGATAAAGAGGCAGTTAAACAGCCCGAGGAGGGCACAGGTGGACAAAGCCAGGAGGTGGGACTTCCTAGGAGACCCACAGGTCCAGAATCTTAAGAAATAGAAAAAATGAAAGGAGCCTTGTAGTTTTAAGGAGACTCCTGAGACATGGCAACCAAATTCTCCACATGGACCTTGATGTTTTGGACGGTCCGGGATCTTGGATTATGGCTTGGATTATTGGCTTTTAAAATACATGTATTTTATTTTATTTATTTATTTGACTGCACTAGGTCTTGGTTTCAGCACGTGGGGTTTTTAGTTGTGGCATTCAGGCTATAGTTCCCTGAGCAGGGATTGAACCTTGGGCCCCCTGCACTGAAAGTGTGGAGTCTTAACCGCTGGACCACCGGGGAAGGCCTAGGACTATGCATTAGTTAGTTTACTGGGGATTATTTTTAGTTTTATGGATTGAGATGGTGGAAATGTGGGCAAGTAGGTGAATGTCCTGGCTTCTAGGAGACACATGCTGAAATATTTAGGAGTGCAGTATAACTTGCCTGTAACTTCAAACATTTCAGAAAGAACAGGTATGTGAGAGAGGTGTGCACACCTTCTTATAGACAAAGCAAATATTGCAACGTGAGCTGTTACTGGATCTTACTTCTGGGTATGTGAGTTTCCATTCTTCTTTTTTAAAGAAAATATCCTTAATTATTTTGCCACACCATATGGCTTTTGGGCTCTTACTCCCCTGACCAGGCACTGAACCTGGGCTCTCTACAGTGAGAGTGCACAGTCTCAACCACCAGACTGCTGGGGAATTCCCTGGGTTTCCATTTTTTAAAAATTTATGAATATTTCAATTTTAAGAGAGAATTTAAGAAACTCACTTAGGGACTTCCCTGGCAGTCCAGTGGCTGAAACTCCACACTCCCAGTGCAGGGGGTGCAGGATCCATCTCTGGTCAGGGAACTAGATCCCACGTGCTGTAAGAGTTCACAGGCCACAGCTTAGGATGCTGTGTGCTGCAGTGAAGACCCAGCTCAGCCAGACAAACAAGTTTAAAACAGTTTAAAATGCACTTAAAATGTATCTCTTCTCACACAAAGTGGTCTCTGAACCTCACAGCCAGTCCAAACAGCCCCACACATGCCAGCCCCTCCTGGCCTCTTGGAGACCCTCTCCACCTCTCCCCTCCCGGACTTGAGTCCTGTCAGCCTTTGTGTGTGTTGGCCTCGGGGCCCTCACACTTCCACTTCTCCTTCCTTCCTGGGACACACTGCCTTTGGATCTGTGCTTGGCTTCCTCTTGTTGCCTTGAGGTGTTTACTCAAAGATTGTTTAGTGAGGCCTTCCTAGGTTACCCACCTGTTTAACTCACTACTGATCAGTGCTTTTTGCAGAAACTAACATCCATGGCCCGGGATTTGGCCGGCCAAAAATTAACTCTGTTTTTTCACTAGCTCTTAGTGGATTATTGCCTTCGGTAGTTACATCTCCCGCACCTGGAAAGTCTTCTGATTTTTGTGAAACGGTGTTTTCAGTCCACCCTTCTGTAGAATCAAAGAAGTGTCCTCCAACACCATGAGTTTCATGTTCACTTTGCACATCACAATCAATCACTGAGGCTTTTTGTCTTTTTGTTGATCTAATATTGACATCGTCTGAATCAGAGCTATATTCTAGAACTATCATTTTCTGAAACACTAGTGTACATGTCACTCAAACAGAGAAGGTATCTGCATAAAGTTCACCGAGAAATTCTCATTTACTCAAAATTTCACGACACATCATATTTGAAAATTTTCTGTTTAGAATATACATAAGGTTGGAACAAAAACCTAATGGGGCAAAATGTGAATGATAACAGCAGTCATAAGCTGTATAATGAGCCTTTGATCAACTTTAAGCTCTGACAGCTTCACACGTTGTTGTTAATTGTATCACTCTCTGAAAATGCATTGGTGCATCAATAGTGTTTGGGTAACAAAGTATCAATGCGTCTGTGGTCAGTAAAGTGTTCTTAATATTGCAGCCCCGGGCCCCCATCTCTTGCCCTTTTCCCTGCTTCAGTTTTCTTCTCCGCAGCGCTCATCACACCTGACACGCCTCACATTCGTGTGTTTACTAACTCCCATCTTCCTCCCCTGGAGCAGATCATGTGGGCATAGATTTCAGTGCTTCATTCCTGGCTGTACCCCCCTGCCTCAGAGAGTGCCAAGTTAAGCCTGCCAGCGTCTAAGAGGATGTTTTCCCAGGTTTTTTACCCAGAAACTTTAGCCTTAAAAACACCTCGCCTTTGTGAAGTGTGGAGAAAATGCCAGCCCTGAGAGGTAACAGAGAAGGATCTGTAGGTGAGCATCGTTTAGGAGCTGGAATGATGATCTGGACCATGAAATCTAATAAAATCTGTTGTGTAAGGGCTGCCTGAGAATGATTTACCAAAAAAAAAAAAAAAAGTATTTGAGAAGCTTTATTCTACATCAGATCAATACCTTTAAAGCTGAAGGGGCGTGTCTGGGAGCATAATTTTCTGAACTTGGATAACTGCAGTGGTCATGATTGTTCCAATTTATTATTCATCACAGAACTTTAAAATAATTGAGTCAGCTTAAGCCACCCGTTTTGAAGTGGAGATAGCACTGAATACTAAGCATCTCTTCTCAGTAATCAGCCATATACATTTGCCTGAAAAGTGAATAGCTCACAGTACTTTCATGAAACCACACACACACACACACCACACACACACACATGTGCTCACACACAGCACAATATGTCCTTTTTTCTCTTTTTTAAAAGCTAAGTTTTATTAGAGCGTAGTTGATTTACAGTGTTGTTAGTTTCTACTGTACAGCCAAGTAAATATGCATTCCTTTTTGATTTTGAGTTTATTTCTGTTAATTTGATAGCTCCAGGATTTCAGAATGTATTAATATTTTAAAAACAAAATTTTTTGGTGGGAATGCAAACTAGTACAGCCACTATGGAGAACAGTGTGGAGATTCCTTAAAAAACTGGAAATAGAACTGCCATATGACCCAGCATTCCTACTGCTGGGCATACACACTGAGGAAACCAGAATTGAAAGAGACACGTACCCCAAAGTTCATTTTAGTATTGTTTACAATAGCTAGGACATGGAAGCGACCTAGATGTCCAAAGGCAGATGAATGGATAGGAAGTTGCGGCTATAAAAAAGAATACATTTGAATCAGTTCTAATGAGGTGAATGAAACTGGAGCCTATTATACAGAGTGAAGTAAGTCAGAAAAAGAAACACCAATACAGTATATTAGTGCATATATATGGAAGTTAGTAACGACAACCCTATATGCAAGACAGCAAAAGAGACGTAGGTATAAAGAACCGACTTTTGGACTTTGTGGGAGAAGGCGAGGGTGGGATGATTTGAGAAAATAGCATTGAAACATGTATATTACCATACGTAAGATAGATGACCAGTGCAAGTTTGATGCATGAAGCAGGACAGTCAAAGCTGGTGCTCCGGGACAACCCAGCTGGGTGAGGTAGAGAGGGAGGTGGCAGGGAGGTTCAGGACGGGGGGACACATGTATACCCATGGCTGATTCATGTCGATGTATGGCAGAAACCACCACAATATTGTAAAGTAATTAGCCTCCAATTTAAAAAATTAATTAATTTAAAAAAACATACAATTGAGGGACTTTCCTGGCATTCCAGTGGTTAAGACTCTGTGATTCCATTGCAGGGGGCACGGGTTTGATCCCTGCTCAGGGAACTAAGATCCTGCAAGCCCTGTGGCGTGGCCAAAACAGCAAGACCGAAGGAACATATAGTTGAGTCTCACTGTTTATGGATTCTGTGTCTGCAAGTTTGTCTGCTTGCTGAATTGCATCTATAGCCCAAGAATCAATACTTGGGGTGCTTTCCTGGTCATTCACAGAGACAGTGCAAAAGATTCTGAGTCCTGAACTTCCCTGGAGTTCTGGTGGTTAAGACTCTGTGCTTCCCCTTCACGGGGCGTCGGTTTAATTCCTGCTCAGGGAACTAAGATCCCCCCGCATGCTGCACTGCAGAGCCCCTGTCCCCCCAAAATTTGTGTTCCTTGACCAGCAGGTCCCCGCTGAGGTTGAACAAGGCAGTCTTCGGCCTTCTCGTCTGGGCTTTCCCTTATAAGCAAGTGTGCCTCTCACAGTCTGTTTAGTGCTACATTTGGGGCATGTTTGTGCTTTTATTGGTGATTTTTCTGTATTAAGTAGTCCCTAGGTGTTAGCTAAGAGTTGGACACGGCTGAGCGACTTCACTTTCACTTTTCATTTTCATGCATTGGAGAAGGAAATGGCAACCCACTCCACTATTCTTGCCTGGAGAATCCCAGGACGGCAGAGCCTGGTGGGCTGTCATCTAT
Source organism: Tragelaphus eurycerus (assembly GCA_935064755.1). Lineage (NCBI taxonomy): Eukaryota > Metazoa > Chordata > Mammalia > Artiodactyla > Bovidae > Tragelaphus > Tragelaphus eurycerus. Next base: position 21,142,646 of record CAKXYN010000001.1, on the reverse strand, counting down.
GGCGTCACACACAGTCAGACATGACTGAAGTGACTTAGCAGTAGCAGCAGTAGCAGGTGTTAGTGCTGAAGTCCTGTCAAGTGTTGGTTGCCAAGTGTGAGAAGGCCATGGTGTGCCTGACGGAGAAAATCCATATTTGGTGAGCTTCATTCAGATGTGAGTTATAGCACTGTTGTATGTGAGTTCAGTGTTCATGGAGCAAAATATGGTATATCCAAAAAAAGGAAGAAGAAACCTGATGATCTGTATGTGAGGTCACTCTGGAAAATGTAAAAGTAACATCTAGAGTATGTGATAAAACTATGGAAAAATGGAAAAGTACCTAAATTGGTGAATTTGTGAGATGGCAGCTGATTGTTAAAAAGTGTAGTGGGCAGCTTCGACATGGGACTGAAAGCCAAAGACATTGTTGGTCATGTTCCCCAGGGTCAGAAAAGTGGTAACCCTTCCTTGTCTGGTGCTGGCTGACTCATAAATCTCAAATGGTGATACAGCATGAAAATGTGAGATGTTTGTAAGATGAACAAGTTCTAAAGATGAAGAGACTGAGGAAGAATTTGAAAAATATTCTATCTTCTAGGCTTTCAAAAAAAAAAATGTATTTGATCCTCGTTACTGATGTATTCTGTGTTTATGAATTCTCCCATTGGCTAAAATGGAGACGAAGCACCAAAGTGGACGCTCGTGGTGCTTTTGCAGTCACTGGCAGGCACGCAGGGCATCAAAAGTGTGTCCCGCAGCCCACACATTCCCAGCTAAGGCCACTGAGCCCTCTGCGAGCCCAGTGTAGAGGCCACCTGGGGATGGAGACAGAGGGGCAATTCCTGCTGGAGCCTCCACGTTTGGGTCAGTTGCATGGAAGTCGATCCCAGCTCTGGCTTGGGTTAGTGGGGCAGCCCTAGGTGACTTAACGCTTCTGAACCTCGTTTTCTCTTTTGTAAAATAGAGAAAACAGAATCTACCAGACTAAGATATTTTCAGCATTTGAGATTATAACCGATGTCACACACACACACACAAACACATATGTGCATATACACACATATCCTAGAAATAACAGCTCAGATCAGATCAGATCAGTCTCTCAGTCGTGTCCGACTCTTTGCAACCCCATGAACTGCAGCACGCCAGGCCTCCCTATCCATCACCCTGTTCATGGTGACTATAGAACATAATTACTGTGAATAATGAGAATCGACTATACCTGCTCAAGAAAAGGATTATATGGAAAAGCTGGATTTTGATGCTAATGAAAGTAGCATGTTTTACAAGGACCTTGGCAGACAAGCCTAGCAGTGGACCCACAGCAGGCTCTCAGGACCCTCACAATGTACTTCCCTTACCAGCAATGGTCCATCCAGTATTCTCTAATTAAACATTTGCAGCAGCTTTGTGGATGTAACTACTGCAAATAATGAGACTCAATGGAAACCAGTTGGGTGAATTAATTTTGAAAATACAGAAGGCAGCGCTGATAGGAAAGGAAATGGGTCTGTGGAGATGTGCAATGTGGCGCCGACGCCATTGCTTCTGAAATAAGTCTCATGGTATCTAGCGAAAGCCATAGCGTGGAAATTCCGTGTCTGCGTTTATTCTCCACTGGTGCTCACCATCGCGGGGCTGCTGACCTGTGTCAGTGTTTCCTGTTTTCCCATTCAGCTCGTTGTATGTGAGCTCCTTTAACCTGCAGAGTAGCAGTCATGGAAGGAGTGGGTGCAGCAGCTGCTGCAGATGCTTTGTGGGATGCTTGCTGTGTCTTAGGACCATCTGTCAGCAGTCCACGGTTATGGACTGATTCACCCTCAAAGGTGACTCTGCCAGGAGAACAGTTAGGACCCCCATTTTACAGATGAGGAAACTGAGGCCCCCAAACGAGTATACTGCATGGCCAAGGTCACACTTAATAAGTGAGTCTGTTCTGTTCAGATCCTAATTAACTCTGCTGCTTCCCAGAGTAGGGGTTTAGGGGAGGTGCTTCCTCCACCAATAAACCAATTGCCTGGGTAGGAGCTGGAATACACTGTCCACACAGAATCTTCAGTCTTCATTGTGGCATGCAAATTCTTAGTTGTGGATTGTGGGATCTAGTTCCCTGACCAGGGATCGAACCTGAGCCCCCTGTTTTGGGAGCATGCAGTCTTAGCCAAGAGACTACCAGAGAAGTCCCTCACTTTTTATTTATATATTAACTTTGCATGCCTTGAACTCAGATTAGCGCTGGTAGGCTCTTCAGCTGATTGGTTTCTATAGGTTGTAACTTAAATGTCAGGTGATAAACTCCTGTTTCTCAAACCAGAATTGTAAACAGAAGCTGACCTGTTTGCCAAGGAGAACTTCACTACATGAGATCAATGATTAAGAGTTATGGTCTGCTATGGTGTTTAAACTTTATTGGTTGAAAAAAGTGCACGGGGTGAGAATTGTAAGTTAAGTTTTGTTTGGGGCACGTGAGGACTCTAACCTGGGAGACAGCATTTCAAATAACTCTTAGAAGCTGCTCCAAAATGGTGTGTGGCATGGGAGGGGGTGGAGGTGAATAAGGTTAGTGTTATATATGGTTTTAGGGAAGGTAGGTATGTGCAGTCAACCACATATTCCAGCAGAAGGTTACTACTAATCATGAGCAGGTGTCAATGTTAATGATTTTAGTGCTTTTCTAGACATGAGGATATGCAAGAATTGGCCTTATAAAATCTTTTGAAAATGTTTGTCTGAAGACCTGTTCTCAGTTTTCCCCAGTGTACAGAGTGCCTCGTTCCTGATCTCCACCCTAAACTCCTTTCAGGAAATGTTGGAGCTCAGAAGCTGCAATGATTAAGGACTCAGTCCTTATAGAGGGAAATGGCAAGCGTCAGCTTTTAGTTGGCAGATTGTTTTTGCTTTTAAAAATTGGAGTATAGTTGCTATATGCCACTGTGTCAGTTTCTGCTGGGCAGCAAAGTGAATCAGCCATAGGTATACATGTATCTCCTCATTTTTGGATTTCCTTCCCATTTGCTGTGGTTGTTCAGTTTCTGAGTTGTGTCCAACTCTTTGTGACTGCATGAACTGCAGCACGCCTGGCTTCCCTTCCTCACTCTCTCCCTGAGTTTGCTCAAACTCACATGTAGGTCTCCACAGAGCACTGAGGGAAGCTCCCTGTGCTACGAAGTAGGTTCTCACGAGTTAACTGTTTTATACAGAGAAGGGTGTATGTGTCTCCCAGTTCATCCCACTCCCTCTTTTCTCCCGTGGTACCCATACATTTGTTCTCTGTCTGTGTCTCTATTTTTGCTTTGCATATAAAATTATCAATACCACTTTTCTAAATTCCACATATATGCATTAATATGAGATTTTTGGTTTTCTGATTTACTTTGTATAACACTCTCTGTCCACATCTCTGCAAATAACCCAATTCCATTCCTTTTTATGGCTAATATTCCATTGTATATATGTACCACATTTTCATCTGTTCCTGTTGTTGGACACCTAGGTTGCTCCCATGTCCTGGCTATTGTAAATAGTGCTGCAATGAGCATTTGGTTTCATGTATCTTTTTGAATTGTGGTTTTCTCTGGGTATATGCCCAGGAGTGGGGTTGCTAGGTCATATGGTAGCTCTGTTGTAGTTTTTTTAAGGACCCTCCATACTGTTCTCCATAGTGGCTATACTAATTTACATTCCCACCAACAGTGTAAGAGGGTTACCTTTTCTCCACACCCTCTCCGACATTTAGTGTTTGTAGACTTTTTGGTGGTGGCCATTCTGACTGGTTTGAGATGATACTTCATTGTTGTTTTGATTTGCGTTTCTCTGGTAATTACTGATGTTGAGCATCTTTTCATGTGTTTGTTGGCTATCTGTATGTTGTTTTTGGAGAAATGTCTATTTTGGTTTCTGTCCATTTTTGCCTGAGTTTTTTTTTTTTTTTAATATTGAACTGCATGAGCTGTTTATGTATTTTTGAGATGATTCCTTTGTCCATTGCTTTGTGTTTGAATATTTTCTCCCAGTCTGAGGGTTGTCTTTTCATCTTGTTTATGGTTTTATTTGCTATATAAAGGCTTTTAAGTTTCATTAGGTCCCATTTGTTTATTTTTGTTTTTACCTTTACTCTAGGAGGTGGGTCATAGACGACCTTGCTGTGATTTACGTCAAAGAGTGTTCTGCCTATATTTTCCTCTAAGAGCTTTATAGTGTCTGTCCTTACATTTAGGTCTTTAATCTATTTTGAGTTTACTTTTGTATATGGGGTTAGGGAGTGTTTCGATTTCATTCTTTTACATGTAGCTGTAATGAAGAGGAACTAAAAAGCCTCTTGATGAAAGTGAAAGTGGAGAGTGAAAAGATTGGCTTAAAGCTCAACATTCAGAAAATGAAGATCATGGCATCTGGTCCCATCACTTCATGGGAAATAGATGGGGAAACAGTGGAAACAGTGTCAGACTTTATTTTGGGGGGCTCCAAAATCACTGCAGATGGTGACTGCAGCCATGAAATTAAAAGACGCTTACTCCTTGGAAGGAAAGTTATGACCAACCTAGATAGCATATTGAAAAGCAGAGACATTACTTTGTCAACAAAGGTCCGTCTAGTCAAGGCTATGGTTTTTCCAGTAGTCATGAATGGATGTGAGAGTTGGGCTATAAAGAAAGCTGAGATGAAGAACTGAGGCTCTTGGACTGTGGTGTTGGAGAATACTCTTGAGAGTCCCTTGGACAGCAAGGAGACCCAACCAGTCCATCCTAAAGGAAATCAGTCCTGAATATTCATTGGAAGAACTGATGTTGAAGCTGAAAGTCCAATACTTAGGCCACCTGATGCGAAGAACTGACTCAGTTGAAAAGACCCTGATGCTGGGAGGGATTGAAGGTGGGAGGAGAAGGGGATGACAGAGGTTGAGATGGTTGGATGGTATCACCGACTCAATGGATGTGAGTTTAAGTAAACTCTGGGAGTTGGTGATGGACCGGGAAGCCTGGCGTGCTGCTGCCGTCTGTGGGGTCCCAAAGAGTTGGACATGACTGAGCAAGTGAACTGAACTGATGGTTGGATTCAGTTTGCTAGTATTTTGTTGAGGATTTTTGTGTCTGTTTTCATCAGTGATTTTGACCTGTAATTTTCTCAGTTGGCAAATTGTTGAAGGGAAGTGATATATGGGATATTAAGGTTCAGTGGAGTTAGTATGGAAAGGAAAAATAGATTTTTTTTTTGAGGAAAACAAAGTCAATGATATATTTCCTCTTTACTAAATATATATATATATATATATATATATTTATTTATTTATTTATTTAATTGAATCTGAATGGAAACCTCTCAGGATAGGAACAGGAGGGTGTGTCATCTTCCTGGGAAGTGTGCTCTGCACCCTTCAGCTCATCTGTCCTGGTTCCTAGCCTGACATTGTCGGCCTGCAGAGTTCAGTTTTGCTTGCTTGCCAATTGATTTACAGTGGCCACAAGCGCCTTTGAGAATCTCATAGAAGCAAAGGACTCTTTCCTCGGGAATAAAATGCTTGCAGGCATAAATAACCCTGTCTCTGAATCCATTTTGTGGGCACCAGGCCTGCTCAGGAGCCCAGTGAGAAAGCCTCTTAGAGTTCATGGATTCCAGAACCTTCTGTCTTGGGGGGGTTCTGTGAGCTATTTTTACCATTCCCTTTCATTTTTTAGAAAAAATATGTATTGATGTGGCTGCACTGCCTCTTGGCTGCCACACGTGGGATTTCCCATATGTGGCTGCTATGGCACGCGAGCTCTTACTTGTGGCAGGGAGGATTTAGTTCCCCAAGCAAGGATCCAGCCCAGGGCCCCTGCATCTGGAGTGTGGAGTCAGCCACTGGACACCAGGGGAGTCCCTGTTTTACACTTTAAAATCCCTAACTGAAGCTGAGCAGTTGTCTGCGTTTCTTTGCTTTTGGCTGGGCTTAGATGACCATTTGCTGGGTGCTCTGGCTTTCTTACATGGACACGCTGGTGACAGCAAGGAATCCATGCCGAGCAAGGTGGGGTTCCTTAGCGTGAAAGCTTGAGAACCACTAGCCTGACCGGCTCCTTTGTCTTCACTGGCCTCACCCTTTGCAGAATCTTGTTCGTCTGGACGGCTGTGACTCCATAACTCAAGTATGGTTTTATCTGTTTTGATGGTTCATCTGGTTGGCCCTGACTCCATAACTCAACAGTATGGTTTTATCTGTTTTGATGGTTCATCTGGATGGCCCTGACTTCATAACTCAACAGTATGGTTTTATCTGTTTTGATGGTTCTGTATGAACAGTTTTGTCTTCTCTGTTCATTCTTAGAATGCTTAGGGAGCTGTGATTCTTGCCTCTTTCGTCTCCTCCATGGGACTTGGCACCCTCTAGGCCAGTGGGCTTATTATTAATATTTTTTTGGTTATCAGTATTTTTTCTTTAATTGAAGTACAGTTGGTTTACAGTGTTAATCTCTGCTGTGCAGCAAAGTGGCTCAGTTATATATTAACATGTTCTCCCATGCTCTTTTCTGTTATGGTTTATCACAGGCTATTGAATATAGTCCCCTCGTTGTTTATCCATGCTGTCCATAATAGCTTGTATCTGCGAATCCCAAACTCCCCCTGCATCCCTCCTCCCACCCCCGCCCGCCTGGCAACCACCACTCTGTTCTCTGAGTCTGTTTCCTAGACATGTTCGCTTGTGCCCTGTTCTAGATTCCACATGAAAGGGTTAGCGGGCTTACTCTGTCGCAGCCACCGATTCACTGTTTTCTCCAGGTTGGGGGCAGGAGGGGTGTGTCTGGCAAAGGTGTCCATGCTTTGTCAGCAGGGGGCAGCATTGGAGAGGGTGAGAATGGTCAGAGTTCTTCAGATTCACCAGTGTCAGAGATGGGGAAGTTGTTAATAAATGCAGCTCTGGTAGAATCTAGCCTGTACTGAAGTTTGAAGCAATAACTTTCCTTTTACTAGAGGGAATGGCGTCTTTTAGATAAATAGTTTTGTTTCTTTTGTTGGCCCTTGCCACGTGGTGTGAGATCTCAGTTCCCTGACCAGGGATGGAACCTGTGCCCTTTGCAGAGTGAAGTCTTAACCCCTGGACCACCAGGGAAGTCTCACTTTTTTGTTTCTTGTTGCTTTGGAGTAGGGTGGAGGGTAACATACAGTCAGAAGCACGAGTATCTCTTCATGCCAAGGGTTACCTTTGCTACTACTATTGCTACTAAATGTACACGAAAAGTGAAAATCGCTCAGTCGTATCTGACTCTTTGTGACCCCATGGACTATACAGTCCATGGAATTCTCCAGGCCAGAATACTGGAGTGGGTATTCCCTTCTCCAGGTGATCTTCCCAACCCAGGGATCAAACCCAGGTTTCCCACATCACAGGCGGATTCTTTACCAGCTGAGCTACCAGGGAAGCCCATGAAAGTAAAGCCAATTGGTCCCTAGGGTGAAATATGTATTTACATTGCAGCTGTGGAAAGAACGTATTTACATTACAGCCTGTTTGTTTTGCAGTTGGGAAACTGGAGGTAAAATATGAAGAGTTGCTAATACTGTACAATTTCTAAAAGATTAGGTTAAAGCTGGTAAATTAACAGTACACAGGTAGGCCTAGAGGGAGATAGTTATCTCAAACCATCTGAACTGAAGAAAAAAAATGCATTTTTCCTTCTGTAAATGCCCAGTTTTGCCTAAATTAGGCAGCCCCAACTACAGACACAAACACAGAGGCAGAGCATTTTCACTGTGAAAGCACAAATCTGGAAACTGAAGCGATGGTGTAAGCCTGGGGATGCATTTAGCCAGAGCATCATCGAAAACCAGCCAGGTGCTAAGGACACACGGCCGTGGGGCTGCCCCCTTGACCTCAGGAACTTAAAGGAACTTCTCTGGTGGTCCAGTGGCTAAAACTCTGAGCTCCCAATGCAGGGGCTCTGGGTTCGATCCCTGGTCAGGAAACTAGATCCCACATGCTGCAGTGAAGACCAAAGATCCTGTGTGCTGCAGCTGAAACCTGACACAGCTAAATAAATAAATATTTTAAAATAAAGAAATAGATAAACCCCTTTTAACCTGGGGGGCCCTATTGACCTTGCATTATGAGATGGTGTCACAGATAAGAGAGAGCTTGGGGGCGACGTCTGTGCTCAGTTGGAGATGGGTTTTTATCATACACCTTTGTAAGGAGTTAGTAAATGTCTAGAACCCTCTGGAAAGCTGTGCAGGTGAGACAGTCATGTTGCGAATGCATTAAGTAGGGCAGCAGCTCAGCATTGAAGTGAGTGTTTTGGGTGAAAGCGTTGACTGCTGTTCCAGTTGAGACGTACATTTTCCTGTGAGGTGAGTTTTTAGGGGATTTGTAAATAGCGTGCATCTTTGTATCATGCATATCAGAATCTTATACCACAATCAGGGAGAAGTGAGTCCAGGGGAGAGCCCGTCCTGAAGGGGAGGTCCGTGCGTGCAGGGCTGTGGCGTCACATGGCATCATTCTTTACATCCCCCGCATCTGCTGATTGGACAAGGATGGTCATCTGATCCACGGCCAGATTCACTTTCTCTTGAATCTGAATGAGGAGAGACTAGAAGCCAGCCATGTGAGATGGGATCAGTGTGACTCCAGGGGCCTGCTGGGATGTGTCCATGTGCGGGAAGTTTTCAGCTGAGCAGGAGGAGTGAGAGAAGGTGCAGACCTCAGAGCCCAGGGTGACCAGAGGGATGCAGAAGGGAAACTGTGATGTTGCCACAGAGGATGGTCCTTTCTGGTAGATACTGGGCACCTCTACCCTGTATCCAACCAGTGGGTTCCCTTCTCCTTGAACTAATATGGGTGCATTTCTGCTCTTTGCTACTAAAGGCTCTCTATGACCATGCTTGCCAGACCTGAGAGGCAGGTGAGCAGAGGGTGAAACCTTGTCCTCTAACCACTGCAGTTCTCCGACATGATATTGTCGGAAAACAGTTCACCCGCTCCTATTCATCCCCAGAACTGGCAGGGTGCCTCCTTCCCTTGTCCATTCTGAAGGCTCATGGCTGTCACTCAGAAGGTGTTTGGACCTTTTCTTCATGCAGATACTTCTCAGATCCTCATCTTCTGTGGTGCCTGTGAAGGGGGAGAATGCTACTCTCAGGAGATGCCTGGGCGCTCCCCTTCATCTCTTCATTCACTCATTCCTTCCACTAGTATTTTTTTTTTTTTTTTTTTTGCCTGCGGTTTGCCAGAACTTTCCTAGATGTTAGAGAAACAGCAGTGAACAAGAGAGCCAAGGTCCTCATCCTCATGGAGATCAGAGCTCCCTAGGAGCCAGAGAGAGGAATCAACTAATAACATAGCACCTTACTTAGTTACAACCATGATGTGTTCTATGGCGATGAGCGTTGTGAGCTTTCTGGAGATGGTGGAAGGCTGCCTGGTGAAACCAGCCTCTAAGATGAGGTCATAAGAGAATCTCCCACCAGGAGACACACTGTTGGTGGGAAGATAAATTGGTGCAGCCACTATGGAGAACATGATGGAGTTTCCTTTTAAAAAAAGTAAAAATATGATCCTGAAATCCTCCTCTTGGACATATATCTGGAGAAAGCTGTAATTTGAAAAGATACATGCACCCCAATGTTCATAGCAGCACTATTTACAACAGCCGGGATGTGGAAGCAACCTAGATGTCCATCACCAAATAAATGGATAAGATACGGTACAATGAAATACTGCTGCTGCTGCTAAGTCGCTACAGTCGTGTCCGATTCTGTGCGACCCCAGAGACGGCAGCCCACCAGGCTCCCCCATCCCTGGGATTCTCCAGGCAAGAACACTGGAGTGGGTTGCCATTTCCTTCTCCAATGCATGAAAGTGAAAAGTGAAAGTGAAGTCACTCAGTCGTGTCCGACTCCTAGTGATCCCATGGACTGCAGCCCACCAGGCTCCTCCGTCCATAGTATTTTCCAGGCAAGAGTACTGGAGTGGGGTGCCATTGCCTCCTCTGACAATGAAATACTACTCAGCCATAAAAAAGAATGAAATAATGCTTTTTGCAGCAAATATGGAGAAGGATTGGCACCCCACTTCAGTACTCTTGCCTGAAGTGACTTAGCAGCAGCAACATAGATGAATCTTGAGGTAATCATACTAAGTGAAGTGAGTCAGGCAGAGAAAGACAAATACTATATGATATACGTGCAATCTTAAAATGATACAAGTGAACTAATTCACAAAACAAATAGACTCATAGACATAGAAAACAAACTATGGTTACCAAAGGGGAAATGTGAGGGGGAGGGATAAATTATGAATTTGGAATGAACAGATACACACTATTATATAAAATAAAGAACAGTGTAGTACAGGGAACTACATTCAGTGTCTTGCAATGACCTTATAATGGAAAATAATCTGAAAAAGTATATAAATACAAATACGTATAACCAAATCATTTTTCTGTACACCTGAAGCATTGTAAATACATCAAAAAAAAAAAAAAAAAAAAACAGGAAACCAACATTTCGTGGTGGAGGCTAGAGCCCCCTCAGGTAGGGCTTTGTTCTTCCCAGGGACGTGCAGATTAATTTAGAGGCTGTAAGAAACGTGGGGCAGTCGTGTGCCTGGAGATAGACGCCTTATGTGCAGTTAAAGCGTCCTGCTCCCCCTGTCCTCCGGCATTGCAGGATGCACAGGGCAATGACCTTTATCCTTCAGGTAGAAGGAGCAGCTCCAGATGAGTTTCGCTTGAGGGGAGTTCTCAGATTTGCTGGAGGGCCTTGCCAGCCGGTCCGCACTTCCTAAACCCATGGGGCTGTGTCCTTCCTTCCCGCCCTGTTCTCTCAATTCCCCTTCTCCCCTCCTCCTGCTTTTTCTCCCTCCCTCCCTCCCTCCCTCCCTCCTGTCTCTGCCCTCTTCCTTCCTTCTCTTCCTTTCTCCCATCCATCCTTCCACCGTCCCTCCCTTCCTTTCCTCCCTCCCTCCCTCCCCATCCATTCATCCGTCTGTCCATCCATCGGCATTCATCAGCTATCTCCTGTGAATGGAGTCCTCTGATGAATGAGATGCCTTATGGTCTCGGATTAAGTGTTTGATCTCATCTGTACGCTCGGAATCTCAAGATGGGCAGGTATGGAAATGATTGCAAGTTTGCCTTTGTGTGTTTATTCCTGTTAAGAGTGGCCATGGACTACACACTCTTCTGCTTCCTTAATAAGTGGGTGCCAGAGTCCTGAGGAAGAGTGGGGAAGGAGTAAAAATGGATCCAGACCCATTCATCTCCATGACATGAAAGCCATTTCCAGGCAGGCACCTGTCGGGGGGCGGGGGGTGTTGGCTGTTTTGTAAAGCAGAGTGTATGTTGTCACTATTCTGGCTCACATTTGAGCACTTTGAGGATTACATTGTAAGCTGTTGTGTGCAAGAATTGTGTCCTCTCTTCTTTAGAATGGTGGCTGCGATGTCACTTCCCCAGTGGGGATACAATTAATACTAATTACTGGTGGCTCATCCCTTACCATAATTTTCTCTTTCAGGAAATGAAAGCAGACTCCTGATAAATGCATCTGTCTCTCCAGAGTTTCATATGTCAGGGCTCGGATGCTATAAAGGATTTGCCTGGAGGCGTGAAGTTCTTGTCCAATTTTTCCCCCTCTTTCAAGTGCCCTTTGGAGAAACATTTCTTTCCTGAAAGTTGTTGGCACTAGTGAAATTGATTTTAGCTGGAAAAGAGCTGTTTTGTCATGTTCTTGTCTGCTGGTTTGGGTGAATGATTGAACTAAAAACAACTATTACATTTTAAAGAGAAGCAGGCTTTTAGTAGGTAGAGTGGTGGCCCAGTCTGAGATAAGTATATGCTACCATCCTGAAGTTTGATATAGATATCTGTTGGCTTTTTTTTCCCTCCAGGAATTCTTAGAACAACCTTCTCTCCCCCAAATGAAAGGGTTTCCCCAAATGAAGACTGAATGCTTCAGGAACTTAGAGGTTCTTTGAGATGGGTTGAGCATGGATATGGAATATGAGCATAAACAAAGGTAGAGCAGGCTCCAGTAATTTCATACTCATGATGTTTGGTTGTAAGGTTTCATTCTGTAAGAGATAGAAACCTGATTCACCAGCCAGCAACGGCTGAGAAGCGGTGGGTCAACCGGAAGGCTGACGGTGTGGATCTGTAAAGCAGCAGTTTAGTTTTGGGTTTTACATGGGTGTGTGTGCGTCTGCGCAAACACGTGTGGGTGTGCACGCATGTGCGTATCTTTAAACATGGTGTATGTTTAAGTTTCTGATGAGAAGACTCCTGAGTGAAACTTCACACCACTTGCAGGACCCATCCTTACACTTTGTTGTTGAAGCTTTGTTTATGAATCAACGATTTCTTTTTTTGGAGTTTTACCCAGGAAGAGTTTGTGGTCTAACTTGTTCTACTTCAATTCAGTGTGAGTTGCATCTAATTTCTTTTAGGCGGAAGGCCACACCGTGAGAGTGTGTGTGTGTGTGTACACGTGCATGCATGTGTCTGTACACGTGCGTGCTTGTGCTGTGATCATGAGTTGTCTAGAGCATTGCCATTCTATGTGCCTCCTGGGAGTGAGGCAGACAGGCAGAGAGTTTTTGCTTCAGGACAGGGGACTGCAGTGCTCACATCTCCAGCTGCATGGGTCATGACTTGGGCCCCAGGGTGGCGTACCACAATGGCCAGCCTGCCTGGTGAGTGAGGCAGAGGCGGAGGTGAGAGACGACGAGTGTAGGGGCACTTTGTACAGTGTTCACCTTCCCCTTGCCCCGGAGGTGAAATGACCCTGGGCCTATTATTCATGTCACTGCCTGTGGCCGGTGTGGCTTCTGTATTGCAAGTAGATGGAGAGGTTAAGAAAGAGTAGTGTGGGAAAGCCAGGGGCTCCTTTCTGCTTTCCTCTTCAGCTTAGAGGCTGGATCCACATCAGAGGCAGGGCCTCGGTGAGCTTTGCAAAGGTGGACAGTCCTTCCCTTATCTGGTGGGTCCTGGGAGCAGAGCAGGCGGCTGGATAGGGTTCAGGGTCAGGCATTATTTCCCATTGTTTCCTTATCCTTGACTTTCTAGAAGAAAACTATGGCTGTTTCATGAGCTTTCTTTACAAGTTTTTTTAAAAGTTTATTTTTCGCTGTGCTAGGTCTTCACTGCTGTGAGAGGGCTCTCTCTAGTTGGGGTGAGCGGGGGCTGCTCTCGGGGGGGGTGCTCAGGCTTCTCATCGTGATGCCTCTCTTGTGGGCTCTGGTCACGTGACCTTAGTTGCCCTGGGTCACGTGGAATCTTCCCGGACAAGGATCGAACCCGTGTCGCCTGCGCTGTCAGGCAGACTCTCAACCACTGGACCACCAGGAGGTCCCTCTTCTGAGTTTTCTGAATCCCTGGATTCTCCTGGTCATTCTTCCCCTCCCTTCCCAGGGCTGTGTGTAGCTTCCATCCATTGCTGGGACCATCTTGTCCTCCGCCCCACAGGACTGCCCACCCAGCCGTCCACATGGCTGATTCCACTCTCACAAAGGAATCATGCTCCCTGGACTCCCTTTCATGTTATTTTGCTTGAATTTTCTTGACTGGATGTGGAGACCGCTTTTCTGTTCAATGTAATTGACATATAACACCGTATAAATTTAAGGTGCAGCTCCTGTTAATTTGATACATGTGTATAGGGTAATAGCATTGCCATTGTAGCAATATTTAGCACCTCTGTCACGTTACATAATTATCCTTTCTTTTTAGTGGTTGGAATAATTAAGTTCTAGTCACTTAGCAAGGTTGATTATGGTACAATATTATTGTCTATATTCATTATACTGTACATTAGGTTTCTTGGGCTTATTTACTACTCATTGCTGGGTGTGGAAATTTCTTAACATTTTTTGAAACCTCAGATTATTCAGGAACATGGGCAGTGGATTAAAGCAAAAAAAAAAAAATCTCCAAACACTGGTTTTAGCTTTGGGGGGCGGAGGGGGAGGGTCTTTTTTTTGTTGTTTTGGTCTACGTAATTGATTATGAGAAAAAGGAGATTTTTAGAGAGTGTCGAGGAAGAAGACAGCTCATACACTGCTGAGAACACACAGGGTTTCTGGCTGCACTGGGTCTTCACTGTGGTGTGTGGGATTCATAACTCCACAGCATGTAGGATCTCAGTTCCCTGACCAGGGACTGAACTTCATCCCATGCGCTGCTAGGAGGATTCTTAACCACTGGACCACCAGGGAAGTCCCGTATTGATATCAATTTGTATCAATACAAATTGATAACAGTTTTGGTTGTAAGCTGGCAGTGTTTCTCAAAAGCCTTAAAAATTAATGTTCAGTCAGTTCAGTCAGTTCAGTCGCTCAGTCGTGTCTTGACTCTTTGCGACCCTATGAATCACAGCACGCCAAGCCTCCCTGTCCATCACCGACTCCCGGAGTTCACCCAGACTCACATCCATCGAGTCATTGATGCCATCGAGTCAGTGATGCCATCCAGCCATCTCATCCTCTGTCGTCCCCATCTCCTCCTGCCCCCAATCCCTCCCAGCATCAGTCTTTTCCAATGAGTCAACTCTTCACATGAGGTGGCCAAAGTACTGGAGTTTCAGCTTTAGCATCATTCCTTCCAAAGAAATCCAGGGCTGATCTTCAGAATGGACTGGTTGGATCTCCTTGCAGTCCAAGGGACTCTCAAGAGTCTTCTCCAACACCACAGTTCAAAAGCATCAGTTCTTCGGCACTCAGCCTTCTTCATAGTCCAGCTCTCACATCCATACATGACCACGGGAAAAACCATAGTCTTGACTAGACGGACCTTTGTTGGCAAAGTAATGTCTCTGCTTTTGAATATGCTATCTAGGTTGGTCATAACTTTCCTTCCAAGGAGTAAGCGTCTTTTAATTTCATGGCTGCAGTCACCATCTGCAGTGATTTTAATACCTTCAAATTAAGCAATTACTTTTCTAGGAGTTTAAGAAAATCATTACAAATTTATGCAGAGATCTACCTACAGAGAAGTTTATGGAATTGCGATTTGTCACAGAGAAGAAAGTTAGACCTCATCATAAGGTCTATTGGGGAACTGGGCAGTCAGTTGTGGCCCATTGATGTGCTGGAATGATCTGCAGTATCTTAAATAGTATTGTTTCAATTTATTGACATGGTAGATGGAATTTAAAAAGCAGTATTATGATATGCAACCCCTTTCGTAAGAAGTCAAAGAACACATTTGTACATCAAAATGTTGTAAGTATATTTGCCTAAATTTTAAAGTTTATTTCTCTATGTGTTATGGGTATATGTTTTTTTCTACTTTATTATTATTTTTATCCTGCATAAGTATGGCTTTTGTTAAAAAAAAAAAAAAAAAGAAAGATATTTATAAGAAAAGCAGTGGTGGCTCTCCCACCAGAGCCCCGGTCATGGCCTTTGTGCGGGGAGGCCAGCGTTGTACGCCTTCACTGCACCTAGCACCCCGCCAGGGCCGTGTCTGTGCGAGGGAGGTAGGAGCTGTCAAGCAACAAGGGATGAATGAGACAATCATTTCCTGACCCCTTACCTTCTACTCACAGTCCTGTTGACCTGTTTCTTTGACAGCAAGAGATGATTCCTTTTGTACCTGGCACCTCTTATTGCCAGCTTGGTAACATTGAGTGCAAACACACAGAATTTAAAAGTAATGCTTTTAACCTGTGTATCACCATCTTCTGTTACCTTTTTTAAAAAATTGGAGTATAATTGCTTCACATAATGTTGTGTTAGTTTCTGCTGTACAGTGGAATGCATCAGCTGTATGTCTACATATATTCCCTCCCCCTTGAGCATCCTCTACTCCAGCCCCACCCACGCCATCCCTCTAGGTCATCACAGCACCGGGCTGAGCTCCCAGTGCTAGACAGCAGCGTCCCACTAGCTCTTCTTTTTATACACGGTGTATATGTGTATATGTGTCAGCGATGCTCTCCCCGTTCAGCCCACCCTCTCCTTCTCGACTTCTGCAGCTCTATTCCTGCCCTGCAAATAGGTCCATCCATACCATTTTTCTAGATTCCTCATTCTGAAAATGCATTCTCTATCTCACTTTTCCTTTAGTAAAAATCCCTTGAGAAAACACGAGGGCGACATTGCATGCAAGGAGCCTCTGCTCCAGAGCCAGGGTTGACGTTGCCTTTGGAATGAAAAGCTCTTCACAGGGTAGCCACTAAATTAAGACATCTGTGATGTATCAGCTTCTTGGGGCTGCAGTAACAAAGTACCACAAAGTGGTTTCTTTGTCTCCTGGTGCTGGTCCAGCCATCGGCAGGTTGGTGCCTCTGAGGGTCTGATCCAGGTCTCCCACGGCTTCTCTCATTCACCCTCTCTGTGTGTCTTGGTGATAATTTCCCTGTTTTATAAGGACACTATATTGGACTAGGACCTACTGTAATGACTGGATTTTAACCTGATGACCTCTGTAAAAAAAAAAAAAAAAAAAAGACTTTTTCACTGCTATGAATGATTGCAGGAAGGATTGAAACTCCTGGGTAACATCCAATCATATTAATAATTTCCTTCCTGAGAAAAATGTGATTGGAGTCATGCACATGTGGAAGCAAGTTGGAGCCCTTCCTGGCAGGCCCTGGACTGGGGCTCCTCAGGCTTCTGCTGCTGCTGCTGCTGCTGCGGTTGAGCTGCTAAGTCACGTCCGACTCTTTGCGACCCCATGAACTGCTGCAGAACTGCTGCTGAGTGTCCCCTAGTCTCAGCCTTGCTCTTGGCTTTTCTGAGAGTTGGTTGTTCAACACCTTTAATCTTCAAGAAACTCCTGTATTTTTTTAATACATTTTTTATTGAGGTATAGTTAATTTACAATGTTACATTAGTTTCAGGTATACAGCACAGCAATTCAGTCTTTTTATACATTATAATTCAAAGTTTTTACAAAATAAAGGCTATACTTCCCCTTGTAGAAATGTTACATTTAAGCTATGAGAGTTATGATGGCAACATACTAAGTTTGGAGAGACACAGTTCAACCCTTAACAATGTATTTTCCTCCTATTGAAAAAAATCTCATTAGTTTGAAATTTTTCAAACATAAAAACATTAGGGATGGCAATATTAAACCTCCATGTCACTATCAACAGCTTTAGCATCCCCCAACCCAGTATCTGGCACCCCACCCCAGTACTCTTGCCTGGAAGGTCCCATGGACGGAGGAGCCTGGTAGGCTCCAGTCCATGGGGTCGCTAAGAGTCAGACACGACTGAGCGACTTTGCTTTCACTTTTCACTTTCATGCATTGGAGAAGGAAATGGCAACCCACTCCAGTGTTCTTGCCTGGAGAATCCCGGGGACGGAGGAGCCTGGTGGGCTGCCGTCTATGGGATCGCACAGAGTCGGACACGACTGAAGCGACTTAGCAGCAGCAGCAGCAGCAACCCAGTATCATTTCATATTATCTCTCCCTGCATCCCCCAGTGGCGTATTTTGAAGTAACTGTCAGCTGTAAGAAATGATGTATTCCACGTAGTAAAATTAGATCTAAAGATCCTGATAAATTAACATTGTGTGTGTGTGTGTGTGTGTGTAAATTGGGAGAGTCAGAGCAACACCAGAATGTTCGGACCTATCTCTGGGAAGTAGGATTTTAGGTAATGTTTACTTCCTCTTATAGAACCGTATTTACTAATTTTGTTGCGACAGTGGTTGAGGGAGTAAGTCAACCTTTTTTTAATGAGAAAACCAGACACTAGGCGTCTCCAGGTGGTGAGAAGGCTGGGCTGAGGGCAGCGGAAGGACCTTCACTGTCATTGTTTTCTGAGGCAAAAGGGCTATTTTGCTTTCAGAACATGAGAAGGAAAGAGGAGGAAGTACATCAGCTTGTGCCTCGTAGTGAAGAGGCCTCTGAGAAGGAGAGAGAGGGCTGCCACTCCAGATGAAGCTGTGTGACCTCACCACAGGTCCCCAGCCTCTCGGAACCCAGGTTTCCTGCCTGCAAAATGGTTTTGAATCTACAGTCATCGATTCCTTTCACCATGAATACTATGATCTCATAGTTCTTTCTTTTTTTTTAATTGAAGTATAGTTGATTTACAATGCTGTGTTAATTTCTTCTGTACAGCATGGTGACTCAGTTATGCATGTGTATACACATTCTTTTTTATATTCTTTTCCATTATGGTTTATCTCAGGATATTAGGTACAGTTTTCTGTACAGTAGGACCTTGTTTATCCACCGTATATATAACGGTTTGCACCTGCTAACCCCAAACTCACCGTCCCTCCTGTCCCCCTTGGCGAGCACAGGTCTGTTCTCTGTGCTCCTGATTCTGCGTCTGTTTCAGATGTGGGTTCATTCATGTCATATTTTAGATTCTGCATACAAATGGTAGCACGTGGTGTTTGTCTTTCTGACTTACTACACTTGGTTACAATCGCCTCTAGTTGCATCCATGTGGCGACAGATGGCGTGATTTCGTTCCTGTATGTGGCTGAGAAGTAGTCCCTTATATATATGTGCCACATCGTTTTTATTTATCTGTCATGGATATTGAGGTGGTTTCTACGTTTTGGCCATTGTGAACAGTGCTGTTGTGAAGGCAGGGGTGCATGTATTTTTTTGAATTAGAGTTTTGTCCAAATACGTGCCCCAGGGTGGGATTACTGGATCCTATGGTGATTCTGTTGTCACTTTTCTGAAGAACTCCACACTGTCCTCCACAGTGGCTGCACCAACTCACATTCCCACCGATGCTGTAGCAGGGCTCCCTTTTCTCCACACCTTCTCCACCAGTGGTTCTTTGTAGACTTTTAAATGATGGGCATTCTGACTGCTGTGAGGTGGTACCTCACTGAAGTTTTGATTTGCATTTCTCTAATAACTGGTGAGTGGAGCATCTTCCCACATGCCTGTTGGCCGTCTGTGTGTCTTCTTTGGAGAAATGTCTATTAAGGTTTTCTGCCCATTTTTTGATTGCTTTTTTTTCTGTTTATGATGTTATAGTTCTTGAACACTATGGGTTTGTCTTATTTATTTATTTTTGACCGTACTGGTCTTCATTGTTGTGCGGGCTTTTCTCTGGTTGTGGTGAGTAGGGGAGATCTCTAGATGCGTTGCACGGGCTTCTCACTGTGGGGGCTTCTCTTGTTGTGGAGCACCGGCTCTAGGCTCCTGGGGGCTTCAGTAGTTGTGGTATGTGGACTCAGTAGTTCTGGTACGTGGGCTTCGTTGCTCTGTCGATGTGGGATCCTCTTGGATTAGGGATCGAACCCAAAGGCATAAAAGTGATTTCAGGCCTGAGGCTCTCCTCCCTGACCCAGAGCCCAGGGCAAGGGGGATCCTGTCAGAACAGGCACCTGTCCTCTGTCTGGAAGGCCTGGACTCTCAGGCCAACCAGCGGGGACCAGTGGAGGCCTTGGACAGGAGGCAAACCAAGCAGATCAAAGTAGCAGCATTAAGGCTTTGAAATTAGATCGCCACTGAAGCTACAGGCCATAGAAGTACACAAGGGCTCGTGTGCTCAATCCAGGCATGTGACTGCCTTCCAGAGGCATGTGACTGCATCCCAGAAAGTTCACACTGGACCTGGAATCTCCTAACAGCATAGCCAAGATGTCCGAGATCGGCTCGAAAATCACCTCTCGTTCCAAGAGGCAACAAAAGTACACCTTGAATGAGAAAAGAGAATTAGCTGACATCTAAACCGAGATGTTAAATGCTGAGCACAGCCTCAGCCATCCGTTTACACTTGGACCCTGCCTGCCTTCAAACAGCAGGGGCCGAGCTAAGCACAGAGACCCCGTGGTCTGCAAACCTTTAATATTTATTCTCTGACCTTTTATAGAAGTTTGCCGACATGTGCAGTCGGGCATGAGACACCTAATGGTCCATCTGGGAGAGATCTTTCCTTCTCTTTCCCATTTTTAATTTCCCTTGGTTTGTAATATAGAATAATATGGTCTTTACATTGGTTTATCCATTCTCTACGTTTTGTCGTTTTGTTCTTCCTCATTATCGTCACCTCATCTGTGCAGCCGGCAGCCTCACCCCATTGGAGAGGGACCCGATTTCCTCCTGTTCATCTTGTTCCTTATTGTCAGCCTCCTGTCCCTACCGAGCAGTGAGGGTCTGCAGATCTGCCTCCATGGAGTTTTCTTTGTCTGCTCACCTGATGAGCCTGGAGGCAGAACTGGGAGTCCATAAGATGTTTAGGACTAGCCTATGTGGGGTCATGCCTGGGAGCATGGAGAGCCGTGCAAGGGGACCCGGAACCCTGCCTCAAGGAGGCTCTCGGCTGGTTAGCATTCCAGTAGATGTTGTGTCAAGAGCCAGAAGGATGGACAGAGTACAGGAGGCCGGTTGAGAGGGAAGTGAGTCAGCAAGAAGGAGAAAATTGTTCAGGTGAGCCCAGGAATGACTGTGTTTCCAGCACTGCACCTGGGAGAAAGGCTGGAGACGTGGGAAGTCACCCGTCCAGGTGTCACTACTGCCTTCTGGTGGCAAAGCAAAGGGGCTTTATGGGTCACACTGTAGGGGAAACCTCCAGGGGGCGGTGCCTCCCGGCCGCGGGGGCGGTGTCAGAGTTAAGGGGGATGGGATGAACTGGGATAAGCGGACTAACTCGCATACACTACCGATACTCTGTAGAATGGATAACTAATGAGAACGTACTGTACACCCCCGGGAGTTCTGCTCAGTGCTCCGCGGTGACCTACATGGGAGAGATCAGATCAGTCGCCCAGTCGTGTCCGACTCTTTGCGACCCCATGAACCGCAGCACGCCAGGCCTCCCTGTCCATCACCAACTCCCCGAGGTCACTCAGACTCACATTCATCGAGTCAGTGATGCCATCCAGCCATCTCATCCTCTGTCGTCCCCTTCTCCTCTTGCCCCCAATCCCTCCCAGCATCAGAGTCTTCTCCAATGAGTCAACTCTTCGCATGAGGTGGCCAAAATACTGGAGTTTCAGCTTTAGCATCATTCCTTCCAAAGAAATCCCAGGGCTGATCTCCTTCAGAATGGGCTGGTTGGATCTCCTTGCAGTCCAAGGGACTCTCAAGAGTCTTTTCCAACACCACAGTTCAAAAGCATCAATTCTTCGGTGCTCAGCCTTCTTCACAGTCCAGCTCTCATGTCCACACATGACCACAGGAAAGACCATAGCCTTGACTAGGCAAACCTTTGTTGGCAAAGTGATGTCTCTGCTTTTGAATATGCTATCTAGGTTGGTCATAACTTTCCTTCCAAGGAGTAAGCGTCTTTTAATTTCATGGCTGCAGTCACCATCTGCATGGGAAGGAAATCTAAACAAAAAAGAAGAGGGGCTATATGTGTACATACAGCTGACTCACTTTGCTGTACAGCAGAAACTAACACAGCATTGTAAAGCAACTATACTCCAATAAAAATTTTTTTAAAATCTGGGAATTAGAAATTTGTTGACAAAAGAGACTTGACAGGGACCAAGGAACAGTGGCTCGGGACGGGCAGAAACAGCAAGGAGAGGATGAGGAAGTTGAGGCAAGGCATTCAGGGAGTTTTAGGATGCGTGCTGTGTATTGATGGGTATTTTAGGAAACTTCTGTAATGAGCCGTCAAGTCATTTCTGGGTGGGGAGTCTGAAATACCAAAGCAATGCTACTGAAGGTAGTTGAGTAGTAAATCTATGTTAATGGAGATGGCAAGCTAGTTAGGAGGTTAGTTTGGGTTCTAAGGTCTTTGGAGCCTGGCTTGTAAGCTTAGGTGATGACTTTGGCCAAATGGAAAAAATTGCCCTAAGGGGGTCAAGGACTGATCTGTGACCCAGACATGAGACTTAGCAGGGGTTCTGGGGTTCCATCAGGCTGATGAGAAATGCCAAAGCGAGGCCACATCGAAGTTGACATCGAATTGTTTGGTCTCCTCCCAAGCAGGACAGATTGAATTGCTGAAGGCCCCGGGTTGTCTGGGAGCCCAGGAGGTTCTGCCAACAAGGCCGGCAGCCTTGGTGACCTTAGGATAAGAAAGCCGTGCATGAGGCTGATGCTTTGGTTACTGACGGATGGATGAGTGACCAGCTGATGTTTGTTGATGTCTGACCTGTCAGGACGGGACCTTTCTGGCGCCCCTCCGAACCTACAACAAGCTTTGCAGGTCAGAACAGTCTAAAGTGTTCGAGGCAAGTGTAGCCACTGCTCCTCCAGTCCTCCTCTAGCTGGATCTCATCTTGTTGAGCTGATGTCATTGGGGTTTGGTCTTTGCCTTTAGCTTTGGTTTCAGCTTCACTGAAAGAAAACAGTAAAATCTGCGGCCACTGATTTTCTTTGCTTTAATCTACACTTTGATTTTACAATGCACGTGCCATTGTTTGCACCATGAGGAACAGGTCATAGAATTTCCGATTCCCTCTGAAATTGGACTTGACCTACAGTTAATCTATTTTAGAACCTCGGAGTTGATGTGTTCAGGGAGTAGATCACTGAAATTTGACAAGGGTCCCGTTTGCACCCATGTTACGGGGTGTGATGCCACTGCCTGTAGAAATGAAATGCCAGCAAGAGATGAAACGTGTGCCTTTTGTTCGCCCTGGTTTTTAAACACCACACGTGGTTCATGTTGTGCTTCAGAAGAAGTGTTGAGGGACTTCCTGGTTGATCCAGTGACTGAAGACTGCGCTTCCACTGCACGGGCACTGGCTTGATCCCTGGGGAACTAAGATCCCACATGCCTCATGGAGTGGCCAAAGAATAAAATAAAGAAGCGTTCAGAAATCTGATTTGAAATACATGTAATTAGTGGTTCAGGCTGTTCCAAGGCTGGTGGCCGTCACTGACCACGCTTCGTTCTTGTGTTGAGGTTGTGGGAACCTGCAGATCAGAGTGAGCCGCTTAGAGACTTGGTGTTGCATGCAGCTTTGTGGCATCTTCTCAAATGTGCCCTCATTAAAATCAGATATGAGAATGGTTAAAACTTGTTCTTCCCAAGTCTGATGGGAGGTTCTCCTCAGGACCTCCCAGCCTGAGGAATGTTCGGGCAGCAATAACCATGATACATCAGCGTGAGGCTGGCAGTCCTGCGTTGCTTGCAGAGTTCATTCAGTTCCTTTTGGAGCCTGATGATGCTAATAGAAAGTGAAGGTTGGCATCAGTTGTGTCGGTAAAGACTAAAGTTCTGTTTCACATCACATGGAAAAGGGAGAGCAAATGAATCACTGGGCGTCTACCTAACATGTCGAGCACTGTGCTGGGATCATTTAACTTTCAGTGCTCCGTTTACCAGAAGGATGCTGAAATCCATCCAGTGCCTGGTCACTGGCATGTCTTTAATGCAGGGTGACTCAGGGGGCGCTACTGGCATTTTGGAGCAGGAAAGTTCTTGAGTGGGCTGTGCCCTGACCTGTGGGGCATGTGGCACCCCCACCCCCTCCCACTCAGCACCAGCTGTTCTGCAGTCGCTGTAACTGACAAATCCACCCACCGCTAGTCCCGGTGTCCCCTCCAGGTGGCCGTCCTGTCGCTAGCGCTGGCAACAGGCTCTCAATAAACACTGTCAGATATTTTCCAGAGAGTGGGTGTGTGCTGCCCACCTCTGGGTGCATGCCTCTGTTGTAATAGCGTAGGAGATGCGGGGAGTCAGCTCTGTGTGTACTGACTTTTAGCTGTACTGGGTTTTCATTGCTGCGCAGGGGCTTGCTCTAGTTGCAGCGAGAGGGATCCTCTCTAGCTGTGGTGTGCAGGCTTCTCGTTGCGGTGGTTTCTCTCAATGCAGAGCACGAGCTTGAGATGCTCAGGCTCAATAGCCGCGGCTCAAAGGGTCTGGAGTGAGTGCTCGGTATCTGTGGCGCGTGACCTTTGCAGATCCACAGCCTCTAGGATCTTAGTCCTGACCAGGGATTGAACCAGTGTCCCCTGCACTTGCAATTGGATTCTTAACCACTGAACCACCAGGGGGGGTCCCCAATTTCATGTCTTTTTTTACCTGAGATTTGTATCATATTTTATGCTTGTGAAATAATTATTTATCCTATGCTATATAATTGGAATATAGTTCTTTTTGTTGATTAAAAATGGGTATATTCCAACCACTATATATATATTCCAACCACTATATTATAGAAACCAGATAATCCCCAAGGACCTACTGTATAGCACAGGGAACCCTGTTCAGTGTTCTGTGGTGACCTATATGGGAAAAGACTCTGAAAAAGAATGGATATATGTGTAGATTCATGAGTGAATCATTTTGCAGTACACCTAAAACGACCACAGTGTTGTAAATCAGTTATAGTCCAAGACAAAATAAAAGTTAAAGAAAAAAAATGAGTGGATTCAATAGTTAATAGCTTCATTTTACTTACCTTTTTTCTTAAGCATTATGGCATCATCTGTAATAGTCAAGAACATATGACTTACATTCTGGTGTTACATTTTCTTCTTCTCTTTCAACACATCATTTTTCTGAGACAGGTTTTGATGGTAGGAATTTACAGAAATGCTGACTATGACAAGTAGCTCGAAGTCCACTTCTCCCTAAATGTTAGCAGTTCTCCATAGAGTTGACTGTCAACGAATATGTAAACATTTTATCTTTCTGATGTTAAATTTAACCATTTTCTTGGCAAACTTAAACTGATAACAGAGGTATTATTTTTCCTGAATCTTCAGCCATGCTGTCCTGACTGACTTTGATGATTCCTGTAGACTCTGTGTCATAAATAGATTCTTTTGCACCTCAGAGAAAAGAAAGGAACCCTGGGGGTTCGTTCATTCATTCAACAGATAGTTGCTTGGGATCCATCAGTGAATCACACAGATAGAATGGTTCCTGCTTTCATGCTAGTACAGATGATTTTAAATTATGTGGTACAGGAAGCTTTCCTAAGAAGGCAGCTCTTCAGCAAAGACTGAAGAAGGAACGGATTCTTACTGAGCCCCTATTATGCCTCAGGTACTGTTTTAGGAGCCAGAATGGCTAGCTATAACCTCTGTAATCAGCAGAAAATAACTTACATGGCCAGAGGATGGGCGTGTAATATGTTTAACGTCACTATTTTAAAAAAATCTTTTTGAAGTAGTGGCACCAATTTTGGTTAAGTAGGATTGCAATGGGCAGACCTTTTGTTTTTAAGGCGATGACTACA
Source organism: Tragelaphus eurycerus (assembly GCA_935064755.1). Classification (NCBI taxonomy): domain Eukaryota; kingdom Metazoa; phylum Chordata; class Mammalia; order Artiodactyla; family Bovidae; genus Tragelaphus; species Tragelaphus eurycerus. The sequence continues at coordinate 21,117,616 of CAKXYN010000001.1, read as the reverse complement.
CAGAGTGATAGGAAATAGATATTTGTCTTCAAAAGCCCAAGTATGGGATGGGTTTTGTGTCCAGGTCCAGCGGTCCTTGCAGAGGTATGGCTTCTTCCCAGCTGGTGGCATCACGATGGTCACAAGGATCCTCCTGGAGATGATGTGACAAAGTAGGAGCAACTGCTTTAGATTAAGGATGACTTTTGTGGGAGATGCTTGAAGAACAGTGAAGGAGCAGGGAGCAGGAATTGGTCCCTGCCTCGAATGCTGACCTCTGACCTCTGGCGGGCTGCCTTTGCTACTCCACACATCAGCTTGACTGCTTATTTGCTGGCCATGCAATTTATGCTCATCATCTTGTTTAGCAAGATAAGGTATAAAAACAGGAGGAGGATGCACTTCACAAGATCACCAGTCAAGTCCTTTTCTAGTTTTCAAATTCCTTTCTCCTTGATTTTTCCAAGGAAACACTGCTTGTCTGTAGCTTTTGAATTGAAGCCAGGCCTCTATGGGGTTAACTGGTTTGTCACAGCATTAGCTGGCTCTTGGACTCCTGGTTTTTCTCCTCCTCTTGGCTCCCTACACATGGTGTTAAGGAAGTTGACAGCTCTCCTAACATTTTAGGGGCAGAGTGGGTTGGCACTGGTTTTGCTATGTGTGTGGTCTCACCCCCACACATGCTAGCCCAGATTTCACTTTTATTTTCTGAACTTCAAGGAGGACCACCAAGGAGTTAGGGATGGACAGGAGATGGAAGAAAAGCAAGGAATTAACCTAGCTCTGAGACAAAGCCAGGGGTGCCCATTGTCTCGGATAACCTTCCTGTGGTCCAAGGACCTTAAAGTTGATCACAAGACTTATACTTTTAGTATATTTATTTTTACCTTCCAAAGATCTGTAAAAGATATACCTGGATGGCCTGATGGTCCCCTTCAGATCTAAAGTTCTAAAATTCTCTTGTGTGCAGAGCTGCAGAGGCCAAGTGCCTTTGGGTAGATGGACCTGAATGGATTTCATCCCAGGATGGATGTGCGCCAAGCATCCTCAGATTGCATCTTCACACCACTGTAGTCTGGGTGGTGATGCTGTCTTGCACTGCACTTTTTTTTCTTTTAATTAATTTATTTATTTTAATTGGAGGCTAATTACTTTACAATATTGTAGTGTTTTTTTCCATACACCGACATGAATCAGTCATGGGTGTACATGTGTTCCCTATCCCATCCCATCCCATCCCATCCCTTAGGGTCATCCCAGTGCTCCGGCCCTGAGCACCCTGTCTTATGCATCAAATCTGGACTGGTGGTCTATTTCACATATGGTAATATACATGTTTCAGTGTTATTCTTTTTTTTTTTTTTTAATTTTTTTTAAATTTTATTTTAACTTTACAATATTGTATTGGTTTTGCCATATATCAAAATGAATCTGCCACAGGTATACTTGTGTTCCCCATCCTGAACCCTCCTCCCTCCTCCCTCCCCATACTATCCTCCTCGCACAGAGTCCAAAAGACTGTTCTTGACATCTGTGTCTCTTTTGCTGTCTTACATATAGGGTCATCATTACCATCTTTCTAAATTCCATATATATTCATTAATATACTGTATTGGTGTTTTTCTTTCTGACTTCACTCTGTATAATAGGCTCCAGTTTCATCCACCTCATTTGAACTGATTCAAATGTATTCTTTTTAATAGCTGAGTAATACTCCATTGTGTATATGTGCCACAGCTTTCTTATCCATTCATCTGCGGATGGCATCTAGGTTGCTTCCATGTCCTGGCTATTGTAAACAGTTGCACCACACTTTGATCCACTCCATGGCTTAAGCGCGGACTCCTGGACGGTGAAGTGAGGCCTTCCGACTCTCACCTCTGGCTGTCTCCCTTTTCCGCAGATGATGACCCAGGTGGAGGGGCAGCAGAAGAACCTGGTGCACGCCATCGAGTCTCTCCCGGGGTCTGGTCCCCTCACTGCCTTGGACCAGGACCTGCTGCTCCTGAAAGCTACCTCCGCTGCCACCCTCAGCTGCCTCGGGGAGTGCCTGAGCCTGCTCCAGCAGAGCCTGCACCACGCCGGCCAGTCCAGCCACAGGCCGGGGGCCTCGGGTAAGACCTCCCTGGCGGCGGCGCGCCCGGGTCTGCGGCTGCGCGTCGTCTGATTGTGCGCATGTGCTTGTCTGTAAGCTGTGACCTTCTTCCTTTAAATCGCTCCGTCTCGCCTTTTATCCAGGTGCTTCTCTGTTTACCCCTTCTTCACCTTGCTTGGGCTGTCTATATTTTGTTCATTTCACCCACTAGCAATGTGCTATCAACAATTTAATGTTTTCATGAATACTATGCTGCTAAGTCACTTCAGTCGTGTCCGACTCTGTGCGACCCCAGAGACGGCAGCCCAACAGGCTTCTCGTCCCTGGGATTCTCCATAGAACTCCTCTGAAACTTGCTAGCACTCAGTTCTCCGTTGCCTTGTTTGTGAATTTTGCACTCAGTGCTGTTTGCAAGATGCGTTGCTCTGCAGCGTCTGGTCCGCTCTTTCTAACTGTGCCCATGGGGCACGTCCCCCACACCCTCCCGTGATGAGCAGCCGCCTTGCCTCCTGCTCTCTGCCCCGGGCCACCATGCCCTCCTTTTTCCTGTCTCTTCAGGGCCCCGTGTGAGATTTTCTCTGGGATACATAACAGAAGCATTTCTAGTTGTTTATCAAGAAGTTCGAGGTAATAATAAACTCCCCGAAGAGGCTCCAGTCCTTTTGAAGGAAGGTTTCATGGATAAGCAGATAGAAAGAGACTAGGGAAGATTAAATGATAAAGGTGAAAATGGCTTGAGATGGGTCATGTCATCGAGAATTATAAAGTATTAGAAGAGATGCACTGGAGTCTCACTGAGCTTTGTTGCCCAGGGTTCAATTAATTAACGAAGAATGAGGCAATTCAGGTGATGGGAAGCCAAGCCAGGTTATGATGGATGGTCTATATTCCACATTTCCTCCAGGTCCCCACTGCTCTCCTCTGTCACCAAGGTTAAGGGGGTGATGTTGGTTTCCCAGAGTCAGCTGTAGGGGTGGGGGGGTTGAGTTTCTTCTGCAGTACCCACCGTCATTTACTAAGCTCTGATTCTACAGTGTCTACCTTCAGCTACCTGTTTTAGGAAAACTTCACCAAGTGTGTATCATTATGCCCATCATGTGGGTGAGCTGAGCTGAGGCTCAGAGCAGTTAAATGACCTGCCCAGAGCCACCCTGGTACCGCGGAGCAAAGTCCGGGGTGGGCTCTGCCCACTGTGGCAGGCGCCTGGGGTTCTTTGTTCGAACCAGAACGGACCACCCAGTGGACTCTGGATTCCCCAAACTGGGACTGGGGATGCGGTCCTGCTCACATATTAATTTTCTCAGGGCAGGTATTTGTATTTTTTCTTTATTGTTTGGGAAATAGTTTGAGACTTCTAAAAAAGTTACAAAAGTTACAAGAATAGTATAAAAAATTCTCATCAATCTCCAAATTCTCCAAATGCTATTACGATGTTTGCTCCGTCTTCTCTGTATGTATAAGCCTATTATAATATTCTAGCCACTAAAGAGTAAGTTGCAGACAATATGTATCTTTACTTTTCTATACCTCAGTGTGAATTTCCTTAAAAAAAGGGGCACTCTTCTCTGTAATAACAGTACAATGGTCCAAATCGAGAAATTAACATAAATACAATCCTCTTCCTAATTTGCAGACCTTACTAAATTTTTTTTAAAATTTGTTTCTATTTTTGGTGGCACTGGGTCTTTGTTGCTACATGTGGGTTTTTTCTAGTTGTGATGAGCAGAGGTCGCTCTCTAGTTGCAGTGCATGGGCTCTCATTGCGGGGGCTTCTCGTGTTGTGGAGAACAGGCTCTAGGGCACACGGGCTTCAGTAGTTGTAGCTCTTGAACTCTGTAGGGTGTGGGCTCAGTAGATGTGTTGCATGGACTTAGTTGCCCCATGGCATTATCACCTTCCCTGACCAAGGATTGAACCCATGTCCCCTGCGTTGGCAGGCAAATTCTTAATCACTGACCACCAGGGAAGTCCCAACTTTACCGACGTTTCCTTATGACTCTAACAGTGTCTTCTGTAACGAAAGAAAAAACATTCAGGTGCCGGATCTGGGCTGGGAGAGGCGTGTGTGTCCAGGTGCTGAGTGAAGGCACTCCCTGTGCTTCTTCTCCTTTCTTCTTCCTTCTCTGCTTGAAAATTGAGACTCCCTGACTTTGCCTGGTCTGGTTTGAGCCTCAGTGACTGCTTTAAGCGTTGGGCATACCTCAGTATTAGACTGGGTGCTTCTCAAAAGTTCCTAGAATTCTTCTTGCTCCAGAACTGGCTTCTAGGCTCTGTGAACAAATGGGATCGTTCCAAGAAGGAGTGGCTAAGAACCTTGGACCATTTTCTTGTGCCTGAAATTCATGCCTTACCTTTTTCTTCAGGGTGACTTTCTAGTAAATTTTGAATTTTCATTCCAGATTTGCATTCTTTCTCTAGGGTTTTTACGGGCTGGAAGGACAAAGCTTGAGGTCGAATTTCAGATGTGGTGAGAGGTTGAAATGGGGACTGTCTGGGGGGGGGACACGGGAGACCACACAATGTCCTAGACACTGCCCCACCCACCCTACTGCCTCCTGGGGGGGGGTGATCGTCCTGTCCCTTCCCGGACCTGACTCCGTTGTCCATCCAGCCTTCCTTTTAGCTGTTTTTACCAAGGAACTTGGCTGAAGGTTAGAGAGTAGAGCATGAAGCATCATAAAGGTTATTGTGTTTCTTTGTCTTCCTAACCCTTTCCAAAGTTACATTCCATATAACACAGCCCTTTGGATTTTAAAGCATTCTGCACATGTCTTTTAAATCTGTGCCAGCACATTTAGGGGAAAAAAGGTGGAATTACATCCTCATCCAAAGCATCGTAGTTGCCTGCAGTTAAAACAGAATTCCAGGATCTCAAGCTAATGGAATGGAAGAACCTGGCGACCCCAGGAGTGTCATCTCAAAATGCATTTGTTAAGAACCTCAGGGCTCTGTGGGTTGATAGGGACTGTAGCAGCCTGACTCCTGCTGATAAAAACTTAATGGTTATATCCAAGGAGTGCCAGACTGGGTTGATGGAAATCAAAATCTCATTAAATCGAACCTCTATCAGGCTTTCCTCCAGAGCAGCGGTCCCCAGCCTTTTGGGCACCAGGAACCGACTTTGTGAAAGACACTTTTTCCATGGACCGGAAGTTGGGGGATGGTTTCCAGATGATTCAAGCGAATTCATTTATTACTCACTTTATTTCTAATCTAATGCCACGACTGATCTGACAGGAGGTACCAGTCTGTGGCCCAGAGGTTGGGGACCCCTGCTCTAGAGTTTCAAGGGGCATGGGGTGGGGGGTGGGGTGCAGATCTCTTGGCGCAGCCGATATCTGTAGACACTGTTCATGAAGTCTCTTTGCTTTCTGATCCCTTCTGCACTGATTTTTTTTTTTTTCCTTTCTGCCCCTCTTTGGAATCAAAACCAATCTGTGATCTCTCAGCATCTTCTATAGCTTCTCGTTGCATCTTCTGGGGAACCTGGTGGCTCTAGAGCCTTTGTCTGCAAATGTTGTTCCCTGACCTCAATTTCATTTCAAACAGAGCCACTGGACCAATGTGGAGAATTACTTGAGCTCTTCTCTGTGCCCACCTACACATTTCAGGCTCAGGTCCTGTCTCGATGTTACCTCTGAGATAATTCAGGGCTGAAATGCCTCATCTAACTTCTGCTTTTGGAGAGGTTTGTAAACAAACTTGGCTGCTTGGTCCAGGCTTATGTTCCCCGGTTCTCCTCTGTCCTGGGGACTGAATCTTCTCCAGCATTTTGATAGAGGCAGATGTGTGATGGGATGGGGCAGATGGGCATCTGATTTTCCGAGTCCAGATATGTGCCTCTGATTTTCTGTGGTGTGACAACTCAGGGCTGCACCAGAGCTAGAGACAGCTGGGCTGCTTGGGAGTCTGTGCTGGAGGGGGATTCCAGATTTTAAAGTGATCTGGGGGGACAGAGCAGTCTGCTGCCTGTGCTTCTGGGGAGTTCCTCACCTGATCAGGGAACAATATTCAAAGGCAGCACAGACACCTGTGATCAGACCAGCATGTTCTAGTGCACTGTGAGAGCTGGCTACCAACTTATGGTGGGTGCAGGACATGCTGGGAGAGAACGCTGGGGTTAGAGCTGCTGGAGTGGGGTGGCAGAGGAATCCCCATGGATAATGCTCGTGCCCTTGGACATGAATCAGGGCTAGAGACCAAGACACATGTGATTGAAGAGAGGGGAACTGGAGCAGAGTTTAATATGCACTTCTTAACTTGCCCTTCCAGTAACTTTTCATTCTCTTTTAAGATTTGTAAGGATTGTCGGTTAATAAGCCAGTTGCATTGGTTCCTGCTATTGGGGGGTTTTGGCCAAAAGGGTCAAATAGATGAGACTTTTTCTTTTGCCCGTACCACACAGCATGTGGGATCCAGTTCCCTCATCAGGGATTGAACTCAGGCCTCCTGTATTGAAAGTCTGGAGTCTTAACCACTGGACCATCAGGAAAGTCCTGGTGAGACTACTGTAGGGTCTTTTCTGGGCTTTTCCCACTTGTTGACTTCTTCCTCCTGTTCTGCTTCACTTTTCCCCAGAAACATCTTCAGATTCTCAATCTTCTTCCCTTTTCCCCACTCAGACCGCTTTTTCCCCTCTGCCCCTACAATGTCTATCTTTTCTCTTTCTCTATCCTTCTTTCCTGACACCCAGTGCTTCTGGTGGCAGTGCATCCCATTTAAGTCACCTTCCCTTATTTTGTGATTAAAAGTCAAGATAAAAATGTGATGATCCCTTCAGTAAGCAGCGTATTGGGAAATACTACCATTGCAGAATATTTCCTATGGGTAGTTTTATTTATTTACTTTTTTATAGAAGTCAAACAGATTGATTGGCACTTACTCCATAAAGAAAGCTGTCAGATCCTACCATACCAGCTTTTCATCGTAAATACACCCTATGTTTTCCCCCACGCTTGTAAATGTCAGTCTTATTTGGGGAAAGCCCTCTCAGATTGACTGCACCCCGGAGGCGGGAATTCACTGTGTTACAGGAACAGTGGGGGGCCTTCCAGTGCCTCCCCTGTCACTGGCCTCTGTCTGGGCAAAGGCCTCACAGCGCTGGTGTGGGTACTGCAGCCTCCAGCGCTCCAGCAAGGGGTAAGCTGAGGCCAAGCGCAGAATCAGACAGTCCCACAGTCAAAGCTTTAAGCCCGTGGTTAAATCTTCTGTAGCTTTCTTTCTGCTTCTGGTTGGTTAAGAGAACCAGCAAGTCCCCCACCCCCGCCTCCTTTTTCTTGGGTTTCTTGTGTCTACTAAGGCGTGTTGTGTGAGGAGCTACAGGCATGCATCAAAACCTGCTGTAAGCACTGGTTTGCACATTGGTGAACACCTGACCCATTGCCTTCCTCTCTCTCCCATTCCATCACCTCTGATGGTCTGCCACTCAGGAGCTTTAGGGTGGACTTGAAATTGAGAGGTAATTGACATACAACCACTAGACTAAGGTCAGCAGCCACCTGGTAAAGTTAGATCCTGGTTTTCTTTGCATTTGTACTTGCTGGTATGTCTGTGATCATCTTTCTATCATAGACCTTCTGAGTCACTTTCTATAGGTTTTCTCACCTGTCCAACACATCCTAGTAACACACACCACGAGCCTTTGTGCCACTAAGAAAAGGTGCCAGTTAAACTATGACACATGGTTGAGCATGAGATGGACTCCAATTTCAGAGACATTAAAATGTGAAAATTGGTGTGTCTTTGGATTAATGAAATCTGGTTTAGACTTGTGTTTTGTTTTATGACACAACCTTGAAAATTGATCTTTCAAACACATCATGCAAGCCAGTTATTTTTTTTTCCTTACACTGCTGCTTGTTTTTCTGTTAGTCTCCATTACGCTTTGTTTCTCTGTTCCTATGCTGCTTTTCTTGTTTCCTCTCATTTTGCTGCACAGATTGTGTTTCCTTTTCTTTAGCTAAGTTTTGGGGGAAAATATGTATATAAATTTGGAGAAGGCAATGGCAACCCACTCCAGTACTCTTGCCTGGGAAATCCCATGGATGGAGGAGCCTGGTAGGCTGCAGTCCATGGGGTCACTGAGGGTCGGACACGACTGAGCAACTTCACTTTCACTTTTCACTTTCATGCATTGGAGAAGGAAATGGCAACCCACTCCAGTGTTCTTGCCTGGAGAATCCCAGGGACGGGGGAGCCTGATGGGCTGCCGTCTATGGGGTCGCACAGAGTCGGACACGACTGAAGTGACTTAGCAGTAGCATGTATATAAATTATAGTAGTGGTTACACTGCAGTCTTCATAAAGATTCATTGACTTGTATTATTGTAATTGTCAAAATCAAGAATGACACATTGTATAGAGTGATGAAGACTCAGATTTCCTTCCTGATTTTTGATTATAATGTGGGAGATATTATCAATATTTTAATATTAATACTTAATAATGTGTAATAATGAATCAGGTCAGATCAGTCGCTCAGTCATGTCCAACTCTTTCCGACTCCATGAATCGCAGCATGCCAGACCTCCCTGTCCATCACTGACTCCCGGAGTTCACTCAGACTCACATCCATCGAGTCAGTGATGCCTTCTAGCCATCTCATCCTCCGTCGTCCCCTTCTTCTCCTGCCCCCAATCCCTCCCAGCATCAGGGTCTTTTCCAGTGAGTCAACTCTTCACATGAGGTGGCCAAAGTACCAGAGTTTCAGCTTCAGCATCATTCCTTCCGGAGAAATCCCAGGGCTGATCTCCTTCAGAATGGACTGGTTGAATTTCCTTGCAGTCCAAGGGACTCTCAAGAGTCTTCTCCAACACCACAGTTCAAAAGCATCAATTCTTCGGCGCTCAGCCTTCTTCACAGTCCAACTCTCACATCCATACATGACCACAGGAAAGACCATAGCCTTGACTAGGAGAACCTTTGTTGGCAAAGTGATGTCTCTGCTTTTGAATATGCTATCTAGGTTGGTCATAACTTTCCTTCCAAGGAGTAAGCGTCTTTGAATTTCATGGCTGCAGTCACCATCTGCAGTGATTTTGGAGCCCCCCAAAAATAGAGTCTGACACTGTTTCCACTGTTTCCCCATCTATTTCCCATGAAGTGATGGGACCAGATGCCATGATCTTCGTTTTCTGAATGTTGAGCTTTAAGCCAACCTTTTCACTCTCCTCTTTCACCTTCATCAAGAGACTTTTGAGTTCCTCTTCACTTTCTGCCATAAGGGTGGTGTCATCTGCATATCTGAGGTGATTGATATTTCTCCCAGCAATCTTGATTCCAGCTTGTGCTTCTTCCAGTCCAGCGTTTCTCATGATGTACTCTCCATATAAGTTAAATAAACAGGGTGACAATATACAGCCTTGACGTACTCCTTTTCCTATTTGGAACCAGTCTGTTGTTCCATATCCAGTTCTAACTGTTGCTTCCTGACAAATCTCTTTAAAAGAATTTTGACTTAATAGTCAGTGGTGTTTCATGTTTTCAAAAAGTATTTAAATTAAATTTCAGGGCTAGGACAGGGTGTGATGAGTGGAACAGCTACTGTGAGCACAAATTTAACGGTACCAACGTCATTGAGATAAATGATGTTTTAATGCAATATCTTTAAACCAAAATTAATGCAAAAAAATCCAGGATTAACAAAATATCAAAATCTTAAAGACAGGACTTGACTGGGAGAGGCAACTGAGTCCTTTAAGACATTTTTTTGTTTTGACACTAATTTTGATTTAAACAACATTGCATGAACGTGACATTTATCTTGATGACTGAGTGTCTTGGTGCCTGTTTAAATTTTACCCAGAGGCGAGTGCCTTTTCCCTCTCGAGCCCCAGCCCTGCTCAGCCTTGCATTCAGCTGGGTTCATCGCTCACTGCCGCTCCTTTCACGCAGCTTCTCTAGTCTTGAGTTCTTTATCCTGGTGCTTTTCTTCATGTCTTGGGATATGTCCTCAAGTCATTTTTCCCCCAGAAAATTGGATATTTTCTGAGTCCCTGCAGTGGTACTCAGAAGGCATAGAGGGTAGAGTTTGAGAGTCTGGGCTCTGGGCACAGCTGGCCTGGGTATTCATCTGCCATTTACCCCTGACACTTACTGGCTCTGCATGCCTTTTTGTTTATCTGTCAAGAGGTAGGTCCTAGGACTTACCTTATGGGTCGTCATTAGAATTAGATGAGTAACACACAAAAATTCCATATGATAGGGACTTGCCTGGTGGTCTAGCGGTTAAGACTCTTTGTTCCCAGTGCGGGGGCCCAGGGTTGATCCCTGACTGGGGAACTAGATTCAGTATGCTGCCACTGGGAGTTTGCCTGCCACAACTAAAGATGCTGCAAATAAAAAAGGAAGAAGAAGATCCTGCATGTCACAAATAAGACCTGGCCCAGCCAAATAAGTAAATATTAAATAATAAGTTTCAAAAGAAATTTTTTGTATAGTAGTCCTTGGCACCTAGCAAGAGCTCAACAAGTGCTGACTGTTTCCAGCAGAGGAAAGATAATTTGTCCAAAGACAAGCATTATCTTTCTAGCTCCCCACCCACCCGGAAATATGTAGATATTCATTTACATTCTTCTCTTCATCTGTCATCTTTTGGCATTTAGTGTTGTGGCAAAAGCCAAGACTAGCTTGATTTTTTTTTTCCCCCGCTTTAAGGCAAGTCTAACTGTTCTGCCTAAGTGAATGGAAAATTTTTCCTCTTGATTTTTTTTTTAATTAAAAAGTGTTGCCAAACTTCATGAGCCAGGCATTCACTAAACTCTATTTTTGTGTGTGTTTGACATTTCAGTAAGAAAAAAACCTAAGAAAATATTGAAAGCTGTGTCTAGATATGAGTCCTTTCCGATTGGTTTTGCTAGACTGTGGTGGGCTGTTTTCACAGGACCCATAATCCACTCTTCAGCTGGGCTGTGTTTCTTCTGTTACTGTTTAGTGTTTTTGTTCCATTTGTCCCACTGATCTCTTTCAACTTAAAGGTCTCTTCTGTGTATCTTCTGTCTTTAAACAATTTTTATTATTATTATTTATTTTGGTCTGCACTCGGTCTTCATCGCTGTGCACGGGCTTTCTCTAGTTGCAGTGAGTGGGGGCCGGTCTCTAGCTGTGGTTTGCAGGCTTCTCACTGTGGCGGTGTCTCCTGTTGCAGAGTATGGGCTCTGGAGCACTGGCTCAGTAGCTGCGGTGCATGGTCTTCGTTGCTCCATGGCATGTGGAATCGAACACATGACCCCTACGTTGGTAGATGGCTTCTTAATCTCTGGACCACCAGGGAAGCCTTGAATCTTCTGTCTTATTGCCGACCCTTGTGCCCTTGGCAGATGCTCACTAGTAGGACTTCATCTTGATACACTACTTACTTGACTTTCTACATTGTTGACTCAGTTTTAACCTTGTTTCAAAATTCTGATAATTAAGCCAACATTATGGCTTCATTTCCTCATAATAATTCCTTCCTGCCTCCATCTCTTTCTTCACCTCAGCCTGTTTTCTTCTTCTGGTTCTGTGTTCTTATTTCATAGTAGTTACTTTATTTTGTATTGTTTCAAGGATACACCTCTCCTGACGTTTTCTCGGACACCTTACCAATAGAGTAAATTTCAGAGATATATTGTGCCTCTCAGCCTTCTGAGTATCCTTCTCAGAATACTGTTTCTTTTCTCAAGCAGTGTTCAGTTCAGTCGCTCAGTCGTGTCCGACTCTTTGCGACCCCGTGAATCGCAGCACGCCAGGCCTCCCTGTCCATCACCAAGTCCTTTAAAAACAAACAAACAAAAAAAAACAGTGGAAATTTTAGGATTAGCCAGCTGCACTCAGTTTAGATGATCCCAATGTTATTGGCAGCATCCAAAGCATCAGAGTCAGGAGCCAATTGGACGTATGCCTTCTTCCCTCCGTCAGGCCTGATGAGGGTGTAGACCTTGGCCATGTTGATGTCATAGAATGCCTTCGCAGCCTGTTTAATCTGGTCCTTGTTGACCTTGACGTCCACAGTGGACACCAGTTGTGTTGTGTCTTCTGTTTTCGTGGCTGACTTGCTGGCTGAGGGGGAGCTTGATGGCGTAGTGGTCAGCCATGTCTCCCCAGAGGCACTCTTCTGAGGATATTTGGGCTCCCTCCTGAGCCCCAGTGTTTGGGCCACTGGAAGATGAGTAATATATGGATCATCTTCTTTTTTCATTTTACGGCTGTGGACGCCTTTCAATGCTGCTTCCTTGGCCTTCAAGGTCTTTGCTTTGGCTTCCACTTTGTGAAGGGCTGGGGCTGAGAGGAAGAAGGAAAATGAGGGTGCAGGGGCCCCCACTACCCATCTTCAGCGCAGAATTGATCAATTTATACAGCCTTTTTCATTCACTGTGTTAGAATTTCCCTCCTTTATCCTTGCACAATGTAGGCCTATCCAGACTCCCAAACCAGTGACTGGGGATCAGAGCAGCTGGACTGGGCTGAGGTGGGCTTCTCACCTGTCCTCAGGCACTGGGCTTTAATGCTCGGAATCTGTAGAATATACAAAAAACTACATTTCCCAGCATGCATTGCCACCTCCCTTCCTGTCCTGGTCTTTGCTGAGTTTTTAGGGAGAAGAGGAAGGCAGACAGTAAACGAATGAACAGAGTGAGTTCAGTTCAGTCGCTCGGTCATGTCCAACTCTTTGTGACCCCATGGATTGCAGCATGCACGGCCATTGCCTGGAGCTTGCTCAAACTCATGTCCATCGAGTTGGTGAGACCCTCCGACCATCTCATCCTCTGTTGTCCCCTTCTCTTCCTGCCTTCCATCTTTCCCAGCATCAGGGTCTTTTCCATGGAGTCAGTTTTTTGCATCAGGTGGCCAGAGGATTGGAGAGTGAGTTCAGATAACACTGAGAGCCGGAAGACAGTAAAACAATTACTGGGATGGAGGGGAGCCTGCGGCGTGCTGTCTTGGGCAGCATGGTCCTGGGCAGGGGGCCTCTCTGAGTGAGTGATGGCTGAGTTGATCCCTGGATTCATGTGGGAGACCTCTTCCACCAGGTAGATGAATGAAGGATGTCAGTCTTAGCAGGGAAATAGTGCCCACCAAGACTCTCATTACTATGACGAGCTTGAAAAAACATAGCCTTGCTTGGGCATTGTGAGCAGCAGGGGGGAAGAGCAGATGGCGGGCAGCATCTGAGCACTGAAGGGCGACTGAGTTCTCGTTCACGTGAGGCAGTCTGCGTGAGCCAGCCTTCCCTTACTCACTCCTGCTCTCAGGCTGAGGACGGAATCCCCAGGTTCAGCTGAGTGTGAGGCCAGTTCTTTTTCTATGGCAGGACTGCAGTGGAGTATAGAAATCTGCCTCTGGTTATTTCCTGTCCCCTTAGGCAGCATATACAACTATTCTACAGTAACCCATGACTCTTAGGAAGCTCGGGGATACCCTGGTGGCTCAGTGCTTAAGGAACCCGCCTGCCAGTGCAGGAGCCACAGGAAACCCGGGTTCCATCCCTGGGTCAGGAAAACCCCCGGAGGAGGGCATGGCAACCCACTCCAGTATTCTTGCCTGGAGAATCCCAGGGACAGAGGAGCCTGGCAGTCTACAGTCCGTGGGGTCGCAAAGAGGCACAACTGAGCATGCATGCTTACAAAGGTTAGTATTAGAGTTAGAAAGGTTTTCTTGTTGTTCTCAAGGATCTAGGGAAGATTAGAAAAATGCTTTATAGGGAATTCCCTGGCAGTCCAGTGGTTAGGACTCTTGATTCTGCTGCTGGAGGCCTGGGTTCAATCCCTGATAATGGCACTAAGATCCTGCCAGCCACGTGTCATGGCCAAATAGAGAGAGAAAGAAAATAAACGTTTTATAAACACGAGTCTGGTAACCCCAGAAGTGTTTTTTGCTCTAATGGCATGACCACATCTGTCTTCAGTGATGTGGCTTCTTGACTGCTGCCACCCTGGCTGCGTCTAACGGCTGTGGGCTTGTGACGTCATCACACTGCAGATGTCTTTTCTCAGCTCTGGTCATCAGATTGCACTCAAACTGCATTTTGAGCAGCCTGTGTCTGATAAACTTCTATGTTGTTTTTATTTTTTGCCCATGTCGTGCAGGATCTTTCCTGACCAGGGATCGAACTTATGCCCCCTGCTTTGGGAACTACAGGACCGCCAGGGGGTCCTCGACTTTTGTTTTTTTATTGTAAATATTTTAAAACAGATTAAAAAAAAAATAATAAAAACACCCTTAAGGAGATGTGGCAAACTTGTTTTTGTCCAAGAATAGGGAGAGACACAGCCTATGGTGATTCTGATATGGCCATTATCCAGAGACCCGTTTATGAATAGATGATCGGAATCTACACTTCAGTCCACTGAATCAACTGAAATCCACCGCTGTCCACTTAAAGCTGGGCCCACTTCACGTTGGGCTTCTTATCTAGTGTGATTCCTCTTGAGCTCTAAATGTTGGATTTGGAAAATGCTTGGCATCATCCTCGGTCTTTATTTCAGAAAGCATCCTGGGATGGCACGGGCCCAAGTCGCACTCCACAGAGCAGCTGAAAAATGGGACACTTGGCTCGTTGCCATCAGCCAGCGCCAGCATCACCTGGGCCATTTTACCCAACTCCACGGAGGACGAGCAAGCCTTCCCGCCAGAGCCAGAGCCAGAGCCAGAGGTGAGCCGCCTGTCCTCTCTAGCACCGCGTATGGCTTGTGTTAGTGCTTGCTGGGAAAGAGAGTAATTATATTTGTAACTTGCTCATCTCAGGATTTTAAGAGGAGACCAATGATAAAATGGAAGCATCCCTCGGGGAGACAAAATCACCCCTGAGCACGCCTGTTCTGCCTGGCAGCTGCCGTGGGCGAATCATGATGCAACCGCTGGGGAATCTCCTATTTTCATTGAAACGGAAGTTATTTTCATATTGAGCAGGAGAGATTCTAATGCACCCACTGACGTGACGCCTGTTGACACGATGGGAGCAGTTACAATATATTATATCACTCCCCTAAAATAGCAGCTTCTTTGTATTGGTTGTGCTAATCCCATGAGCACCTGCCTCCCACGCTCACTCCCCGCATGCTACAGAACCGGGCGAGCCCACGGGCAGTGGCTGGGGCTCTTGCAGGCGCTGCACTGCAGCCCAGGTCCGGGGATGAGCAGCTCTGTCGACCTTAGCAGCTAGCCAGACCCCCACAGGCTCCCCGGGCCCTGTCATCTGCCTGCATGATGCTCCTTGACCGACAGCACCTCTGAGTGGCAGCTGGAGAGATGCCAATGCAGCCTGCCTTTGGTTCATTTCTCCCGTGTCACGAGTGAATTTCTGTTTTCCCTGTTTCTTTGCATGCATGTTTCCTGTTGACGTGATCTCGTGAACTGGGCTGGGACCTACTGTAACCACATGTTAGAAGTGGTTCTTCATTTCAGTTGAAATCACTTTGGCTACAGAATTGTAGAACAAGATCTATTTTGTAAGGGTGCAAGCCCCAAAGCAGCGTCTTGGATCAGATGGTCTTGGTTCCCCATTGGCATTTTTCTCCCAGCTTCACGTGGTTCTTTTCTCCGAGGGCGACTAAAGGGCCTCGGTCTTCCAGAGGCAGGGTTAGCCTGCCCACAAAGTATTTCATCAGCATCTGTAAGGTGACTTCACAGAGTATGAGGTGATAGGGGATGTGAGATTTTGAAAGGCCTTTGCCTCTGGCCATGCACCGAGTTTCAGGTGGGGAACACTTGCAGCTGACATGTAGTTGCCTTGAAAGGTAAGTTGGCAACGGAGAGGATGATCGGAGCTTGGCGTTGGGTAGGTCTTTTGAGAGCCTTGGGTGGGGTCATGTTTGAGGAGGGGTACTTCGCTGCTAAGGGGCTGAGAACTCCAGTCCCTTCCATTCCATTGGGAAAGCAGCTTTGGGACTTCACACCATAATACACATACTTAAAACTTGCTCTAGAAAGAAATGAAGAGAGAAATTCTTAGATCTTCAGAAATAATTGTTTAAATCCTGTGCACGGCAGCATCACGGAAACCCTAGCAGAGACTGTCATCTAATAAGCTTTAAAAAAAAAATATTTATTTTTTGAAGTCTAGTTAATTTATAGTGTGTTAATTTGTGCTGTACAGCAAAGTGATTCAGTTATACCTAATTCTTTTTTAAAATATTCTTTTCCATTAGTTTATCACAGGATGTTGAATATATCGGTAGTCCCTTGGGCTATACAGTGGGATCTTGTTGGTTATCCATTCCATAAGGCAGTTTGCATCTGCTAACCCCAGCCTCCTAATCTCTCATCCACAGTCCCCCCGCCTTGCCAACTACAAGTCTCTTCTCTGTGTCCATGAGTCTGTCTGTGATAGGTTCATTTGTATAATATTTTACATTCCACAGGTAGGTGATAGCATATGCTGTTTGTCTTTCTCCTTTTGACTTATTTCACTTAATGTAATAATCTCTAGTTGTGTGTGTATATATATAATTATAATTATATATATAATGGAATGCTACTCAGCCTTAAAGAATGAGCAACATGGATGCAGCTAGAGATTATTACACACACACACGTGTGTGTGTGGTGTGTGTATTCTTTCTGCGTTCATCTGTCAATGGGTATTTAGGCTGTTTCCATGGACACTTGGGTGCAGGTATTTGAATTAGAGCCGTGTCTGGATATATGCCCAGGAGTGAGAGAGCTGGATCATGTGGTAATTCTGCGTTTAGTTTTTTTTTTTGAGGAACCTCTGTAGTGTTTTCCACTGTGACTGCACCAGCGTACATTCCAAACAACAGTGTAGGAGGGTTCCCTTTTCTCTGCATCTTCTCTAGCATTTGTTACTTGTAGATTTTTTAAAGATAGCCATTGTGACTAGTGTGAGGTGGTACTTCATGGTAGTTTTGATTTGCATTTCTTTAATCATTAGCTTACTCCTTGGAAGGAAAGTTATGACCAGCCTAGACAGCATATTCAAAAGCAGAGACATTACTTTGTCAATAAAGGTCCGTCTCGTCAAGGCTATGGTTTTTCCAGTCGTCATATATGGATGTGAGAAAGCTGAGCACCGAAGAATTGATGCTTTTGAACGGTGGTGTTGGAGAGTCCCTTGGACTGCAAGGAGATCCAACCAGTCCATCCTAAAGGAGATCAGTCCTGGGTGTTCATTGGAAGGACTGATGCTGAAGCTGAAACTCCAATACTTTGGCCACGTCATGCGAAGAGTTGACTCATCTGAAAAGACCCTGATGCTGGGAAAGATTGAGGGCAGGAGGAGAAGGGGACGACAGAGGATGAGATGGTTGGATGGCATCACCGACTCAGTGGACATGAGTTTGGGTGAACTCCATGAGTTGGTGATTTACAGGGAGGCCTGGCATCCATGGGGTTGCCAAGAGTCAGATATGACCGAGAGACTGAACTGAACTGAATAATTAGTGACCTTGAGCATCTGTTCATGTTCCTGTTGGCCATCTCTGTGTTCTAGGAGAAATGTCTGTTTAGTACCCTAATAAGCTGACTACCAGGGCTGCTGGTATTCCGCATTCTGAGTTCTTCGCTGTATCTGTACTGCTTTCCCATGGGTTCTTCCTATAACTCCAAAGTTTGAGAGATCTGGTTTTTTGTTTTTTGTTTTTTTTTTTTTTAAAACATAAAGTTATTGCTCACTTTGCTTTCCGGTCAGTAGCACAGGCAGATGATAGTATATCATTATCCATATGAAGTAACTAGCTCTGAAGTTCAGCTTAAAGATACCTTGAAGGAGAAGCACTAAGGTGAGCTTTTCCCCCTGAAGTTAGGGACAGTCATTAATTTCTTGTTGTCAGTTTTGCCCTTATTCCTTTTGTGGGCCCAGTAGGAGATACTGCCTGGTAATCCCTTACGGCAGGCAGGACTTATGGCTTGTGATGTGGGTGTGATGGTTTTCTGAGAAGGAAGGATTAAGAGTTCTTTTGCAAAGCCTTCCCTCTTTTTTTCCAGTGACACCGCTAGCAGATGATTTTTGCAACCCAAATAGCTAGTGTTGGTTGGACGCTATTTTTATTTTAGGCTGTTGTGCTTTGTCTTTTGTTGTTGTTGTTGTTGTAAGAATTGAAGAAGCTAGCATCAGCCACCCAATAGTTTTCTTGTCAGAAAAAGGAGAATGTTTTCATTGTCTCCCTTTTGTATAATTTTAGAGAAACAACCCCAGAAGAAGTGAAGTGAAATTCCTGAAGGCTAAAAAGTTCCTTATGAGAATGTTCCTTATCCCTTATGATATTGAGAATATAGTTACTAAGTGGGTGGTCATTGGGAGAGTAGAAATTGTAGCTATTGTGATGCTTTAGACAAATATGTTCTTCTGGCTTATTGTTGTGATCATTTTAGGTCTTTAGGAGCGTAAATTAGGATATAAACACTCCGATGTATATTTATGGTGTTTGTTTTATTATTTTTGGGCCATATTGTATGGCACTCGGGATCTTTATTCCCTCACCAGGGGTTGAACCCATGCCCTCTGGAGTGTAAGTGCAGGATCTCTGGACCTCCAGGAAAGTCCCTGTTCATGTCTTTTTATTGCCATCAAGCAATTAACTCAATCCAATTCCCATCAGACACAGACTGGGCATCCTCCAAGTCAACTCAGTTCTGATGCTATCCACCTGGAGGGGGCACCAGATCGCAGAGGGGAAGGGCTCAGACTGCAAGACTGAGCCCTGCCTTCCACCAGATGCCAGTCACAAGTCCAGGTTGTCACCTGTGCTTCTGACCAACTGGCTATGGATTGGAGAGTCCTGTCCTTCTCTCAGGTGTGATTAATTTGCTAGAGTGGCTCACAGAACTCAGAGAAACATTTACCAGTTTCCTACAGAAGGATGTCATTCAGAAACGGAAGGAAGAAAAGCTCAGGGCAAGGTCTGTAGGGAGGAGCTTGGAGCTTTGCTGACCCCTCTGAGTATACCTCCGCCTCCCTGCACCCCACCTATTCACCAACCAGGATGTTCTCTGAACCCTGTTCTTTAGGGGTTTTATGGAGGTCTCATTGCACAGGCAAGAGTAAAGAAATCCTTGGCCGCTGAAGATTCTCCAGTGATTAAAGCACCTCCAGCTCCTCTCCCCTCCCCAGAGACAAGGGAGTGGGACTGGAAACTCCAGCCCTCTCGTCACAGGGCATCAGCTCCACCGACAACCATCTCCCAGCCTTAGGTGGCCAGGGGCTTGCAAAAGTCACTCACTAACGTAACAAGTGACACATTTAAAGCTCTCATTTCTTAGGAAATCCTGAGGGTTTGAGGAACTCTGTGCCAGAAATAGAGACAAAAAGCAAATGTACATTTCTTACCCTAAATCACAATTTCACACTCCCCTCCCCTAGTTCTGGCTTACCATAAAACAACTTACACGTATCTGGAAAATGAATGCATTTTCAAGCTCAGTCTGTTTCATTCTCAATAGAACAGAACTCAGAAAGCAGTGTGTATTTAATAACATGAGTTACAAGAAAGTCGTGGTTGGCCCTGTTATCAAATGCAGTGATCTCAAAATTTTATTCTGCTGGGGCTGGAACTAACTAAATGTGAAAATGAAATTCTCTCACATAATGAAGCAAGTTAGGATCTTGGTTTCCCCTGTTAGTAGAACGATAATTCAACTCTCCTAACGTGTATGAAATGTTAAGTTTAGACAGAAAAAGGTTTTGGTTGTGCTTTCTTTGTCGAAGTACAGCTTGTTTTGGGACAGGAGAAGGGGGAGATGTTGGGGCTGGTGCCCTTGACTTTTATCCACCCTCTGGAGCGAAAACCCACCAGCTCAAGTCCAGGTCCCTAGGTCCTTTGCTTTTTCACAGTAAGTCCTCTAAACACATGACAGTTTCCTCAGTGCATTTGTGTGACAGTTGGAAGCTGAGATGGGGCGCATATTCCTTCTGCTGATGTAACTGGTGGACAGGGTCATGAAGGGATGTGTTCAGAGGCAGGTGCGGTGGCAGAGCTCTGTTCAGTCCCCCTGCACCGGCGGGAGAGGCTGCTGAAGCCACAGCAGCAGCAGCAGCATCCAGATGCTGGGGTCAGGGCCACCTTCCGTGCTGGCTCTTGAGTTAAAAAGCCTAAGGGGGATTTATGTTCCTCCAGACCAGTGACACTGTACGTGCCCAATTCCCATATCACATCCCTTCCTGGTCAAAACATCTGAAGTGGTGTTTTCCATTCCCAGCACTGGATCTGGACTGGTCGGGCTGTTGTTGAAATAAGGAAGCAGAGGATGGCATGGAGGCAATCCTGGATGTTGACCCATCTTTCTAGAGCAGGGATCCCCAGCCCCTAGGATCTAGTGCCTGATGATCTGAGGTGGAGCTGATGTAATAATAATAGAAATGCAGTGCACAATAAATGTAGTGCTCTGGAATCGTCCTGAAACCATCTCCCACCCCCACCCCAATCTCCGGTCCATGGAAAAGTTGTCTATCACAGACCTGGCCCCTGGTGCCGAAAAGATTGGGGACCGCTGTTCTAGACAATATACCTGAGGGGCAAAACCCCTCATTTGTCCTAAAAGATTTATAGAGGTATAATTCATAAACAATAAAACTCACCCCTTTAAAAACACAGTTTTATCACTTCTGTCCTTTGATTGGTTACAGCAGTCCCATCACTTTTCAGGACTCCCCTGGGTTCCTGTATGTTCTCCTCTGGTCCCTGGTGAGTACTCATCTCTCTTCTTTCCACATAGTTTTGCCTTTTTCAGAACACCCATCTAAATGGGGTCATGCAGTCTGTGTTCATGAGTCTGGCTTCCTTTGTCGGGCATAACGTGTATTGTGTTAATCACTGGAGGTATGTGTTTGGTGCCCAGACATCTACCCCTGGCCTGGAGAGAAGCTGGAGTCTTCTCGTTAATCCCTCCACTGTGGCTTCCCAGTAGTGCTGGTGGTAAAGAACCCACCTGCCAATGCAGGAGACATAAAAGACTTGGGTTCAATCTCTGGGTCGGGAAGATCCTCTGGAGGAGGGCATGTGTTCTTCCCTGGGGAATCCCATGGACAGAGGAGCCTGGCGGGTCACAAAAAGTTGGACACGCCTGAATCGAGTTAGCACACATGCATGGGTATATGCAGCAGAAAGTCCTGATGCTGTGTCTCAGGAACATGCTGTCAGCTCCTGTCAACCCTGGGTTGACCGTTTCATTAGAACGCTTTGCTTGGTGAATCATCTGCATCTTGGTGGCAGCGCTGCCATCAAGAGACCTTATGCCCTGCATCCCCCAAGTCTAGCAGGTTCAGAAGGCTTCTCCTAATGTCCGTACTAAGGACTGGATCAGCATATAAATTAGTTAAGTGGGCTTTGGTTAGAAAATAGCAGAATTGAATTCTCAAGTGCTTATGTCATAATCCCTCCAATGGAGAGGATTGTCTTACCAATGAGGGCAAGATATAAAAGATTTAGCTGAATGTTGCCTCAAGAAGAATTTTCATGCCCTTGGTTGAATTGACATTTTTAGCCCAGAACTTTTGAACCACTCACTTAACATAGAAGGCTGTCAATTTTGAAATACTCTGAAATTCAAGTTGAAGCCTGGCGAGTCTAATCTCAAGCCATTTTGGTGATGTTTTACGCCTCACCTCCACAATGCATCAGTGTATAGGTATGTGTTGATTTGAGCATAAGGATAAGGCATGGGACGGTGATAGATTTTTCAAGGTAAGGTGGTATGCTATTTTGATCGTTTGGATGATTTTTGTAACTGAGTTATTATTTGTGGCTGTGCTGGCTCTTTGTTGCTGTACCCAGGCTCTCTCTAGTTGCGGTAACTAGGGGCTGCTCTCGGATGCAGGGGGCTGTGTGGGCTTCTCATCGCAGGAGCTGCTCTTGTTGCGGAGCATGGGCTCTAGAGTGCAGGCTTCAGTGGTTTCAGCTCACGGGCTCAGTTGCCTCGTGGCGTGTGGGATGTTCCCAGTCCAAGGATCGATCCTGTGTCCCCCGCACGAGTACACACATTCTTAACCACTGGACCATCAGGGAAGTCCTGGATAATTCTTTTAGCATAAACTTTCAACCTTGAAGATTTGTTCAAAATATTTGACACACATTTGTTTGTTATCAACTGTTTGACCAGGGAGTGAGACAGCTAACCCATCGTTACAATGGTGGAAAATTGCTTTTGTGATTTCCGTGATAGGTCCACAAAGTTTAATGGTTGCTCTGTAGGAAATGTTGTTGATCGTGTCCAGACTTTGCAACAAGAAGGTTCATGGGTGACGTGATTACCTGTTTTCTACCCCACTCTCCTTCCTTTGTCAGAGAGTTTAATTGCATCAAACTTTCCAGATCCTATAGAACACTTTTTTCCTCTGTGAGCCATGCCTTTGAATCCCTAAATCTTGGAATGTTCTTTAGGGGTCCAGTGGCTACTCCCCAGATTGGAGGGAGTGACTGGCTCGCCAAGAGTCACAGGACTGATGAGCAGTAAAGGCAAGGTAGAAGTCTGGACTTCTCTATCCCCAGCCAATGCCCTTTCCTATAGACCACACCATTTCCTGTGTCCAGAAGGACTCTTCAGCTGCAAATAACAGAGAACCCAATTAGAAGCTCAAGCAGTGACACCATTTAATTTTCGCACACAATTGGACTTCTGCCGATGGCGGTCATGGGTTTGTTTCGGTCACTCCTGATGCCCTTGAAGATACGGGCTTTTGAAATGGTATGCAGGTTCCTCGGAAACAAAAACTAGAACTGGAAGTACTGCCTGATCCAGCAATCCCACTGTGTGTCTTTATCCAGAAGCATTGCAATCAGGATCTTGAGATGTTTACACTCCAGTGTTCGTTTATTTCAGCTTTGTTCCTGAATAGCCACACAAGCTGGGAACAACCTAAGTGGATGAATGAACAGAGACAGTGTGGTGTGTGGATACGATGGGTTGTTAGCCTTAAAAAAGGGTCGAGCCTTCAGGACATTACGCTAAGTGAAATACGCCAGTCACAGAAGCACAGATACATGATTCCACTCATAGGAAGCATCTGAAGTTATCAGACGCATAGAAACAGGAAGTAGGATGATGGTGCTGGGGTAGAGGGCAATGAAGAGTGTTCTCTACTGAGTGGAGAGTTCCCGTTGTATGAGATGAAGGGTTTGGAGGGCCGCTTTGCAGGCATGTGCGTGTAACTAACACCGACCATACTGAACACTTCAGCATTTGTTATGAGAGTAGATCTTGTAAGTCCTTTATGATGTAAAACATCAGTTACCTCTCTTTTAAAAAAATAACCACAGGTTTCTTCCATTATTCTTGAGTTGGTTTTTCATCCCCGTGCTTGTCATGGTGGCGGTGTGCCAGCTACAGTCCCAAGCATCAGAAACCCATGGCATTCCTGTAGAATGTGGGACGAGACGAAGGCTTTCCCAGGATGCTCCATGAGGGAAGGGAAGGCCCCCCAGCCAGAACTAGATCTCCCCGGGGCCCCACCCAGGACCTATAACTCAAGCCTGGGAACTGGGTTTCCATGACTGCTTTAGAGTAATCGGTCACCCTCCCTGGCTGTGGAGGAGGGTGCTGAGTCACAGTGAATATTGAGTCCTAGGTGGCCCCACACTGGGTCCCCATTAGCAGGGGAGAAGTGGGGATAGCCTTGGGGTGTGGCTATAGTGTGACTGGACCCCCTAAACCTGCCCCAAGCAGGCTGTCTTCCTGCAGCGCTCATCTGCAGCTTCCACAAGACTTTTCCAGCCCTACCATTTCATCTCATGGGTTCTTTGATGGGTGAACATGAGTGAAAAATCCGTCTGCACTGTTCGTGTGCTGAGGGCGTCTCTCGCTGTCCTCGTCCCTGTCCCTTGCTCTCTCTAGGAGTCTGGATGCCCCAATAGAAAGTCCAGGGACTTCCCTGGAGGTCCAGTGGTTGAGACTTTGTGCTCCCAATGCAGGAGGTGTGGGTTCCATCCCTGGCCGTGAAACTGAGATCTCACCTGCCACGCAGCATGGCCAGAAACCTAAAAAAAAAAAAAAAAAAAGTAAGGCTGCTGTAATAAGAAATTCGTTAATGACAGTGTCCTGGCCTCCCTAAACAGAAGGCTTGCCTACTCATTAATCCACGTCTCGTGACTGGCCTTGACCTGTCCAACACCCACTAGATGGTGGTGGTGGTATGTGGAGCTCTTACTATGACCTTTTCAGAAGATCCATGCAGGGCATTCCAGTTTAGGTCCTGACATTATAGGAATGAGCAGTGGGTTTTAATCATCTGGATTTTTTCTTCTCCTCTTCTGGCTGTAGGTCTGCAGAGACAGCAGTCCATCCACTCTGCAAATGTAGAAGATACGCCTCCTAGTTACCAGACCCTCAGGACTTAGAAATCAGAAGGATCCAGCTTGTTGATTGTGTTGCAAATAGATCCTTCCCTCATAAGTTTGCTCTGTGTCCCAATATAGTAACATAGTAATTATTCATCTTCTTGGTTATTTGTTCATCAAACACTAATTAGCTACTATGTGGTGGACATTGAATGGAAGACTCCTTACTTTAGCAGATTTCATAGCTCAGTACTGTGAGCTAAGTCATACCCAGGTGGCCAACGCAGGAGACTTAAGAGGTGCAGGTTTGATCCCTGGGTGGGGAAGATCCCCTGGAGGAAGGCATGGCAACCCACTCCAGTATTCTTGCCTGGACAGTCCCACGGGCAGAGAAGCCTGGTGTGCTATGATCCATAGGGTTGCAAAGAGTTGGACATGACTGAAGTGACTTAGTACGCAGGAGCTAAATCATATACCAACCCTCCCTACAAGTTCATATGTTGAAGACCTAACCCCTAGTAGGACTGTATCTGAGAGTCCTTAGGAAGCAGTTAAGGTTCAATGAGGTCATGTGGGTGGAGCCCTAACTCAAGAGGACTCTCTCTGACTCTCCACCCTGGGAGGACGCAGTGGAAGGCAGCCGTCTGCAAACCAAGAAGAGAGCCCTCATCAGAACCCAGCCGTGCTGGCCTTGGACTTGGACTTCCAGCCTCTAGAACTGTGAGAAAATAAACTCCTATTGTTTAACCCAACCCAGTCTATGGACTTTTGTTTGCCCAAGCTAAGACACTCAGCTTATTAACTCCATGCTTTTCTCATAATAGTCACAATTATTTTTCTCTCTTTATACCTTGAGATTAGAAGCAGGAGAGATGGTTTTTAGCTCAGTGATGTTTCCAGGTTAGTTTGCCAACACTGTGGAGGTTCTGGGGTCTGGGGCTGTGGTCTGCCTGTGGCCCATAGCAGTTAAAATGACCATGTGTGAGCTGCATGGCATTTGGTGGTGCTCTCACAGGATCCGATTGCTGTTCCTCCCATGGCTGAGAGCTCCTGTCCGTAAAAAAAAAAAAAAATTTTTTCTGTCCTCTTAAGAATCAACAGCAAACATAACCGTCACATACAACTTAAGGTCTGTGTGCATCTTCCAAGGGCTTCTTGAACCTGGATTCTGGCTGCACTGATGAACTCTCAGAGGCTACAAGGTACAGCAGTGTCATTTCCTGAGCAGCTTTGGGGGGATTTTTTGTTGTTCCTCTCTTCATTCCTTGTCCTTTTTTCTCCTCTCCCTTCTAGTGAGTGATAATAAAGTTTTGTTTTCTTGGCTGGTGTTGCTTTCATAAGAGCAGGTGGAATACACTAGGAGGGCCCCAGCCACACCTCCTTAGGGGCTGCTAGGGTGTGTCTCGGGGCTTGAACCAGCAGGTGCAGCCCTGGAACAAGCTGGTTTGCGGCGAGCCTCCTTCCCCTCCCCTCCCCCGAGTCCACTGTGGCTTTGTGACATAAACACCCACCAGAGTGTTGGGGATGCAGCCGCTGTGGATTTGCCAGTTGTGAGCTGGAGCTATATGAAAAAAATCAGCACCAAGTGGTATAATCCCTTCTGTCTTGCAGCAGCCCCCAAAGGATTAAGGACTTTAAAACTGGTGAATGAAAAGGGCTTAGAATTGTGCAGCGTTTCGTGTGGGTCTACCCCCTTCTCCCCTCCCCCTTCTCCCTCTCCCCACCCCTCTCCTCCTCTCCACTGCCCCCTCCTCATGCCCCGCTTCTCCCCTCCCCCCTCCTCCTCTTTGCCTTCCTGCCAGTCCTGTGGCCGCAAAGAGGGAAAGCCTGACCTGAACCAGACGTGAAGAGTGGAAGTGAGTGTATGCAGGTGGTATGATTATTTTTAGCGTCCTGTTGTTTCGGATTTATTTATTCTCTTCCTAGCCAGGTGGCCCCAAATTTCACAACTCCCTCTGCTTTCCCCCTGGCCCGCCTTGCCCTGTGAAGTGCTACCAGCAGAAAGAAGCTCTTCACCGTCTGCCCGGCTTACATTTTTATTTGCCCACGATGAATAACTCTTCCCAGGGTGATTTATATGCCCTCTCTGATGATGTTCACTTTCCGGAGATGGGAAGTCAATGCTCAGAGATTTATGATCTTGGGAAAACAATGTTATGGAAGAAACAAGGAAAGTCTTTTCTCACATCCACTTCGGGCTCTGCCTGAATTAATCAATGAGTTCTTGGATCCCTTTTGCGATGTGAAATTGAGTTTTGTAGATGGATTATGGGGCCATGTGGCACGGGGACTGCCTCTGTGCTGTATTGTAATTCTAAATTCTAAATTTTTTGGTAATGATGAAAGATGAGCCACTCACCAGAGCAGAGATGCGATGATGTGTGTGTGTGCGAATGAAATTGTCTAAGTCCTGGTAGATTTCTCTCTCTGTGGATATAGGACTCAAACGACCGCCGCTCTGACACTTGATCCTACTTTACCAGTGGCTGTTTGGCTGTCTGTCCTGTTCCCAAGGCTCTCCTTGTCCCTGCAGATATTAGAGTAGCAGGGGTCAAGCAGGTGGGCTTTGTGAGGTGACAGGTGCAGTCAGGTGTGACGTGACACCTGGCCACCACCGTCTTCTTTCTCCTCTGGGAACAATTTGTAGTCCTCCCTTACCCAAAACCCTGACCCCACTTCTCTGCCGTTCTCCGACTGCAGCTGGCTCGTTAGACACTGGATGTCCCTCTGCCACTTGTGGTGCTCTCTATTGGCTACAGTAATCCCAGCCAGTGACCTCATCACTAATAAGAAGAGGGGCAGACACACAGCCATTTGGAGGAAAAAGAAACCGTAACTTTTTTGGAAATGAAGTTAAATCTGAGTGAGAATGCTGTATCAGTTGTTAAAGCCCTAGAACTGTCCTTCACATTGCCCCCAAATCTGTTTTCCTCGATCTTACCAGAATTGCTTTCCTTGAAAGAGAAGAAGCCATGTACGGAATTTGATTGCCTTTATGTAACGCTGCAAGGCATCAGATCTTACGGCGGATGTATGGTATTTAATCCACACTCTGAAAGAATTTTGTGGGTCATTCTGGAAGTGGACCCCACCATGAATGACATTATTTTTTGGAAAATGTGTTTCAGACCCCAGATGTCTTCTTTTCACTGGCTTGTGGACTAAAATGCAGGGCCAGCTTGTAGTTTTGTTTTTTAAAATTATATGACTGGGGGAAAAAACAACCCCTTTGGGGAACATGAGGTTTTCTTATAGTGACTGAAACCAGTTTCCTGTACTGAAGTGAGAAAAGAAATGCAAGGAAGAGAAAGGGACTGCTCTTAGGGTTACCTGCCTTTTTGTTTCATTATGGTGCATTTTTAGAGCTAAAAACTTTATTTAGAAGGAAATCTTATGTAGAAATTCCCAGAATGAGAAACTACCCACCCATGTTAGATGCTGTTTTGTGAAATCAGTGGGTCTTCACTGGAAGAGGGGAGAAGTGAGGTTAGATGTCATAATGGCTTCTTCCTGAGCCTTAAAAGAAGCCCTTTATAAAGCAGCAGCATGCCGATCTCACAGAAGCAGGCTCTTTGTTTATAAATTTTTTAGAACGCAGATTCCTGGAAGAAACAATCAGTAGAATATAAGAGCCAAAACAATAACTCCAGAAGGAGAGAGCCTGTTTTTGACAGCCTGGCTGTTGAGATGAATAAAAAGTGTTTCAGAGCTGCGGGAGTGTTTGGAGAGGTGAGGTTAGATGTTTGCATGCCTAGATCATAGGACCAAAGCGGGCACTCTGTCTTCTCTTGGGCATTCTGTTCTAGGGTCGCTGTCAGGTTGAGCCATTCCTTGGTGTGGAGGGTGGGTGTTAGCACAATGTGTCTTTAGGGTCCCCTCTGTGGAGGCTGGCAGAGTTGATTGGACCCCAGTCCATTTATTTACTGTTTTTGAGAACGTGGGCATGTCAGTGATCAGGGGTAACGATCGTAGTAATTTCCTGGTGGAAATGTCATGAGAACCAGTTGAGACCGTGCCTTGTCAGTGTTCAGCTCTGTCCCTCGCACTTAGTAGGTACTCACTAGTCTAAGTCAGTCCCTGTTCAGATTGTCTTTGACCTGCCTCTCTCATCCCTGGCTGTAGGTACAAGTTGAGAAACCCCTCCGAGCATTTGTTGTTAAGTGAGTTTGAGTTCTTCACATGAGATTCATTTCTCTCATGCCATTTTCCTAAAGAATAGTCTGGGTATAAATGATGACACTCCAGCACTCTTGCCTGGAAAATCCCATGGACAGAGGAGCCTGGTAGGCTGTGGTCCATGGGGTCGCTAAGAGTCGGAAACAACTGAGCAACTTCACTTTCACTTTGCACTTTCATGCATTGGAGAAGGAAATGGCAACCCACTCCAGTGTTCTTGCCTGGAGAATCCCAGGGACGGGGGAGCCTAATGGGCTGCCGTCTATGGGGTCTCACAGAGTTGTACACGACTGAAGCGACTTAGCAGCAGCAGCAAATGATGACAGATGTAAATACTATTTATATGGTGACCCTGATTTACAAAGGTCCTCCACTTATTCAAATATGACTTTTCCAGCTGATTGAAGAAATTATGAAGGCAGTTTTGTTGCAAGGCAGGCATCTTTCCAGGCTCCTCACTGAGGAAGTCCTAAAACCATCCATCCAACTGCAGAGTGGGCCCAGCTCCCTGGGCATCTGGAAGATGTGCTGACTTTCATACCCCAGCTTTGCTCAGCAGAGGACGTCCTGAGTGTAGAGAAATAAAGGAAATATTACAGGGACGGTATTAGTTTTGTGTTGCTGCTGTAACACATGGCCACAAACTTAACAGCTTGTAAAGCACAAATATATCATCTTAGAGTTCTGTAGGTTAGCAGTCTTACACAGGTCTTGGTGGAGTAAAATCCAGGTGTCAGCAGGATGGCATTCCTTTCTGAAGGGAGGCTCTGGGGTGAATCTGTTCCCTTGGCTTTTCCAGTTTCTAGAGGCTGCCTGCCTTGGCTTGTGGCCTCTTTCTCCCATCTTTTTGAAAAATGACTTTTTTCTTTGGCTGCACAGATTTTTCTCGCGTGGGGGCAGGCGGGGGCTACTGTCTAGTTCCGGCGTGTAGTCTCGGCAGTTGTGGCACTTGGGCTATGTTGCCCAGTGGTGTGTGAAATCTCCCAGACCAGAGATGGAACTCGTTTTCCCTGTATTGGCAGGTGGATTCTTATCCACTGTACCACCAGGGAAGTCCCCCTTCCTCTGTCTTCAGGGCCGGGGACCTTACATCTCTCTGACTCTGCTTCCATACTCCTGTTTCTCTTCCACTTCTAAGGATCCTTGTGACACTGGACCCACCCAGATAACGTAGGAGAATCTCCCTGCTTTCAGATCAGCTAATGAGCACTCTTTAATTCCCCACTGCCTAACAGCAATGACCTAGCACAGTTAATAACCTAACCGTCGAGTCCTGATTATTAGAATGGAACATCTTCGAGCCATTATTCAGTCCACACAGCAGGCAAGTTGGTTGGCAGTCACCAGATACATTAGACAAACCAAGGAAATGAAACTGGGGTCGACCTCTGGCTTGAAGGAGAGCCAGTGGTTAAATTGCTCCCTTTAAGGAGAGCAGTCAGCTCAGCTGGATGCACTATCAGGAGAAAAGTGACTGGCTTTGCTTTTTGTACACAGTGAAACTTTCCCAAAGTGGCTTTTCCCAGCCTGTCCCTGCTCCCCTCCCCCTGCTTGCACTGCTCCCAGGAGCCTCAGAATTAAGGCAGGTGTGACCCATGAGGTCATCTGTGACAGTTCACGCAGTTCAGAGCTGGTCAGTGGGAGGAGGAGGAGGACCTGAAAAGTTACTGTGAGACAACATAATTGTTCCATAAATATAGCATAGGATTTGTAGGAAGTTGGAAATGCCCACTATTCCTTCCAACGCGACCACCTACAAGGAGCTGCTGTCTCTCTCTCTTCTGGGGACTCTTTGCAGAGCAAACATACATACTTTAAACAGTTTTTACAGCAGTGGAATCACACTATAGATAACGCGGCTCTTTCATTTTTCACAATAGACCATAGGTATATTGTTTGCATTCCTTTTAACAGTCGCAAAGCATTCAAGTCTGTGTCTCATAATTCATGGAATCACATACCGTAATTTATCAATATTTAACCACTAATTTCTTTAACCAGACTCCACGAGAGACTTTCAGATTGTCCAGATTCTTTTATAAGTAGTGCTTGACACATATTTGGCACACTAATGCACAGATGTCTTACATAGGGAAACTGTCTAGTAGTGAAATTTAAGTGGAATTCATCCAGCATATGTGGGAATTGAAAATGTTGCAAAGTGTTACCAAATTGCTCTCCAACACTCAGCCAAATTTACCCTCTCGGAGTTGTGTGAGGGCCGCTACCGTCCTGTTCTTTTGCCATTAGGAATGAGTAGCAAGGTCTTGTTTTCTTACCGGTACTTTTTAAGAAGAAAAATGGTTTCTTGTTTAATTTCTGTTTTTATAATTACAAATGAAGTTAAGGATATGCTTTGCATATTTATTAGCCCTTTGTATTTCTCTTGCTTTTAATGTTTTGGTCACAGCCTTCGTTTTTTTTTTTTTTTTTTTTTCAGTTCATTGGACTTTCTAATCAGTGTTCTATAAGAAACCTTTTTGTATTAAGCCAATCAGTCCTTCATTGTGTGGGAAAAATGTTTTGCCCTCCTCTTGGGTGTACTTTGAGCGCTAAGACGTGAGGATCACAGTCATCGTTACAGTAGCCAGCACAAAACCTTACCCCGAGGAGGAGCCCTTCCTTGAGTCAGCCTGAGAGTCAGATTCCCTTTACATCCTTTCATAACTCAGCGCTCATTTCAGAAGACTTTTGCGTACTGGTGTCTAGGGTCGCCCACTGGGATGAGTGGCCGCGTTGCAGTGTTTGTGAGTATTATAGGGAAGTTCGACATGTTGGGAATGTATTTGAGCTGCTATACCCATCCTTCCTGGAAACATCGTCAGCGTCCTGCCGTGGAGAGCATTGGTCGTCCTGCCCGCGACCTTCTCCCCGGGCCCCCTGCTTACCCGGAGGCAGAAGTCAAAATGCGTAGCCGTCATTCTGCAAGTGGTCCTGGCTTTGACCCTTCATCTCCAGCCACAGTTGATGATTGTTGCTGGTTTTAAGGCAGTTTCTTTAAGGGTCTTTTTTCAAAAATGTATTTATTTGGCTGTACCAGATCTTCGTTGTGGCACTCAGGATCTTTGCTGCATTTTGAACTCTTAGTTGCGGTATGTGGAATCTAGTTCCCTGACCCCTTGCATAGGAAGCACAGGGTCTTAGTCACTTGGATCACCAAGAAGTCCCTTAAGACAATGCAGGATACTTATTAAGTTGGAAAAAAAACCAATAGTTTTATTTCTCAGAAAATGAAGCACATAATGTCAGAAGTTAAACTTTTTTTTTTTTTTTAGTTCTAAAGACATTGGATGGTACATGGTAAAATATTCAGTTAAATATCAATTTCAAATAAGGTATCATCTACCACAGGGTATTTTTAAACTCGCATGAAGGATGTGTTTCATGATCATGCTTTATGAATGGGATGAAGATTTATTGTTCAGGAATAGAGCATTTATCAAACGTCTACCCAAGTGACAGGAAACCTAGCTTTGAGAGTCATTGCAGGGCTCTGTTATGCTGGAGAGATGGAAATTCTGTGCCTCAGAATGGTCTTAAAAAGAATTAGTGTTTAAAAGAGTGTGGGTCCTACCTGAGACATTCATACCTTAAAATTCACTGTGGTCTTTTTGTGCTAAATATCATCCAGTTTTTTAAAAATTGTATTTTAGTGAAGTATAGTTGATTTACAGTGTGTTAACTTCTGCTATACAGCAAAGGGATTCAGTTACACTTATGTGTGTTATTTCCCACATTCTTCCCGCAGGATATTGAATATAGTTCCCTGTGCTGTGCAGAAAGACATTTATGCTTCCTGTATAGACTAGTTTGCATCTGCTAACCCCACACTCCCGACCCTTCCTACTCTCTCTCCCCTTTGGCAACCACGAGTCTGGTTTTGTGTCTTGGGAGTCTGTTTCCATTTCACAGGTACATTCATCACAGGTACATTCATTTGTGTGCCATATTTTAAGTTCCGCATGTAAATGATATCATATGGTATTTTATCTTCCACTGTCTGATTTACTCGATCATCTCCAGGTCCCTCCATGTTGCTGCGAATGGCATTATTCCATTCTTTTCTGTGGCTGAGTAATATTCCATTATATATAATACGCAACATCTTCTGTATCCATCTTCCGGACAGAGGCTGTTTCCATGTCTTGGCTGTTGTAAATAGTGCTTCTGTGAACTCTGGGGTGCATGTATCTTTTTGAAATCTGGTTTTAAACCCACAGTTCTGATCATGAATAGCTGTAACCAGGCAGTTTTCTCATTCCTCTGGGATGGTTACAACTGTCTCACACATTTCCCCTTGAAGTTTCCACTGAATGAAGCATTTGAAAGTGGGGCAAGGCAGAGTATGATACTGTGATGGTTTTTAAAGTAGAAGATGTAGTAAGCCTCACTGGGATTTTATGGCAGTGGAATAGTCTGAAAAAATGCACTGTTGCAGTTACCCTCTTGGATCCCGAGTATCAGTTCCCATTCAGATAAAAATACAGGGAAACCGTCTTTAATAATATCTGCTATCACCATGGCTAGAAAAATAGTCTTACAAAATGCAAATTAAAAAGCAGAGAAAATACCAGCTATTTGAGCCAAGTGTATTGAGTGGGATTTAGAGATTGGAGCATCACTGGAGGCTTATTGGTGTTTCCTCACTGTGGAGTTAAGAGCTGTGGTGGTTTTGTTTCTGGTTGATTCTTTTTCTCCCCTCCCAAAACCCTAGATAGAGCCTGTTTTCTCCCAGATGCTTTTCCCTAAGTTTATTAGTTTTTATAGAAATCAGGACATGATAGGCGTACACCAGGGAATCCTTAAAAAATGGATGGGTTTTATTTATTTGGCCTTGCTGTGCAGCATGTGGGCTCCTAGTTCCCCAACCAGGGATCGAAGCTGTGCCCCCTGCACTGGACGCGCAGAGTCTCAACCCCTGGACCTCCAGGGAAGCCCCCTAGAGACTTTTTAAGAGAAGTAAAGAGTCTAAAATTGCCCAAGCTTCAGATTGTTTCTAAAATTTCTAGCTCGCCCGCGAATGGTGTCACCCCTGGTGGCCTGGACAGAGTGTTATCTTCAGAACAGTTTAATGGGCTTTGCCTTTCCCATTCATAATGCAACCCCATTTTACTTGCTAAGGACAATAAATACCTCTTGCTTCGAATGACTCAGAAGCAAGTCAGAGCTGTTCTGTAGTTTGTGGGACCCCCGGTTATCTCCTTTGGTGTATCATCCCCTCCCCAGATTTTCACTGTGTGTGCTGTGTGCTCACTCAGTCATGTCTGACTCTTTGTGACCCCAAGGACTGTAGCCCACCAGGCTCCTCTGTCCACGGGCTTTCCCAGGCAGGAATACTGGAGTGGGATGCCATTTCCTCCTCCAGGGGATCTTCCCGACCCAGGGATCGAACCCAGTCCACTCCATTGCAGGCAGATTCTTTACCCACTGAGCCACCTGGGAAATTTTCCCTGGAGAGAATCAGTTGGGAATTTTCAAGTGAGAGACAGAAATGATGACATTGGACAGATACAGTCCTGAGTCAGAATTAAATGAATACCTGCTGGAGCTGCTGATGCTCTTCCAGTCCAAGCTTGTAACTTTCTCATCCAGCTTTTGGGTCCTTGAGAAAAACTTCCAGGACTTGGTCTAATGTTGAGAAATAAAATTTCC
Organism: Tragelaphus eurycerus; assembly: GCA_935064755.1. Lineage (NCBI taxonomy): Eukaryota > Metazoa > Chordata > Mammalia > Artiodactyla > Bovidae > Tragelaphus > Tragelaphus eurycerus. The sequence goes on along the minus strand of CAKXYN010000001.1, from coordinate 21,083,509 downwards.
TTCTTCAGCTTGTGCCTACCTGAGATTTGGGGGAAAGTTGTCCGTGTGTCCATGATTGGATCCTGTGTCCACACTGAGCTCTCAGGATTAAGTTTGGAAAGGCGTTAGAGACCGTGACACACTTGATGCTACCGACTTTCCTGGGGCCCAGCCCTCCAACACGCCTGCTGCTTTTCTGGGCTGGTCCTTGGAGTCCCTCTGGCCTTTCATCATAGGAGCAGTGCTTTCCTCAAGTGCTAACATGTGTCTAAATCACTTGGGGGCTCGGTAACCCTCAGGCTCTGCAGGGGGAGGGACGGAAGCAAGGAGTGTTCGGGGGGTGTAGAGCTTCAGTTTCACAAGAGCCCAATAATATGAATAGAATTGATACAAGCTGGACTGTACACTTAGTGCCAGTTTAGATGTTAAACAGTCGGATGTGTAAAGTGGTTTGTCATAACTATGCACTAAGGCCTGTACGTTGCATCACATGTAAATTCTGCTTCGATTGAAAAATGGCATCAAGACGCAAACAGAACACAGGTCTGGGCACCTGTCCCCAGAGTTCCTGGTTCTGAAAGTCTGGGATAGGACCCAGACTTTGCATTTCTTTCTTTTCTTCTTTTATTAAGCATTTTTTGGGGAAGGGGGCTGCGCTGAATCTTCTTTGCTACGTGTGGGCTTTCTCTAGTTGCTGCAAGCAGGAGCTGCTCCCTGGTTGCCGTGTGTGGCGTCTCATTGCAAAGCACATATCTAGGAGCTCAGGCCTCAGTAGTTGTGGCACGCAGCCTGCTTAGTTGCCCCGAGGCATGTGGCATCTCCCCGAACCAGGGATTGAACCTGCGTCCCCTGCACTGGCAGGTGGATTCTTAACGACTGGACCACCAGAGAAGTCCCAGAGCTGGCATTTCCATCACGTTCCTGGTGATGCTGGGGCTGCAGGTTGGAGACAGTGTGTTAGGCAGGCCAGATGCCGAGCTCCCCCTCAATCCATCCTGCACTCTCTCCTAGCTTTGTGTCTTTTTTGCCCATTCCTGCCTTAGAGGCTGAGCCCATGGCTGTGCATAATTTGTAGGAAAAGCTAGGTGATCCATCAATTAGCAGCGTCAAGGGTAGAGTCTGAAACAGCCATTCTGGGGGTGACATCGAGTCCAGTCTCCTGTGTTCACTTTCTGAATAGAGGTGCTTCCCCTCGGCCGCATCAGAAGTCCCTCATACAGCACAGAGCACAGATTGATAACTGTGGGTACAGAAAGTCAGAATTCTGTCCTCGATGTGCATCTGTGCTTGCGACAGAAGCAAATCATAGAGGGTAGAACTCCTTGAAGTCTGTAGTTACATAATCATTTTCTATCCCACCCCCCGCCCCCCCGCCACAACGCCATACGTCATCCCATCACCTTTTTGTTTCGGCGGTGAAGGCCCTTGTAAAATTGTGCTTCTGTGCTTCAGTCAGCATTTTAGATTTTTTAAATGATCTGTTCTCACTGAGCTTTTTGTTGTGAAAACATTAAGAAAAAACAGGCATGGCGGTAGCCTGTGAATGACCCTGGGGAGGCTTCCATGCGGGGTTTTAGAGGAGAGAGGGACTCCAGCGCTGGGCTCATCAGAGCCTTCGTCAGGACGCGCGTGCTCTTGCCGCAGAGAAATAGCAGATGCTGGCGCCCCGGAAACGAGCTGGGAGGCCGTTCACTGTAAAGCCTGCTGCAGTGACAAACAAAAGCCCACGCACTCACAGTGAGGCTGGGTAAAGTGTGTTTCGTCTGAATTAATTCCCGTACCTGCTTAGTGCTGGTGGCTGCCACGTCAAGCAGGACGAGTCTAGGCTGGAGGAGGGTCAGGTGAGCAGCAGGAGGGGATGTGAGGAAGGGGGTCTGGGGGAGGAAGGCCCCAAATGCTGGGCTGGGCGAGTAGATCATTGTCTCTGGGCAGTGGGAGACTTTAACTGGGGCAGCGGGTGTTGAGGGAAGAACCTTCTAGTGGTGCCAGGCGACTGTGAGAGGAGGGGTCGGGAGCAGATGAGAGTCTGGGAAGAGCTGGGGTTCTGTGAGATGTGCCCAATTCCTGGGGTGTGATGGCAGAGGTGGGGGAGGCAGGGGGTGTATAAGCAGGTGGTTGTTGGGGTGCTGGGTGCTGGGGAGGTGTCTGTGAGCCTGCAGGCTCAGCCTGGGTGATGGGGAGGACGGTGAGCAAAGCAGGAAAGGTGGGGTGCTGGGGGGCCCTTGAGTTGCGTGTGGGCCTGAGAGGGGAGAAGAAATGCTAACGGCTCTTTCCCACTTGAGTGATGCCACGTCTGAGTTCTCAAGTGCTCCTCGGCCGTCCCTGGTTGACTAAAATAATGCCACCTGCAGGCATTGGGACCAGAGTGGCCGCTGGTTCCATCTGCTGCCTCCAGGGCCCGCTGCTTCCTTCCTTCCAAACTGCCTGCCACCACCTTACTGCTCCCCATGGCTCCAGCAAGAGCTCCTGTTGACCCCACAGCTGGGAACGCAGCCCAGCCCCTGTCCACGCAGGTCCAGGGGAGCCCAGGCCGTGTCCTGGGCCGTCTGCCTCTCTCCTGTGCCTCCCACAGAGCCTGACAGGTCTGTCTGGATAAGGGAAGGGGTGGGGCACCCTCCGGCACCCCAACTGCTCTCCACGCTCCCTCAGGCTGGGCCGAGGCTGCAGGAAGCTTCTAGAGTGGTTCATCAGCCCTGTAACAGTCACACTGCTGCTTAAACAGGCCATCCCCCCGGGGCCTGGGGGTGTGTTCATCAGCCTCGTGGAGATGTTCAGTAGTTGCTCACCTCCAAAGGTGTGAAGCCAAGTGTATCTATTCCTTCAAACAGTATGTCAGCGTCGGTATGTATGTCCTGTCTTTGTTGATAGACAGCGTGAATAAAAACACAGCCTGTTTCCCAAGAGCTGGCTTTCTCTGCGGACAGATGTGATCTGTCAGTATGGGATATGATCCGTGCTGGGAGATACAGCAGAGCTTGGGGAGGGGGAGGCGGAGAGGACCACAAGGCTGTCAGTCAGGTCAGGTGACGCTCGAGTGAGACCTGAGGGAGGGGAGGGAGGGAGCCAGGCAGGAATTGGGGCGGGGCGGGAGGTTGGTAACAGCAGGTGCAAAGACCCTGAGGTAGGTGTGCACTGCACATGCCCAAGGAGCAGGAGGTGGATGGTGGGGCCCGAGGAGGGTGTGGGAGGGGCGTGCTGGGAAGGAGGGGAGAGAAGCAGCCCACGGGGCCTCATGGGCTTCAGGGAGGATTTTGATGCAAAAGGAAGCAGGGGAGGGTTTTGAGCACTGGAGTCAGAGGATGTGCCTTATGACGGAAGATGCCTTCTGGCCGCCGAGAGGAGACAGAGCCGTGAGGGCGGGGGCCCCAGAGACTGGCTGGGACAGGGGTGCAGTGAGTAAGTGAGGGCTGATGGTGGCCGGTGGCAGGGCGTGGAGGCTGTAAGAGCAGTCAGCGCCGAGATGCAGCCTGTAGGGTTTGCTGGGGGAACATGAGTAAGCGTGGGCTCGGGGGTGCTGCCAAGGCTTTTGGCTGAGAGCCTGGGAAAGCAAAGTTGCCATGTTCTGAGCCACAGAGGGCCCAGTTTGGAGGTGGGAGCCGAAAGGTGTGTTTTGGACGTGATGCGTTGAGAGGCCTGTTGGTATGCTGGTTCTCTATTGCTGCTGTCAAACTGGCACAGACTCATTGATTTAAAACAGTGTAGACTGGTCACCGTGTAGTTCCACAGGTCAGAAGTCCCAGACAGGTCTCACAGAGCTAAAATCAAGGATTTTTTCTGGAAGTTGTAGGGGAAACTCAGTGTCTTTCTTTGGCCGTATCACTTGCAGGATCTTAGTTCCCCCGTGGAGGTCTGGACGTAGGCCGTGCAGTAAGAGCCCTGAGTCCTGACCGCTGGAAAGTGAAAGTGAAGTCGCTCAGTTGTGTCCAACTCTTTGCGACCCCATGGACTGTAGCCCACCAGGCTCCTCTGTCCGTGGGATTCTCCAGGCAAGAATACTGGAGTGGGTTGCTCTGTCCTCCTCCAGGGGGTCTTCCCGACCCAGGGATTGAACCCGGGTCTCGTGTATAGCGGGCAGACTCTGCCATGGGAGCCGCCATGGGAGCCACACCCTAACCACTGGGCCACCGGGGAGTTCCAGAGACTCGGTCCCCTCGGCTCTTACAGCTCCGAGAGGCTGCCTGTTTTCCTTGGCTCGTGGCCCCGCTCCCCCATCCGCAGAGCCACCAGTGGTGTTTCTCTCTGACCAGTTCTCCTGGGGACACCTCCTCCTGACCACGACCAGTTGAGAGAGTCTTGCATGTTAGGGACAATATGATGCTGTTGGATCGATCTGGATGTCCCAGGACCAGCACCCTGATTCCAGGCTTTCATCACATTTGTAAAGCCTCTTTCTCATGTGAAGTACAATGTTCACGGGTTCCAGGGTGAGGGCTTGGACGAGTCTGAAAGTCCGTGGTTCTGCCTAATTGCTCAGGTGGGTATGGACAGGCTGTCAGACGCATGAGGCTGGAGGTCAGGGGAGAAGGCTGATCTGAGATGTACGTTTAGAAGCCATCAGTGTACAAACGGTTTTAAAGCCAGTCACATGGGCTCTCCTAGTCGAGGCGTAAGGTCAAAGCCATGGATCATCTGGACTCAGCCAGACCTCCCTAACTGCTGTGTCTCTCCCGTCGGAAGGGCCCCTTCTTTCTCTGCTGCCCTAAGCATTGATTCTTGACGAGACTCGGCCCAGAGTCTGGCAGTGCACAAGTCACCTTCCTCCTGGCCTTGTCTGACTTTGCATCATGTGTCTTTTATTTTTTTAATTGTCATTTTAAAATGACACCTTTATTGAGATCGTTCACAGGCCAGATCGGTCCACCCATTTCAAGTGTGTTTCAGGATGCTTCCAGCACCACAGTGAGCTTTAGGATATCATCATCACCTCATAAAGGACCTTAGCTCCTAGCTGTCACCCCAGATCCCCCCAGCCCCCACCAACCACTAATCTACTTCCTGTCTCTATAGACTGACCCGTTCTGGGCATCTCACATGAGCGAGATTGTAGCATTGGTAATCTTCTGTGATTGGCTGGCCTTTTCAATTTAAATCTGGATTTTGTCCGTGCACGCTCTTTTTCCGATTTTTCTTTAGTTTTCTTCATTTGGTGCTTACAAGTTGTTGTTGTTGTTGTTGTTGTTGTTTTTTAACCGAGCACCTGTTACAAAACCAGCCTCTGTGCTGCGATTCTAGAATTGGAAACCCAAGGTACACCGTCTCCTGTCCTCAGGGAGCTCTGAGCTGGGTGAGCTGACAGCCTCACTCTCCCCTCCTGAGCTCCCAGCTGACTTTGCTGATGGATCGGGGAAGGCAATGGCACCCCACCCCAGTACTTTTGCCTGGAAAATCCCATGGACGGAGGAGCCTGGTAGGCTCCAGTCCGTGGGGTCGCTAAGAGTCGGACACGACTGGGCGACTTCACTTTGACTTTTCACTTTCATACATTGGAGAAGGAAATGGCAACCCACTCCAGTGTTCTTGCCTGGAGAATCCCAGGGACAGGGGAGCCTGGTGAGCTTCCGTCTATGGGGTCGCACAGAGTCGGACACGACTGAAGCGACGCAGCAGCAGCAGCAGCAGCAGCAGCAGGGCCTTCACCCTCCTACAACCTGGAGGAGGCTTCAAATTCACATTGACCCAGAGCCCTAAGCTGCCAGCTCGAATCATCAGTATTCTTGTACAAAAAGAGTCCTTGCAGTCTTGCTCTGACAAGAAAGCAGATAGATGTGCTCTTGCATAAACACGGTAGGGGAAGGGACTTCCCAGGCGGTCCAGTAGTTAAGACTCCGCACTCCCAATGCAGGACGTGAGGTCAAGCCCTGGTGAGGGAACTAAGATCCCACATGCCCTGAGGCACGGCCAAGAGATAAATAAACTTTCTGATAACAAACTTTTAACATATATCACCCTTTTTTTTAAAAAAAGCACACTTAGCTATCAAGCCTCCCACGGTACTTAGAAATTACGGTGCTCAGAAGTATTTTTTTAAAAAATGCAATTGGGTAAGAGCCAGATTGGGCACAGACAGGGTGCTCATGGAGTCCTGATTAGGATAGAGGCATTGCCTGCACCCCCACGAAGCGCAGCTGAACTAAGGTCTCGAATGATGAGTTGAAACTTGCCACTCCCACCCAGGGCTGGAGGGAGAAGGGTCTCCCGCGGACCCCACTTGCAGGACGCAGGCCCGTACCTTGAGCTCCCTTCTGTCCTCAGTATCTCAGGTGATGATGGTGAGCATTTGAGGAGACTGGTGTGGTGGTAGCTCATTCAAGTCTGGTACCTGCTCTCCCTAGGGGTGGGAGGTCTTTTTTGTCTTAAACCACCACTTTTCTCTTTTACCAGAGTCCAGAAAGGCTAGGATGGACCTCAGGGAGTTTCTTTCCCACCTTCTCTGGGTAGTGTTGGACAGCAGCCGTGCACCCCCGTCACTCCCCACAGACCACAGCTGGACCCCTGAGGCCTGGGATGGCCTTTGCGCTCCAAGTTTCTGTGGCTGCCGTGCTCTTTGTCCCATGCGATGCCCGGATCAGCCCGGGATCCTCGGCTGAGATTTGCGAGGGGGATTCCTATGCATCCTTTCCTGCTGCAGCCCCAGATCTGGGAACTGATGCTGCCTCTGGTGGTTCAGGGGGCCTGGATCTTTGTGGCCCCAGAGTCCTCAGTGTCCTCGACTGGGGAGGGCCTGGGACAGAGTGTGGGTGGCATCCTGCAACTTCCAGGAGGGTGCTGCCAGGACAGGAATGAGCCCAAGTGGGAGTGGTGGGCGCTTCAGCTGTGGCTTCCAGGTCCCCGCACCAAGGGCCCCCACGTCCCCGGTGAGGGTGCCTCGGCCTCAGGAGAGCAGCGGGCTTTTGCTCAGTTTTCCTTCTGCATCGATGCCCCATCTTCCTTGAGCCTCTCTGTTGCGTCCTCCTCCCCAGGGCAGGGTGGTGCCATCTCCATCTCACAGGTGAGGAGACGGCCTGCCAGGTGGAGGGCGGCAGGTTCAGGATTTACGTCCAGGGTGTGTCTGCAGCCACCACTCAGAGTTCTCCCTGGATGCCTGGCTGCCCCTCAGAGCTGCAATGGTGTATCCCTCTTTCTTGCCTTCTTGTGACCTTTATCCCATCTTCAGGGGCTTCCTGTGAGTTGGGAAGTGTGACCCGTGCCCGCCAGCACCGTCCGAGGACCAGGGCATGGTAGGCACGCCCTCACCCTGCAGAACTTTGCGGAGCCCTCGCCCAGCTGTGAATTCAGGCTGGAAAGGGCCAGACTTGCTGATGCAGAAAAGGTCCCAAAGCTCCAGACACAGCCCTGCCCTTAGCCTGATGCACTGCGTTTGCACCCTCACCTCACTTCCCGGTGCCTGCATGCCTGGGCCGGGCCCGCTGACCTGCTTCCCAAGCCTCAGCCCCAGCACAGGCATTCCTGCTTCATTAGCTGCTGCCGCTTCCCCTGCTGCCCTTTCTCCGGGTCTCCTTTGCTCCTTTGCAATTCCTTTCTTTTAAGATGGTTTCCAAGCAGACACACAGACATGGAAAAGGGCTTGGCCATGCTCCTCCCCTGAATGCCTCCCCCTTGTGTCTTGAAAGGAATGCCTTTACAATCCCCCTGGTGTGCTGTTCCTGATGAGGAATGCCTGCCCCACCTCTCCAGCTCCCTCTCCCCAGCGGAGATCTCCTCTTATCTTCTGGGGTGTGTTTGATGTACAATTAACCTTTCTGCAGGTCGGCCCCTTTGCTCAGGACGAGCATCTGTCCTTCCAGTCTGTGAGAGCCAAGTGTGGGAAGTGTGTGTGTATGTGTGGGTAGCGCCAGAGAGCCATCGCGGCCGCTGGGAGGCAGCAGAGAAGGATTGTGACATCAGCGACACCCAGCTCAGCCTCCCCAGGCGTGGACATGCTTGTACTTGCACCTGTCCAAGCTAGGAGCCAACTCCTCCATCAGGTCTTCCCTGACCGTGGCCTCGTCGTATCGACCGCCAAATGGCCAGATAAGGTCCCCCAGCTGCGGGGGCGGCCTCTGAGGCACAGTTGGTCTCCTGAGGCCACCGCGGCTCTGAACAGAGGACAGTACATGTGAGGAGCCTCTGGCAGCCACCCTGCGTCTGAGCCGAGGGCCGTCAGCCGGACCTGACACCACCCGAAGACCTCCGCCTGTCAGCAGCCCTCTGTCATGACTTCTGATCGGAGACGAGCATCCATCCTTCGAGCGAGAACCCTTCCACCCAGCCAGGATGGCCTCCTTTTGGGGAATTAGAGACAGGCACAAGAGAGAGTCTTCTGGAGGAGAAACCCTGCGTGCGTTGAGCGTGGGGAGAACAGTAGGTCCCCGCGGTTGCCACCATGTGTTCAGAGGACAAGCATCACATCTGTGTCTGTCCTCGGGGAGTAATTGTTCCAGGCGCGTGGTAGTGAGGGCTGTGCCCTTGATCATCCCAGGGTACATGGTTCCCACTGGGGAGTGAGGGCGGACGTGACCAGTGGAATTCGCTGCACAGCCAGCTGGCCATGGGGCCCCGGGCTCTGCTGTTGATCGGATCCGCAAGTCGGACTGGGACTTTGGATTCCTCTGTGCCAATCCTTGTGACCTCGGGCTGTTAGATGGGGCTTCTTAGGGCACCAGATAGCACTGATGTGTTGATGTGCTCTGAGGACAGAGTGCTGGTTGTGACCAGTTGGTTACATGCACTGTAAATACCAAGATGGAGAAAAAATGACCAGAGACTGAAGAGGCGGTAACACCATTATCAGTAGAACCAAAACAAAGTTGGTTTGGTGGTTGGTCCCTGGGCACTGGTACCTCTTAGACACTCGGATCCTCTTGCTCTTCTGGAATTCACCATGTTCCCTGTTTTGTCCCCTTCGTCTGTCTCCATTCGCCTGCCCTCCCAGTCTCTCTGGCCCCCCTCAGTGCTCTCCGTGTTTCAGCTTCATGTTCCTGTTTTTTCTAAAACTTCTCATTTTGGGGAAACCACCTTCTCTTGACTTGTATCCCTTAGTGAGCAAAAGCCAGCTCGCCCTGGCGGCTGTGATCGCATGCCATTGCATGTTCCGTGTGGCTGTGACCTTGAGAAGCACGTGGCATATGAGGCCACGTCATTTCCCAGTTACTCCTCCGCCCACTCCCGTGGTCATGACATGGAGGGCATCTGAGGGTGGTGACGCTTGGGGTCTTCTTCCCCACCACCCACCTCTTGGTGGCCCTCAGAATACCAGACAGTGTTCTTGGCATGACTGGGTCCCCCCTTTTCCTGTAAAGACAATATCTGGGCTACATCTAGTTCTTGCATTCAGTGTCAAGGTTTTTGGGTTGACTCAGCCCACCCATACCTCCATGCCGAGATACCAGCACACAGGGAGAGATGCCAGACTTTTAAAAAACGATTGAGCTGCATGCAGCATGTTCGCTGCTGGAAGAGAAGTTGATGTTCATTCTCTAGCTGGCTTTCTGTCTTGGTCAGGTAGACTTTTGGGGAAAGTTGCAGCTCAGTAGAGCTCAGTGGGTTCTGTCGTTCTGTTGAAGATGTAGTCCAGTTAAAAATACCTCTTGTCAGGATGCTTGTTTTTCTAGCAAAAGTTGGCTGCCAGCATCCATCTCATCCTTGCTGGAGGAAACCCTTCAGACCTGCATGGCTGTATTTCAGGGTTCCATGGGGAGCTGCTCCCTGCCCAGCAGGGAAAGGACTTCTTGGAAGACTGGGTAGGGCGCAGGCGCCTCTCTCAGGCCTTGAGGTGAAGGCTCAGCCCTTCGAGCTAAGTCACTGGGTTAAAGCGGACGTTAGTAGGAGATCCAGCCGCTTGTGTTGGCCCCAGGTCTCCGTCCAGACAGCAGGGGAGACAGAAACAGGGCTGGGAAGAGGGTGGGCTTGGGGACCATGGTACGGAGTGAGGCCTCCGGTAGGGAACTGCATGGACTCTGAAGATAAATGTCTGTTTCCTGGTTGGTTTTTTCCCTGGAACTGACTCCAACTGTAATTGCTTCACACGTGTGTATTGAATAAAAGAGAATGGAATTTCAGTCTTGCTTGGAATTTGCATTTGTATGAAGGAGTGAAGATTTTTGTGAAAAGGACGAGAACCAGCCAAGTTCAGTGTGTCTGCGACACGGGTGTTCCCCTTGACAGGACAGCGGGACCCACCTGGATCTAACACGAGTTGTGGTGTTGCTTCTGGCTTTGGACCCCAAAGTGGGGATGAGCTTCTCCCTCTCGGATGAGGTGTAGAGATCGGTAATGAGGCAGGGGCGTGTCTGGTGCTGGGACCGGCTCAGGTTCGACCACTTCCCAGCCCGAGAGCCCAGCTCACTTCTATGACCCTTCAGACCTTGAGAGGCCTGAGGTCAGTCTAGGCAGACCCACTCTATAAAGTGCCGTCCCTCCCCAATTTGAGTGTGAAATGTCAAGGGTGACAGATATCATTTTTTTCTAAGATTTTTGTTTTGTATGTGGACCATTTTTAAAGTCTGTATTGAATTTGTTATGATGTGCTTCTGTTTTATGTTTTGGTTTTTTTTTTTTTTTTTTTGGCTGCAAGATCTTAGCTCCCCAACCAGGGATCGAACCCTCGCCCCCTGCATTGGAAGAGGGAGTCTAAACCACTGGACGGCCAGGAAAGTCCCATAGCAGTAGATACCGCATTGAGTGTCCTTGGCACCCAGGTTAAGAGCCCTTGCCCTGGGGGCCAGGTCACTGCTGAGCCACCAGGGGGCGCCGGCTGCCTGTCGGCCTTCTCCTGGCCCTCCGCTTGCCTGTTGGCCTTCTCCTGGCCCTCCGCTTGTCCATCCTCCCTTTTGCTAGCAACGCAGGAGTCACTGGCTTGTAGCACCACACTCTGCGGTGCTCATGTGGTAGAAATCCTGAGTCATAATTTTTGTTTTTACTAAAAGCTTCATTTTTCCAAAGTCGGCTTTTCTTTACAGCATATCCTAATTCCATTATATCTTCAAGTTTGCAGACCTTTTTACTGCCCAGCTGGCTTATTTGCAGAGCTCTCCAGGGGATGGGGGAGGGGGATTTGAAGATGTTTCTTGATCAGGTCTTAGGAATTTTCTCCATGTTACAAAGCCGTTTTTTTTTTCCTTTCAGTTTTCTTCTGAGGTGGAGAAACACTGTTCAGCCACCTCTGATCCCCTGGGGAGAGGAGCAGACCTCGATGAGTGGGAGGGGGAGGATGCGACCAGCAGGTGGGCCTGATGGTGGAAAAGAGATTGGATCCACTGACCGTTACCGCTGTTGTGGATTTCATGTCAGAGCAGGAGAATCTGCAAGCCCTTGACCTTGAAAAGGGAGGTCTTCTGCCTTTAAAACTCCATCAAAGCTGGTTCTTCGAATTCTCCATTTTTCAGAGACCCTGCTAACTGTGGGTGCTTTGCAGGTGCCCACAGATTGGTGTTCACACAGCCCGTTGACCTTCAGCCTGATGTGCCCTGTTGGAGACGTCTGCCCTCCATCCATGCATGCCTGTGTTGTTTTATTTTTCTAATAATTGCTACTTTTTAATTTACTTTTATTTATTTTTGGCTGTTCTGGGTCTTTGTGGCTGTGGGTGGGCTTTCTCTAGTTGCAGCAGATAGAGGTGATGCACAGGCCTCTCGTTGCTGTGGCTTCCCTTGTGGTGGAGCACAGGCTCTAGGCACGCAGGCTTCAGTGGTTGTGGCACGTGGGCTTAGCTGCCTTGATGCATGTGGGATCTTCCTGGACCAGGGATTGAACCCATATCCCCTGTATTGGCAGGCCAGTTCTTATCCATTGGACCACCAGGGAAGTCCCACATGTCCCCATTTTGAAACCCACACGAAAAGTGGTCTCACCTTCTGCATACGAATTGAGCTCCAGTTTGGGTGAAATTGGAGGAGGGGTGGTTCTCTAATATGTTCACTGACAAAGTGATGAATGAAACCAGCTTTTAAAAAAACTTGATTATTTATTCAAGGTTTGGTAAGAGAATCTTTGCAGGTTCTCAGAAGCTGGGAGAAACAGGAATATGACTGGATCCTTGTTTAAGCTCAGGGCACAGTTTGCTAAGGATCTGCACCAATGAGGGGATGTGTGTCAGACTCCCCGCGGCCTTTCTTCCCTTGACGGGAGTTCAGGGCCCCCAGGAGTTCTGGCCACCAGTCACCCTGGAGTGAGTCAGCTTCTGGGCCTGTGCACCGGCCTGCTTTCTCTTTGCTGGGGCAGTGTCCCTGGTGGTATCATGGGACACGGGAAATGTGGCGTTGATTGGAGTGGGACGAGCTGGAGAGGCTTGTGTGCACAGTAATGTCTGTTTGCTGTGGCAGGATCTCTCGGAAGGCTTCTTGGCTCCTTGGAAATCAGGGACCGGCTGGGTTTAGTTTTCAAGGGAGGCAGACAGCAGGAGACGTGTGGTCTGGGTGGTCTGTAAGCATCTCCCTGAGAATGGCTACGGATGGGAGGGGTGGAGAGTTCCCCACGCACTGGCCTACAGGCAGATGGAAAAATCACAGTTTCGGAAAAAAGAACCCTTCTTCACTTCGCAAAGCTGACTTGAGCTCTTGATTTGTTTACCTCACGCTCAGTACTTTGCGAGAGCAACTCATTTCAGGCGGAACACTTGCACTCCGAATGGAGCTCCCTTTCTTTTTGAATTTCTGTTTTGGAGAACAGTTGATGAGCGATGCTGTGTTCCTTTCCCGTGTCCAGCAGTGATGCGGTTGTACACCTACAGGTATCTGTTGTTCTTCAGGATCTTTTCCCATGGCGCTCCCTTTCTTGCTGAGATGTGCAGGGACCTTGAAAGCCCGGCCTGCCTCCTCCAGTGCAGGCTGGTAACCTGATTTGCTTTCTTTTTAAAAAAGTTATTTAAATGCACTTGGTCTTGCCAGATCTTAGTTGTACGAGGTCTTTACTTGTGGCACCTGGGCTCTCAGTTGCGGGGTGTGGGCCGAACCTGGGCCCCCTGCATGGGGATTGCAGAGAATAGCCCCTGGACCACCAAGGAAAGTCCCACAATTGCTTTCGATTGTGCTTTCTCCTCCTGACACAGATGCCAGGTGTTGCCTCTCCTACCCCCTGCCCCGGGTGGAGGGCAGTCTGCTAGCCCTTCTTGCCTGTCAGATCGCTGCAGAGGAGGCAGCAGCTGCGTCACCTAGGTACGGGCTTTGCTGGTGGCTCAGAGGTAAAAGAATCTGCCTGCTAGGGCAGGAGATGCGGATTCAATCCCGGGGTTGGGGAGATCCCCTGGAGAAGGGAATGGCTACCCACTCCAGTCTTCTTGCCCGGAGAACTGCGTGGACAGAGGAGTCTGGCAGGCTCTACAGTCTGTGGGGTTGCAAAGAGTCAGACACGACTGAGAGACTAACGCTTTTCACCTTCCCATTGAAGGGTGGGCGTCTGAGCTTTCTGGCTTCGGTGGCACCTGACTGGAGATGCAAACTCACAGAGCACAGAGGCAGCCACCCTTTAAAATTCCCCTAAAATGCCGAGGAGAGGAGCAAGGAGAGTGAGGAGGACAGGTGTGTGGGAGGGTGGCCCTGCTGTAGCCCGTCTGGCGCAGAAGCGCCTTGATCGCCACGGGCGCAGCAGCGGAGGAGCTGAAGCTGGAGGAGAGACAGGGCCGCCGGGCGCTGGGCTCCTGTCCCCCTGCCCCTGGCTTCCCAGCACGGCCCCAGACTTCGCTCAGGTCCATCCGCTGGATCACGATGCGGGGCGGTGCAGAGGCCCTCAGTTGTTTCAGTATATCCAGCAAAGCACCTTTCCCGTGACGTCACGTAGACGCGTGGCGTGAGTCTGGGGAACCAGGCGTGAGATGGAAATGTGATTCTCTTGGCTGGACGACAGCCCCGGGGACTTGGGAATAATTTGAGAAATATGTCTAAGGAAAACGTCTATTTCAATTGAAGTCTTCCTCTTACTTTTAAATGGCATATTTATGTATGTATTTGGCTGCATCATCGAGATCTTGGTGGCACACACCCTTTCCAGTGTGGCCTGGGCTTCAGCGGTTGTGGCACACGGGCTTAGATGCTCCACGGCATGTGGGTCTTAGTTCCCGCACCAGGGATCGAACCTGTGACTCACTGTGTTGCAAGGTGGGTTCATAACCTATGGGCCATCAGGGAAGTCCCTCAATTGAAATTTTAAAAACTGCTACCCCAGTGGGAAAAATACCTTATTTCCTCTAGAGTGTTGGGGAGGAACAGCCAGCACGTGTGTGTGAAGCCGGATGATTATCAACACAGTGATAGCCAAGTAACTTTTGTATCAGAAATAGATGCTATGGTTCTGTCTCCTGAGGTTGAAAATCGTTAGTTTTTGTGATAAATATCTGGCACAAGTCTGTAACCTTTTATATGAAAACGTTCAAGCTCCTGTGTTTCTGTAATTTAAGTTCATTGTGTCTGACCTGTCAACAGTAATTAGAAACAATTAGGACATGTTTTGTGTGGAGTGCTTTTGCTGATAGAGAAACAAGTACTTTGAGAACATAAATGAGGAATGGTGAATAAAATGGTGATTTCTTTCAAGAGAAGAGTTCTTTGGCACTTAGGTATCAGAAAATTTTGCTCTCAGCAACCCCCCTGGGACATTTTATTAACTTGCCTGCTTTCTGTGTAATTTGGAAAATGGGAATCAAGCGACGGAATGAATAAAACTTGCATCAAGGAAAGCACAGGGTCTGTTGGTGGATTGAAGCTTAGCATTGTTGTACCATTTCACACTTTTTCTTTACATTCTCATTTTTGTTTCCCTGCCTAAATCAATGCCAACAACTGAGCGTTTTTTGGTCACACTTGCCATCTTGATATCAACTAATAGGAGTAGAAATAATTTTAGAGTAAATTTTCACATAAATAAGGGTAATGTCAATTTCAGAGGCGTCTGACGTTTGCTGATAAACAGAAATTTGCATTACTTATAGGGTATGTAACAGGAGAACATCATTTGGGAATAGTGGCGATGAATGGATTCATGCTGGTAGGTTGCAGTTATTAATAGTTTCTTGGAGGGCAGGAAGCTTTTTGTCGGGGGAGGTGCTTAGGTCAGAATGTTCACTCACTGATGAGGGGGGAAGATGGGCGAGTTCCTGCAGCTCTTGCAGGCGGGGCCTGCACCCCAAAGATCGTCTTCGCCCCACGGCTGGGAGCACCAGCTGGTGGAGAAGTTCTTTCTGGGCAAGCCTGGGCTCTCTGCCCTTTTGCCAAAGAACATGGGTGCGGTGCTGTGCCTCCCTTCTCGGGACCAGCTGGTGATTTTTATTGATGATCTTGTTTTAGCCAAATTCAGGCCCTGAATTGGTTTTGTCCGAAGATGAGAAAAGCGACACTGAAGATCAGGAGGAGACAGAACTGGGCGTCATGGAGGACCAGCGCAGTGTGATCCTGCACCTCATTTCTCAGCTCAAACTTGGGATGGATCTGACCAAGGTAGGAGGGCGTGTCCCCAGGGACTTGTGGCCGGCCGTCTGGGTGCTGTGTTTCCCTCCCAGGCTTCCCTGTCAAGCATGGATGCCCCAGGGATGATTGGAAAGGCTGTTTTTGGTTTGCTTGACTGTGTCACACAGCGTGTGGGATCTTAGTTCCCTGATCAGGGGTTGGACCTGAGCCCCACGGTGGAAGCATGGAGCTTAACCACTGGGTCACCCGGAAAGTCCCTGGAAAGGATGTTTCATGCGGACACCCATCCCAAGGGTGAGGGCCTGGCCTTTGCATCTCTGGAGGAGCCGAGATGCTCCAAGGGCAGGGAGAACACACGAGATGATGAGGACAGTTTTCCAGATGGGATTTGTCTCCCACTGTGTCCTCAAGAGGATGAAAGGTGACCCAGAGAGATGCACGTGGGGCATTAGCCGCAGAAAACAGGAGGAAGGAGACGGTGGGGGTGGGAGTGAGCCTGCCCCCGGCACCTCCTCCCGGGCACCTGGCCACCTGCTGCTGCCGCCTGTTGCTGGCCTTCACCCTGCTGGTGACCAGACGTCAGTGCCCCTGTGGAGAGCTGTTGCCGCTGGTTGGTGGACATGCAGAAACTCCTGCTGGTGTGCACCCATCCTGGGGAACTGTGTTGAGAGGACTGGGCATCCTCACGGTGATGTCCAGGAGCTGGCCCCTGTGGAGCCTCCCCCGACTCTGGGCAGTGTCTTTGTTCTGGAGGCGAGAGGAAAGGCCACCGTGCTTGCCACTGAGAGGTGAGGGCGGGCATCAGTGGTCTTGTGGGTTGTGTGAGGTGCCTGGACTTGACTGCCTAACCTGCCTTGGGTTCCGTCCGTTGCCTTGTCCTGATTCTGATGCTGGAAGTTCAGCCTCTGTGCACCAGTGCCTGAACAGGAATCTCAGAGACAGACTTTTGGGTGATGTAGAGAAGAATAGCTTTGTTGCTTTGTCAGGCAAAGGGGGACACAGCGGTCTAATGCCCTCAAGTCTGTGTGCCCCAACCCAGGAGGATTTGGTGAGGAGCTGTAGAGCAGCGGTTCAAGGGCGGAGCTGCTGCTGAGGCTCAGGGTGCCTGAGGGCCTGTACTCCTTTAGTCTGGCCCAGGTGATCTCCTCTAGAACGGGGGTTGATCCATCTTACATTTGTCTATCCATCTTGTATATAACGCTGTTTATCCACCTTATGTATAATAGTTTGCATCTGCTAATCCCAAACTGCAAGGACAACCCAGATTAGGACTTGAACCCAAGGTCTTTTAATTGAGATCGCACACCTGGTCTCAGGATTTAATGGAACTCAGGTTCTTGATGTCTTATCACAGAAAGAATTCAGTGAGAGACAAAGTGATAGGTAAGAAGTGGATTAATTTAGAGAGAAGTACACTTTACTGACAGAGTGTGGGCCCTCTCAGAAGGTGAGAGAGGCCCCAGATATGGCATCTTTCGTTTTTACAGGCTAGGTAATTTTATAGGCTAATGAGCAGGAGAATCACTACAACTGTTTATAGGGAGGGGCAGGACTCCCAGGCCTTGGGCCGCTGCCTGCTGTTTGCTGTTTGATGGGCAGCCTCGGAACTGCCCTGGCGCTGGTGGCTGTGCCGTTCCGTTCGCCGCGTTGCGCTGAGCCTGCGCTGAGGCGTGGGGGCTGGCGGAAGTCCACTCGCCCGCCGTCCTGAACTAGCTGCTCTAGCCAGTCGTGGCGTCCTGTGGCGATATCCTTCTTTCAAAGGTTCTGCCTCCCCCTTGCCTTTTGTTTCGAAACTCACCCTCTGTCCCTTCCCCATCCTCCCCTCCCTTTGGCAGCCACACTTCTCTCCTCTGTGTCTCTGGATCTGTGTTTGTTCTGTAGATGTGCTCCCTTGCGCCCTGATTCAGATTCCTCCTGTGTGTGATATTGCGTGGCACTTGTCTTTCTCTGACTGACCTAAGTGTGGTCATTGCTGTGTCCACCCACGTTGCTGCAGATGGCGTTGTTCTTTCTTTGTTGGTGGCTGAGTAATATTCCGTTTTATGTATGCACCTCAGTTCTTTATCCGCTCATCTGTTTGTGGGCATTTGGGTTGCTTCATGTCGTGGCTGCTGTAACTAGTGCTGCAGTGAACACTGGGCTGTGTGTATCTTTCACATTGGAGTTTTATCTGGGTATGTGCCCACTACTGGGATTCCTGGATCATGTGGTAGTTCTGTTTTTAGTTTTTTTGTTTTGTTTTGTTTTTAGATATCTCCATTTTGGTTTTCACAGTGGCTACAAATTGGCATCACTGACTCGAAGAACATGAGTCTGGGTGAACTCCGGGAGTTGGTGATGGACAGGGAGGCCTGGCATGCTGCGATTCATGGGGTCGCAAAGAGTCGGACACGACTGAGTAACTGAACTGACATCAAATTATATTCCCACCAGCAGTGTATGAGGGTTCCCTTTCTCCACACCCTCTCCAGCATCTGTCGTTTGTAGATCAAATCTTTCCTGTTGTCTCCTTGCCTCTTCTCAGCTCTTGACTATTCAGTGACGCTTGTGCTAAACTGGCTGCGGATGAACTTGGCCTGAATGGCACTTGGTCCAGGGAGCGGGCACTCTGCAGAGGGAAGATTCCTCCACTCAAGAATGAAGCTCTGGTCTCTGCATAAAATAAGTGCACGGCTCTGTCTTTGCAGAGATGGCCAGTGCTGCCACAATCACAGGCCAGCTGCCTCACCAGGCCTTTAGGGCTGCATTTTCCTGGACATGTGACTGGTGGGATTGTACAGCACCCCGTGCTCAGAAGCACCCCAGGCTGGGTTCCCACTCTGCTGTTGCTGACTTGATTTGCCTTTTCATTTTTCACTGGGCCCTTTAACTGGTCCTGCTTCGAAAGGCACCCTTGTCTGCTCCTTCCTCAGCTGTGATTCCAGAGGCCTAAGTTGCTGGTAAACTCCTCCACTGGATAATCTGCTGCACTTCCACAAACTGTGGGTAGCCCAGGAAGGAAAGTACAGGAAGAGAAGGGGCTGTAGTAGATGGAGGTCACAGAGGGGCACTCTGGCAAAGGGACATGTAGGTGGAGCCTGAAGAGCAAGTGGGCAGGAGTGGGAGGACTGAGAGGTGGACAGGAGTGGGAGGACCGAGAGAAGGGTGTTCTGGCGGAGGCAACAGCATGGGCAAAGCCAGAGAGCTTTGTACAGTGGTAGGGTGTTCGAGGAATGTGTACTAGGGGGGCCCGGAGGAGCCTCAAGTCTGGAGGGGTCAGATCTGCAGAGCCCTGTGGGCCGCTGAAGGAGGGTGGACTTGATCCTGAGGGCTATAGGAAACCTCTGGAAGGCTTGGAGCAGCTGGGAAACGTGTTCAGAGCCACTGCCCTGCCAAATCATGGGCTCCAGGGAGGCGGGCCCCAGGGCGCAAGGTTGAGCTTGGTTTGTGATGATTTTCCCTTGTTTCCAGGGCAGCCTTTACTGACGCACATGCTCTCTCGTGTGGTATGTGTGTATTGGACTCTACACCTGCCATGCTGGGAGTGCTACCTTCCAGAATCCACGCCCTTGTGGAACCTGTGCGGTGGTGGAAGGAGATAGACAAGAAACAAGACAGCGAAAAGGATGCAGGGGCTAGAAATGCGATGAAGAGACACAGGGCATGGCGGGCCCGGGTTAGGGTGATGGCGGGAGGGCGGGCTGCCTCCATCAGTCGCTCCGATCAGCCGCTCCGAGCAGGGTTCCCTGGGTGTCGCTGGAGTGCAGACCCCAGATGGAGATGCAGAAGTCAGGCAGGGGACCTCGCAGTGGAAGGGCATTCAGGCCAGAGGGGACGGTGGGTGGACAGGGCCCAGGGTGGATCTTGCTTGGTGTTTGAGGATGACCGCTGTGCCAGGATGAGAGTGACTTGTGTGGGTTGGCAGGAAGACAGGGGCTGGATCAGAGAACCTAGTCGGACATTGTGAGGACTTGGGTATTATTCTGGGTGATGTGGGTGCTGCTGGAGAGTTTTGAGTGGAGGCATGGAGGGCCTTCCTCGTATTAATATTTATTTTTGTGTTTGGTGTCTCGGGTCTTAGTGGCGGCACACAGGATCTTCTGTCACAGTGCGTGGACCCTGGTTGAGGCACTCAGGCTCCAGAGCGCACAGGCTTCAGGAGTTTAGATACGTGGCTTAGTTGCTCTGTGACATGTGGGATCTTAGTTCCCCAACCGGGGATCAGCCCACATCCCTTGCATTGCAAGGCGGATTCTTAACCCCTGGACCACCAGAGAAATTCCCTTCCTTATATTTGTAAAGGTTTATTTTGATTCTTGTGTGGAAAGTGGACTGAGAAAAGGCGAGCGAGGTGCAGGCAGCAAGGTCATGGTGGAAACGGAGGAGGTGACAGTCAGTGGTAGGGGTGGTGGCAGATTCTAGGTGTACATAGAAGGGGTGCCAGTGGGCTGTGACTGTCCTGTTTGCATGTAGATTGGATGTAGGATATGAGCTAAAGAGGAATAAAGAATGACTCTAACCCAAGCCACTGGCATAATAAAAATTAGAACTGCTGTTGGTTTCAAAGATCTCTTACTGAGGAATTGACCACCCTAAAAAAATGACCGAAAGTGCCCTTTTTACTTCCCCCCAGTCGTGCAGTCTAGGCTGGGCTCAGCCGAGCAGTTCCCCTGCTGGTCTTGCCTGTGGCCACTGCCTCTGTGCCTGTCTTCAGCTGTTGGGCTGACTGTGGGCTGGACCTGGTTGGAACAGCTGGGCCTTTCTCTCACCATGAAGTTCTAGGACCTTCTCTCTCTGTGAATCCTTCCTTCGTGGTCTATCCAGCAGGGTAGCCAGCTCAAAACTCCCAGGAGGGCAAAAGTGAACACTGATAAACCTTAGGCCCCAAACTGACAGCATGTCAGTTCTACTCTGTTGATGAATGTATGACAAGGGGACTGTGCAGGAGTGTGATCTCCAGGGGCTCAGATTCGCTGAGGGCCACAGTGGAGCTGACCACCACCCCCGCTTAGCAAGGGAAAGAAGGTGTAGAATGGGGAGGTCAGGGGGATACCCTGGGGATACCTCAGGTTCAACCTTGAGTCTCTTGGGTCTGAGAGATCCATTCACCCCTAAAAGGGAGTGAATAGAGGCATAGGAGGAAATGCCAGAGAATCTCCAATATGTAGAGTCTGGAGAGATGTTGCTGCTGCTGCTGCTAAGATGCTTCAGTCATGTCTGACTCTGTGCAACCCCATAGACAGCAGCCTACCAGGCTCCCCCATCCCTGGGATTCTCCGAGCAAGAACACTGGAGTGGGTTGCCATTTCCTTCTCCAATGCATGAAAGTGAAAAGTGAAAGTGAAGTCGCTCAGTCATGTCTGACTCTTACGGACCCCATGGACTGCAGACACACCAGGCAAGAGTACTGGAGTGGGGTGCCATTGCCTTCTCCGGGAGAGATGGAGAGTCAGTGGGGAGAGAGGACAGGAAGCAGAGGAGCATGATAGCATGAGGTCACACAGTGTTTCAAAGAGAAGGGGGTCTCTACTGCATGGCATTCCCGCAGAGGGTGGAGAAAAAGCATGCTTGCAGAGGAACCATTGCCTTTGTTTTGGTCAAGGTATGATTGGGTGGCTTCGAGGGAGGATGGGAAGAAAAAGTGGAGACAGGCAGTAAAGTTTCAAGGAGTTTTGATGCCAAGGGGAGCAGAAAATTGGAAGGAAGGTCTGCAATTAACAAGTGTAGTTTCTGCAGATGTTTGAATGCTGCTGGGAACAATCGGGAGAGAGGGTGGAGATGCCTGTGGGAACTTGGGAGGGGCTGGGATCCCGTGAAGGGACAGAGGGCTTGCCCATCGCCAGTACCATTCATCGCTGGAACAGGAGGCAGGCAGCGGAGTAGAAGTGTGCAGACCCCAGGGACTCGGAGGAGAGCCCTGTGTTCATGCCCGTGGCTCTGAGCCCGGATGCCTCCCAACTGAGTCACCTTGCCTCCGAGTGTCTCCGTTTCCTTCTCTGTAAATTCAGGATAATTGTGCTCAGAATTAGTGCAAAGCAGAGTGGGTTGAGCTCTCCTTGGGTGCCCCATGCATATCCCGTCCATTAAGGATGCTAGCCAAGATTCTGTACATTGAGAGAGAAACTTGCTGAGATCATTGTGAAGTTTCTCTGATTCTTTTTTTTTTTTAATTTCTTAAAATTTTTTTAATTCTTGTTTCTTTGTCTTAATTTTCTCTCATTCTTAAAGAATTGTTTAAATTGTTCCAGTATTGCTGTTTGTAAAACCAAGAGGAGATTTAGTTTGTGGCTGTGGTTTGTGGACCCCCTGGATAGAGAATCGCATTAGGACAGACACCTGCGTGCCTGCACAAAAACTTTCTCATGGCCTGCATTCCTGTTCACGGATGGATAACCTCCCAGCAGACCGTTGTGTTGTTTTGCATGACCTCCTCAAATGGCTACTTGATATTATACAGTGGACATCCTAAACGCACAGCTTTTTCCTTCGATCACATTATTTTATTAGGCCACATTTCCAGGCACAGTCACAACATGCACAGATTAACAGCACTGCTGTGCTTACGTTCCTTCTTCTCAGGGGAAAGTTTGCCCAGGTCCTCATGGCTGCCGCAGCCAAGAGGTGAACCTCGACTCACAGCCTCTGACTCTTATACGAGCCGAGGTCTTGAACCCTGAGGCTATGTGGGACCTGATTCCAACAAATGCACCTCTCTATATGTAGTAAATATCTTCTAAGAAAAAGTAAAATTTTATTTGAAACTTGTTTCATCCAACAACAGTTTTAATGAATGCCTTTTGTGATGTCCCAAGCTCCAGTCCATGGGGTCGCTAAGAGTCGGACACGACTGAGCGACTTCACTTTCACTTTTCATTTTCATGCATTGGAGAAGGAAATGGCAACCCGCTCCAGTATTCTTGCCTGGAGAATCCCAGGGACGGGGGAGCCTGGTGGGCTTCCGTCTATGGGGTCGCACAGAGTCGGGCACGACTGCAGCGACTTAGCAGCAGCAGCAGCAAGCACCATGAAATCGGCATGAAGGGAGCTGGCCCTTTAAGGGAACTCGGGAGAATCCTGTCCTCGGAGTAGAGAGATCCCTGGGCCGTGCAGATCCTCTAAGGCTAGGCTTGTGTGTACGTCCTCTGGCTGCCTTAAAGGATTGCATAGATCCATCTTGGGGGCTGATTTTGGTCTTCTTTCCTTGCTGTTTGCTCCGGGTGGACTTGCCAGTCTTAATGGCAGAGCATCAGGTAGATGGCTCTCCCGGTTACCAAGTTAACTGGTGTTTCTTTGGAGAGGTGGCTCCCGCCCAGCCCTTCCTTAGAGGAAGCCCACTGTGCTCCCCTTTGTGGGGAAGGGAGAGGCCATCATTCTTTCTGGGGACCCTTTGACTTTCTCAGTGGACAGTCAATTGTTTCCAGGTTCTAGGAGCCCAACCCAAAGGCTGGTTCATTACTTCTAGCCTGCTGCAACTTTAGCTGTAATTAAGTTTTCTCTGATTCACAAGTGCAGATCTTTTTTCCTTTTCCCCAAAGTAGTTCATGGTCTTAATTATGTTGGTGGCGGCCAAGGCAGCCCTGCCGGATGCCTGGACGAACCTGCAGCCGTGCTCTCAGCACTTGGGCTGCCGTCATCCTGAGCAGCTGGGCCGTCGCTCACCTCTCTGCTGGAGACAGACGGCCCAATTAGTCCTCCCCACTTCTTGGCTCTCGTGTCTGCACTGTCCACCCCCCAAGACACAGATGATTAAGTGACTGACTTGCAAAGGGACCAAAAAAAAAGGAATGTCAGGGAGGGACCATAGGCGAGAGAGAATCTACTTAAGAGGGAAGGGTGACGTCTTTGCCCAGGATGGTCACGGTGCTGGGTTGAAAGACGTGGGTTGGATATGCTGCACAAACACCAGCGAGAGATAAATGGGGAGACAGCCACTGCATGGCTGCCCCATTCTCCTCCGTCTCTCCGGGAATTCTACTTTTCCCAGAGCTGACGGTGCCACAGCATCACGTGCCTAGTGGGTGCCTGGTGGATGGGGCCTGCGGTTGGCTGTGAGGCCACATTCCCTGCGTCTTTCATTTCAGGAGCATTGTCTGGAACAACTAGTCAATTCCCAGGTGTTGCCTCCCTGCTGCTGCCGCCGCCGAGTTGCATCAGTCGTCTCCGACTGTGCGACCCCATGGACGGCAGCCCACTAGGCTCCCCCGTCCCTGCGACTCTCCAGGCAAGGACACTGGAGTGGGTTGCCATTGCCTTCTCCAGTTGCCTCCCTAGTAGAGCCTTTTTTCCCTTTCAGCTCTTTATTTTGCGTATTTTCCCCTCTACGGCAGAGTTGCAGGAAGAGAATGAACTTGCACATACATTCTTCACCTTTATCGGCCAGTTGTTCACATGCTGCCATTTTGCACTTTTCTCTCTTCCTCCTCCTCTCCCGCTTCTCTCTGTCCCTCACAAGAACACATGGACATGCATGTATGTGTTAGTTTCCTGATGAGCCGTTTCAGAGTAGGTCACAGACATGGCACTCCTCCCTGACGTCCCTCAGTGAGTGGAGCTGGGCAGATCATCAGTTACCTGACGGGGACACTCTCCTGCATGACTCATTCGTCACCCTGGGCAAGTTTAACCTCGATGCCGTCCTGTTTCTCACACACCTGTTGCAGGAAGGGGAGCCCCTTCCAGGGCCCGAGGGTGGGCTCTTGTCTACCACTCGGAAAGGAATCGTCCGAGGAGACACACATGCTGACAAAGCGAGAGACCTCACCGGGAAGGGGCGCCGGGCGGAGGGCAGCAGGGTGTGGGACCCCAGGAGAACTGCCCTGCCACGCGGCTCCGCAGCCTCGGGGTTCGTGGTGATGGGATCAGTTTCCAGGCTGTCCCTGGTGGGGCATGCATTGCTCAGCCAAGATGGATGCCAGCGAGAAGGAGGTGGGAGGACACGTGGTGTCTCCTTTTGACCTTTCCCGAACTCTTCCGGTTGGTGATGACTTAGTTTCTTACCAGGACTTCCTGTCGTAAAATAACTCACACAAATGGTTACTCTGGTGCCTAGCCAGAGTCTGCGGTTTCAGTTAGTGTGCGTCCCCTAACACACCCATAGTAAAATCTCCCCCAGTTGTTCCAATAAGGCTCTGTTTAGCATTGATCAAAGAAGGAGAGCCCTGGAGGTGCTACAATGGGGGTGTCTGATGGTTACAGTCAAGGAGCTGGTGGGTGGGTTCGCCTGGAAGCAGGGGCTGTGAGGAAAGATGATCTAGAGGAGGTTACCCTTGAGCTGTTTCTCATTTAGACAAGGCAGGAGGAAGGTCAGGCAAAAGAGACGGGACTGAACGTGTGTGTGTGTGTGTGTGTGTGTGTGTGTATGCACACTTGTGAGGGGAAGGCTGGAGGCGGAAAATGAGGGCTAGTGTGACACTGGAGAAGGCGAGGGACACCCTGGCCTTTGTCTCTTGCAGAGAGTTTAGAAAGACAAGCCCAGCTGTGGTGTGGAGAAGTGGGCGTGACAGCTGAAAGGAGGCTGGGTTAGGGAGGGTCCGCTGTGCTTTTCCAGAGACGGGCACCGGAAGTGTCCTTTCTTAGTCACCAACGGCTCCCTCCCCTCTGCATGTTAACGCCAGGTTTGGTTTTGTTCTTCTGGCTGTGCTGGGTCTCTGTTGAGGTGTGTGGGCTCCTCTAGTTATGGCTCATGGGTTCAGTTGCTCCTCAGAAGGTGGGATCTTAGAGGGCTGAACCCAAGGCCCCTGCTTTGGAAAGCAGATGCTCAAACACTGGACCACCAAGGAGTCCCCCGTCTGCATATCAATGACAGTTTGGGGCTGGTGGATTGCCTTGTCGTCCTGGAAAGAGTAAAATGGACTGGAAGGTGGGGCTCTCATCCCACCCTTTCCCCTGGGCCGCTTCCTGACCCCCTTGGCCGTAATCAGGGACAAGAGAGGGGGTGGCGCAGCCGTCCGTTCTGATGTCCAGTGAATGCTCACCTCATTTGTGATTGAGGGAAAGAAGATGCTCTCATTGGCCAGAAGCAGAGAATTGTGGTGTCAGGGTGATGGACCTAACGTGGGGAGCAGTCGGGGGCCTTGAGGTTCCCTCCACACACCTTCCCTGCTTCCTCCCATGTCTGTCCCTCACCTGTGACAGCAGAGGGCTGACCACAGCATCCCAAGGATGCTTTCGGGCTTTAATGATCTGCAGCTGGGGATTCTGAGTGGCGTTCTTTTCTCCATTTATTTCATTTTTTAAAAAAACATTTGTTTACGTGTGTGTTTATTTGGCTGTGGCACAGCAGGTCTTTACTTGTGCACATGGGATCTAGTTCGCTGACCAGGGATCGAATCCAAGCCCCCTGCATTGGGAGTGTGCAGTCTTAGCCACTGGACCACCAGGAAGGTCCCGATTTCATTTGTCTTAATCTTTCAGCTTCTGAGTTCAGAAATGCTAGCTTGGAGGAAATGTCTTAAACTCTAGCCCTTTTCCCAGGAGAGCAGAAACATCCGCATGATTCTTTGCCTTCATGTTCAGTCTTGGGTCCCAGAGGTGGAATGGTTGACAGAGACACCTCGTCCCATGGGGGGCGGGGAAGAGGAGCCAGGCCTGGGACCCCCTTCATGTGGAGCTCGTCTGTTGGGCTGGAGGCCTCAGTGTGGCTCAGTGCCCAACCCCTGCCCCCAGCAGAGGACCCCTTGCCTGGGAGGGAGAGCAGGAGTGGAGAGATGTGGGAGGGTCTGGAGATGGGGACCCTGGAGGCTTCTTTTCTAAAATGTTTATGTATTTAGCTGTGCCGGCTCTTAGTTGCAGCACTCAGAACCTTTAGGTGTGCATGTGGGATCTAGTTCTCTGACCAGGGATCACCCCAACCCCCTGCATTGGGAGTCTTAACTACTGGACCACCAGGGAAGTCCCTTTCTTTACTTTTTAAATTAATTTAACTTTATTGGCTGGAAGGAGAGGGAGTTCCAAGGCTGCTTAAATCCACAGCTCCCAACCTGCACAGCCTGTGTGAGAGGCGTTCCTGCGGGGACCTCGATTGGCTCTGTTAGGGGAGGACATGAGAGGCATAACTGGGCCCCCACAGAGCATGGGAGTTGCTGAACTTGACCTCCTCCACCCAAAGCCGTAGGAGGCGAGATCAGTGGGGTCTGAAGGCCACTCTGAGCCAGGATGTGTTTTTCCTGGTCAGCTGGAGTCCTGGGGCACCGAGGTGCTCAAATCTGTCAGGCTGTGGCTCAAAAGAAAATTAGAAGATCTCTGTTAGTTTGTATGGTCATGGTTTAGATGTTTCTTCTTGCAGTTTATTAGGAAAAGGAAGCAGATACTCATAAGAAATGTAAAGACATTTCTGTTGCCAAGAGAGACATGTTGAACGCGGGGTCCTTCTGTGGCCGGTGGGCTGTGTCACGTGTTCATTCTGAGTCTGGCTCCTTTTGACTCGTCACAGCTGCGCTGTCCTCTGACATCGTTTTCAGGTGAAAGATAGAAAAGCATTAAGAAGGAAGCCCACCTCCTTCCCGGTGGGCTGGGCTTTCCCTAGCTTATTCTGAGGTATCTGTGCTTTGCTCTTCTCGAGGCTGGCTGGCTCATGCCTGCCTGTCTCTCTAGAGTCCGCCTGTCTCTCAGGATACCTCGCTTCCACTGTGTCTCCATCTTCCGAGAGGAACGGTTCCAGCGACGGCCGAGCTGGGGACCCAGTCACAGGGCTGTGTGTGATATTCCTGGTCGGTGACGCTTTCGAATGCCCTGGCGCCACGGATGTGGCAGAAGGACAGACTCAGCCAAACAGGGAGGAGCAGCAGCCAGCGTGCGACCTTGGCCGGCCCCTCCTCTCACCCGGGCAGTTCAGGGGTCAGGACTGGTCTTCCGGCTTCAAAACCTGGTGACCCTAGCGAGAGGAGGAGCCGAGTGAGCTGGCGTTCCAGGTCAGCACAGGCTTGTCTTGCAGCCGAGCGGGTGTGGTTACTGGGCCACAGCCGCCTCGTAGTGAGCTCACTGAGGGGTGCTAGCTGGTCGGCGTGGTGAGGGGCCACCTGTGTCCCAGAAAGTCGCTCACCTGCTTTAGGTGGCCTAATCCCTGGGTTCTGGGCATTCGGGTGCATGGCACACGAGGGACCACTCAGATCCACGTTGGACCACCGAGGAGTGCCGTAGCCCCTGATGGACCCTGCAGGCTCCTCCCTGTCCTCAGTGACACAGCGAGGGGATGGCCCCTCTGCCAGGCAGTTTATCAGAAGCTTTTGCTGTCAGCCCAGTCTGCTTCTTCATAGCTCACTTCTCCTGACCCAGCCCACGGAGCAGCCTCCACCCACGGCCCCTCCTGTGTATGGTAGCCCTGTGAACGCTCCTGCTAACTGGCCTTGCCTCCAGAGACGTGGGCCAGGCCCTTTCTATACTCATTTTCTGCCCCGATCCTGGTAGGGTTTCTGTACTGCTCTTGCTATAGCAATTTCCAAACAGATTCTCTCCGTGGGTGGTGGTCTATCTGGACCCCCTCTGACATGGCAGCCCTGAGCCCCAGGATCCGGGTTTGTGGGGACACACCGAGCATTGCCCTTGGCAGTGCCCGATGGCAGGAAGAATACAAAAGAGCCCTTTGGAGCTGTTTTCTTCACGTCTCTAAATGGTGGAGAGCTGGGTGTGGGCCGAGGGCTGCATGTTAGCAAGGCGCCGGCCGTGGAGGGAGACACAGAGGCTGTGGTTTCAGCCCAGGTGAGCGGAGTGGAAGACAGCTCGGGACAGTCTCGCCCATGAAACTGGGTGGGCATCACGGGTGCTGCCGCAGCCGTTTCCAGTTCCTCAGACGTTCTGCCGTCTGATCTGTCACGCGTGCGCACATCCAAGGAACTGGCCTTGGCGCCGGCCCTGGGGACCGTGCCTAGGGGGTGGCAGACCCAGCTTTTGCCTTTGTAACTGCAGGGCTCGCTGTCTGACCTTGCCTCCTCCGGGCGCAGGTGGTGCTCCCCACGTTCATTCTGGAGAAGCGGTCCTTGCTGGAGATGTATGCGGACTTCCTGGCGCACCCTGACCTGCTGCTGGCCGTCGCGGCGGGGGCCACGCCCCAGGACCGGGTCATCGGCTTCGTGGAGTATTACCTCACCGCCTTCCATGAGGGCCGCAAGGGCGCCCTGGCCAAGAAGCCCTACAACCCCATCATTGGCGAGACATTCCACTGCTCCTGGGAGGTTCCCAAGGACAAGGTCAAGGCCCGGAGGACTGCCCTCCCCACCCCCGCGGGCCACGAACACCCGATGGCTGACGACTCTTCCAAGAACTACAAGCTGCGGTTTGTGGCCGAGCAGGTGTCTCACCATCCGCCCATCTCCTGCTTCTACTGTGAGTGCAAGGAGAAGAGACTGTGTGTCAACACTCATGTGTGGACCAAAAGCAAGTTCATGGGCATGTCCGTGGGGGTCTCGATGATCGGGGAAGGTAAGCCGTGCTGAGGGGTGGAGCTGGGCTCCGATGGAGGGACATTTGTGTACCTGATGGATGCTTGAGGGTGTGCGTGTGGACTCCTTTCTTTTCACTTCATCACAGAGCTGGGGGTAAGTGGATGGGTGGGAACTAGGGATGGGCTTGCCCTTGGGGACCAGGTCCTGGCCCTTTCCCAGTGGGGCCGAGGTGATGCAGGAAGCGGGATGCGGCTCTTTGCCTGTTAGGCTGCCCACCTGGATTCTTCACCTGCTCCTCATGTGTGGGCCACCAAACAGATCCTTTTATTTCTGGCTCCGTGTGAATATTAGAGTTGGCTTCAAATCTATGAAAACACATCTTTACTCATTCTCATCGGTGTTCTGGCTCACAAACAACGTAGTTGCTCAATCGTGTCCGACTCTTTGTGACCCCCATGGACTGTAGCCCACCAGGCTCCTCTATCCATTAAATTCTCCAGGCAAGAATACTGGAATGGGTTGCCATTCCTTTCTCCAGAGGATCTTCCTGACCCAGGGATTGAACCCGGGTCTCCTGCATGGCAGGCAGATTGTTTATCTTCTGAGCCACCAGGGATGCCCTGAGCATCACAGAGCTGCCTGTTCACTATCTGCTCATAAATGATCCCCAAGACAAATCTCTGGATGCTGGGCGTGCAATTCTGAATCAAGAACCCAGTGTAATCAGACCATGCGTGGATCACACATTCCCCTCTTAGCAGATAGCTGTGAATGCAGTTTATTCATTGTTGGAGGAAACTTTAATCATCCTTGTTAAATTCAGGTGCCTGTATAAGTGTTTCTTCAACTTCCTTTTAGTCATCAATCCCTTTGAGATTCTGGCCACAGACTCTCAGAAAAGAGAAAAAAAAAAAATCCAACACAAAATTTGGCTTTCTGGTTCAGGGTATACATGGCTCCTCAGAAGCCCTTCCAGAATTCCAGGAGATTAGAGTACCTCCCATTGACTTAGCAGGCTTTTATTGAGCACCTAATGTATGCCAGCCATTGTCTTGGGAGCCATGAATACTTGAATGAACAAAACACGTGGAAGAAAATGTGTCCTCATGAAGCTCTCTTCTGCTGGGGAAATACAGTGGTGGGTACTTTAGAAGGCGTTAAGTTCTAGAGAGAAAAATAAAGCAGAGAAGGCAGATCTGGGAATGGGGGGGACAGGGTGGTGGAGCTAGAGGATGGGCCGGAGTGGCAGCTGGATAGACCTCACTAAGAAGGAGGCAACTGGGCGAAGACCCCAGCGGGTGATGAAGGACCCCAGGGGGTGGTGAGGGGCCCCAGGGGGTGGTGAAGGACCGCAGGGGGTGATGAAGGACCCCAGGGGCTGGTGAAGGACCCCAGGGAGTGATGAAGAACAGGCCTTGTCAATGACCTGCTAAGTGTGTCTGACAAAGAGAAAGAGGCCCTGGGGACCAGGGGCAGGGGGCCCCTGCGTGCTGGATTGAGATGGGAAATCACGTGCCTGGAGAAGGGAGGGAGAGTGGGGGAGAAGATGAGGTCAGAGAGGTAACTGTGGCCAGGGAATGTGGGAGCCTGGGGGCTATCCCCTGGGGTATTCGCTGTCACTGATGCTAAGTGAGCTGCGAAGATGTGGGCTTTGAGTAGAAGATTCCGTGAACTGACTTGCATTTTAGCAAGATTGTTCCAGCTGCTTGTTGCAGCTAGGTCATAAGAGGAGAAAAGGGCACATGGAGACCAGTAAGGAGATTATGATGAGAATCCAGGCAGGAGATGGTGGTGGCTTGGGCCAGGGCAGAGATGGTGGGGTGGTGACATGGGGCGGGAATCTGGGTGAGTGAGTGGAGTGATCAGATGTGGGGTGTGAGCGGAAGGTGATGCCAAGGCTTTTTGCTTTGTTTCTGTGCGTGCTCAGTCACGCAGTCGTGTCCAACTCTTTGTGACCCCACGGGCTAGCCCACCAGGCTCCTCTGTCCATGGCATTTTCCAGGTGACAATACTGGAGGGGGTTACCATGGCCTCCTCCAGGGGATCTTCCCACCCCAGGGATCAAACCCGTGTCTCTTGTGTCTCCTGGGATTCTTCAACACTAGTGCCACCTAAAATACTGCATAATTGTTGATGCTCTTCCCAGCACCATACACTTCATACCATGACTCATTCATTTATTTTTCAACTGGAAGTCTGTCCCTCCTAATCTCCCCCATCTATTTCTTTCCTCCCCTCTGGCAGCCACCTGTTTGTCCTCTGAATCTGTGTTTCTGCTGCGTTTGTTCATTCGCTTTGTTCATTTTGTCTTTTTAGATTCCACCTATAAGTATATCACACAGTGTGTATCTTTCTCTGTCTGACTTATTTCAGGTAACATAATACCCTCTAGGTCTATCCCTTTCATCACAAAGGGCAAAATTTCATTGATTTTTATCATTACTATTTCATTGTGTATTTATACCACAGTTTCTTGGTCCATTTGTCCATTGATGGGCACTTACGTTACTTCCATATCTTGGTTATTGTAAATGATGCTGCTATGAACATAGGGGTGTGTGTATCTCTTCCAAGCAGTGTTTTCGTTTTCTTTGCATAAACGCCCAGAAGTGTGATTGCCAGATTGTACAGTGGTGCTCTCCTTAGTTTGGGGGAACCTCTCTACTGTTCTCCATAGTGACTGCACCAAGTGATGTTCCCACCACCAGTGAACGAGGGTTCCCTTTCCTCCACACCCGCACAGGCATTTCTTATCTCTGATCTTTTTCATGGTGGCTGTTCTGACAGGTGTGAGGTGACGTCTCATTGCGGTTTTGATCTGCGTCTTCCTGATGATTTGAGACGTGGAGCATCTGCTCATGCGCCTGTTGGCCGTTAAGCGGCCATGCGGACTGCTGTGTGTCTCTTCAGATCCTCCACCTCGTTGTCCATTGTTTGGTTTTTTAATGTCGAGATGTATGAGTTCTTTGTCTGTTTGGAATATTCACCCCTCATCAGATGCATCTGGGGCTCAGATGTGAGCTGTGAGAGGCAGATGACACCAGGCTTTTGGCCTGAGCAGCTTAGAAGGATGGAAGAGCCCTTCGCTGAGGTGAGGAAGACCGGAGGGGGTGCTGGTTTGGAAGAAGGAGAGCGCAGGGGTCCAGGTGGGTTCTGTTAGGGTTAGATATTCGAGGGGCGACTTGAGCAGACAGTGACTCTGCATGCCGGGATTCTGTGGGGAGGTCCCAGCTGAGGTTAAAACAGGTCACTTAGGACCTGGAGACTCACGTCTGCGAGTGTAGGCTCAGCCTCTGACGTTCAGGATCTGGGCTCCCCCGTTCCTTACCAGCAGCTGGCAGGGGCCGCAGCCTTGATTCACCTTGCATACCCGAGACAAAGCTCTTAATGACGTGTGTTGGAAATCGTGTCACACCCTTGCTGTAGCATCTCGAGCAGAGCTGGGATTTTCTGCTCTCGTTTTTCCTCTGTGCCTGAAAATTCTCCTTCAGACATCTCAGTGGAGTGCTGAAAGCAAAGGAAGAGTCTGGAGAGACTCTGCGAGGCCTCCTGGGCACCCCCACCCCATGCACGCCTGCCGTGGACGGGCCCGGGAGGCTTGCGTCTCATTCTTGTGGGGCTTTCAGTCTGTCTCAGCTCTTTCAGTAGCTCCATCTCCCTTTCTTTCAAATTAATTAAGGGTGGGCTCTGTAACCCACCATTTTTCTTGACTTTTCACAGAAAATGCTTCTCAGTTCAGTTCAGTCGCTGAGTCGTGTCTGACTCTTTTCGACCCCATGAATCGCAGCATGCCAGGCCTCCCTGTCCATCACCAACTCCCGGAGTTTACTCAAACTCAGGTCCATCCAGTCGGTGATGCCATCCAACCATCTCATCTTCTGTCGTCCCCTTCTTCCGCCTTCAATCTTTCCCAGCAGCAGGTCTTTTCCAATGAGTCAGTTCTTTGCATCAGGTGGCTTAAGTATTGGAGTTTCAGCTTCAGCATCAGTCCTTCCAATGAATATTCAGGACTGATTTCCTTTAGGATGGACTGGTTGGATCTCCTTGCAGTCCAAGGGACTCTCAAGAGTCTTCTCCAACACCACAGTTCAAAAGTATCAATTCTTTGGCGATCCACTTTCTTAATAGTCCAACTCTCACGTCCATACATGACTACTGGAAAAACCATAGCTTTGACTAGATGGACCTTTGTTGGCAAGGTAATGTCTCTGCTTTTTAATAAGCTGTTTAAGTTGCTTATAATTTTTCTTCCAAGGACCAAGCGTCTTTTAATTTCATGGATGCAGTCACCATCTGCAGTGATTTTGGAGCCCTAAAACACCAAAGTCTGTCACTGTTTCCACTGTTTCTCCATCTATTTCCCATGAAATGATGGGACTGGATGCCATGATCTTAGTTTTCTGAATGTTGAGTTTTAAGCCAACTTTTTTCACTCTCCTCTTTGCCTTTCATCAAGAGGCTCTTTAGTTCTTCTTCACTTTCTGCCATAAGTGTGGTGTCATCTGAATATCTAAGGTTTTTGATATTTCTCCGGGCAATCTTGATTCCAGCTTGTGGTTCCTGAAGTCCAGCATTTCTCATGATGTACTTGCATATAAGTTAAATAATCAGGGTGACAATATATACCCTTGACATACTCCTTTCCCAATTTGTAACCAGTCTGTTGTTCCATGTCCAGTTTTAACTGTTGCTTCTTGATCTGCATACAGATTTCTCAGGAGGCAGGTCAGGTGGTCTGGTATCCCCTTCTTTTGAAGAATTTTCCAGTTTGTTGTGATCCACACAGTCAAAGGCTTTGGCATAGTCAATAAAGCAGAAGTAGATGTTTTTCTGGAACTCTCTTGCTTTCTCGATGATCCAACGAATGTTGACAATTTGATCTCTGGTTCCTCTGCCTTTTCTAAAACCAGCTTGAACGTCAGGAAGTTCACGGTTCACATATTGCTGAAGCCTGGCTTGGAGAATTTTAAGCATTACTTTGCTAGCGTGTGAGATGAGTGCAATTGTGTGGTAGTTTGAACATTCTTTGGCATTGCCTTTCTTTGGGATTGGAATGAAAACTGACCTTTTCCAGTCCTGTGGCCACTGCTGAGTTTTCCAAATTTGCTGGCATATTGAGTGCAGCACTTTCACAGCATCATCTTTCAGGATTTGAAATAGCTCAACTGGAATTCCATCACCTCCACTAGCTTTGTTCATAATGATGCTTCCTAAGGCGCACTTGACTTCACATTCCAGGATGTCTGGCTCTAGATGAGTGATCACATCATCATGATTATCTGGGTCATGAAGATCTTTTATGTTCAGTTCTTCTGTGTATTCTTGCCACCTCTTCTTAATATCTTCTACTTCTGTTAGGTCCATACCATTTCTGTCTTTTATTGTGCCCATCTTTGCATGAAAAGTTCCCTTTGTATGTCTAGTTTCTTGAAGAGATCTCTAGTCTTTCCCATTCTATTGTTTTCCTCTATTTCTTTGCATTGATCAGAGGAAGGTTTTCTTATCTCTCCTTGCTATTCTTTGGAACTCTGCATTCAGTTGGGTATATCTTTGCTTTTCTCCTTTGCCTTTCCCTTCTTTTCATAGCTGTTTGTAAAGCCTTCTCAGACAACTATTTTGCCTTTCTTTTCCATGGGGATGTTCTTGATCACTACCTCCTGTACAATGTCACGAACCTCCATCCATAGTTCATCAGGCACTCTATCAGATCTAATCCCTTGAATCTATTTGTCACTTCCACTGTGTAAGGGATTTAATTTAGGTCATACCTGAATGGTCTAGTGGTTTTCCCTACTTTCTTCAATTTAAGTCTGAATTTGGCAATAAGGAGTTCATGATATGAGCCACAGCCAGCTCCTGGTCTTGTTTTTGCTGACTATACAGAGCTTCTCCATCTTTGGCTGCAAAGAATGTAATCAGTCTGATTTCGGTATTAACCCTCTGGTGATGTCCATGTGTAGAGTCTTCTCCTGTGTTGTTGGAAGAGGGTGTTTGCTATGACCAGTGCGTTCTCTTGGCAAAACTGTTAGCCTTTGCCCTGCTTCATTCTGTTCTCCAAGGTCAAATTTGCCTGTTACTCCAGGTATTTCTTGACTTCCTATTTTTGCATTCCAGTCCCCTATAATGAAAAGGACATCTTTTTTGGGTGTTAGTTCTAGAAGGTCTTGTAGGTCTTCATAGAACCATTCAGCTTCAGCTTCTTCAGCATTAGTGGTTGGGGTATTGAGTTGGATTACTGTGATGTTGAATGGTTTGCCATGGAAACAAACAGAGATAATTCTGTCGTTTTTGAGAGAGTACTGCATTTCAGACTCCTTTGTTGACTATGATGGCTACTCCATTTCTTCTGAGGGATTCCTGCCCGCCGTAGTAGATATAATGGTCATCTGAGTCAAATTCACCCATTCCAGTCCATCTTCATTCGCTGATTCCTAGAATGTCGACATTCACTCTGGCCATCTCCTGTTTCACCACTTCCAATTTGCCTTGATTCATGGACCCAACATTCCAGGTTCCTATGCAATATTGCTCTTTACAGCATCGGACTTTACTTCCATCACCAGTCACATCCACAACTGGGTGTTGTTTTTGCTTTGGCTCCGTCTCTTCATTCTTTCTGGAGTTTCTTCTCCACTGATCTCCAGTAGCATATCGGCCACCTACTGGCCTGGGGAGTTCCTCTTTCAGTATCCTATCATTTTGCCTTTACATACTATTTTTGGGGTTCTCAAGGCAAGAATACTGAAGTAGTTTGCCATTCCCTTCTCCAGTGGACCACGTTTTGTCAGACCTCTCCACCATGACCCGTACCCAGGACTGGGGCAACAGACTCCTGGAGAGCACAAACAGAAAGAACCCTGTGCCCACCAGGACCCAGGAGAAAGGAGCAGCGACCCCACAGGAGACTGGCCCAGACTTGCCCATGAGTGTCCAGGAGTCTCTGGCGGAGGCATGGGTCAGCAGTGGCCTGCTGCGGGGTCGGGGGCACTGGGTGTGGCAGTGCGCACTGGACCTTTTGAAGGAGGTCGCCATTATCTTCATTACCTCCTCCATAGTGGCCTCAGGGCGAATAACAGGGATGGAACACAGCCCCTTCCATGAACAGAAAATTGGACTAAAGATTGACTGAGCATGGCCCCACCCATCAGAACAAGACCCAGTTTCCCCCTCAGTCAGTCTCACCCATCAGGAAAATGCTTCTAAGAATACCAAACTTCCAAGATTCTGGCTATTGTGCTCAAGGCTCCTTTGGGGGGTGGGTTGTGGGTGGGTGGCGCTGGGGGACGTGGGTTGTTTTTCTTTGCCTCACTGCCTTCTTTGCAGTGATCCGGGACATTCTGTGAATGTGTTGGTTGGGCTTGAAGTGACATTTTTCAGCCCTTCCTTCTAAAAATCAGATGGGTCCACTTGAAATTTTGTACTTAACTATCTGCCCTAATCTTATTTTAATTTATTTTGCTGTGTAGAATCTTTCTTGCAGCATGTGGGATCTAGTTCCCTGACCAGGGATTGAACCCGGGCTCCCCCTGCATTGGGAGCATGGAGTCTTAGCCACTGGCCCAGTAGGGAAGTCCCAGGGAAGTGTTAGATGGTTGCCTTTAGGCTGTGGTGTGTTTGGCTGTGATAAAATGCCATTTTCAAGGGCTTCATTGTGCCTTGCCTTTTCCTAGTTGCTCCTCAGAGACCTCCCTGAATGGTCCCTCAGCGCTGACACTCTTTAGCCCCCCAGGTGACATCGCTCTGTGAAGTGGGGCACAGCTCCCAGCGGATTGCTGGGGACACAGCTCATGCAACTGGTCTGGAAACCCCTGCCCCCCAGAACTCCAGACCAGCGCCCAGTACACAGGTCCGTGGGGACAGGCCGGGACGGGTTTGCCCATGAAGGCTGGTAGCACGGGGCCTGCAGACTGGTCCCCTGGAGTCACTGCCCATGCTTCTGTGCTTGCTTTCCAGCGTCAACGTCCTGTTGGAATATTATGGGTCCTCAAAATTATTTTAGATACGTCAGTTTCTAAGTCTTCATGCTTGGCCTTATGTTTATTGATAAATCAATTGGTGGGATTTAAAGCAGAAACCTCCCAGCTTGAGGAGCAGCCATGGCCCGGAAGGCTGGATTATTCACTGTTTTTCAGCTTCTCTCAGTTCTTAGGCCAATTAAAAAGGAGCTTTCATTTGTGAGCCTGTTTGCAAGTCTAGTTTTAATATAGTCTTTTATTCGTTATTAGGGACAGATTTTTGTATGCAGTCTTGAAAACAGAGTCTTGAGAAGGCATAATTGCTGGTGATTTAATGAGTGAGAACACATTTATGGGTTTTCAGAAAAGAGCCCAGGAAGGTGGTCTCAGCAGTGCAGTAAGTCAGCCTTGCTCTGGGGCTCGCTCCTCTGATTTCAGTGGACTTGAGGGAAATTTCACCTTGGTTTGGAGGGATTTGCAGGAAATTTCACCTTGCTTTGGGCGAGTGGAGGCTGCCTCCCAGCTGGCTCCCCATCCTCCACGAGCATCACCCATCACCCGTCACCTGACTTTGTGAGCTCCTCTTCATTCCCGAGCGGAAGAACCACTGCTAAGAATTCACCTGCCCAGAGAGTGGGGAGTGATCAGGATCCTGGTGGCGTAGCTGTGTTCTCTTAGCTGAGCTTCAGGGGTAACCTTTTCACATCCCCGTGAGGCGTGGGTACCATTACCCCTGCATCAGCTGAGGGGCGGAGGAGTTAAAGTCACCAGGCTGGTGAAGGATGGAGGACTTGCAATGATGCAGGGGTCCCCACCCTCCAGGATCTAACGCCTGATAACCTGAGATGGAGAGGATGTGATGATAGAAATAAGGTGCTCGGTAAATGTCATGTTCTTGAATCATCCCTAGACCACCACCCCCAACCCCCATCCGTGGAAGAGTTTCTTCCACGAAACCAGTCCCTGGTGCGGAGCCAAAAATGTTGGGGATTGCTGACCTCAGGTCTCACCTGTGCTCAGTCATGCTCAATGCTTTGCACCCCCATGGCCTCCGACCGCAGGCTCCTCATCCATGGGATTCTCCAGGCAAGAATACTTCAGCCAGTTGCCATTTCCTACTCTGACCCAGGGATTGAACCCATGTCTCCTGCCTTGCAGGCAGATTCTTTACCCCCTGAGCCACCTGGGAAGGTCTCATCTAAGACTTTTTTTAAAAAATGGTGACATATGTTGTTGTCGTTTAGTTGCTTCTGACTCTTTGTGACCCCGTGGACTGCAGCAGGTCAGGCCTCCCTGTCCTTCCGTATCTCCCCAAGTTTGCCCAAGTTCATGTCCATTGAATTGGTGATGCTATCTATCTAACCATCTCCAGGCATATGCTCCAGATAAATGCGTTCTAAAGAAACTATCATTTGTCTGACCCTAGCTCACCAAGTTTACATTTGTGAAGGAGACCAGAAGACCCGGCACGCGGCGCTCACGGCTCTACAGAGGCCACCATGGGATGTGCTAATGGGCTTGGAGGGCTGACCACAGAGGGGGCCAGTGTGGACGGCAGGGGTGGGGTGGTGCTCTCGGGGACACCTGAGTCCCCTGGGAGGACTGGACTGCCATGTAGTCCGTCAGCGAGGAGGGCAGGCATGGGGGACAGAGAGCTGCCTTCTTCGGGCCCTTGAAGGCAGGTGACGGAGGCACCTACAGCTTCCTCCTCCTGGTCTCGGGACCCCTCCTCACTGCTGCAGGCCCTGAGACCTCGAGGCTTCTGAGCAGAATCGGGGCGCGGAGGAGTCAGCAGAGGCCTAATTCTCCCCAGCTTCCACTTCTGGTCCCTCTGGATGTCAGATCCCTCTTGATGTTGGTGTCAGATCTGTTCAGCATGAGCTGAAACTTGCCACCTGCCTCTCTCTATCTTTAGCAGTTTAATTCTAGGAAGGGTGCAAGTAGCCTTGAAAATGAAAGCAACTCAGGCCTGCCCATACTTCCCCAGGGTCCTGAGCAGGAGCTGTGAGAAGGGACAGGAGTCAGGTCCACCCTCGCCTGCATCTCAGGACAGGGCCCCAGGGGTCACCTGGGGCATCTCGGCTGTGGGAGGAGGGACAGTGAGGAGAGAGAGGCCTGAGGCTTGGCTCTGGGGAAGATGCTGTACTTAAGATGGTGCAGAGGTCAGTGTGCTTTGAATTTCGGTGTGTCTGGTGGAGTGGAGCCGTGTTGCCTGGGCGTTTATATTACAGGGATTCACGTAACATAAGAGAGTGAGAGGGAGAGATTTCAATGTTGCAGTGACCTCTGCCCCTCAGTCCTGCCCCTGTGATCCTGAGTGACCCATGAGCCTGCTTTTCTCAGGAATCTTCACTTCTCCAGGTGCCTGCACGTGAGCATCCTGCCCGTCCCCACCCCCCCACCCCCATCCCCCGCAACACACACAGTTGTTCCCTGGGCTACACAGCCTGCTGTCTGCCTGTATCGGCAGGTCTGACTTGGCAGGACTTCACCCGGGGTGAGGGTTAGGGTTCTGGAGGAGCCTGGTTTGTTCCATCCTCTGTGGCTCATGGGCAATTCAGGGAGTTTTCAAGAGTAAATTGAGAGACTCCTCCAGCCCATCTTTATGTGGGCTTTGGAAACTCAGCACTCGTGACTCCTCTGTAGCTTCAGACTCTCCTGGCGAGCTCCCCGGGGCTGAAAGGGACACAGACACACCCACAGTGTCTCTCTGCTGGGCAAATTCCAGCTTGATTGATTGGTTGATGTTTTTATTTTTATTGTTGGCTGTACAGCAAAGTGACTCAATTATATATATATACACATACACACTCATTCTTTTTCGTATTCTCTTCCATCACGGTTTATCACAGGATGCTGGATATAGTTGCCTTGCTCTACAGTAGGACCTTGCTGTTTATCCTTCCTATGTATGCTAGTTTGCATCCACTAACCCCAGCCTCCCAATCCATCCCTCCCTTGGCTCCCTCTCCCTTAGCGACCGCAGTTCTGTTCTCCACATCCGTGAGTCTTCTTATGTCTTGTTGCTGCTGCTGTTGTTCAGTTGTCAAGTTCTGTCCAATTCTTTGGGATCCCATGGACTGCAGCATGCCAGGCTTCCCTGTCCTTCACTATCTCCTGGAGTTTGCCAAATTCACATCCACTGAGTCTTGTGATGCCATCCAACCATCTCATCCTCTGTTGTCTCCTTCTCCTCTTGCCTTCAGTCTTTGCCAGCATCAGGGTCTTTTCCAGTGAGTCAGCTCTTCTCATCAGATGGCCAAAGTATTGGATCTTCAACTTCAGCATCAGTCCTTCCAATGAATATTCAGGGTTGATTTCCTTTAGGATGGACTGGTTTGATTTCCTTGCAGTCCAAGGGGCTCTCAAGAGTCTTCTCTAGCACCACAATTCAAAAGCATCAAATTTTCAGCACTCAAACTTCTTTATGGTTCAACTCTCACATCTGTACATGACTACTGGAAAAATCATAGCTCTGACTATATGGACCTTTGTCTGCAAAGTGATGTCTCTGCTTCTTAATATGCTGTCTAGATTTGTCAATGCTTTTCTTCCAAGCAGCAAGCATCTTTTAATTTCATGGCCATAGTCACTATCTGCAGTGATTTTGGAGCCCAAGTCTCAACCGTTTCCATTGTTTCCCCATCTGTTTGCCATGAAGTGATGCGACCAGATGCCATGATCTTAGTTTTTTGAATGTTGAGTTTTAAGCCAGTTTTTCACTCTCCTTTTTCACCCTCATCAAGAGGCTCTTTAGTTCCTCTTTGCTTTCTGCCTTTAGAGTGGTGTCATCTGAGATTGTTGATATTTCTCCCGGTAATCTTGATTCCAGCTTGTGGTCTATCCAGTCTGGAATTTTGCACGACATATTCTGCATGTAAGGTAAATAAGCAGAGTGTTTCGTAGATAAGCTCATCTGTGTCATGTTTTAGACCCACATATAAGTGGTACCTTGTGGTATTTGTCTTTCTCTGTTTGACCTACTTCATGTAGTGTGCTCATCTCTAGTTTTATCCAGGTTGCTGAAAATGTGACTTTATTCTTTTCATGGCTAAGTGGTACCTAGGCCTGTTGATTTAGATGCTTATCTTGCCTCAGAGAGAAGTGCCAGCTGAGTTTTCATTTCTTCACTCTCACCAAGGAGTGCTCAGTGAGTAGTTGTGAAGGCCCTGGAGCCAGGCAGGGTCCCCAGGGTGCATTGAACTTCCTTATTCTTCCCGGTAGAGGAACCAGAGGCCCAGGGGAGGGGACATCACTGATGCTTCTGGTCGCGTGGATCCGGCCGAAGCACACACTGGCTTTCCTGAGGCTCTTCGTGCCCTTGCCCACTGCCAGGCCAGCGTGGACAGGAGTGGAGCCAGGAGGGCATTTCTATAGGAAGCAGAGCCCCAGGGTGGGGTGGAAGCCTGGGAAGGCTCTCACACAGAGCGAACCTCAGGAAGCCCATCCTGCCGGTTTCCAGGCCTCTGCCGGGCAGGGAGGTGCTGGCCCTCGGTGGGGGTGCCCAGCAGGCAGGAGCTGGACGCTGACGCACCTGCCGTCTAGCAGCCCGGGGAGATGGTGCGTGCAGCAGTGCTCACAGCGGCCTTTGAGAACTTGGTCCAAACTATCTTTCTTTTCCCCAGAAGAAGAGAGAACCCCGTATCATTTGCACTGTCGCAAGAGGATCAGAGCTCTCCAAGTCTAGTGCTTGGCTTCCAGGGCGACTCCCCTAGGTGACAGCAGCGGTGCGCTCTGATTTCTAACTTCCTGAGACAACCTTTGAGCTTGTCTCTGTTGCCCTCAGGATAAAGGCAGAACTTGTCAACAGACTTTTAGAAGTTTAAAGGTGCAGTCTGGCCCCTGTAGACCCAGCAGCCTCCACACCTCTGCCCACCGCCTCCCTTTCTTCCCCAGGGGCCTTTTCTCAGCCCCCTTCCCCCCCAACCCTGTGCTCACCTGGCTGCTTCCCACCACAGGGCCTTTGCACATGCCTTCCTCAACATGATACTCTCCCCTGCCCTCCTCCCCAGCTCAGCCCTCCTCCTGCGTCCCTTCCCCAGGGGAGTCTCTCCTGCCAGGTCAGCTCCTCCCCGTCCCTCCTCATCACAGTCGTGGCTTTGCTGGCACCTCAGTCACACCCACCTTTCTTTTCACCTTCTTGAGGGCAGAGAGTGAGTCTGTCTTGTTCACGTGTGTTCCTGGTGCCTGACATGCAGTTGGGGCCTGGCACACACAGGGCTGGCAGGTAGGCAGCTGACCTTTGCAGAGGCAGGAGGCGTGACCTCCGTGGCGGGAGCAGGCTTGGTTTCTCATCTTTGCACCTTCTGGTTCCCGGTGATGCTGCAAGCTCAGGTTCTATGCCCTGGTGCCAAATCAAATCTCAGAGGCCAAGCTCTGGGTGAAGTGGAAGAGAACAGCTTTATTGCTTTGCCCAGCAAAGGAGGACACGGTGGGCTCCTGGCCTCCGAACTGTGCGTCCCAACCCGGCAGGATGAGGTGAGGAGTTCAGTAGTCAAGGGGTGGAGCTGCTGACAAGATGAGGCTGTGTGTCTACTCTGTGCCTCTCTGTCTCTGTTCCTGCCCTGGAGCTAGGTCCGTCTGCGCTGTGTTTCCAGATTCCGTGTTAATATGTGGTATTTGTTTTTCCCTAACTGACTTCACTCCGTACGGCAGACTAGGTCTGTCCACATCTCTATGAATGGCTCGGCTTCACTCTCTTTCTGGCTGATATTCCCCTGGGTGCGGGGCCGCATCTCCGCAGTCCATTCCTCCATTGGTGGGCGCGCAGGTTCTCAGGCCCCGGCTGCAGTCAGCAGCAGCGCTGCTCCTTTCTTGGTTAGCAACCATGCGGGTTTGCCCTTTGGACCTCTGGGGAGGTGGAGGAGGCTGGAGTCTTGCCGATGAGGAACGCGGGGCACGAAGCCCTGCAGGGTCGCGCTGGGTTTCGCCAGTGGCCCTTCCATCGCGGGCGAGCCCGACGACACGCCGTCTTCCCCCAGGCGTGCTGCGGCTCCTGGAGCACGGAGAGGAGTACGTGTTCACCCTGCCCAGCGCCTACGCCCGGTCCATCCTCACCCTCCCGTGGGTGGAGCTCGGAGGCAAAGTCAGCATCACCTGCGCCAAGACCGGCTACTCGGCCACCGTTATCTTCCACACGAAGCCTTTCTACGGGGGCAAGGTCCACAGGTAGGCGGTGGCCCGTGTCCGTCTGATCACGAGGCCCCAGGCCTCTTCTCTCCATCTGAAGCCTGGGATCCAGCCGGGAGATGCATTGATAATCAAAATCCAGTTAAGGGATCTTTTTTCAGATGATGGGTCTCCTGGGGCAGAGTTCTGAACCCTTCCCAGTCTGGTGTGGTGCTGGCAGAACACAGAGGTCAGAGGGCTTCTGGGGTCACTGTCACTTCTCGCTCCCCAGGCCTCCACCTGACCTGTTCTGATACAGTTGGTCCATGAGCTCCACGCAACATCCTGAATCCTGTGTCTTTGAGAGCAGGACTGTTTGTCTCCTTT
This sequence comes from Tragelaphus eurycerus, assembly GCA_935064755.1. NCBI lineage: Eukaryota > Metazoa > Chordata > Mammalia > Artiodactyla > Bovidae > Tragelaphus > Tragelaphus eurycerus. Next base: position 21,040,348 of record CAKXYN010000001.1, on the reverse strand, counting down.
GGGAAGCTAGGAAGCATGCCTTAAGAAGAGGAAGGAGGCGGCTTGGAGTGGAGCTTCAGCTCGTTTTCATGGTTCTGGTTATAAGGTTCTCCCCCTTTGGAGCAGATCACTGGATAAGCAAAGAAGGACTTTCTTATACCTTTCTCTTGGAAAGTTGTCCTGGGTGGCGTTCACCTAGGGATGTTGGAGTGTCTCCTGGGAAGTGGATGCCTTCCTGGCCATTTTGGAGCTGGACACACAGGCTCCTAAGAGCCAATTGTGTGTGTTTCTCCCTGGCTCTGCGGCCCCTCATCCTGCCTGATGGCTTGAGATCCACCAAGGTTGGGGCAGGGAGGAAACTCACAGAAGGGCTGCAAACCGGGTGTTTCCCTCACGGAGAGCCCGTTGTTAAAATGAAGCATTACCAGCGCAGCACAGACACCCGTCCCGCAGGATCCGCCAGAGGATCCTGGGTGCGCCCTGGGCCCCCAGCTGTGTCCAGGCTCAGGGGGAACGCTTGCAGGCCTGTGTTCAGAAACTCCACATTCATCCAGAGTGTGGCCTCTAGGAAAAGAGGACCCGGGCTCCTCCACCTCCCATTCCTGCTGTGTTATTCTGCCCGCAGCAGGCTCCTAGGGAGAGGGAGTGGGCTCTGCCTTCACCGAGAGCTGAGCGCCTGAGTCCCCGGGCTGGGTGGGTGAGGCGAGAGGCCACACACCTCCCAACCAGGCTGCGGGGAGTCGCCCTCGTTTAGTGATTGTAAAGTTCTCCTGAGGCTCTTGTGTTCTTTTGGTGGTTGAAATGTACACTATTATTATTATTATTACTAAAACAATTTTTTTGGCCGCACCCCACAGCATGCAGGATCTAGTTCCCTGACCAGCGACCTTAGTTCCACCAGGGTCGAACCCACCACCTTGCAGCGGGGGTGTGGAATTTTAACCACTGGACCACCAGAGAGGTCCCAAAATGTACATCGTTAGATGCTATTTGAGGAAGAAGGGTGATTTCCACCCCAGTAATAACATCTTGTAAAACCTTTGCGTGTTTATCAAAACTAAGAAATGAGATTCAAAACAACTCACAATAAAGAGCAATAAAGCACGTATAATTTTAAGCTGCCTAATTTATTGTCAAAAATCAATATTAATTGAAAACAAATGGACAAAACTGAGGAGGGGATAAATTAGGACTTTGGGATTAACAGATACATACTTTATATAAAACAGGTAAACCACAAGGACCTCCCGTAGAGCACAGGGAGCTCTGCTCGGTATCTTATTATAAACCTATAAATGAGTCTTAAAAAATACCATGTTCACATATGTGTGTGTAACTATATGAATCACTGTTTTCTTGAAACTATCACACACTGTAATTAAGTATACTTCAATTAAAAAAAAAAAAACCTCAGCAGTTAACATTGCTGCATCCTTAGACTTTATTCAGATCTACCTGAATTCAGATCTACCTAAAGTCTACCTGTGCCCACTGATGCTTTCCTTATCTGCTCATGGATGTTAGATCACACTTTAAGAGCTAGTCTTTGAGCAAAAGAGCAGCCCCATAAAAAAAAAGTCTCTCAGTGTGAGCACACCTTGTGAAGTCAGTCTGTGTTTTGATAATCTCACAAAAGTGTGTGCATTGCACTCTTCATTCAGGGTCACAGCAGAAGTGAAGCACAACCCCACCAACACCATCGTGTGCAAAGCCCACGGGGAGTGGAACGGGACTCTGGAGTTCACCTACAACAACGGGGAGACCAAGGTCATCGACACGACCACACTGCCCGTGTACCCCAAGAAGATCCGCCCCTTGGAGAAGCAGGGCCCCATGGAGTCCAGGTGGGGCCCAAGCTTTGCTGTCCTCAGTACGTGACCCAAGGGGCAGAGAGGACGTCTCAGGGGACGGGGCCAGAATCATGTTCTGATTCCTTTAGAAGCTCGAGTTATCCTCTGGGCATCACTTAGGAATAGACCGGTTGTCGCTTTCAGTTTATTGTTCTGCAGTCCTGGGGTAGAATGTGAAGACAGCCCTCCCGGACTTTACTGCCTGTCTTACGAGAATTTGTCAGCCCTGCTGGTCTGTTACTTAATCACTAAGTTAAGTACAGAGAGATGCTGCTGCTAAGTCGCTTCAGTCATGTCCGACTCTGTGCGACCCCATAGACGGCAGCCCCCCAGGCTCTGCTGTCCCTGGGATTCTCCAGGCAAGAACACTGGAGTGGGTTGCCATTGCCTTCTCCATTGTGTGAAAGTGAAGTCGCTCAGTCGCGTCCGACTCGTAGCGGCGCCATGGACTGCAGCCTACCAGGCTCCTCTGTCCATGGGATTTTCTAGGCAAGAGTACTGGAGTGGCTTGCCGTTGCCTTCTCCGCAGAGAGATGCTAGTAATCAAAAAACCATGCAATTACACAATGAGATATTTTTTTTTTCTTACCAGATTAGCAACATAATTTTTAAAAATTCTGTGCTGGCAAAACTGTGATAAAACTGACACTGTGTCTTGTACAGGAAGGTGCCAGGTTTGCTGCAGGGACCAGTAGCTTTAAATTCGTGACTTCTCCATCTTGTAGTCTGCTTCTGCGAATCTCATCTAAAAGAGACTCCTTCAATTCACAAAAGGTTTTAAAAATGAAATTTGGGTATTTTTTTTTTTTTAATTAAACAACAAACCAACCATCTAACAGTGCAGTGATTTGGAGAATGGTTAAGTGAGTAAAGGAGAATCTACTCCGTCATATGAATATTCTGCAGCCACTTAACACGATGCTTATGCAAGTATAGAAGCAGAATCTGGAAATATGCCATTGAAATTTTTAAATCCAGGAGTTCAGCCAAGTTTGCCCCGCAGGCCAAATTGTAAACGACTTTTGTAAAATTTTGTGGGAACACCGCTGTGTTCATCTGTTTGCGGCTACCATCTTGCGACAATTCTAGTGAAACAGTGACCAAGACCACACAGCTTGCAAAGCCTGAAATGTTGGCTCGCTGGCCCTCACAGGAGAACGTTTGCTGGCCCCTCTCTTATCGAAAAGCATGCTGCTCTATAGAAAGATGACGTGGGATTAAAATGAAATCACAGATGATCCCGTGAAAGGGTTTGCCGTGACCAGAAAAGTTTGCCGCTAAATTGGAAAAGTGCTTATTATATGTAAATGAGCCAGGGGCCCCAGTGTGTGTAAATCACACATTGTCACCGAGCTTACTAGAAAGAGGGCTGCGGTGTCCTGGAAATCTGGCTTTGAGCTGGGAGTCTTCCCCTGGTGCTCATTGATGAGAGTGTGACCTCCGTGTCAGAAGGGAGGGCGTGAACCCAGCCCAGTGAGCTGTGATGGGATGCGTACCCCGCTCACGTGGCCTCCGATGATGCCGCCCCCCAGTCAGGAGCCCTATGGTTCCTATCACAGCCCCCCTTGTTTCTGGCATGGCTGTTGAGCACTAAACTCTGATTCCCTGAGCTGAGCTCCCAAGGACGTCCGTGGCTTAGCTGGTCCTTAGGAAGCCTCTTCAAGCAGGGAGTTCAGGCCCCTGCCTGGAGCAGAGAGGATGGGGGATGGAGTGTGGAACAGGATGGGAGGGGTGGACGCTTCTTTTCTCACACACGTGGACTCCCTGGCACCTGGAGCTGGGCCGTGGGCAAACCCAGCCACCCACCTTGTTTCTTGTGGTGGGAATGGCCCAGAGGTGTGGCGCCTGCCGTTCGGAGCACCTGAGCCCGCTTACATGCTCACCAGTCAGGCCCCACCTGCGGAGGCCAAGGAAGGACTGCCAGAGGGGCCCGGCCCCCATCTGCCCCGTGGAAGGGAACCCCGCCCCATTGTGGGAAGAGAAGCTGCTTTTCATCAGCCACCCCTGTCAGCGTGCTCACGATGCCCCAAGCCTGGCCTACGTTCTGCTGTTGACCACCCCCGGCCTCTAGGACCTCCCTGCTCTCCTCAAGGGCTCCCTGGGCTTCCTTTTGCTTTTCACACTGACCTGCTCCTACCCTCCCAGCCCTGGAGGATCTTCTGCTGTGTGTTTTGGCCTGAAGTTCAGCGCCTTCCCCAGCAGCCCTGGCCTTGCCCCTCCAAGGGGCTCTGGGTGGAGGCAGTGAATGAATGGGCAGAGCCCTTGACGTGGGGCTGCTCCTTGCTCACCACCCCGTCTCCAGCCACGGGGGCTTTCTGCCTTCTAGTTTTGAGGCCACTATCCTATGATGGGAGAAGGAAGTGGCAACCCACTCCAGTGTTCTTGCCTGGAGAATCCCAGGGACGGGGGAGCCTGGTGAGCTTCTGTCTATGGGGTCGCACAGAGTCGGACACGACTGGAGCGACTTAGCAGCAGTAGCAGCAGCATCCTATGATGGGACTTGTCAGGGGAAGTCCTGCCCTGGGACCCCCACCCTAGGTGTCCAGGCACCTGGTCGTACCCTCTGCACAAGATGTGCGTTGAAGGTGCAGGCAATGGAAAAGCCAGTTCGAGGCAGCAACCAGCCCACCCTGCTTCCCCACCCCCCTTTCCTCTTTGAGCCCACCTCTTCCCCTCTAAGCTCTCAGGGTGCGGTAGAAAAGAGAGGGCTGGGTGCCTGGTTGGACCTGGCTTCCTGCCCCGCTCCAGAGCTTTCTCCTGTGTACACTGGGAGCCGGGACACCACTGTCGCGGGCGCTTTGTGGGGTGGGCACTGACTGGGACCGGGGCGGGCAGTCTGGCCTCTGCAGCCTGAGCCCAGCTCCAGTCCTGGACTCGGATTCCCCAGGAGGCTGCTGTCTCGGATGGCTTGGCCACTCCACTGCTGACTCCCTGGCCTAGGAGCTAACAGGGTGCCTGTGCTCAGCCTGCTGCAGAGGCATCCGTGTTCCCTAAGCCAGGGAGGGGTGCTCGCTGTGGAGAAGTCTGCTGTTTCCTTTGTGTGGAATCTGGGCAGGTCCTGATACGGGAAAGTGAGGAAGTGACCCTTCACCTAAATGCGGGTCCCCCGCCCCCAACTCAGCTCCAGCACAGAGTGGGACTAGCGGGGAGGTGTTCACTCAGGAGGGAAGCTGATGGCTTCTCCAGTAAGGAATGAATGAATGAATGAGCCTAACTTTGCATGTAGACACGGGCAGGCGGTGGATCCTCCCGTGTCTGAAACCTCCCCTGCGGGAGCAGCCGCTGTTTGCATCCATCAACTTGCTGACTGTGGGCAGGTGGCTGCCCTGGGTGTGGGTCCTCTTTTCTCTGCTTTAGGATGGGGTCCTAACATCACGTCTGTGTCACTGGGGTGTTGTGGTGATGAGTTAGTGTAAACTGCTTATAAACAAGGTACCCGCTGCGTGGAAGGGTCTGCGTGGATTCTGTCTGTAGGAGCAGCAGGATTCCTCCCGTCTCCCCTAGACTGGTCCCCTGGCGCTCAGAGCCCGCGAGGGGAGAGGGGATTCAGGGTAGGGGGCAGATGGGGCCCCAGGATCGCAGCCTCGGGCCGCTGGCCCTGCCTGATTGCTAACTGTGCCCCTCGTGGTCCCCCAGGAACCTCTGGCGGGAGGTGACCCGGTGCCTGCGCCTAGGGGACATGGAGGCGGCCACGGAGCAGAAGCGGCGACTGGAGGAGAAGCAGCGGGCGGAGGAGCGGAAGCGGGGAGAACCTCCGCGCGCCCTGGCGGCCCAAGTACTTCATCCAGGAGGTGACCTGGCCGGCGGGCTGGGCGGGCTGTCCCGTCTCCGCCGTGGGACGGGCAGGGAGGGCGGCGGAGGGCTGGGCTTGGCGGCCGGGGTCCCTGAGTGCCGGCGGCTCTCAGGTTTCCATTAGAGGAGCTCCCCTGCCGGTGGGAAGGTGCGCACGTAGTGCTTCACGTAGCGCTTCGCTGAGGTCGCAGACCGCTGCTCTGTCTTCTGTAGCGAGTTAATGGGAAAGGCCTGCCCAGCCCATCTCCTCACCTGGGGAGGTTGGAACCTTCCTATGACAAGCACCTTTTTAGAGCTTTGCCTCTCGTGGGGCCAATGGAATGGACTTGGAGGGAGAGACTGGTCGGGATTGGGGAGGGTTGTCCCAGGTCACCAGGAATCCTGGGGAAACCACCCCCCAGCCTGCTGGCCCTCCTGCTGGTCAGAGAGCCACGTGCCCAGCTGTTTGTGGCGCAGCAGGGCGGCGTCCTGAGAACAGAACTGGAAACAACAGAAGCGCAGGAGCCGAAGTTTTTCAGGCAGGTGGCCAGGAGTCTGAGTCAGTCGATGAGAGAAACAGGCCAGTGGGGACCAGGCAGACCCCAGTCTGTACCCGAAGGGATGGGCGCTACTCACCTCTAGGCCATCACTGGCCGATTCCCCAGTTTTCACGAGAAGCCAGAAATCAGAATTTCTATGAGAGATCAGATACTCAGCTGGTGTCGAGGAATCTGTAAAAGTTTAAACACTGAGAGCCAGTGGCAGTCTGTCTGGACTTTCCGTGTCTGGGCGCTGGCGGCGTCTGACTTGCACTCCGTGGAAGGATGGCCCCAAGTAGCCGGAAGGCTGCAGGGAGAGAGGGTGACCATGAGGTGGGCTGGGACCAGCTCCCAGAGGCTGGAACCAGGGCTGTGGGCTGAGGGTCGGTGTCACAGTTGGCCGCTGCTTTAGACAGGAAGCCTGCTGGGGGACACTGGGAGAGGGTCCCTGTCTGGAGGGCTTGCCCAGGGCAGGCGACTCTGTATTAGTCAGGGTTCCCCAGAGAAACAGCACAGAACCAACAGGGGATAGGAGCTCATGTAGGTCTACGATGAGATGGTGGAGGCTGCAAAGCCACGAGATCTGTGGGTTGCAAGCTGGAACTGCAGGAGAGCCAGGGATTTATTCAATCCAAAGCCTGAGACCCGGGGAGCTGATGGTGTGAACCTCAGCTCAAGGGCAGAAGTCCAGATGAGTGAGGCAAGACAGACAAGGCCGATCCTCACCTCCTCCTCCTCCGCTTCCACTCTGGTCTGGGGAGATGGGGCTATTCCCTCCCCTGCATGAGGGCAAGGTGTCTACTGCACCCCACCCACCAACCCACATGCCACCCTCCTCTAGAAACACCCTTACTCTCAGGCTCAGAAACAAACTTAACTCGAGGCCGGTCACATCAACACGTCAAAGTAGCCATCACAGGATCCCACAGGATCCAGCCGTGAGCTAGATCTCGTCTCCCAGAGACAACTACTCGGCTTGGCTTCTGTGGCCACTGCACGTGAAGAAGTAAAATGACAGCCAGCGCCATTCTTTCTCCTGCTAGAGGGTGTATAAAAGCCAGTCCATTTCTAACAGGCTTGAGGACACCTAAAAGGGTACAGACCAGCCCAGCCTGGTTACCGTGCAGCACGCTCCTCTAGGCTGGCACCGGACCCATGCCACCGGGAGTCTCGGCTTTTCCTCACCGGTACCGCGGGTGACTGGTGTCCTCTCCTGGGGCTGCTGGCGTGTTTGGGGCTGCCGCCTGCTGTGTGCCTTTAGCTGGCTGTAAAGTCATTGCTTTGCGCAGGTTCCTCCTACTCAGGCCCTTGTGTTCTCTCTTCCCTGTCCGTTCATCCAAATACCTTCCTTTTTTCCTCCTGTCCTGCTGTTTCAAGGTGCTTTTTCTTTTGGGGCCAATTAATCTTCCTTGACGGAAAGCACACAGGCTGTCCGCCTCCTCTTTGTTGTTTTGGTCATTTCGTGGGGTTTCCTCCTTAAGCGGCAGATACGCAGGCCCCGTGGGCTCTAGGAGGGGTGGTGAGACCAGCAGTGTGGCTGGGCTGTGCACCCTGAGGAGGGGGGCGGGGGGCGGGGGGCGCAGGCTGGTGGGAGCCAGTGCTGCCCCGCAGGGTCCTAGAGGCTGGGCGGGGAGGACCCCTTTGCTTCTGCCCTCGCCTCACCGACAGGTCTCCACGTATCGATGAGTCCTCCTGTCTGTTGCAGGGTGACGGCTGGGTGTACTTCAACCCCCTGTGGAAGGCTCACTGACGGGTGGAGATGCAGAGCTTTCAGAAACAGCCCTGATTTTGTAGGAATTAAAGTGGTATGGTATCAAGGTTCTGCTGGTCTTCCCTGAGGCCACCTGAGCGCACTCAAGACACGGCACCCGAGAGAGATTCTGTTGTGAACCATGCGCCCCCAGACTCTGCTGGGATCGAGCTTATTCAAGAGCCATTTGGGCTTGCGTGTGCACGTGTCTGTGTGCAGAGCTCCCCGCACACCGTCTGTTCACACACATGCGCTCCGTCTGCTGGGTATCACTACACATGGAAATACTGCACTTACCAACAGCGACGTGGGTGATTATGAGCTCCTTTTTATCAATAAGGTTTCAAGTTTTCTAGTTTTCACTTTTGCCAAAAAATGTTTTGCACTCACAAAGTATCCTCCAGTCGACGAGTCCTGTCCTGACGAAGGTGAACGGGCGTGGCTGGACTGCCGTCCGTCTGGTGGAAGGTGGCTCATGCCTGGTGGAAGGTGGCCACCACTTCCCATTATGGCTGTGATTCCCACTCTGCCCCCAAACTCGTTGTTTGTCCATGCTCAAGACAGATCATCTGCATCTCCTGCGGGATGGGGAGTAGGCAGGAAGCTGTTAAAGGTGCAGGCTGGAGCCTTCCCGGATGGAGCGCCCTCCGGGGGAGCCCACAGCCAGGCCTGCCTTGGGACGGTCCTCCCACGTCCTTGCCCCATAAGCTCTCTGATGATTCCTTATGCTCAAAGCGCTAGTCATACAGTTTTCAGAAGCTGCTGTTTTCATGGTAGAAAACAAGTCCTATGGAGACTTCGGTACTTTTATCTTTGGAAAAAGGGCTTTAGAAGTGAGATATACGCATGCATGTACAGACATGCACCACCACAGCCTTGTATTTCGTTTGGGGAAAGAGAAAAGAATACCCAGTGAATTTTCTTTTTTTTTTTTTTTTTAAGCACATCTCCCTCTCGTTTGACCCAAACTCTGCAAGGAAACCACTGTGATTAAAACATCCATATAGCCTCCCTAAGTGTTCCATGGTTTCAGTTCAGTTTCAGTCTTCAGCCTTTACAAATGAGGTCGAGACATGACCAGAATATAAAGCAAGGGGAAAATGAAGTATTTGATCTTTGCTCAATGCTTAATTTATTTTTTACTGTGCCACTCTGAGAATATTTATAGAATCCAGTAGCATGGATGCTTCTCTGTAGTAATACTAATTCTGTGCCTTTCGTCTGCTTTCTTAAGACCAATTGTTCACACTTTGTAGACATTAGACAAATATATTTCGATTAAATACTATACTTATCTGCATGTCCGTGCTTGATTTTCAGGGATTCCAAAGTTGTGTTTGAATTGGTGGCTCTGCATGAACTCATATTTTATTGATTAGTGTTCATTTGATGTGAACACCATTATATTTCCATCAAAACAGGGTTTTAAACCCATTAAACATCATATATGGATATTTTCTGATAAGATCATAAGAAAATTTAACTTATATCCAGGGAGTGGTCTTGTTTTGAGAAGCAACTTACCAGGCAAAACGATAAGGTAAGCCTGTTCTGGTTCATTGTCTTAAGACATCTGGGAGAAGAAAGTGGAATCATTTTATTTCTGAGAGGGAAAGCAGAATAGATGTATTTTGAGAGCGAAATCTTTAATGAGAAGACTGCAAAGTAATCACTGTGGTGTTTTCAGATGTTCCAGTCTTAAGCAGAGCATAAATCGTCTGGGAGGTAAAAAATGGAGATCCATCACTTTTTTTTGGTCGTGGAGGCGGAGGCGGGGGTGGGGTGGGGTGGGGGTGGGGGGAGTTCATTTGGCCTTTTAAAATACTGTGAAACATCATATAAAGAATTACATAAAACATATTACAGTCTCAGGAATAAACACCCATGTACCCACTGCCTAGGGAAAGAAACCTGTTTGTCCACACCTTGAAAGCCACCTTTGTGCCTCTGCAGAATTCTGTTGTTTTTACAACAATCATCCTAATGGGTGTGAACAGTTCTCGCATTGTGGGTTTGACTTGCATTTCCCTAATGATTTTTAGTGATGTTGACCGTCTTTCCCATGTATTTCTTGACCATTTGTGTATCTTCTGGAGAAATGTCTGTTAAAGTCCTTTGCACAGTTTCTAATTGCGTTCTTTTATATATTGTTAATATACATGATTTGCAAATATTCCCTCCCATTCTGTGGGTTGCGTTTTCACTCTTTTGATAACTGTCCTTTGATGTACAAAAGTATTTAACTTTGATGAAGTCCAGTTTTTTCCTGGGCCTCCCAGGTGGCTCATCTTGTGCTTTGGATATCATATCCAAGAAATTATTGCCAAATCTAATTTCATGGAGCTTTCCCCTTATGTTGTCTTCTAAGAGTTTCATAGTTTTAGATCTTATGTTTTACATTTTTGATCCAGTTCAAGTGAACTTTTGTATATGGTGTTTTATGACTCTGCTTACCGATATCCTGTTTTCCTGGGACCATTTGTTGGAAACACTCTTCCCCTTTGAATGGTTGTCTTATCGAAAATCATTTGATCATCTGTGAAGGGTTTATTCCTGGACTCCCTAGTCTGTTACATTGGTATATGTCTGTGATTTTATGCCAGTACCAGTTTTGAAATCTGGAAGTGAGACTTTATTTTGTTTCAGTTCAGTCGCTCAGTCATGTATGACTCTTTCTGACTCCATGGACTGCAGCAAGTCAGGCTTCCCTGTCCATCATCAACTCCTGGAGCTTGCTCAAACTCATGTCCATTGAGTCAGTGATGCCATCCAGCCATCTCACCCTCTGTCATCCCCTTCTGCCCCTGCCTTCAATCTTTCCCAGCATCAGGGTCTTTTCCAATGAGTCAGCTCTTCGAATCAGGTGGCCAAAGAATTAGAGTTTCAGCTTCAACATCAGTCCTTCCAGTGAACATTCAGGACTGATTTCTTTTAGGATGGACTGATTTGATCTCCTTGCAATCCAGGGGACTCTCAAGAGTCTTCTCTAGCACCACAGTTCAAAAGCATCATCAGTTTTTTGGCACTCAGCTTTCTTTATAATCCAACTCTCACATCCATACATAACTACTGGAAAAACCATAGCTTTGACTACACAGACCTTTGTTGGCAAAGTAGTGTCTCTGCTTTTTAATATGCTGTCTAGGTTGGTCATAGCTTTTCTTCCAAGGAGTAACCATCTTTTAATGTCATGGCTGCAGTCACCATCTGCAGTGATTTTGAAGCCCAAGAAAACAAAGTCTGTCACTGTTTCCACTGTTTCCCCATCTATTTGCCATGAAGTGATGGGACCAGATGCCATGATCTTAGTTTTCTGCATGTTGAGTTTTAAGCCAACTTTTTCACTCTCCTCTTTCACTTTCATCAAGAGGCTCTTTAGTAGTTCTTCTCTTTCTGCCATAAGCGTGGTGTCATCTGCATATCTGAGGTTATTGATATTTCTCCCGGAAATCTTGATTCCAGCTTGTGCTTCCTCCAGCCCAGCGTTTCTCATGGTATATTCTGCATATAATTAAATAAGCAGAATGACAATATACAGCCTTGACATACTCCTTTCCCAATTTGGAACCAGTCTGTTGTTCCATGTCCAGTTCTAACTGTTGTTCCTGACCTGCATATAGGTTTCTCAAGAGGCAGGTCAGGTGGTCTGGTATTCCCATCTCTTTCAGAATTTTCCACAGTTTATTGTGATCCACACAGTCAAAGGCTTTGGCATAGTCAATAAAGCAGAAATAGATGTTTTTCTGGAACTCTCTTGCTTTTTCAGTGCTCCAGTGGATGTTGACAGTTTGATCTCTGGTTCCTCTGGCTTTTCTAAATCCAGCTTGAACATCTGGAAGTTCATGGTTCAAGTACTGTTGAAGCCTGGCTTGGAGAACTTTGAGCATTACTAGTATGTGAGATGTCAATCACCTCAGATATGCAGATGACACCACCCTTATGGCAGAAAGTGAAGAGGAACTAAAGAGCCTCTTGATGAAAGTGAAAGAGGAGAGTGAAAAAGTTGGCCTAAAGCTCAGCATTCAGAAAACTAAGATCATGGCATATGGTCCCATCACTTCATGGGAAATAGATGGGGAAACAGTGGAAACAGTGTCGGACTTTATTTTGGGGGGCTCCAAAATCACTGCAGATAGTGATTGCAGCCATGAAATTAAAAGACGCTTACTTCTTGGAAGGAAAGTTATGACCAACCTAGATAGCATATTAAAAAGCAGAGATGTTACTTTGCCAACAAAGGTCCATCTAGTCAAGGCTATGGTTTTTCCAGTGGTCATGTATGGATGTGAGAGTTGGATTATAAAGAAAGCTGAGTGCCGAAGAATTGATGCTTCTGAACTGTGGTGTTGGCGAAGACTCTTGAGAGTCCCTTGGACTGCAAGGAGATCCAACCAGTCCATCCTAAAGGAGATCAGTCCTGGGTGTTCACTGGAAGGACTGATGCTGAGGCTGAAACTCCAATAGTTTGGGCACCTCATGTGAAGAGGTGACTCAGTGGAAAAGACCCTGATGCTGGGAAAGATTGGGAGCAGGAGGAGAAGGGGACGACAGAGGATGAGATGGCTGGATGGCATCACTGACTTGATGCACATGAGTTTGGGTGAACTCCGGGAGTTGGTGATGGACAGGGAGGCCTGGCGTGCTGCAATTCATGGGGTCGCAAAGAGTCAGACACGACTGAGCGACTGAACTGAACTGAGATGAGTGCAATTGTGCTGTAGTTTGAGCAATCTTTGGCATTGCCTTTCTTTGGGTTTGGAATGAAAACTGACCTTTTCCAGTCCTGTGGCCACTGCTGAGTTTTCCAAATTTGCTGGCATATTGAGTGCAGCACTTTCACAGCATCATCTTTCAGGATAGCTCAACTGGAATTCCATCACCTCCACTAGCTTTGTTCGTAGTGATGCTTCCTAGGGCCCACTTGACTTTGGACTCCAGAATGTCTGACTCTAGGTGAGTGATCACACCATCATGGCTATCTGTGTCATGAAGGTTTTTTTGTACAGTTCTTCTGTGTATTCTTGCCTCCTGTTCTTAGTATCTTCAGCTTATTAGGTCCACACCATTTCTGTCCTTTATTGTGCTCACCTTTGCATGAAATATATTGTTTACTTCTATGCTAATCTTTTATTATTTCCTTCTGTTAGCTATGGGTTTAGTTTTATGTAGCTTGTTTCTTAGGATTCAAAGGTTACTGATCTCAGAGCTTTACAAACTCAAGGATTTATAGCTATATATTTTCCCATTAACACCATTTTTCCAGCCTCCCATACATTTTGGTATGTGTTTTTATTTTCATTAGTCTTGAGAGAAAGTTCTGGCTTCTCTTGTGATTTCTTCTTTGACCCATTGGTTAAGAGTATGTTGTTGATTTTCCACGTACCTGTGGATTTCTGTTTTCCTTCCACTATTGATTTCTAGTTTAATTGCACTATGATTGAAAACTCAGCAGTGGCCACAGGACTGGAAAAGGTCAGTTTTCATCCCAATCCCAAAGAAAGGCAATGCCAAGGAGTGCTCAAACTACCGAACAATTGCACTCATCTCACACGCTAGTAAAGTAATGCTCAAAATTCTCCAAGCCAGGCTTCAGCAATATGTGAACCGTGAACTTCCTGATGTTCAAGCTGGCTTTAGAAAAGGCAGAGGAACCAGAGATCAAATTGCCAACATCCGCTGGATCATGGAAAAAGCAAGAGAGTTCCAGAAAAACATCTATTTCTGCTTTATTGACTATGCCAAAGCCTTTGACTGTGTGGATCACAATAAACTCTGGAAAATTCTGAAAGAGATGGGAATACCAGACCACCTGATCTGCCTCTTGAGAAATCTGGATGCAGGTCAGGAAGCAACAGTTAGAACTGGTCATGGAACAACAGACTGGTTCCAAATAGGAAAAGGAGTACGTCAAGGCTGCATATTGTCACCATGTTTATTTAACTTATATGCAGAGTACATCATGAGAAATGCTGGACTGGAAGAAACACAAGTTGGAATCAAGATTGCCAGGAGAAATATCAATAACCTCAGATATGCAGATGACACCACTCTTATGGCAGAAAGTGAAGAGGGGCTAAAAAGCCTCTTGATGAAAGTGAAAGTGGAGAGTGAAAGGGTTGGCTTAAAGCTCAACATTCAGAAAACGAAGATCATGGCATCTGGTCCCATCACTGCATGGGAAATAGATGGGGAAACAGTGGAAACAGTGTCAGACTTTATTTTTCTGGGCTCCAAAATCACTGCAGATGGTGACTGCAGCCATGAAATTAAAAGACGCTTACTCCTTGGAAGGAAAGTTATGAGCAACCTAGATAGCATATTCAAAAGCAGAGACATTACTTTACCAACAAAGGTTCGCCTAGTCAAGGCTATGGTCTTTCCTGTGGTCATGTATGGATGTGAGAGCTGGACTGTGAGGAAGGCTGAACGCCGAAGAATTGATGCTTTTGAACTGTGGTGTTGGAGAAGACTCTTGAGAGTCCCTTGGACTGCAAGAAGATCCAACCAGTCCATTCTGAAGGAGATCAGCCCTGGAATTTCTTTGGAAGGAATGATGCTAAAGCTGAAAGTCCAGTATTTTGGCCACCTCATGCGAAGAGTTGACTCATTGGAGAAGACTCTGATGCTGGGAGGGATTGAGGGCAGGAGGAGAAGGGGACGACAGAGGATGAGATGGCTGGATGGCATCACTGACTCGATGGATGCGAGTCTGAGTGACCTCCGGGAGCTGGTGATGGACAGGGAGGCCTGGCGTGCTGCGGTTCATGGGGTCGCAAAGAGTCGGACACGACTGAGCGACTGATCTGATCTGATCTGATCTGATGATTGGAAAAGATACTTTGATCTCAGTCTTAAAATTTATTGACTTGTTTTGTGGGCTGACATACAGTCTATCCAGGGGGATGTCCCGCACAGACTTGAGAAAAATGTGTGTTCTGCTATTTGATGGGGCCATCAGTATGTGTACGGTAAGTCCAGTTGGACTACAGTGATGTTTGTCTTTTCTTATTGATCCTGCCTTGGTTGTTTTTAATCCATTATTGATAGAGGGGTGTTGAAATTTCCTATTTTACAGCTGTGTATTTCCTCCTCAATTCTATAAGTGTTTGCCTTGTACATTTTGAAGCTTTGATGTTTGCTGGATGTATGGCTATAACAGTTTTACCTTCTTAGTGAATTGATTCTTTTATCAGTATATAATGTCCCTGTGTCTGGTAAGTTTTTGACCTAAGAGTTTAATTTGCCTGATACCAGTATAACCATCCTTGCCTTGGCTACTGTTTGCATGAAATATTTCCTTCATCCTTTTACTTCGAATGTACACGTTTTCTTAGATCTAAACTGAGTGTCTTACAGAGAGCATATAGTTGAACATTGTTTTAAAATCCATTCTGGGACTTCCCCCAATAATCCAGTGGTTAAGAATCCACCTGCCAAAGCAGGGGACATGGGTTTGATCCCTGGTCCAGGAAGATCCCACCTGCCATACAACTACCAAACCCACACACCACAGCTAATGAAGCCTGCATGCCTAGAGCCTGTGCTCCACCAAGAAGCCACTGAAATGAGAAGCCTGCACACTGCAATGAAGAATATAGCCCCTGTTCACCACAGTTAGAGAAAGCCCTCACGCAGCAATGAAGTCCTAGCACAGCCAAAAATAAAGTTAAAAAAAAAAAAAAATCCATTCTGCCTGTTGATGTCTTCTGATTGAGGAATTTCATCTATTTACATTTAAACTAATTACTGATGAGGTACTCCTGCCATTTTGTTTGTTTTCAAGGCGTCTTACAGCATCACTGTCCTGCATTTTCTCCATTATTGTCTTCCTTGGGGTTTAGTTGATTTTTTTTTTTTTTTTTGAAGTGATAAATTGATTCCTCTGTCATTTTTGTCTGTATTCTATAATTATTTCACTTGTGGTTATTAGATTACATATACCATCCTAAAGTTATAATAATCTATTTTAAATTAACACCAATTTTAGTCATGTAAAACTCTTAATCCTTTACAGCTTCATCCATTTTTGTTGATGTCACAAATCATATTTTTATATATTTTGTACCAATTAACATAGGTTTATGCTTATTTCTATGTGCCTGCATTTTAAGGCATGTAGAATGTTATATTCAAAATTATAGTAATTGGTTTTCGTATTTCTCCATGTTTACATTTTTCGTAGCTTTGAGTTACTGTTGAGAGCCTTTCAACTTAAAGAATGACTTTGTAGAGTGGTAATGAAACTTCTTGAAAGGTATAGAATTCTTGCTTTAGAGTTTTTTTCTTTCAGCATTTTAAATGTACATTCCTGCTGCATCATGGCCTTCAAAGTTTCTGAGAAACCTGCTGATAATCTTATTGAGGATGGCTTTTAAGTGACAACTTTCCCCTTATTGCTCTCAAGATTTGCTTAGCTTTTGGCTTTCCATAGTTAACTATGTGTCTCAGTTTGTGGTCCCTTTGGGTTCAGTTTGTGGTCAGTATGGGTTCCTTTGGGTTTATCATACTTGACATTCATTAAGTTTCTCAAATTTATAGATTGATGTCTTTTCTCAAATTTGAGAAGTTTTCTGCCATTGTTTCTTCAAATCTCATGGTCCCTTCCTTTCTCCCTTCTTGGACTCCTATAATGTAATATTGGTCCATTTAATGGTGCCCTTTGTGCTCTTTCCACTGTTTTTTTTTAACGCAAGAGAAGACTCTATACATGGACATCACCAGATGGTCAACACTGAAATCAGACTGAGTATATTCTTTATAGCCAAAGATGGAGAAACTCTATACAGTCAGCAAAAACAAGACCAGGAGCTGACTGTGGCTCAGATCATGAACTCCTTATTGCCAAATTCAGACTTAAATTGAAGAAAGTGGGGAAAACCACTGGAGCATTCAGGTATGACCTAAATCAAATCCCTTACAATTATACAGTGGAAGTGAGAAATAGATTTAAGGGACTAGATCTGATAGACAGAGTGCCTGATGAACTATGGACAGAGGTTCGTGACATTGTACAGGAGACAGGAATAAAGACCATCCACAAGAAAAAGAAACGCAAAAAAGCAAAATGGCTGTCTGAGGAGGCCTTACAAATAGCTGTCAAAAGAAGAGAAGCGAAAAGCAAAGGAGAAAAGGAAAGATATACCCATTTGAATGCAGAGTTCTAAAGAATAGCAAGGAGAGATAAGAAAGCCTTCCTTGGTGATCAATGCAAAGAAATAGAGGAAAACAGTAGAATGGGAAAGACAAATGGCAACCCACTCCAGTGTTCTTGCCTAGAGAATCCCAGGGACGGCAGGGCCTGGTGGGCTGCCATCTATGGGGTCACACAGAGTTGGACACGACTGAAGTGACTTAGCAGCAGCAGAGATCTCTTCAAGAAAATTAGAGATATCAAGGAAACATTTCATGCAAAAATGTGCTCAATAAAGGACAGAAATGGTATGGACCTAACAGAAGTAGAAGATATTAAGAAGTGGTGACAAGAACACACAGAACTGTACAAAAAGACCTTCATGACCCAGATAATCACGATGGTGTGATCACTCACCTAGAGCCAGACATCCTGGAATGTGAAGTCAAGTGGGCCTTAGGAAGCATCACTACAAACAAAGCTAGTGGAGGTGATGGAATTCCAGTTGAGCTATTCCAAATCCTGAAAGAAGATGCTGTGAAAGTGCTGTACTCAATATGCCAGCAAATTTGGAAAACTCAGCAGTGGCCACAGGACTGGAAAAGGTCAGTTTTCATTCCAACCCCAAAGAAAGGTAATGCCAAAGAATGTTCAAACTATCACACAACTGCACTCATCTCACACGCTAGTTAAAGTAATGCTCAAAATTCTCTAGGCTAGGCTTCAGCAGTACGTGAAATGTGAACGTCCAGATGTTCAAGCTGGTTTTAGAAAAGGTAGAGGAACCAGAGATCAAATTGCCAACATCTGCTGGATCATCGAAAAAGCAAGAGAGTTCCAGAAAAACATCTATTTCTGCTTTATTGATTATGCCACAGCCTTTGAATGTGTGGATCACAATAAACTGTGGAAAATTCTGAAGGAGAAGGGAATACCAGACCACCTAACCTGCCTCTTGAGAAACCTGTATGCAGATCAGGAAGCAACAGTTAGAACTGGACATGGAACAACAGACTGGTTCCAAATAGGAAAAGGCGTACGTCAAGACTGTATATTGTCACCTTGCTTATTTAACTTATATGCAGAGTACATCATGAGAAACGCTGGGCTGGAAGAAACATAAGCTGGAATTAAGGTCGGTGGGAGAAATATCAACCTCAGATATGCAGATGACACCACCCTTATGACAGAAACAGAAGAACTAAAGAGCCTCTTGATGAAAGTGAAAGAGGAAAGTGAAAAAGTTGGCTTAAAACTCAACATGCAGAAAACGAAGATCATGGCATCTGATCCCATCACTTCATGGCAAATAGATGGGGAAACAATGAAAACAGTGTCAGACTTTATTTTGGGGGGCTCCAAAATCACTGCAGATGGTGATTGCAGCCATGAAATTAAAAGACGCTTATTCCTTGGAAGGAAAGTTATGACTAACCTAGACAGCCTATTAAAAAGCAGAGACATCACTTTGTCAACAAGAGTCTGTCTAGTCAAGGCTATCATTTTCCCAGTGCTCATGTATGGATGTGAGACCTGGACTGTGAAGAAGGCTGAGCGCCGAAGAATTGATGCTTTTGAACTGTGGTGTTGGAGAAGACTCTTGAGAGTCCCTTGGACTGCAAGGAGATCCAACCAGTCCATCCTGAAGGAGATCAGCCCTGGGTGTTCATTGGAAGGACTGATGTTGAAGCTGAAACTCTTAATACTTTGGCCACCTGATGCAAAG
The DNA here is from genome assembly GCA_935064755.1 of Tragelaphus eurycerus. NCBI lineage: Eukaryota > Metazoa > Chordata > Mammalia > Artiodactyla > Bovidae > Tragelaphus > Tragelaphus eurycerus. Next base: position 21,021,603 of record CAKXYN010000001.1, on the reverse strand, counting down.
AGCTGACTCATTGGAAAAGTCCCTGATGCTGGGAAAGACTGGGGGCAGGAGGAGAAGGGACGACAGGATGAGATGGTTGGATGGCATCACCGACTCAGTGGGTGTGGGTTTGAGTGGACTCCGGGAGTTGGTTAAGGACAGGGAAGCCTGGCATGCTGCGGTTCATGGGTTCGCAGAGTCCAACATGACTGAGCAACTGAACTGACGTAATAACTTCAATTGACCTCTCCATGATTGATTCTTTTTTCCTGTTAAAACACTCTACTCAACTTTTTTCAGCTCCAGAACTTGATTTTTTTCTAAAAGGATAATTTCTTAGTTGATACTCTGTATTTTCTTGAATTACTTTAGTTTGTTGTGTTTTATTTCTATGAGCCTATTTAAGACAGTTGGCTTTAAGTCTTTGTCTATTATCTGATGCCAATTTCTTAAGGATGATTGCTGTTATTTTCTTCCTGTATTATATAGGCCATGTTTGTTTCTTTGTATCTCTTGTGGTATTTTGTTGAACATTGGGCATTTGAAAAAAATAACCCTCTCCCCCAGTGCTTTCACTGCTGCACAACAGGGAAGACCTTCATTGATGTGTAAGGCATCTGAGCCTTGGGATCAGCCTGCGGTGGAAATTTCTCTCAGGTGTTTTTCTGAGCACACGTCCTGTCTGGGGCTGTGTACCATTGAGTCCACCTTATACATGACTGTTTTTACAGCTTAATTTTTCAGACTTTCCCTTTAGCTTTTTCTCAGGACCTTAGACGGAGAAGGCAATGGCACCCCACTCCAGTACTCTTGCCTGGAAAATCCCCTGGACAGAGAAGCCTGGTAGGCTGCAGTCCATGGGGTCAGCGAGTCAGACACGACTTGCGACTTCACTTTCACTTTTCACTTTCATGCATGGGAGAAGGAAATGGCAACCCACTCCAGTGTTCTTGCCTGGAGAATCCCAGGGACGGGGGAGCCTGGTGGACTGCCGTCCATGGGGTCGCACAGAGTCAGACACGACTGACGCGACTCAGCAGCAGCAGGACCTTAGATACTCTTGTTCCACCCGTTAACTTCCTACGCAGGCATCTCCATGTCTGTAGTCTCACTATAGCCATTCGGTTGTTTTTTAAATACTGAAGTAGAGCTCGAGTAACGTGTTTCAGGTGTACAGAAAAGTGATTTGAGTTTATATATACACACACACACATCTATTCCTTTTCAAATTCTTTTCCTATGTAGATTGCTACAGAACATCTAGCAGAGTTCCCTGTGCTATACAGTAGGTCTTTGTTGATTATTTTGTATATATTAGTGTGTAAATTCCAATCCCAAACCCCACTCTCCACCTTTATCCCACCCTACCTTCCCCCTTTCATAACCATAAATTTTTAATTCTGTGAATCTGTTTTGGAAGTTTGTCAGTTTTTTGATTCCACTTAAGTACTCTCATATGGTATTTCTCTTATTTAACTTACTAGTATGACAATCTCCAGGCACATCCATGTTTCTGCAAATGGCATTATTCGCTAATGGTTGAGCAATACTCCATGTGCATATACACCCATCTTTATCCATCATCTGCTGGACATTTAGATTCACTTGTTGGCTACTGTAATCAGCACTGCAGTGAACACTGGGGTGCATGTGTCCTGTTGAATTATGGTTTCCTCTGGATATATGCCCAGGAGTAGGACTTCTGGATCATTTGGTAACTGTTTTCAGTTTTCTGAGGAACTTCATACTGTTCTCCATAGTGGTTGTACCAATTTACATTCCCTCCAGCAGTGTAGAAGAGTTCCCTTTTCTCCATGCCCTCTCCAGCATTTATTATTGTGGACTTTTTGATGGTCTCTCACTGTAATTTTGAGTATGTTTCCATGGGCCTCCTGGAAAAATGTCTAGTTCTTCTGCCCATTTTTTTGACTGGGTTTTGTTTTTTATATTGAGCTGCATGAGCTGTTTGTAGATTTTGTAGATTAATCCCTTGTTGCTTGTATCATTTGCAAATATTTTTTCCCCATTCTGTGAACTGTCTTTTCACTTTGTTTATGGTTTCCTTCACTGTGCAAAAGCTTTTGAGTTTACCTATTTCCATTACTCTAGGGGACAGCTTGAAAAAGATAGTTATAAATTATGTGAGTGTTCTTCCCTATGTTTTCCTACTTTATAGTATTAGGTTCTTACATTTAGATCTTTCTTATTTTTGTGTATAATGTTAAAGAATGTCCTAATTTTTACATGTAAGCTGTCTAGTTTTCTCAGCACCATTTAATGAAGAGACTGCCTTTCTTCCATTGTATATAGTCTTCCCCTCCTTCATCATAGCTCGACCATAGTCGTGTGGGTCATTTCTGGGCCTTCTACCCTGTTCTGATGATCTATATTTCTGTTTTTGTGCTAGTACCACACTATATGACTGTAGCTGTGTAATACAGTTGAGGTCAGGGAACCTGATTCCTCTGTTTTTCTTTCTCAAGCTTTCTTTGGGTGTTCAGGGTATTTTGTGTTTCTATAAAAACAAAAAGCATTTTTGTTCTAGTTTTATGAGCAGTGTTTGCCTTTCTGCAGCTTTCCCAGCCTGCGATCTGAGCCATACCACTTTTCTCTAACAAGTTAGAATGAAAAGATTTTCTTCTTCAGATAGCCCTAGATACATCAGACTGTTGCAGGTAAGTTCTATTATTTTCCCTCCTATTTGAGAGGGGACACTGAAGCATATGCCCAGTAGTGGGATTGCTGAGTCATGGGGTAGTTGTATTTTTAGTATTTTACAAAACCTCCAGGCTGTTCCCCATAGTGGCTGTATCAATTTACATTCCCACTAAACAGTGCAAGGGTTCCCTTTTTTTCCACAACCTCTCCAGCATTTATTGTTGTAGATTTTTTTAATAATGGCCATTTCTGACGTCTGCATTTTTGTAATAGTGATGTTGAGCATCTTTTTATGTGCCTCTTGGCTGTTTGTTATGTCTTTGTTGGAGAAATGTCTATTTAGGTCTTCTGTCCATTTTTGATTGAGTTGTTTATACATTCTGGAGATGAATCCTTTGTTCATTGCTTCATTTGCAGCTATTTTCTCCCATTCTGAGGGCTGTCTTTTTATCTTATTTATGGTTTCCTTTGCTGTGCAAAAGCTTTTAATTAGGTCCCTTTTTTATTTTTTTCTTTTAAAAATTTTCATTACTCTTAAAGGTGGGTCAAAAACTACAAAGCTACAGTAATTAAGACAGTATGGTTTTGATATAAAAACAGAAATATGAATCAGTGGTATAGGACAAAGTCCAGAGCCAAACTCATGGTCACCTATGAGTGACAAAGGTGGCAAAAACATACAGTGAAGAAAAGACAGCCTCTTCAATAAATGGTGCTGGGAAAACGGGACAGTTCCATGTAAAACGATGAAATCAGAACACTTCCAAACATAGCACTATTTTTAATGTGACTTTTCCATGATTAGGCATATGTTCAGTGCTGAATGACCATTTTCCAGAACCCCTATAAAGTTATTTTAGCCAGATTCTCATTTGTTGCTATTTTAAATGTCTTCATGAAGCATCAAGGGCCTGGAGCTTCCTGTCTGCAACCTTGGGTCTTGTGTGTGCTAAAATCAAGTGCACAGTGTAAAGGAAAAGCAGACAAGACACATGTAATCACAATCCAACTCAAATGAAACATGCTATCACTCCAGACCCTTTTGCTATAATCAAAGTCCCCATTATTGTCCCCCAACTCTCCTCCCCCAGAGTTGACCTATAATCCAACTTAGTGAGTAAAACACATCCTGGTTTGCTTTATAGCTATAATACTCTGCACACATTAATAAATGATACATAGTTTGCCTGCTTTTGAACTGTATATAAATGGAATCATATAATCTCTTGGCTTTTAAACGCAAACTTTTTATGATCATTATGTTATTCCTTATCAATGTAGTGCACTTTTTCCTTCTATACTGTTCCTTTATATGAATATATTACTATCAATTTATCTTAGCTACTTTTGACAGACTTTGGAATTGCAGGGACATGGGATATGTATCTTCAGCGTGCATCAGCTAACTCCTGAGTCGTCTTAAATTTTAAGTTCCCATCAGCAATGCATATGATTGTATTTTGGCTAACCTGACGGGTATGTTTCACTTATTTCCCATTTGGATTTCTTCTTTTTTTTCCCTGAGCATTCTTTACAGAGTCTGGACATTGATCTTAAATCTGCTGCAGGCTGGGTGACATCATGTCCTCGTTTAGCCCTGCGGTCTCGGTAAATATTTAAAGGTCACTGAACAAAGGTATAGAACTCACATTACCCAAGTTCAAGATTTACTGAAAAGATGTAGTTATCAGCATATCAAGAGGATACACAAAGATTGATGAAACAGATTAAGAATGTTGGTCAGTTTTCAAGTCTTTTCAACAAATGATGTTGGCTCAACTGAAAAAACGCACACCTCAAGTCATATACAAAAACTAATTCAACAGATTACAGATCTAAAAGTTAATTCTATATTGGCCAAAAAGGTACGAAATGGGAGGTTTGTTTTTCTATTCCTGGACAAAGGGATCTAAGCCAAACTTATCCACCTTCTACACTATCTGCTGCCTCAAATAGCTAGAGCCATAAAAACATTAAAAATAGATCATATTTATCAAAAGACAAAGAGGATCATATATTTCCTTCAGCAGGATACAGGCCTGAGTGCTGATTCATGTTAATCTAAGTTTGTCAAAGAACAGATCTTGCTTTATCTATCTGGCCTGTTTGAATAATTACAACAGTGTGCTCAGGTTAAGAGAATGCACTGTTGTCACAGTCTGGCTGCCACTGACCTTGAGTTTTCATTTCATTCAATCTTGGATCTCCAGCTTTTATTGAAACCCCATTCAACAAAAGCAGACAGTTGGTACTCTAATGAAAATGCTTCCAAGATCTTAGAAATAAGACAACCACCAAGAATATTCCATATTCTCCAAGTAAAATATTAAGAGTTAGACAATCTGAATTTTGTGGCTCCCAGAGATGGTCACAATGTCTAGCTATTATACACCAAGATAGAGGTGAACATGTTCAGAAACATATGCTGTTTTAGGATTGAAAGGACCATCAGTAATATTTTTCCTAATATTCTGCTTCTGACAGTAGTGAACTGGGGGAGTTTAGACCAACTCTTTAGCTAAAGCCAAGCAGTAAAGCTGGACAAGAGAAAGTTGCTTAGTCGTGTCCAACTCTTTGTGACCCCATGGACTATATATACAGTCCATGGAATTCTCCAGGTCAGAATACTGGAGTGGGTAGCCTTTCCCTTCTCCAGGTGACTCATCCCAACCCAGGGATCAAACCCAGATCTCTTATTGCAGGTGGATTTTTTACCAGCTGAGCCACCAGGGAAGTGGACAAGAAATACCACCCGTTTTAAGACTTCACAGAACCAAGACTGCATCACCACACAGAATTCAGAAGATGGAAATCCTGAGAGAAGGCCTGGCATTTGAGGCCATTTCCCCCTGGAAACTGGCAGAGACTGAACTGCAATTTCAATGACTTTGTAGAACTAAGAGGACAAAGGCTGGTATTAAAACCTGCATGGATGAGGTCCTTGCAGGGTTTCAGTCTGGGAAGCATGAACCAGCCCTCAGAGAGATGGCAGGCTAGCTCTGTGATCATACAACATCCCTTTAACTGGATGAATGTGATTACGGCTTGCTATGAATCATGAGGTACCTAGCAGAACCAAAATCTTCTATAAAGGAAAATCTCTTCACATCAGATCGATCGCTCGGTTGTGTCTGACTCTTTGCAACCCCATGAACTGCAGCATGCCAGGCCTCCCTGTCCATCACCAACTCCCAGAGGTCACTGAGACTCACATCCATCAAGTCAGTGATGCCATCCAGCCATCTCATCCTCTGTCATCCCCTTCTCCTCCTGCCCCCAATCCCTCCCAGCATCAGAGTCTTTTCCAATGAGTCAACTCTTTGCATGAGGTGGCCAAAGTACTGGAGTTTCAGCTTTAGCATCATTCCTTCCAAAGAAATCCCAGGGCTGATCTCCTTCAGAATGGACTGGTCGGATCTCCTTGCAGTCCAAGGGACTCTCAAGTCTTCTCCACCACCACAGTTCAAAAGCATCGATTCTTCGGCGCTCAGCCTTCTTCACAGTCCAGCTCTCACATCCATACATGACCACAGGAAAGACCATAGCCTTGACTAGGCGAACCTTTGGTTACTTGTACAATTTATGTATGTTCGGGGCACACCATCTGCCCCTTCTCCTCCACAGATTAAGAGGAGACCCACAAGAACTCGAGTGAATTAATGGGTGAATCAGACACACTTTATGTTCACTAGATCAAAGACTGTCAGGAGTATGCTATAAACTATAAAAAGCAACAGATGTGGCATGGGGAAAAATTCTAAAATTGAAAATAAGGTTAGCCAACCTTAACATCAGATTAGTTATAACTGACGAGAGAAGCAAATCAAGAGAAAATACACAGGATGGAGAGGGAAAAGGAGAGACAGCCAATAGAGAAGGCTTAATTATATGTTCAGCTGGAGCCTTGGAGAGCAAAGAGAATGGGGCAGAAGCAATATTCCAAGTGATGATTGGGAACTTAAAAAACCCAACAAGCTACAAAGCTAAGCACTGAACAAATCCAGAGTAGGATACATTGAAGGACAAAAAACATACATCATGCGGTCATCTGAAGAAAGCTGATACAACAATGAGACAAATAGGCTTCAACCAAAGGCATTACTGAAAATAAATCCTGGTAGTCCCCCAAAACCGAAGGTTCAATTTACCAATAAAAGTTGTAAATGTATATACACCTAATAATCTGGGTCCAAACATATAAAAAAGGTTCAAAGAGGAACAAGCAAACCTGTAACAGTTTACAGTGTCAATACATCCTTCTCAGCAAACAGAATAAGCTTCAGGGAGATTTTATACACACATATTGGACCACAAAGCAAAATTTCAAACATCTTCAAAGGAGTAAAATTTAGAGTATCTGATTACAGTGGAGTTAAGGTAGAAACTGATAATAAAAGGATAGCTAGAAAACCACTACATCTGAAAAATCAAGAAATGTACATCGAAATAAATAAAGAACCCAAGGTTCAAAAAAAAGGTACACAAGTATGCATTAAACTTAATGACAGTTCACATCAAAACTCTGAGAATGAAACGGACTATGCTTGGAGTAAATTTAGAACTTTAAAATCATGTATCACACTAAGATGCAAAGAATACCTCTCCTTTAAGCAAAAACACAAATTAATGAAATAAAAACATACTGTAGAAAATGTCAACAAAGCCATAAATAAGCTGGTCTTTGATAAAAACTGAAGGGTAATGAGGGAGAGATGAGACAAACAGGGAGAAGAAAGAAAACCAACCTCAGAAATGACAAGGCATCACTATAGAATCTGTGGACAGTAAAATAACTGTTAAAGTGATATTAGCAACAATTCTTACATTCACCTATTTGAAAATTTAGACAAAAATGGACAAATTCCTTGAAAGATTTACAAAATCTGACAAAAAAATTTAAAAATCCAACTGTGTAATAAAAGTATTAAATCTATTCAATTTAATTCAGAATACCAGAGTGGGTAGCCATTCCCTCCCATATTTTATATTCAAAGAGAAATATATGCCCAAATGGTTGCACCAGCAAATTCAATGAAACAATCGTTATCCCAGGAAGGCAAATTTAACAATGTAAACCAAAAATCTCTATAATTCACTGTGGTAACTCAGTAAAGGAGAAAAACCAAAATCTCAATAAACCAAAAAACAACTCCTTCACATGTAATAAACTCAGCAAACTGGGAAAAATATGTACTCAATCCAATCAAAGATACCAATAGAAAGTCTATAGTAAACATACTTACGGGCTTCCCTGATGGCTTACATGGTAAAGAATCTGCCTGCAATGCGAGAGACCAGACTTCGATCCCTGCATTGGGAAGATCCCTTGGCGAAGGGAATGGCTACCCACTCTGGTATTCTGGCCAGGAGAATCCCCATGGACAGAGGAGCCTGGTGGGCTATAGTGCATGGGGTCACAGAGTTGGACATGACTGAGCAACTAACACTTTCTAACATATTTAACAAAGAAACACTGGTAACTTCCTGTGTGAGACAGGAACAAGATAAAGATGTTACCTGTTCTATGCAGTACTAGACTCGCTGTCCTGACCAGTGTAGCAAAAACAAAGTCAAATGTAGAACCACTACAAGAGGAGAGAGAAAACTGCCACTGTTTCCTAATTACAATGGCATATGTTTATAAGAACAATCTAAAATTATTACAGTGGTTTTAACAGGCTGTTTAGTATAATTTTAACACATAAAACCACACATTTTATATCCTGACAGAAAATAAAAATTTAGGACAGTATTGCAATACAACTTATGAAAATGAGTAACACCTATTTAAAAACAATACAGAAATTAAAGATGACCCAGACTTTTATAAATAGTAGGATATGCCACATTCACAGAAGACTCAAAGGTGCTAATTTTTCATAGTCTATAGTTTCAATGCTCAATGTACAGTCAAAAGCTTGACAAGTTTTTTCTTTCTTTTCTGGTATCACTTTATAAACTGGTTTTAAAATTTACGAGGAAAAACAAAGGACCGGAAATAGCTAAACTAGGTCTACTAAGATGCAGTGGGACTTACATCACCATCTGAAATATGTTAAAGCACATTAAGTCAATACAGAAAACTAAGAACTCTATGGAATATAACACAGTTCAGACAGATTCATGTATGGATTTCCTGCAAAAGGAGAACTGCAGAGCTGCAGGAAAAGGATAGTTCTTTCAATAAATGCAAAAATTAGACTCATATGGAGAAAAAACAAAAACATAACCAACCCAAAACAAAACCCAAACTATTCACACTGCACTCAACTGAATTCCAGGCAGACTGCATAAGTATAAAAGATACAACATGTTCAGCTGAACCTCAGGGAGGAGCTAAGATGGCCCATGAGTAAGGACGGGGAGAATACTTTCTCCTCCACAAATCCATTAAAAGAACATTTGAATGCTGAATAAATTCTACAAAACAACTTCTGAATGCCGGCAGAGGACATCAGGCACTTAGAAAGACAATTCATTGTCTTCAAAACAATGATTACAAGCCCTGCGGTAACTCCTTTTGCGGAGAAGCGTTGTGGACACCAGCATTTGCTATTAGCAAGCGGGGGCTGGGCTAGGAGGAGCGCGCGGCCTGCAACGCATTGAAAAAGGATTTGGCCTGGCTATCTCAAGTGCTATCTGAGCAAAATAACCAGACTGTCGGTTATCTACTACATCAAAAGCCAACCCTAACTTAAGACACCACCAGGACTACATACGGAACAAAGGACTGCACAGAGATGGCTGGCTGCAGGCCGTCCCACTCCGGTAACAGGCAGCCAGGGCCGGAGATGGGCAATCACAGCCCTAGAGAGACACTGTCTACGGAACTGTGAGTAGGTTTCTGTGCTGACTCACGCTTCTTAGGGCTCTGGATGGTCAACATCTGCCTGAGAAAGTGCGCCTGTGGTATACACAGAAAACTGAGCGGCGAGGAGGCGATAAGTCGCAGCAGCTCTGCTCGATAAACACTTCATCACCTGCGCTACTCGGACCTGGGAAGGGCACAACACACAGACTCAATTGAGTCTGTGCTTCTGAGGACTATCCGAGTGCCTGAACCTGGCCGGCTTAGATTTGGGTGTTCATCTCCGCCCCCTCTGTAACAGGGCAGAGATCAGATATTGAAAAGACCAGTAAACCGCCTCAGTAAAGAGAATTCAACAAACTACCAGAATATAGTAAGGACACTCTAAACTTGGCAATTTTAACAAAATGAAGAGACTAAAGAATACCCAGCAGCTAAAGGAACAGGATAGATGCCCACCAAACCAAACCAAAGAGGAAGAGATAGGGAATCTACCTGATAAAGAATTCCAAATAATGATAGTGAAATTAATCCAAAATATCGAAATCAAAATGGAATCACAGTTAAATAGTCTGGAGACAAGGATTGAGAAGATGCAAGAAAGCTTTAACAAGGACCTAGAAGAAATAAAAAAGAGTCAACACATAATGAATAATGCAATAAATGAGATCCAAAACACCCTGGAGGCAACTAATAGCAGAATAACAGAGGCAGAAGATAGGATTAGTGAATTAGAAGATAGAATCCTACAAATAAATAAATCAGAGGAGAAAAAAGAAAAACAAAAGAAATGAGGACAATCTCAGAGACCTCCAGGACAACATTAAACGCTACAACATCCGAATCATAGGAGTTCCAGAAGAAGATAAAAAGAAAGACCATGAGGAAATACTTGAGGAGATAATAGTTGAAAACTTCCCTAAAATGGAGAAGGAAATAACTACTCAAGTTCAAGAAATCCAGAGAGTCCCTAACAGGATAAACCCAGGGCGAAACACCCCAAGACATATATTAATCAAATTAACAAAGATCAAACACAAAGAACAAATATTAAAAGCAGCAAGGGAAAAACATCAAATAACTTACAAGGGAATTCCCATAAGGATAACAGCTGATCTTTCAATAGAAACTCTCCAAGCCAGGAGGGAATGGCAAGACATAATTAAAGTGATGAAAGAAAATAACTTACAGCCTAGATTATTGTATCCAGCAAGGATCTCATTCAGATATGAAGGAGAAATCAAAAGCTTCACAGATAAGCAAAAGTTGAGAGAATTTTGCACCACTAAACCATTTCTCCAACAAAAACTAAAGGACATTCTCTAGATAGGAATCACTAAAAGGGTGTATAAATTCAAACCCAAAACAATAAAGTAAATCCTATTTATCAATAATTGCTTTAAACATTAATGGGCTGAATGCCCTAATCAATAGACAAAGACTGGCCGAATCGATACAAAAATAAGACCCTTACCTACCTTGTCTACAAGAGACAACCAAAAGACTAAAATGGGTCAAATGGATACAAAAACTAGACCCCTGTATATGTTGTCTACAAGAGAACCACCTTAAAATAGGGGATATATACTGACTGAAAATGAAGGGCTGGAAAAAGATTTTCTATGCAAATATGGACCAAAAGAAAACAGAAGTAGCAATACTCATATCAGATAAAATTGACTTTAAAGATCCTGAAAAGGAGACAATGAAGGTTATACATAACGACTTAAAGGAACAATCCAAAAAGAAGTTATAACAATTATAAATATATATGCACCCAACATTGGAGTATTGATATTTCTAAGAAAAACATTAGTATGATAGAGAACTTTTCATTTCCAGATCAAACCTCCTAATATAGGATGAATTCAACATGATTTTTTTTAAGTGTTCTTTGTGATTAAAAACAGAAAGCCATTAGTTAAGAAATTACATATACTCCTCCCCACCATCACTCCCCTTCTTTCTTCCCATTTCCCTCCCACCCTCATTGATCCTTTGTCCATTTTCCCCTATAAAAAATAAAAAAAGAATCCCATGTTCCTGGGAGGTGTGACTGAACAAGTATCCTCTCTGTGCAGTCATCCAGAGTAGCTTAGTGACTCTCATGTGGACAGTGCTGGGATTAGATGAGAGAAAAAAAAAAAAAAAGATAACAATAAATTTCCCAGAAAAGACCACAAGAAACTATCTTCACACCACAGGTAAGGAAAAGATTACTAAATGGCACAGAAAGCTACAGGCAGATAGAAGATTGAAAAATATAACATTAGAATACTAACTGCTGCTGCTAAGTCGCTTCAGTCGTGTCCGACTCCGTGCAATGCCATAGACGGCAGCCCACCAGGCTCCCCCATCCCTGGGATTCTCCAGGCAAGAACACTGGAGTGGGTTGCCATTTCCTTCTCCATTGCATGAAAGTGAAGTCGCTCAGTCGTATCCGACCCTCAGTGACCCCATGGACTGCAGCCTACCAGGCTTCTCCGTCCATGGGATTTTCCAGGCAAGAGTACTGGAGTGGGGTGCCATTGCCTTCTCCAAGAATACTTACTAGGTGGTTTGTAACACAGTGATGAAGAGCTTATATATAGGATATATTAAGAACCCATACTAATACAATGAAAAAATAAAAACAGAACACCCAAACCTTGTAAAAAGGGAATTTCCAAATGACCAACCTCACTAGTAACCTAGAAATGGCAACTAAACAACAAAAAGCCATCATTCACCTACTGGAAAGAAAATTATAAAGCTTGACAAGGGCTGATTAAGATGTGGGAGTAAACAACCACCTCTATACCTTTCCCAGTAAATTCTACTTTATTAGGTAAATACAAAAATGTGTGCATATAGTCTCCGAGAGAGAGAATAGAAACTGCTATAGCCTTAACTATAATATCCTCAAACTGGAAATGCAAATATCCATCAATGATAGAATGGTATGTGAGACAAAGAATACTATGCATCAATGAAAATAAACCTATAGCTGCATGCAACATTCTGAATTTCGTCAAAATTAAGCTAAAGTAGCTAGATACAAAAAATATTTTGATTGCATTTTGTGTTCCAAGAATAGGTACAATTAAATATATTTAAAAGAGTAATTACTGTAAAAGCTAGGAGACCGATTACCTCCTGGAGGGGCAAGGGGACAGGCCAGTGACTGGGTGGGGGCATGAGGAAACTTCCAAGGCCCCAGCAGTGCTGTGGTCTTGATCTGAATTTGGTTACAGAGTTGCATCTGGTGGTAACTTGTTAAGGCAGACATTTGTCTCCTCTATGTTTCATTTCACACTAAAAAAGACTTACCTTTTCATTTCAGACACCTGCCACTTCTTACAGGCTGCTGTTTCTAGGTTCACTCATGACTCTACCTACCTGGGTAACAAAGCAGAGGTCTGACAGTCCCCACTTCAACAGTGGCTGTTCCAGCAAGACGAAGAGCTTCTGGAGAGGGTCGCACAAGAACGTGAATGCACTCAACACAATTCAACTGTAATTTTTAGAGTGGTTAGGATGTTAAATCTTCTGTTTTATATTTTACCACCATTAAAAAAAAATGTGTAGTAGCTCCAGATTTCATAATCATATGACCCCTGAGCTATAGAAACAGTAATATTCTATAGGATGCTTTTATACTCTTCAGTCCTCTAGCCTTTCGGTCATGGCCTGGGGACTAAAAGTACAATTCTACACATGCACTCTCCAGTAGGTAACAATGTGAGTTTGCAAAATGAATTTTATCTTTGGACTTGAAGCCTAATGTTTTTTTTTTTTTACTACAAAGCACTCAGTTTGCTCAATTCTAAGATGTGGAATAAAACAAAAGCTATTTAATATGTTGATAATTTCACTTTTCTGTTATAATAAAAACCTCAAGTGTCATTACAATATAGTTTTTACTCAGATAATCCCCTGAACCAGAACTGGAGGTGAGAGGTCATTCCTACTCTTAATGAGAAAGACTTCAGTGATGTTTAACTAGAACTTTACAGAGAAGAGCTTTTGTTAAGAGTTCTGGCCTCATTTACATGGAGATAAAAATTCCTTTTTGGTTAGGTGTCTTCCCCTCACTTACCTATAAAAAGTCAAAATGAAATTTTCACTCTGGGCAGGGTGGGTGGAGGAAGGCATAACAAAATAGTAGGTCTCAGTTGAACTAGTTTGGGGGAACCCCATTTTGGTTTCATGAACTGCGTCAGTAAAAGCTATATTGTAATGACACCTGAGGTCTTGATGTAGCAGAAAAGTGAAATCAGAGATACATAAAGGTGAAATTATAGTAACTGCCTTTGTTGTTACTGATTCTCCACATGGGTTCTCTCAAACCTTTGTCAATGCGAACAAGAAGGAAGTGTGTGCTCAAGACTCTGTAAAGAAAAGATTTGTAAAAAGACAACACTTAACACAAAATTTGAATTAACTTTATTTTCCCTACAGTCAACAACTTCTCTGCATTGAATTTTAAAGCAACAAAGTAAGATAAAATCCCCCAAATGACAAGGTATCAGAAATCCAGATTCAGTTACACTTCATTTGTGAAAATGTTGGACCATTTTATTTGTCTGTAAAAGAACCATCATCTGGGTCAAAAATGAATTCTATAAATCAAAGAATATTCTACACTTTGGAAAAAGAAAATTGGCAGTAACATTCTCACTGAATATTGTAAATTACACTTTTCTTCATAAAAGGTACATACTATTCTGCACTTTTACACCAAAAACAGTGGTGTAAGTTAGGCTTGTTTATATCAAAAAAAAAAAAAAAAAGGACAGATATCCTGTGGCAGGAAAAACCCTTTCTCTTTCACTTTTACTAAACAGGAGAGAAATTTCAAGTCTATATAAAGTTGCCTATGAGCTGGAAAGTGAACATGTTCAATCTCCATTGACATTTTAGTGCATTTTTTGACAACTGTCACATTTTTAATAAAAGTAAGAAAATGCACATAGCATTAAAGAGTGTTTCATCAAATGCTTAAGGGATTAACAAATATGGAGCAAAGAACAAAAGTCATTGTGATGGATGAAACTTGTAAAAATGAGAGAAAGCCAGAATTTTACAAATCCTTTGTCATTTTGAAGAGTCACACAAAACGAACTCTGGATACCTGTCCACTTTAAGGGTTTCTTCCTTAATCTTTTGTATGTAAACACAGTGCTCAACTCAGGAGTAGGACACCGAACTCCAGCCTGCTAACAAGCAACATTCTGTGTGTTGCCATGATTGCCAAAGGATATAAATTTAGCCCTTGAATGAACCATGTATGGTATCTGCTCTGTAAGTACCTGGTGAAAACAACTGCTAACAGCAGCAATAATATTTCAACATTAAAAAACAAAACAACAACTACTTGAATCAATGAGTTAGAGGTCCATCTTTAAAACAGCAGCTTCTTCTCAAACAGTAAGCAATAGAAAATGTACATTTGATGAAACATTCTTTGCACTGGAGAAACATGAAAATAAATATAGTTCAAGGAAGTATTCTTCTCATACCTCTTTCTCAGACCTGTACTAGTTTTACTGGTTCAAGAAGCTTGCATCACATTTTGTCATTTGTATTTTACATATTGCTATCTGGGTCATTCAAATAAAATGCAGGTCTTGTAAAAGAATAAAAAAACCTTGACAAGTATGCATGTGCCAGGGACCAAATTAGAGGGTTCTTTGGTGTGATTTGTCCAAATTTTCAGATTTGAAGGATAATATGTACCAAAAAAAAAAAAAAATCTGCTGTTAAGACATTTACAGCAGTGCTCTGTCTTGCTTCACATTACAAATCGAAAACAGCTGTTCTCAATAAGCCAATTTTATTTTTTAAATCAGGTGTTGCCAGAGTTTTGGATGTTAACCTGGACCAGTGATGGTTCTGTACCCTCTGCTGCTGTGAAACATGACATGAGCTAAAGGCAAAGACCGGTTCTCACAAAGACATCTGCTTCAAGTTAGGAACCAGAACAGTATTTTTAAAGAGTCTTCTTAGATATTTTCTTGCCTTTCTTAAAAACTAGCTTATTTTTAATGTAGCCACGCTTCCTTTTCGCAGTCTAAAAAGAAAACAGAATACCTGGTGTTAGTGCAGGTTTCTTATGGATTAAAAATACAGGTACACACATGGTCTACTGCAGAGTGGTGAAGACTGTCTTAATAAGCACTCAGCTCTTCCTGGGTCCGGTCTCCCTGAACTGTCAACAAGCACTCCCCACTGCTCTACACTGAGGATGTGGAGATCCAGGATGAGCTGGACAAGGTCCTCAGCTTTATGAGCAAAGGACCACCACAGCGCTCCTCCAAAGCCTGTCATGTGTCTTTGTCATCGAGTGAATGGACCCTGACCTGCCTTCTCAACCACGAGATGCTTAGCTGTAATGACTCACATTTCTAAGCATGCTAGAGTATGCCTAGACTAAGGGGTTCAGAAACTTTCTGGTGCTCCTGATTGAGGCTCCAAGAATTAGCTCTGTAAGAAATCCTAATTAACTTGGTAACTTCTGGAGCCCCAATTCTCTTCTCTGTAAAAATGATGACAACCTATACCTATCCACAAAAATAAAAGAGAAACCTGGCACATTCTCCAGCACTTAAATATTCAAAACAAAAGGCAAACACCAAGGGGAAAAAAACAAAACTGTAACATCCTTTGAGTTTCATACATCTTTAAAAAAATACTGTCAAACTGATGTCTGTGGTGTAAGAAACAAATTACCGCTAAAATGTTTGCTATCTTAGAGTCTCACAAGATAAATCATGTAAGACGTGTGTCTCACAAATCTGACATTTTCATAGACACTGAAAAAAAGCTACGCTTTTTATCGTAATTCAACTCAACAAGTAATTCAATGCATCATCAAAGTACTGGGTTAGCAGTGGGTGAAGACTCAAGAGACTGATCCCTCAATTCAATTCTCATATTTAAATATAACTATGGAGGTAGTTTCAGAAACTTTGGTAGCTCAGATGGTAAAGAATCCACCTGCAATATGGGAGACCAGGGTTCAATCCCTGGCTCAGGAAGATCCCCTGGAGAAGGGAATGACAATCTACTCCAGTTTCTTGCCTGGAAAATCCCCTGGACAGGAAAGCCTGGCAAACTTTAATGGGGTCGCAAAACAGTCGGACACAAGTGAGCAACTAACACTTTCATTTTTCAGAAACTTTGGCAAATGCTGTATCGTATACGTACCTATTATGATGCTTATACTAAAACAATTTAAAATTTTTCCACCAGGAACAAAAATATGGGGCAAAATTCAATCCTTAAGATCACAAAAATTAACTACTGCTAACTTGTCCACAACATATGTTACCTTATTATTATTAGGACAAAAATAAATAAATTCAGGGTACAATTTGTAAAACTTTAAACCAGGCCAAGAGTTTATTATCATTACCCCCCGATTTCTAACCTGAAACCTTTTCTAGGAGCTCTTGTAAGATGCCCCAGGTCTCTACAAGTGTGGAACTAGGCCCTCAGGGTGCTGGCTCTCTCAGAGCACTGAATGGTAGTGGCCAGACAGCTCTCATAGTGGCTGCTGTACTTACTCCCTCAAAAGCTGAAACTGGGATGGGGACAGGAAAGCAAAACAAAAGGCATTCCTGCTAGTACAAACTACCTATAAAGCCATGGAAATCAGAAATACAAGATTCACATTGGTGGCAACTAGAATATATGTTTGGGGCATAAAAGACAGATGGATTTTTATTTATCCATTCACTTGTCTATTTGGGAAAAATGATGGGAAGACAACAGGCCAGATTAGGATCAGCAGGACCGCTAGTTCAATGGCTACGTTCCTCAGAAGAGGGGGACCTTAACGGGGCTGAGATGTCTGAGGACGGACTGCCTGCCTTGGGACCAGCAGCACGTGCTCTGGCCTCTGCACCGATGTGACCCAGCGGTTTCCCTCACCGTGTGCTCACGAGACACCAATCACTTGACACAACTGACACAGCGAGTGCCAGCTCTCTGACACGTTTCAATACATTAGTCAAGACGTGGTAACCTATTCCTGGCACAGGAAGCATTCATTTAAAGTTTCCATTTACATATCATACAGTTAATAGCACTTTTATAGAATAAACTCAATTTATATTCTGAGTGTATTTGAAGTATATTTTAAGTAATACAAAGTGAAAGTGTTAGTTGTTCAGTCATGTCCGACTCTTTGCGACTGCCATTCCCTTCTCCAGGGGATCTTCCTGACCCAGGGATCGAACCCTGGTCTCCTGCATTGGAGGCAGATCTTTTACTGACTAAGACACCAGGGAAAGCCCCTTCAATGATTTAAAATAACTGATCTGGACAATGTAAACACAAGCATCTTTCAAGACTTAAGACTGAAATCAGTCTAACAACAACTAGTATTATTAAGGGTTGTACTTTAAAATACAATCTTCATATTTCATCTTACTGTTCATTATTTTCCATTTCCCACAGAGGGCAAACCATATAAATAATCATTTTCAATAGTTTTTATAGCAAAGATTAGACCTATTTGGTTTAAGTGAGCCATAATGACCTCTAATAAAAGGCTTCATGTCTTATTAAGTATTACAAAAAGACTGCAGTGGTCTCATCATCATAATTCTGCCTACAAGCTTTTTCGTGCCAATTATACTTAATAACTATCTAAAGATAAATTTTTTGAGGATTCAGGACTCAATTCAACTTGAGCTTTTTTTTAATTCAATGAATAATATAGTAACATTGTACTGAGGCTGGAACGTGAAAATGCTATATAAATTTGCTTTGACCAAATGATCATGAATGAATCACAACTGCTACTGAGTGTCTGGCATTTTTACTTTCACAAAGGTTCAGAAACTGATGGCACAGACACATCTTACTTTACAAACTAGTCTTTGTAATGAGAGTGGCACAAATTAAAGCTAGAATGTCTCTGAAAAATCTTAGTTCACTGATAACCACTCTCCCCATGAAGAACTCTCCAGAAACAGCTGCTTCCTGGGGTAGCTTAAGTGCTCAGTTTGTTAAGGACTGCCCTTAACAGGTTGGCACTTGATATCTACTTTGTATTTAAGCCTTGGTCTTTACAAATATGGCAAATGAAAACCTATTAGCAATTTTCAATAATTTTTCAGACAAACCGACCGATCTTGAGTTACTATTTTATAGACCTGACTTCATTTGGTACCCACCTTCTTTGACAAATACTTCTGTTTGGGGAAAATGTTGGTTACTCGAGGTTTGTGGTCTAGTGTCTCCCTGTTATCAGGGGCTTTCACTTTATATATCCTTACAAGCCAGTGCTCTGACGTGAAGGCCTCCTCCAAATGCTTGAATTTAATGTCCTTGTTTCCAATCTCAGCATTACGTGTCCGATCAAAACCTGGAGGTGTACGGAAATCCAGCTGCAAAAGTAACATGAGGAGTGGATGTTAAACATACTGGAAAACATTCAATATTACAAGGGAGTGTTATCACCAGAGTACAACTCTCTCCTTTGAAACTAGGGAAACAGAATCAGAGTGATATACTGTTAACCACTCCTCATATGCTGCTAACCAGACAGGAAGAAATCAGCAAGAGAGAAACTCAATGCATAAGAATTAGAATGGACGAGGAGCCTGCAGGCACAGAAAACCCAAAACAGCAAAATGAAATCCATGAAAACCCTTCTTATAGGTTTTCAGAGCAAACACAGAAGGGCCTCCCTGCCTGGACCTCGTACTACCAGGTTACTTTGCCAGCCTCAAAGTTCTTCATCTGGCAATTCTGCATGACTGGCTCCTTTCTATTCTCTGGTCTCAGCTCAAATACCATCACTTAAGGGAAATCTTTTCTTTAGACTGATGACTGGAAGTCTCCTCCACTGATTCTTTTATTCTTTTACTCTATAGTGTCTGTTGCTAAAACTTTTTATTTTCAAAATTATCTGCATCCTCCACTAGGAGGTAAGGTGCATGATGACTACCTTATTCAGTGTGGCTCTATCTCACCAATGCTATTTGTGAAATCAGACCACAAGTAAGCCTGATGCTAAACATCCTGAAAGTGGCAACTACAAATTACATTAAACCAAACCAAGGGAAGGTTAACCAGGACGAGAAGAGTGAAAAATGGAGGGAAGGGAGAGGATTTTAAGAAATTCTCAGAGTAGGTTTATGCTGTCACATAGAAGCTAAGTGAATTCAATTTAAAATTAAGACCAGAAAACAAATCTTGTCCAATGAGGGAATAACTTGTTATTACATATCTTACAATAGGAAAGTTATTATACTTCATGTCTTAAACATATTCTTGAGTAGGGAAAGGCATCAAAATGAATGCATGCTAGATGCATGACTTAGAGCTCTTGATCAGACAGGAAAAACAAAGGTCCTTTAATGCTATTATTAGTGAACAGAGAAACTAATCTTTGACCCATTTTCTGGGGCAGCTAATTATTGTGCCCTTAGTGCTTCTCTCTTAGCATAACATGAGTTTAGAGACCAGGCAGTTTGCCTTCAAAAGAAATCAAAACACAAACAAAAACTTAAACCTAGTAGTAAAATTATTATTTTTTAAAGCTACTTGCAGAGTAATTCCAAATGAGTAATGCAGAAGCGTTATCCTTGATCTGTGGTTTTTTCCTCTGCCTTCTAGTATCAACCAGATAGCAGCATGGAACCAGAAAGTTTTCAATATAACCTTAGTATGAAGATGTAACTTGGTATGACAGTCATGCAATATAAAAGTTAGGAAGAACAGTAGAGGCTACCAGGAGCCCCATTATATACAGATAAGGAAAAAACCAAGCCCAGGGAGAACGTGACTCATCCAAGGATCACATGATATGGTAGAGCCCGATCTGGACCCCAGGTTTGTGACAGCTGTTGTTCGTTCCTTTTGCCACAAAGCTTCCCTGTCCATTCATTCCTTTCGTTGACTAAATCTTTTGTAGCACATCATTCTAATTTTCTGGGAAACGCTGACCTAGAGAGTCCCAGCTATTTGAGGTAATGGAGAACAGGGACAGAATAAATGTGTGAAGTGACTAAATAATACAACCCTTTAATTTCCAGCTTTCCCTCACCAGGCAGTAGAGTAAGCTACTTAAGATCACACTGCTTCCCAACTGAAAGACCTCTCCCTGGGAGAGCAACATTTTCCAAAAACATGAAGTCAAAAAAAAAAAAGCAGGATGGCAGGCAAGGGCTGGATTTAAGCCTCTATTAATTAACATTTTGGAAAGAAACCTCTGCTCTAAAAAATATTTCCTCATTTTTCACATAGAAGTTTCAGAAAGTAAATTTAATAGAGTAGAAAAAATTTTAGATGAGCACATTTTTCTTTAGAGCACAACCAAAATATTATCCTGCTTTTTAGAGTCAAACAAGACTATTATTAAAATATTCCTGTGAATAAAGATCACAGAAAAAATCTAGAATAAAGCTTATAAAATAAAGATTATAGAACAAAACAAAGATTATAACTAACCTGCATTTCTCCAAATCTGTAGTATGACATTTTATACATAAGGCAATTCAACAAAGTAGGGGATCCTGCTTTGTCTACACGGAATTCTCCTTGTGAGGTGAAATAGTCACTTTCCTATAGGAAAGAATCCAGAAGTTTCTGTGTCAGTTTAATATAACATATTCACAACTACAGGTTCCCCTTTTCATTTCCCCATAAGAGCTAGCTTTTGAGGTTATCTTCATAAAGCCATATTTAGTTAAATCTCAAAGAAACACAGTATCAGAAGACAAATTATAAATTTAATGTGTCCTTTTAAAAACCCACAAAACTATCTTGGGTGTTTAATACTCCGTCCAGAAATTATTTATTAAAAGAAAAAAGTATCCAAGAAAACATAAAGGGAACAATAGTTTGCTGGATGAAGGAGAGCAATTAATTCTACCAGATTTTAAACCATGTTATAATAAAACCTCAATAATTATTAAAAAAAAAAAAAAAGGTACCAACACCATGAATTAATACTAGGTATGCTGACTTGGGCTTCCCTGGTGGCTCAGAGGTTAAAGCATCTGCCTGCAATGCGGGAGACCTGGGTTCGATCCCTGGGTCGGGAAGATCCCCTGGAGAAGGAAATGGCAACCCACTCCAGTATATCTTGCCTGGAGAATCCCGTGGGCGGAGGAGCCTGGTGGGCTACGGTCCACGGGGTCGCAAAGAGTCGGACACGACTGAGCGACTTCACTTTCACTTTCACTTTCATGCTGACTTTCTCCAACTGTGTCCCCCTTCCCCAGCCATTCATTATTCCTTTTCAGAGTTTTCCTAAACTTGTTTTATTTTTCCATATGAATGTCAAAACAATTTTTTTAGTTGGGAGGGGAACATTTAGAAAACTCTTACAGCAATTTTTATTGTAAGCTCATCAAGTTTATAAATTAACCTCTGAGAAGGCCAATCTGATACTATAGACAGAAATTTCTTTTCTAGGAATTTATCTTACAGAGATACTAAAACGTGGGCAAAATGATGAGTGTAGAAAGTTATTTATTGCACCACCATTTCAGATTAAAAAACTTGAAAAATCTTAATATCCATTAACAGGGACAGATTAAATACATCATAGTGCACACATGCAATGGAACACACTATAAAGATGCAAAAAACAGAAATGAGGAAGGATTCCCATATTTTAATATGTGAAGATCTCCACAGAATATTGTGAAGTAAAAAAAAAGGCAAGAATAATGTATATATTTTCCTACTAGTTTTCTGCTTCAATTAGAATAAGAAAATAACAAGATATTACCATGGACTTTTTTCTTTTTCTTGGGGGGGATAAACTTTTACTGTATGTCCCTATATATATTTCATTTTGTGAACCATGTGAATGTGTAAATTACTTCCTCACAAAGCACAGAAAATTAGGATTTTTCTCTATAAAAATGTTCAACATATAACTCAATCTATCATGTCACAATTTTAACACTGCTAAAAGCAAATCCACAAGTGAAAATCACATACTTGGAAGATTAAGACCAATGGAAATACAAGGAAATACTATTAATGGTAGTTAAGAGATAATGTCGGGTAGTTAAACATTTATGTTTAAACAGGAAATCTGGGGTTTTACTCAACTTTACCCGTGTCACACATAACACATTCCCATGTTTTCCCAAAAGGTCCTTTTATTATGGATCAGCAATGAATCCTACTCTCCTCTTTTATGCCTTCATCATGTAACCTCATTGCTGGGTGCCCATCCTCTCTGAGCTCATAGCTGAGTGGGAGGATACAACACAGTCTACCTACAAAACAGGCTGGACATGACCTGATGAGTAGAGACACGGATGTACCACAGAAGGACCTCTGCCAAGGGGACAGAACTCTTGTAGGGAAGGTACCCCAAAGAAGAAAAGATTATAGCATGAATGTCAGATGAGCCAAGGAAAGAAAACACAAAACAAGTTTCATGGGCTAGGGGAGAGTGACAGAGTGGAAAACGTTGCTAGCAGGACAAGAAGCCAGCAAAGGGAAGTATTAAGGGGTTGCATGCTGAGCTAAGTGGTTTTGATTTTGTACCAATGCTTTCCTATTTCATCATCATTCTGATTATTCTAAACCAGTCATGAGTCTGAGGGTTCATCTACATTACCAGAAAATCTCATAACAGCACTACCAGTGAATTATTCCTGGCATCTCTATTACTTATCAACTGAAATGGCCCTAATCACCACTGTTAACACTAGAACCTAGAACAAGACCTACTGCTCGAACCATATAATGCTGACTGGTTGAAAAAAAAAAAAAAACTTGCCCAAAGCACCAAGCTGACAGTGGCAGGGTTTATTTAGTTGCAACTCTTATCTGTCTGCTTTTTTTCCTGATGCTCCTTTCCTTAAACTAAGGGAGGCTTAAAAAAAAAAAAAAGCTGTAAAGTAACATGATCAATGTCATGTTAGATTGGGAGAGGAAACAGACTAAGGCAAAGACAGCAATTTGAAGGCTACCGTCCCATTTCAGGTTTATGAGCACTGGGGTCAATACCAGAGTGGAAGCAACAAAAATGGAAGGAAAGGGCAAATGTGAGAGGCTGTAGGAGTAAAAGCAAGAATCTTGAAAAGAAACTGTTTCCTAGAGGAGAATGGGAGTACCAGATTTCAGAAGTTTTAAACCTGGGGAAATGCTTATACTGGCTTTAGTAAACAGTAGAGTGAGGGACTGCTCTGGAGACAGGATGATGGTAACAAATACAATGCAGTCAGAAAGGGAAGAGGGTTACCTGCACTCTGGGAACGGTCCTTCACACACCAACAACAACCTAGTTTCTTACCCGAATATCTTTTGGATGTTCCCCTTCAGCTATTCTAACCATCCACAGAAACTTATTGATGTCGTCACCAGAATAGCCAATAACCCCTCCAAAAATAATCAAAACATAATCTACGTCCAGACTCCTCATGATTTTATAGGCTGCTGTTTCATTTGAAGACATAGCTTTTCCCACCTAAAGAATTAAAAAGTGAGAATATGTGTTCTTAGTCCCAAAATAACACTAAAAATAAACATGAATGCACATTTTTACCTTAAAATAGAATGCATCTCAAAAGTTTGATTTACATGCAATTCCTTTTATAGAAATAATCTGCTATAAATTCAACAAATTCATGAGATTTATAAGCACCTCCCTTACTATAACCAACTACAGCATAAATGTCAAAATCAGGATATGTGCTCTTATATTTTCCTAATAATTTGGTTGCATTAAATTAACATTTTAATATGAAAACAAACAAGCTTAAAAGAAGTAGAATTTCTCAAAATCCCAGGCTGGGGAAGACCATCCATCTAGCTAGAACAAATATATCCTTTTTTTCAGTCTACCAAACTCCTAATGATTAGCCCCAACACTAAATACAAACAAAATTCATTTGGCTAACACCTAGCTATCTATTTAAAATCTTTAGAGAACAGAGAGGTGATTACTTTAATTAACATAAATTACTTATGTAATAGCTAGAGTGAACATAATGTGCATGTTCATAAAACACAGTGCACTTGCTTTACACATCTGCAAATAATTTTCTTAACTTACGAAAAGGAAAATATAAGACAAATACAGTAAGTTTCGGATTTTGCCTCATTCTTCAGCATATAGCCTCTGATTCTGAATGATACATAAACAAATTCTAGTTTTAAAAACCAAATAAGCATACATTGAATCACTTTACTGAGCAAATATGTAGAGAAGTATGTTGAAAATTCAGCAAACAAAAAGTACTTTCCCCCACAGTTTTCCTACTTAGTCACAAGTGAAGTCTGATGTCTAAGTAGTGAATAACAGTTGGTAACTTTTGGCCTTCTGTTGGTCAAGTTCTTACCAGTGCTATGTGGCTGTTATTCCAGGTGTTGTTATCCACCAGAGTGGTTCTATTAGCCATCCCAGCAATCTGATAGCCATAATCCCACCAAGACATCACTCGAGCATGTTCATCTGTATTCTGCCTTAGCCAAAAGTAAGCTTCTCTGAAATCATCTAAAATATTCCTGGTTCTGAAAAGAATCACAATATTCATTTAAATAAGACCTTATAAATGTGAAGATGGTTTCTTAAAATCTTGGGGTGCCAGGCCACGAAATAATTTCATATTTTAAGGATGGTAGTTAAAAAGCCTCAAGGGTAGGGAAGAAGAAAAAAAAAAAAGAGCTAGACTAGTGCTTCTTTGACTTTAATAGGCATACAAACCACCAGGCTATGATGTAAAAAAGCAAATTCTGATTCAGTAGTTCTGAAATGGAGCCTGATATTGCACAAGTCTGAAGAGCACCCACGTGAAGTGGAAGCTGGGGTGGGAATGTAGGGGCAGAACAGAGACCACCTGTTGTTAAATTTCAGATGCATCAGAATCCCCGGGGGCACTCCTTAAAACACAGATTCCTGAGTCTCACCCCCCAGTTTCTAACTCTACATGCTTAGGTGGGGTCAAGAATGTGCATGTCTAATGGGCTTCCTGGTAATGATGATGCTGTGTCCAAGCATGACACTTTGAAAAAGACTAATGTGTATGTTATATATGCAAAGATATTCAGATAGACCTCTGAATTCTATTTTTTGAGGCAAGAGAAAAGACCAGGTGTGGAATCCTTTCATAGTCAAGCCATCTTCTTACCCATCATGATTGTAAGAGGCCAGGACCACGCTTGGGCTGGAGTAAGCATTGCTTGTGACCCAGGTGCAGTGGACTGCAAACATCATCAACAGCATCAGCATCAACATGGTAACAATGCTTTTTATATTAGGACCTAATCCCTCTTCCGTTTTTTCCTGCTCAGTTACATGCTTCCTCACTTTGCCTGCCTGAAAACACAGAAAACTGATGAGACAAATTCATCATCTCACTTGCTTTCATTAAGACATTACATGGAGAAGTTGGGAGAATGTCATCTATCAATATAATTCTTTCGAGAGGAGAATGTAAACCATCAGGAATTCTTGCGTGGGTCATACAATGTTTTCTAAAAATTATCAAGGTAGATTCTCAAGTCAGCTGTCAAAAAGAAGACTTCCTGGAACTAAACCCAATCTAGGAACTAAACCCAATCCAGGAACTGGTTGCAGAGCAAAATATCTCCAGTAAGAAGTGCTTTAGAACCCAATTGACCTTATGTTTACATAAATATGAAGGGGAGAACCAAATGGTCTCATCCTGGCAAGCTTTCCTTATAAAATAATTGAATTCCTCATCCTGAAAAAAGCAACATTCAGTTATAACGCAGGACTTTGTAGGACTTTAGTACAGGAAAAAGAACACATTATCAGAATGAGTTTTCCAATTTCCAAACCCTAAATCAATAGGCTTGTTAAAATCAAGATTGTATTTTTGAAAACAAAACAATAAACCTCATCAAAAACCAGGAGAGAACAGGACAGAGTCAGAGGTTCTAAACTGCAAGGTTAATTTATTAAGAAACCACAAAACAAAAATAAACACAAAAGCAGGCATGTGCTTTAATAGCACTAATCTGTATGAATGATATTGGACCTATCAGAGTAAGGAAAGAAAATGTTTAAACTGCTCCTTAAAAACCTAGTTAATATAGTAAGTTTAATTTGTTGTTCAAGACAAATGCTCTAAGTCTTTCCACACTTCCACCAAATCTAATTCTGCTGTGTTTCCTGAGATCTTAAAAGTGTATTACATTATATGGGCCCAGCACCTAGTACTAACGAACGGGAGACTTTTTTTTTTTTTTTTAAGGCATTTAATTCCCTTCATATGGGATTTCCTAGGTGGTGCAGTGGATAAAGAATCCACCTGCCAATACAGGAGACGTGGGAAGATCCCCTGAAGGAGGAAATGGCGACCCACTCCAGTATTCTTGCCTGAAAAATCCCATGGACAGAGGACCTTGGCGGGCTACAGTCGATGGGGTCGCAAAGTGTCAGACAAAACAGCATACACAATATCCCTCATTTACTGTTCAGTCTACCAGATATTTAAAAAGTTTACACTGAATATGGACTTCAAGGATAAACTCTTGTGCACATGGTTTCAGAAAGATTTACAGTGTTAAATTTTATGTAATTTAGTAAGAACATCAGCTTTTTGCTCTCAAAATCGGGTTTTAGTTTATAAAACCTGACCCAAAAGGTGATTATATACTCTGGTGACATTCTGTTTTCTTATTCTGAGTGAAAAGACAAACCAGAAGTGTCAGTTTGTCTAGATTCTTGTTTAACCACACTTCTGAATATGTATGGTTCTTACTATGGTGGAAAAATAAAACAAAGGAACACACAAAACTTTTAAAGGCCTTACTTTAGATTTCCCACCTTATCATACAAATTTCCTGGGTTTCTCTTGTCATCCTCATCACTGCTGTCCTCCACAGGCGGGTTTTCCCTTTTCATGTCGTCCCCCAAATAGTGCTCAAAAACATTTGAGAAGGCAATTGCAGACAGCATGCAGACGACTGGAGTCAAGGTCAACATGAGCCGCACCATCACGCCCGCAAAGTAGACGGCACTGATGGCGTACAGTGCAACTGCAAAGACAGGTTCTCTTGTGATACTTCAGGGAAGAACGGGCCCCAGGAAGGCCCACTGAACATTCACAACTACTTCAAAGGACAATCTGAACAGACAAACATCTCATAAAAGGGCTGTTTCTAAACTGATAATCTGAACCAATTTCAAAGTCATATTTAGAGATTATAACTAGTATTGACCAAATAAACACTGCATACCAATAGTTGAGAGAAATGTATCAGAATTCAAATTAATTATAACTATTATGGGGAATGAGACAATTTGTTATTTGTCAATAGCATCACATATTAGAAAAATCCATAACAGAGGAAAATGTGTTTGGTCAATTATATTATTAGGCACAGTAAGTTTATAGAATCAAATAGTCTATGAAAAGCTCATGCCAATATTTGGCATAAAGCCTGCTTTAAAGTAAGAATAGGATAAGAAGAAAATAATTTATTAACCAAAGAAGGAACTTATGAAGGTACTGCCCTATTGCCAAGAAACTTAAAAAATCTCCAAGTACTTTCCAACAGTCAAACCGTTCCAGATAATGTGCTCACCACGGGGAAAGGCTCTATTCATTTCTGGCTAGAGGCTGTGACTTCACAAAGTTACTGAGTCATCTAATCCGAGTACCCATCTCACTTGAAACAAATTCATATTTTTTTCCTGACTAAAAAATACATTTACTATACAATATTGTTTATCTCAATGAATTTTTATATGCACACACCTGTGTAATTGCCACCCATATCAAAATACAGAACATCGGTATCCTTCCTCAGGAGAAGCCCTCATGCCTCTTCCTAATCAATAACCACTACGCTCTCCCATAAAACAGGTAATCACTATCTGAACTTTTAAAGCAATAATTTAACTTTCCTTATTCTTAGTTCAGTCGCTCAGTTGTGTCCAAATCTTTGTGACCTCATGGACTACAGCAAGCCAGGCTTCCCTGTCCATCACCAACTCCTGCAGCTTGCTGAAACTGCTATCCATCAAGTCAGTGATGCCATCCAACCATCTTGTCCTCTGTCATCTCCTTCTCCTCCTGCCTTCAATCTTTCCCAGTATCAGGGTCTTTTCCAATGAGTCAGTCCTTCAAATCATGTGGCCAAAGCACTGGAGCTTCAGCTTCCCCATCAGTCCTTCCAGTGAATATTCAAGATTGATTTCCTTTAAGGATTGACTGGTTTGATCTCCTTGCAGTCCAGAGGACTTTCAGGAGTATTCTCAAAACCATAGCTTGAAAGCATCAATTCTTCAACACTCAGCTTTCTTTATGGCCCAACTCTCACATCCGTACAGGACTTTTGGAAGAACCATAGCTTTGACTAGATGGGCCTTTGCCAGCAAAGGAATATCTCTGCTTTTTAATACGCTGTCTAGGTTTGAAACAGCTTTCCTTCCAAGGAGCAAGTGCCTTTTACTTTCATGGCTGAAGTCACCATCTGCAGAGATTTTGAAGCCCACTCTTTCCCCATCTATCTGACATGAAGTGATGGGACCGGATGGCATGATCTTTGTTTTTGAACATTGAGTTTTAAACTCAATGTTTTTCACTCTCCTCTTTCACCAAGAGGCTCTTTAGTTCTCACTTTCTGCCATAAGGGTGGTGTCATCTGCCTCTCTGAGGTTATTGATATTTCTCCCAGCAATCTTGATTCCAGCTTGTGCTTCATCCAGTCTGGCATTTCTCATTATGTATGCTGTACATAAGTTAAATAAGCAAGGTGACAATATACATCCTGGACATATTCCTTTCCTAATTTGGAACCAGTCCATTGTTCCACATCTGGTTCTAACTGTTGCTTCTTGACCTGCATACAGATTTCTCAGGAGGCAGGTCAGGTGGTCTGGTATTCCCATCTCTTGAAGATTTTTCCAGAGTTTGTTATAATCCACACAGTCAAAGGCTTGAGTGAAGTCAATGAAGAAGATATTTTTCTGGGATTCTCTTGCTTTTTCTATGATCCAACAGATGTTGGCAATTTGATCTCTGGTTGTGCCTTTTCTAAATTCAGCTTGAACAACTAAATTCTCAGTTCATGTACTGCTGAAGCCTATCTTGGAGAATTTTGTGCATGACTTTGCCAGTGTGTGAGATGAGTGCAACTGTGTGGTAGTTTGAGCATTCTTTGGCATTGCCTTTCTTTGGGATTGGAATGAAAACTGACCTTTTCCAGTCCTGTGGCCATTGCTGGGTTTTCCAAATTTGCTGGCATACTGAGTGTGGCACTTTAATAGCATCATCTTTTAGTGCTTGAAATAGCTCAGCTTGAATTCCATCACCTCTACAAGCTTTGTTCATAGTGATGCTTCCTTATTCTTAAACTTCATAGAAATAAAATTATATAAGAAATGTTCTCTTTTGTACTGACTTGTTTACCCACGCTAGTCTAAAATGCATAAGAATCTCTTTTTTCTACTGCTGATAACCTTTGGAATGTTTCTATGCTATGCTATGCTAAGTCACTTCAGTTGTGTCCGACTCTGTGCGACCCCAGAGACAGCAGCCCACCAGGCTCCCCCGTCCCTGAGATTTTCCAGGCAAGAACACTGGAGTGGGTTGCCATTTCCTTCTCCAATGCATGAAAGTGAAAAGTGAAAGTGAAGTTGCTCAGTCGTGTCTGACCCCTAGCGAACCAGGGGCTATTATGGATAAAGAGTTGCTATGTACATTCTTAGACAGGTCCTTTGTTAGAGACACACACTCCCTTCTCTTGGTATCTAGGATTGGGACTGCTAAATTGAATGGGCAATATGTTAAGCTAATTCTTCTTGAGTGATGTAGTATTAACGTGGCTTTCTCCAAAGTCCACTGACATATATAAACCAGAAAAGAATGAGCGCCATTCTTTGGTTAGCACCTATGTAGATGCTATTTTCTCTCTCCTGACTTCACTCTGAAACTCTAACTTGTGAGTGTCATGCATGGTCCAGGCCACGTACTTGTACAGGATATATGCTTGTGTGACCCTGTGCATATTACAAAGCATTTTCAGTTTAGGGTCTTATCTTAAACAATGGCTTTAAAATAGTTTGTAATTCTAAGTTTTGTTGGTTGAAAATTACACAAATCTATCAGCCAAGAGGATATTTACTTACAGGTGATTCTTATTCTATTACAAAATGTACTTTCCCACTGAAATTTTTTGGATCATGGATGCCCCTGCAAAAGTCTTCCTACTTAGAATTAACTGAGAAAACATAGTCAAGTCTATTCTGTCCACAGACTATCATAACATTAACCTCTCAGAAAACAATAAATTGAATGAAAAGCTTACATACTAGCCCAAAATTGAAACAGTTAATAATTAAGACTATGTATAATGCAAATTCACTCAATTTTTCTTGGTTAAGCACTTATGCAAAGAGAGGAAAGTTTATCTTTATGCAAAGTTGAGCAATGACAAAACTTTACGGTGGAACGATAATCTCAATAACAAAAATAAACCAAAGTATTAAAAACCTCTTACCAAATACTCTTTCATCGTTGATATTTTTAATGCAGAACCACAGGCCTGCTGGGAAGGTACACACAAGAATATGTAGATCAAAGAAGAAAGATACCCAAGTCGTAGGTTGATGCTCAGACACTGATGCAATAATTGGAATGTGTATTTTTGCATACCTGGTATTAAAGAAGTTAACGTTATTTAAAATTAAATGATAAAACAGAAGTGCCTTTTAGGTGAATAAACTTTCTTTGATTGTAGTAATAGATATGGTTCCCATCTCTCCCTCTTCTGGCTTAAAAGTACATTCCAATGTTACCTGCTATAGTGGATATAAATCTGACATACATTGGTAAAACCAAAATCAACATACTTCCTCCTAAAATTAGAATTATCTAAGGCCAGTTATAAAAGGCCACACACATATTCTTCTGTGTGATTTCTAACACAAAAATGCTTGCTCAAATAGGAATTTCTTTTGCACTTGTTCTGATGCTGTAAAGAGCAATATTGCATAGGAACCTGGAATGTTAGGTCCATGAATCAAAACAAATTGGAAGTGGTCAAACAGGTGATGGCAAGAGTGAACATCAACATTTTTGGAATCCCTGAACTAAAATGGAATGGATGAATTTAATTCAGATGACCATTATATATACTACTGTCAGCAAGAATCTCTAAGAAGAAATGGTGTAGCCATCATAGTCAACAAAAGAGTCCAAAAATACCGTATTTGGATGCAATCTCAAAAACGACAGAATAATGTTTATTTCCCAGGCAACATCCAAAATCACATTCAACATTACCATTCAACATCATAGTAATCCAAGTCTATGCCCTGAAATATGCTGAAATATGCTGAAATAATGCCTGGTAATGCTGAAAAAGCTGAAGTTGAATAGTTCTATGAAGACCTACAAAACCTTCTAGAACTAACAGCAAAAAACAACGTCCTTTTCATTATAGGGGACTGGAATGCCAAAGTGGGAAGTCAGGAAATACCTGGAGTAAGAGGCAAATTTGGCCTCGGAGTACAGAATGAAGCAGGGCAAAGGCTAATACAGCTTTGCCAAGAGAATGCACTGGTCATCACAAACACCCTCTTCCAACAACACAAGAGAAGACTACACATGGACATCAGCAGATGGTCAACAATAAAATCAGATTGATTATATTCTTTGCAGCCAAAGATGGAGAAGCTCTATACAGTCAGCAAAAACAAGACCAAGATGACTGTGATCATGAACTCCTTATTGCCAAATTCAGACTTAAATTAAAGAAAATAGGGAAAATCACTAGACCATTCGGGTATGATCTAAATCAAATTCCTTATGATCATACACTGGAAGTGAAAAACAGATTCAAGGGATTAGATATGACAGACAAGTGTGCCTGAAGAACTATGGACGGAGGTTCATGACATTACAGAGGAGGCAGTGATCAAGATCATCCCCAAGAAAAAGAAATGCAAAATGGTTGTCTGAGGAGGACTTACAAAGAGCTATGAAAAGAAGAGAAGTGAAAGGCAAAGGAGAAAATAAAATATACACACCCTTTTGAATTCAGAGTTCCAAAAAATAGCAGGGAGAGATAAGAAAGCCTTCCTCAGTAATCAATGCAAAGAAATAGAGGAAAACAATATAATGAAAAAGACTAGCACTCTCTTCAAGAAAATCAGACACTAAGGGAACTTTTCATGCAAAGATGGGCACAATAAAGGACAGAAATGGTATGGACCTAACAGAAGCAGAAGATTATTAAGGACAGATGGCAAGAATACACAGAAGAACTATACAAAAGAGATCTTCATGACCCAGATAATCATGATGGTGTGATCACTCACCTAGAGCCAGACATCCTGGAATGCAAAGTCAAGTGGGCCTCAGGAAGCATCACTATGAACAAAGCTAGTAGAGGTGATGGAATTCCAGTTGAGCTATTTAAATTCTAAAAGAAGATACTGTGAAAGTGCTGGACTCAATATGCCAGCAAATTTGGAAAACTCAGCAGTGGCCACAGGACTGGAAAAGGTCAGTTTTCATTCCAATCCCAAAGAAAGGCAATGCCAAAGAATGCTCAAACTACTGCACAATTGCACTCATCTCACACGCTAACTAAGCAATGCTCAAATTTCTCCAAGCCAAGCCTCAACAGTATGTGAACCATGAACTTCCAGATATTCAAGCTGGATTTAGAAAAGGCAGCGGAACCAGAGATCAAATTGCCAACATCCGCTGGATCATCGAAAAAGCAAGAATTCCATATCGGGAAAGGAGTACATCAAGGCTCTATATTGTCACCCTGCTTATTTAACTTATGTGCAGAGTACATCATGAGAAATGCTGGGCTGGAGGAAGCACAAGCTGGAATCAAGATTGCCAGGAGAAATATCATTAACCTTAGATATGCAGATGACACCACCCTTATGGCAAAAAGTAAAGAACTACAGAGCCTCTTGATAAAAGTGAAAGAGAAGTGTGAAAAAGTTGACTTAAAACTCAACATTCATAAAACTAAGATTATGGCATCTGGTCTCATCATTTCATGGCAAACAGATGGGGAAACGGTAGAAACAGTTAGACACTTTATCTTTAGGGGCTCCAAGATCATTGCAGATGGTGACTGCAGCCCTGCAATTAAAAGACGCTTGCTCCTTGGATGAAAAGTTATGACCAACTTAGCACATTAAAAAAGCAGAGACATTATTTTGCCAACTAAGGTCCATCTAGTCAAAATTATGGTTTTTCCAGTAGTCTTGTATAGATGTGAGAGTTGGATTATAAAGAAAGCTGAGCAACGAAGAACTGATGCTTTTGAACTGTGGGGTTAGAGAAGAGTATTGAGTGTTCCTTGGAGTGCAAGGAGATCCAACCAGTTCATCCAAAAGGAAATCAGTCCTGAATATTCATTGGAAGGACTGATGTTGAAGCTGAAACTGCAATACTTTAGCCACCTGATGTGAAGAGCTGACTCATTTGAAAAGACCCTGATGCTGGGTAAGATTCAACGCAGGAGGAGAAGGGGACGACAAAGGATGAGATGTTGGATGGCATCACCGACTCAATGGACCCGAGTTTGAGTAAACTCTGGGGGTTGGTGATGGACAGGGAATCCTGACATGCTGAAGTCTATGGGTCACAAAGATTTGGACACAACTGAGGGACTGAACTGAACAAGCACTTCCTAAGTTTGCACCAACAAGTTCAACTACCTTTTAGATGTGTGACTAGCAGAATAACTCATCCAATAAGATATCCTATTGTAACAATACCTTTCTTAACATGGAGATGGCACAGAGGTGGTTAGTGAGAGACATGGAAAGGACAAGACAGATTTTCTCTGAAATGTCCTAAGATTCCAAAGTGGGCAAGTAAAGCTTGAAAACAAGAATAAGTATGACTAATAAAATTTTAACCTAGTCAGAATTAATTAACTCCTACAACTGGGGTTTTTCCCTCAAACTCTCTGGTGATGCAAAGGCTGATCTCTGGGAGTATGTGTCTGTCAGCTTCAGCCACCCATACATCATTTGCTTATGCCCTTTAATTAGGCTTGGCTAGGGGCCTTTTTGGTATTACATCAAAGGGCAGGCCTGTTCAATAAAATGTGGTAGGTTTTTTATCAGGCCACATGGGGTAAAAGAATAGCAGAATCAAGGGAGAGAGGTCAATTATCACCAAGAGATATTTTCTTATCCTTAGGGAAACATTTTTAGAGTTAAAAAAAGTATTGAGCTAATGTAAAAATATTTTTTTTAATTAATTCATCTCGTAAAAGCACTCTTAAAAAATGCAACAAATATCCTCTAGCATATCTGATGGTTAAAGAACACCAAGAAACTTAGATAAAATTAAATTTTTTCTCATAACTATAGCATATGGATTTATAACATAGTATCTATCCTTAAGGGTTAAAAATTAAATATTACTAACAGATGGAAACTTTGAATACACTGGTAAAAACAAAAAAATCAATCATTAAAATGGCACGTGTTACCTGAAATGTTTTAATAAACAAAAATAAAGAGATGCCCATGAAGAACAGAAATATGACTTACATATCAAACTACAGGTGAATTCCAAACGGATATTATATAACAAAGACAAAATACAACATTTACTAAACCGGTATACGCTAAATATTTTAGAATGTTGCCAGGTATTGACAGAGATATTAACAATAAAGAAGACAAAAGAATATTTAAATAACATGAGGGCAAATAACTTATCTGCACTTACCCAGTGTCCCACAATGAGTAAAACCTGCCACTCCATGGTGCAATGTAACCTTGGAAGGAAAAATGCAAAGGAAATTCATTGGCAGTTTCATTGTTTTTATTGGTTTTATGTTTACGGATTATTTGGACTAATTTTAAGCTAATGTTAAAAGAACTGCCCTAAAAAAAAAAAAGGTTATACTGTATTTCACACAGCTGGTCATCAGATAAAATATAGTAGTAGTAGCATTAAGTCACTCAGTCATGTCCAACTCTCTGTGATCCTACGGATCCTTTGTGATCCTCTGTCCATGGAATTCTCAGGCAAGAATACTGGAGTGGGTTGCATTCCCTTCTCCAGGGGGTCTTTCTGACCCAGGGATCGAACCCAGGTCTTCTGCATTGTTGGCAGATTCTTTACTGTCTGAGCCTTAGGGATCAAATTAAAAAAATACCCATGGACATTACATTTCCAAAGAAATACAACAAGCTAATGACACCAACACTGTAGACAGTTTTCTGATTCTTTTAAACCTCTAATTGACTAGTAAAGATATTAAGATAGCACTGGATAATTTTAAAAAGTGAGAGGTGTCCAGTACACCAAATTTAGATCAATTATAAAGGTGATTTTAAACATTTGTGCCTTTTACTCCTGTCAATGAATTCTTCATGATTTTATGAGCTAAGCTGGTACATTAATTTGACATACCTTCAGAAAGAATTTGATTTGTTTGTAGTGACTGGTAAAATCAGGAAAAGAAAGTAACTTAGAATCCAGAAGCTGACTGAAAGCTGATCTGGTTGGCTGTTTAGAAGTAGGAGACAGAGTATATAACACACTAGGGAGGGTAAACCTATGCTGTTAACACCAGAAATTTTGAATTTTATACATTTTGGGCCTAATCATCTATCAAGAGAAGGATGCTTGAATGTGGATTTAGCAAAACCTGAAGCAACAAATATATTGTTTAAAAAAAAAAAGAAATTTGTTGTGCTGTTCAGATTTTAGAACCTTTAACTTATTTTCATACTGTTTCTAAGGAAACAATAGCTGACCTACTAGGATAACTGGAACATGTACAAAATTTGCAAAAGAATTTACCTTTTGCAATGATCTAGAGACAATATTCACATCC
Organism: Tragelaphus eurycerus; assembly: GCA_935064755.1. Classification (NCBI taxonomy): domain Eukaryota; kingdom Metazoa; phylum Chordata; class Mammalia; order Artiodactyla; family Bovidae; genus Tragelaphus; species Tragelaphus eurycerus. The sequence goes on along the minus strand of CAKXYN010000001.1, from coordinate 20,985,386 downwards.
GACAGGTGATGACACCTACCTGTATAAGTCAGATAGATGACACTAAGGAACACAGCACCTGCAGCTAGTGATACACCCAAAAAGAACAGGGTTTGAAACTCCTGTTTTGTTAACCGGTCTCTCAGATACTGCAAGAAAGCGTAAGCTTGCAGCAATGCAAAGACACCTAATTAAAGAGAAGGTTCATATAAGTAATCAACGAAGCATTTTTCTAAGAACATAGAGAAACATTAATTTGGAAGACTTAGAATACCCTGTACAATTCAGTGATCTGACATTTCCTTTGTCAAATGACAGGTAACCAATTAATACATCCAAAAAATTCTGTTGCATTTTTTTTTCTAATATATGAACAGAGAAGCCTGGTGTGCTGCAGTCTGTGGGGACATGACTTAATGTCTGAACAACAATATATATATAGTTACTGTTCATAGCTGGGGTGGGTGTGTGTGGTTCAAGATTCTCAGTGAAAAATCTCATGATAAAAGCTATGGACCATCAACATCTCAAAGATAAATATACTGATATTTATAAAATGCTACAAACAAAATGACTACCCACAGATTTTCTATGGGTCATTGACCTTGTGTGGAATCTCTGATAAAGTTTTATTCACAGATCTCTCATTATATCTTGTTATCTGTGACCCAGATTAATGATGGCAAAATGCTGCTTTACGGAGAATTATGTGACTTTATAATCAATATAAAAGCTCTTTTAATTCTAGTTAGTAGGGATGGATAAAATATTTTAGTGAGATGTGAAGAATATAAAAATGAAATGTTTCATTCCATCTAAATTTGGTAAAATGACAACTCAGTGGTATAACAACTCAGTATACAGATACATTACTACTTAATATTTGTTTATACAAAGCAGATGTTTAATATTTGTTTATACAAAGCAAATTAGTGTTAGCAAAAAAGGATGTTTTACCTTCTCAAAACAGCCATATCTGGGAAGGAAGGCACTTTCAGAAGCCCAATATCAGAAAGTCTCAATAAATTCTCCTGTCATATTTTACAGTGGTGATGTTTCAGAACTAATATAATGAAAATTAGAAACAACAACAAAACCCCAAAAGAACCCTTCATTCCACTGAAGATCAGTCAGTCACATATTCATAGATTCTTTAGAAGAAAGAACATAGATATTTTTCCTACCTGCAGCTGCCATGTGTTCACTTGTTCTGATTGGCTGGAATCCCACAAAAGGTATCTGCATGGATAATATTAGGCCCACAATATAGAAAGTGCTATATGCTATAAAGACAAAATAGGAAACAAGGACAATTCACTATTACCATTAAGTACTTCAAACATAAATATATACATGATTCATATTTTTTTAAGCAAAGTTTTAACAACTTATTTTAATAGAATTTTGAAGGAACTATTCTATTTGATACATATTTGATGATTAATCAATCATAAATTATAAAACATACAACTCTTTTCTACCATTTAAGAAAAGTATTATTTTAAGGAGACTGGTGCTGTTTTCTTCTTCTGAAAATGGAATCAAATTTTTTTAATCTATCATTAGCAATTGTTGACATGACCCAAGAAGCATGTAAACACCATTCCTATTAGCATTAACACATTTGGTAATGAATAACAAATGAAAGCTTATCATTATCCTACATGAGTAGCTTGCAGTCTGAAAAGCTTGTATTTCACAACCTTTTTATAATCTCCTAATATTTTTGTACAGTAATGTAACCAGTTTAACGGGGAAGGCAATGGCACCCCACCCCAGTACTCTTGCCTGGAAAATCCCATGGACGGAGGAGCCTGGTGGGCTCCAGTCCACGGGGTCGCTAAGAGTCGGACACGACTGAGCGACTTTCACTTTTCACTTTCATGCACTGGAGAAGGAAATGGCAACCCACTCCAGTATTCTTGCCTGGAGAATCCCAGGGACAGAGGAGCCTAGTGGGCTGCTGTCTATGAGATCGCACAGAGTCGGACACGACTGGAGCGACTTAGCAGTAACCAGTTTAAAGAAACTTTATGTCCATCTACTAGGTTTTCTATTATTAAAGAACAAAAGAACTAGTGCACAGAGTCAAGTCATAAAACAGACTAGTTACAAATTTATTAGGATCTAATAAAGGAAACTTATTTGCCTTCTGCACTGAATATACTATGTAGTATTCTTGGCTTATATCAACCTAAATGTATAGGCAAACTGGGGAGTGGTTACAGCTTGTATGAAGGACTTGTTTTTGCATTAAGGTGTTCACAGATCATTACAGCGAAAATATCTGGAATAGTCGTAATTAAAACTTACTTTGAAAAAAAGTCAAAACTCTTCTGAAATAAGTAAATGTGAAAAATATTCCATTTAAAAAGCTTATTATACACATCACCTTATGAAGGATATTCAATATTTAGTGCTTGGCAAATACTCTACTAGGAAAAAAAAGAGTGCAAGAGAATGGCTCAGCAGATGCATCTGTATGCTACACACTGTACAGCACACCATACACTTCTCTTTACCCCACTCAGCTGAGAAAGCATGCTTATTCACTGTTAAAAGAAACCCATCTATATGAGGTAAATTATGGGTTAATATTTCAAATGTTAAGTTGCCTTCCAAGCTGTCCGATCAGAGATGACTACAGTATTAGGAAAAGGCTAAGAAGCTTAAGTAAATGTAATAGGAAGGACCAATGTATAAAGTTTCTGATGACCTCAAGCTAACAGAGAACTAGTTGTGGAGAGGATCCTGCAGAACAAACTCATCCAACAATGTACTTTCCAGACACATTCAGTTTAGTTCAGTCGCTCAGTCATGTCCGACTCTCTGCAACCCCATGAATTGCAGCATGCCAGGCCTCCCTGTCCATCACCAACTCCCGGACTTCACTCAGACTCATGTCCATCGAGTCAGTGATGCCATCCAGCCATCTTATCCTCTGTCGTCCCCTTCTCCTCTTGCCCTCAATCCCTCCCAGCTTCAGAGTCTTCTCCAGTGAGTCAACTCTTCGCATGAGGTGGCCAAAGTACTGGAGTTTCAGCTTTAGCATCATTCCTTCCAAAGAAATCCCAGGGCTGATCTCCTTCAGAATGGACTGGTTGGATCTCCTTGCAGTCCAAGGGACTCAAGAGTCTTCTCCAACACCACAGTTCAAAAGCATCAATTCTTCGGTGCTCAGCTTTCTTCACAGACACATTAGTGTTGGACTAGAACTACTCTCAATGAGATACGTGAAAGCAAATGCAATAAAAGTAAACATGAACAAGAAATTCTATGTCACATATATTTGAACTGCCAACCATTTTGGTTGATGGTGTTCAAATACCAGTATGTTTCTCTTACAAATCAGTCTGTGTAGATGCACAGAGAGTCAAGCAGGCTGAATTAGGAAAAAAAAAAATGGGAACATGGCCATTTTGTGACCTTGAAGAACTGTTGTTATTCAGTCACTAAGTCCTGTCCAACTCTTTGTGACTCCATGGACTACAATGCACCAGGCTTCCCTGTTCTTCACTATCTCCTGAAGTTTGCTCAAATTCATGTCCATTGAGTTGGTGAAGCTATTCAACCATCTCACCCTCTGCTGCCCTCTTCTCCTTTTGCCTTCAATCTTCCCAGCATCAGGGTCTTTTCAATGAGTTGGCTCTTCACATCAGGTGGCAAAATTATTGAAGCTTCAGCTTCAATATCAGTCCCTCCAATGAATATTCAGGATTGATTTTCTTTTAGGATTGACTGTTTGCTCTCCTTGCAGTCCAAGGGACTCCCACAACTCAAAAGCATCAATTCTTCTGTGTTCAGCTTTCTTTATGGTCCAACTCTCAAATCGACACATGACTACTGGAAAAACCATAGCTTTGACCAGACAGACTTTTGTCAGCAAAGTGATATCTCTGCTTTTTAATACACTGTCTAGGTTTGTCATAGCTTTCATTCCAAACAAGTGTCTTTCATTTCATGGCTGCAGTCACTATCCACAGTGATTTTGAAACCCAAGAAAACCTGTTAACTGTTTCTACTTTTCCAGGTATATTCAAAAAGAGACTAAATCTGCTAATATTCTCATTTCAGTGGTTTCATGCAGCTACACAGGCATTCACTGCCATCAGGTAAAGAAAACTCTTATGGAGATGGGTTCAAGAAAAAGAAACTCAATCTCAAGAAACATAAAAAAAAAGGTCAGGTGGGACTTTAACTTGCAAACACGTTACTTTGTAAATATGAGTTAGTGCCAAACAAATCTCAACTAGTAGAAACAGACATGTTCTCAACAATATTTTACCTATAAATATTCCTCTACCCAAACTAACCTCATTTATACCTACTTATGTACACTGATGATTCAGATCTAATAAACGTGATACATGCAATAATCCGAAGATAACCATCTTCTTTTAAAAGAACTTGATTCATGTCTTCCCTATTTTTATCTTTTTTGGATCAGTGATACTGAGATGTTTACATAGAGGGATGTATGTTCTACTTCATAGTACTCAATAGCCAATCCTAACTGTAGTCACAACCTTCCCCAGGAATACTATTCTACTAGGTCAGCATAGAATGTTCTGTCAGGACAAATGAGGTAATTCTTTCTAACCCCCACTGCCCAAAGAAAGAGGAGGGAATCTGCCACAAAGACCCTTTCCCTCCTCCACAAGTAGGTTACCTAAGCCTGAAAGCATGGTTTTCAGGTTATGAAATTTTGGTTATGAATTCCTTGTCTTGCCTATAAAAAATCTTTCCCTTACTGTGGTTCTTTAGAGTTCCTTTCTAGTTGGCTAGATTAGTAATGCTGCCCAACTTATGAATCATTAATAAAGCCAATTAGATACTTAAAATGCACTCAGCTGAATTTTGTTAAAAAAAAATTTCAAGTTCATCTTGCTTAGTACTGCCCTTCTTGAACCTGTAAAATCAGACATACAACACCATACCTCAATTTAAATCCCATTTACAAACCCATGTTTTAAAACACAGAAAATACATACTACTAAACAGTGAAACTAGAAGAAATAGTGAAGTAACCCTCAATTCTTAAACCGTCCTCCAATGCGCGGCGCACTAGGAGCGCAGCTGAGAGGAGCTACCCAACGACCGAGGTCAGGAAGGGCGGCGGTGAGGAGATACCCCTCCTCCAAGGTCAGGAAGGGCGGCGGTGAGGAGAGACCCCTCATCCAAGGTAAGGTGCGATGGCTGTGCTTTGCTGGAGCAGCCGGGAAGAGATACCCCACACCGATACCCCACGCCCAAGGTAAGAGAAACCCAAGTAAGACGGTAGGTCTTGCAAGAGGGCATCAGAGGGCAAATACACTGAAACCATACTCACAGAAAACTAGTCAATCTAATCACACCAGGACCACACCCTTGTCTAACTCAATGAAATTAAGCCATGCCCATGGGGCAACCCAGGATGGGCGGGTCATGGTGGAGAGATCTGACAGGGTGTGGTCCGCTGGAGAAGGGAATGGCAAACCACTTCAGTATTCTTGCCTTGAGAACCCCATGAACAGTATGAAAAGGCAAAATGATAGGATACTGAAAGAGAAACTCCCCAGGTCAGTAGGGGCCCAATATGCTACTGGAGATCAGTGGAGAAATAACTCCAGAAAGAATGAAGGGATGGAGCCAAAGCAAAAAGAATACCCAGCTGTGGATGTATCTGGTGATAGAAGCAAAGTCCGATGCTGTAAAGAGCAATACTGCATAGGAACCTGGAATGTCAGGTCCATGAATCAAGGCAAATTGGAAGTGGTCAAACAAGAGATGGCAAGAGTGAATGTCGACATTCTAGGAATCAGCGAACTAAAATGGACTGGAATGGGTGAATTTAACTCAAATGACCATTATATCTACTACTGCGGGCAGGAATCCCTCAGAACAAATGGAGTGGCCATCATGGTCAACAAAAGAGTCCGAAATGTAGTACTTGGATGCAATCTCAAAAATGACAGAATGATCTCTGTTCGTTTCCAAGGCAAACCATTCAGTATCACAGTAATCCAAGTCTATGCCCCAACCAGTAACGCTGAAGAAGCTGAAGTTGAATGGTTCTATGAAGACCTACAAGACCTTTTAAAACTAAAACCCAAAAAAGATGTCCTTTTCATTATAGGGGACTGGAATGCAAAAGTAGGAAGTCAAAAAACACCTGGAGTAACAGGCAAATTTGGCCTTGGAATACAGAATGAAGCAGGGCAAAGACTAATAGAGTTTTGCCAAGAAAATGCACTGGTCATAGCAAATACCCTCTTCCAACAACACAAGAGAAGACTCTATACATGGACATCACCAGATGGTCAACACCGAAATCAGATCGATTATATTCTTTGCAGCCAAAGATGGAGAAGCTCTGTACAGTCAGCAAAAACAAGACCAGGAGCTGACTGTGGCTCAGATCATGAACTCCTTATTGCCAAATTCAGACTGAAATTGAAGAAAGTAGGGAAAACCACTAGACCATTCAAGTATGACCTAAATCAAATCCCTTATGATTATACAGTGAAAGTGAGAAATAGATTTAAGGGCCTAGATCTGATAAGAGTGCCTGATGAACTATGGAATGAGGTTCGTGACATTGTACAGGAGACAGGGATCAAGACCATCCCCATGGAAAAGAAATGCAAAAAAGCAAAATGGCTGACTGGGGAGGCCTTACAAATAGCTATGAAAAGAAGAGAAGCGAAAAGCAAAGGAGAAAAAGAAAGATATAAACATCTGAATGCAGAGTTCCAAAGAATAGCAAGAAGAGATAAGAAAGCCTTCTTCAGCGATCAATGCAAAGAAATAGAGGAAAACAACAGAATGGGAAAGACTAGGGATCTCTTCAAGAAAATCAGAGATACCAAAGGAACATTTCGTGCAAAGATGGGCTTGATAAAGGACAGAAATGGTATGGACCTAACAGAAGCAGAAGATATTAAGAAGAGGTGGCAAGAATACACAGAAGAACTGTACAAAAAAGATCTTCATGACCCAGATAATCATGATGGCGTGATCACTGACCTAGAGCCAGACATCCTGGAATGTGAAGTCAAGGGGGCCTTAGAAAGCATCACTACGAACAAAGCTAGTGGAGGTGATGGAATTCCAGTGGAGCTATTCCAAATCCTGAAAGATGATGCTGTGAAAGTGCTGCACTCAATATGCCAGCAAATTTGGAAAACTCAGCAGTGGCCACAAGATTGGAAAAGGTCATTTTTCATCCCAATCCCAAAGAAAGGCAATGCCAAAGAATGCTCACACTACCACACAATTGCACTCATCTCACACACTAGTAAAGTAATGCTCAAAATTCTCCAAGCCAGGCTTCAGCAATATGTGAACCATGAACTTCCTGATGTTCAGGCTGGTTTTAGAAAAGGCAGAGGAACCAGAGACCAAATTGCCAACATCCGCTGGATCATGGAAGAAGCAAGAGAGTTCCAGAAAAACTTCTATTTCTGCTTTATTGACTATGCCAAAAGCCTTTGACTGTGTAGTTCACAATAAACTGTGGAAAATTCTGAAAGAGATGGGAATACCAGACCACCTGATCTGCCTCTTGAGAAATCTGTATGCAGGTCAGGAAGCAACAGTTAGAACTGGTCATGGAACAACAGACTGGTTCCAAATAGGAAAAGGAGTATGTCAAGGCTGTATATTGTCACCATGTTTATTTAACTTATATGCAGAGTACATCATGAGAAATGCTGGACTGGAGGAAACAGAAGTTGGAATCAAGATTGCTGGGAGAAATATCAATAACCTCAGATATGCAGATGATACCACCCTTATGGCACAAAGTGAAGAGGGGCTAAAAAACCTCTTGATGAAAGTGAAAGTGGAGAGTGAAAAGGTTGGCTTAAAGCTCAACATTCAAAAAACGAAGATCATGGCATCTGGTCCCATCACTACATGGGAAATAGATGGAGAAACAGTGGAAACAGTGTCATACTTTCTTTTTCTGGGCTCCAAAATCACTGCAGATGGTGACTGCAGCCATGAAATTAAAAGACGCTTACTCCTTGGAAGGAAAGTTATGATCAACCTAGATAGCATATTCAAAAGCAGAGACATTACTTTGCCAACAAAGGTTCGCCTAGTCAAGGCTATGGTCTTTCCTGTGGTCATGTATGGATGTGAGAGCTGGACTGTGAAGAAGGCTGAGCGCCGAAGAATTGATGCTTTTGAACTGTGGTGTTGGAGAAGACTCTTGAGAGTCCCTTGGACTGCAAGGAGATCCAACCGGTCCATTCTGAAGGAGATCAGCCCTGGGATTTCTTTGGAAGGAATGATGCTAAAGCTGAAACTCCAGTATTTTGGCCACCTCATGCGAAGAGTTGACTCATTGGAGAAGACTCTGATGCTGGGAGGGATTGGGGGCAGGAGAAGGGGACGAGAGAGGATGAGATGGCTGGATGGCATCAGTGACTCGATGGATGTGAGTCTCAGTGACCTCCGGGAGTTGGTGATGGACAGGGAGGCCTGGCGTGCTGCAGTTCATGGGGTTGCAAAGAGTCGGACATGACTGAGTGACTGATCTGATCTGATCTGATCCTCCAATGCATCTCCAATGCAAAATTAAAACGTGTTTTTCTCAAGTCTTTGTACCATATGTTTTAAAATTATCTCTTTAATTCATTCAAGTATTAAGTTATGTTCCATTATGGTCAAGACATTCTAAAAATACAATCTGACCTTCTAAGAATCAGATATCCAATTTGGAAAATCAAAGATGTACACAAATAACCTCAATACAATGGAGCAAGTACATGCGACACTGGTGGAAAAAACCTGGCTCTGTAAGAACTTAAAGGAGGGCGAGAGCTCTGCTTCTTGACCTGGACATTGAAGACGCACATAACACCACCTGCACCATTCTCTGACATTCTCAGAACCCTCAAGAGCACACACACAGAGCAATTGTTCTCCACCAGAGTCTGAAACTTGACCAAACTATGGTCTACATCTTCACAACCTTCTATCCATCTATCTTAACCTACTTTTTTTTTTTACCCTTTAAATCATAAGAATAGAGCTTTCTTTCCATCAAAGTAGTGAGTTCTAAGGAAACAAACAAGACCCATAGTGTGGTAAATCATTCATTACATCATGACAATGTTACCACACTGCCATCCTGTGGAAGTATAGTTACCGGCAATCTTCTCCTGCAGATCAAACTTCCGATGTGTTAGAATTCCCCTCAAATTATCATTAGGAAGATATATACAAAGTCCGTTAGCTTATTTGTAAGCAAAGAAAATCTACTCTTTGTCCCAAATCAAAGAATCTTCTAAAACAGAACCTAAACATCTTTTCACTTTTACAGTACTTTTTTTTCCCCAAAGGTATTGGGTGGGACTAGGAAATGGCAACCCACTCCAGCGTTCTTGCCTGGAGAATCCCAGGGACGGGGAGGCCTGGTGGGCTGCAGTCTATGGGGTCGCAGAGTTGGACACGACTGAAGTGACTTAGCAGCAGCAGCAGATTGATATAGAAAAGAAACAAACCACTGTTCTTAGCTTCAGGTGCACAAATGAATTGGTCTGTAAAATAAAAGGCACCAAAAGTCCTGATTCAAGTACCAAAGAATGCCCAGTTTTCAAGAAGCTCTTGCTGTTCCCCAAAGTAACATTTAGGTACTTTCTTTCTCCCTGACAAAGCATCACAACTTAAGTTGACAGCACCCTTCATGCTTTTAAAATACTATTGTACGTCCCTTTACGTAAATAAAGTTAGAAAAGATTTTGTGAATATTATATTCCGGTTAACTCTAATCTACCATGAAATCACCTTAGCATTCGCTCTATCTCCTGGGTGATATTTAATAGAAAGGGCTGGCAAAACACTTCTCTCTCAACCACAACAGCACTAACCAAAAGAAACAGAAAATACTTTAAAACTCAACTAGTTTTGCTTTATTATTAATAAATATGATTAAAGGCTTATAAGACTGTTGAAATCTTTGATTAATAAAGATATTTTACTGTTTGATTACTGTGAATGCTGATAAATAAAGGGAGTGAAAGATGGGAAGAAACGTACATGAAATTATAGCTTACAAGATCCCCCCTCCCACCAAAACAAAACAAAACAAACAAAAACCCTCCATGGATTCTTCTTGACCAGCAGAAAGAAATATAATGACTAACAGATACACAGGAGAAAAAATAATTTTTTTCTTTCTCAAGGATGTGGTTCATTATAAACTGTATTGAATGAATCTTTTAAACTACTATTTTATAAGCTCTATTTGTAAAAGCAGGAAGAAGTGACTTGTGCAAAACATCTAGAAGGAGACACAATGACAATTTTTTAAAATAGCAAATATACCTACTACTGATGCTTAAAATGAAATCAAGCATAGGATAGCAGAAAGAATGAAGAAATATAATTTTAAAGTGTAAGATGATGCTCCTTGGTAACTTCTAGAGCGAAATAGAAATGAGGAGGGTAGGGAAGTTAGACTTTGCTAATCTAACTTCACTTCCTTTAGCTCTTCTTCCTCTTCCTGATTCAGGGGCATTTCACAAAGGTCTATCCCTCAATCTTCTCCCTAACTCTGTTCTCCTGACCATTACATTTTTAGGGCCCTACATTTTTAAAATCAAACAAAGAAACTCTTAGTTCTTCCCCATAACCATTTAATTTAAAAACATTTTTTCCTTATATCGTTCCAAAACAAAAAGCTTGGAGTTATTGTTTAATCCATCGTCGTCTTTTCTGGATTTCAATGCTGGCTAACAGTGTTTTCAGGGTAATGAGATATATAATCACATGTTGATATATTTCTACAGTAAGGTATTTATTTATATGGTAGGCAATAAAGTTACAGTGATTTTTTTGCATCATGGGTATCGAGCCAAAATATCTACATTTAGGCTTCAGCTCCATTACTAGCTACGTGATCCCGAGCAAATTGTCTTCTCTTGTTTAACAGGACCTATCCTCAACGTGAAGTTATAAAGAGTAAATGAGTTCAATACATGCAAAGAACTTAGGACAATTCATGGTGTATAAGAACCACCTGATATATGTATATGTACTATTTCAGTGGTGATTGTTATAAAGTATCCTGAAGTGGGTATACACCTAATTAGCAGATTATAACTTTTAAAAAAAACTGATATAACACATACTAAAAAAACCCCACCCTTTAAAAATATACCACTGAGTGGTTATTATAGTCACAAAGTTGTGTGACTATCACCACTATTTAATTCTAGAACATTTCTCTGTGCCGCACCCAACCACCCCCCGCCAGAAGAAACCCAAATCTATAAGCCGTCACTCTAGTCCCCAAACCCTTGGCAACCTCTAAACCAACTTTCTGTCTCTAACCTGCTTGCTGTCTTTATGGATTTGCCACCTCTGGACATTTTATACAGAAAGAATCCTACAGTATATGGCCTTTTGTATCTGGTTTATTTTACTCAGCACAATGTTTTCAAGGTTCACGATGTAGCATGTATCACCTTTATTCCTTTTCACTGCCGAACGACACTCCACTGTATGGATACACCACACTTTATCCACTCATCAGTTAATGGACATTGGGTTGTCTTCAGTTTTTGGCTATTATGAATAACGAACGCTGCTATGAACATTACAAGTTTCTGTGTAAGTATATAATTTTCAATTCTCTTGGGTATATACCAAGGAGTGGATTTGTGGGTCACAGTAACTTTATCATTGACTTTTTTGATAAACTGCCATACTACTATGTTTTTTAATCAAGCAAACAGCTTTATTATTTTTGTTAATGCTTTCCAACATTATTATAATAGAATTGTATTACTTTATTATAAAGACACTGGTTTCAGATGACAACTTCTCTGTGATTAATACAACCTGTAAAAGTTCTGTCTCTATCGAAGAAAGTGAGTTCTAAGATTCAGGACACCATCTATTACTAAGCATCTTATTTTAAAGATGTGTTCTAAAACCTGCAGAGCAAATTAAAATCTTGCAAAGAAAACAGTCTACTCTCTGGTCTGAATGTTTATAAACCCAATACCCGAGGAAAGGGTGTTAGGAGGCAGCCTTTGGGAAGTGATTAAATAATGAGGTCACTGGGGAACAAGTACCCTTTAAATGAGGCCCCAGAGAGCTGGCTCATTCCTTCTACTATGTGGGGACAGAGATGGTATCAAGCTAATAGGAAAAGAGCCCTCAGAAGAATGTGAGCATTCTGGTGCCTTGATTTTAGACTTTCTAGCTTCCAAATTGAGAAATAAATTTCTCTTGTTTATAAACTACCCAGTCTGTGGCATTTTTGTTATAGCAGCTTGAATGGATTAAGACACTGTGCTGTATATTATTCAGAAAGGGCTTTCAAAAGCTTATTAAACTGTTAAGGATGCTCAGTCTCTTACAGTGAGTAAGGTGAATTAGAATAGTGTGTATATATAGTGTAATAGTGTGCTTATAGTGTGTATATATCATTTCCCCAAATTAAAAAAAAAAAGGCTGATAAATATTAAATCAAAACTTATTTCTGCAAAAACAAACTCATTAAGGAAAAGTTGATACACACTTCAGTAAAAAATGCCTAACCCTCCTTATGAATACAAAAAAGCAAAACACGGTAAAGTTAGGTTTATTACTCATGGGTGATACCAAAACAGAAATGTCTGACAATGAAAAAATGTATACGAAACACCTCTTAGAAGCTGACAGATATCAGAAGTCAAATCACTTACCTATGTAGACTCTTTTGCTGTATCTCTGCATCAGTAACAACACAAATACATGCAGTGGAATAAGGTTGATAATAAACACATAACCACCCCAAGCAGAGACCTATGAGTAAAGAAATGCTAAGTTAAATAATTTACATATTTGCTTCTTAAAGTAGACAAATTCTGCCACAAAAGTCTAAACATAAACACAAGGATTTTCAGCAATTTTGAGATGCTTCAAAATAACCTATTTTTTCTATAACATACAAATAACCTACTTTTTTTTATTGATAATTAAAACAACACAATCCCAAAAATCCAATACACTTTTCTATATCCACTAGAGGAATGGTCAAATTAAACTTATTAAAAACATTGAGAACAGTTTGTGAGTTGGCAATAAAAAGACTGTCAGAGAGATACAGACTTTAGAATACATATCATAAACTTTTAAAGGCAAAAAACCCTTTGCTCTCCCCTGTTTTTTATGGTAAATACATTGTAAGAGACTTCACAGAAAGTAAGAACGATGGATGTTAACATCAGTCAACACCTCAACTAAAAGGAATACTCTGATGATCTGGATATGCTTTGTGATCCTCAGGATAAAAGGTGCTACCTTGGGTGTAAATTTTTTCCTACTAATGGATGCAAACCAGGATCCCAGTTTAATGTTTAGCCTGTATCACCAAGCTAGAAAAATTCTATTTATCAGACAATTGAGTATGTTCTGGTCGAAATTAATAAAGATCCTAAAGATTATGCTTTAGGATTAAAGCATTTATTATTATTTATTATTTTTTAAGAACATTCAATTCAGTGACAATAATAAAGTCTGTCAAGATCAAGTTCTTACATGTGCTAATAATGAAAAGCTTGATAGAACCATTTGAATCAACAGTCACCTTAGGAGACTATATATTAACATACATTCTAACAATGCTATCTATCCCTGTCTACAATATTTCAGAACCACTTATATAAGAAATTGCTTTTTATTTACAATTCATATAACAACATCAATTTACTGCTTCAGTCATGTGCTATTTTTTCACCAAAAACAACATTCCTCTGGTTGAGCTCCAGTTCTACCTGAAGGACTCCAGGTTATTTCTAAAATTTAAGTCTAAACTTAAAAGAGAGTAAGTTTGCTATTACTGAGCACAATGTGCCTAGGACACATTAATTAGGCACATAATATGTCCTAGCCTTTAGCCACTTTAAAAGGGGCATGGATAATTTGGAAACACAAATTCCATGACATTTGTTTAACAACCAAAAAAAAGTTACCTAAGATTATCATTAATTTTCAGCATAAGAAAACCATATAGGCTGTGGTGTGAAAAGAAAGGCAGGAGATTAAAGAGGTGATACTGAACTCCAATCTTAAGTAACCTGTCGAAAAAATTAGACAAGCAGTTCACAGGTTAACCCAGAGAATGTGACCATTATTTACAAAAAGTTATACATCTGAAAGAAAATTTTTGTGTTCACTTGCTGCAAATATTATGTTTGAGAGGTTGAGTATTAGTCCTCCATCACCCGTAAAGTAAAAGTCCATACAAGACCCTGAAGACAGGAGTAAGGAAGAAAGTGGTAGTAAGGAAAGAGGATGTATGAAATAAAAGATCTTAAAGACGTCAGGAGAAAGGAAGTGGAGAACTACCCTGACGGAGAAGAGAAGGCACTGGTCTAGTTGCCAGACTTACACCTCATGTATTCACTTTCAAGTATGAAATCTTACCATATAGAAATACGACAAGCAGCAGCACATCGTCCAAAAAACTGACCCAGTTTTAACAGATTTTACCTAAAAAACAAACAAGCAAGTGATGTAAAAATGTTTATAAATGTTCCTGTTGATTTAAAAAAGGTTAAGTGTTTAGTAAACTTGTATTATAAAAAGTGAAAATTATTCTTTAAAAAGGATAATGAAATTATACAGATACTTAGATCCACTTACTAACACTGCACAGTAGTCAGACATTTTTAGGAGTAGCTTCGATTTTTTTTTTAAATTATGTAGTTTTTAGTAAAAAGAATATCAAAAGGAACAATGTATATTTCTCCATTTGTTCTATTTTCTATCTTAAAATGATTACTAACAACAAATTAAGATTTTTAACTAAAGAATAAATTTGTTTAGTAAGTCTGCATTTTTATACGGCAGGTTTGCTTAGACCTAATACCTTAATCTGTGGTTTTTCTTCATCTGAATGTGATCATCTTTATATCAATATTAATTATGAACATTCATTTCTGAAACAAATTAAACTAGAAATTTTAAGACACCACAATCAACATCTTCATTAAGTTTATATTCTTAAATTTCTAGAAGACCTAATGTCAGTAAAATTCTCTATTACTCTCAACTGGAAAGACAATGGTCTGTAAACAAAGGTTTAAAAAGTTGACAAATGTCTATGGTCTAAAAAGAAACTAATCAGAGAGTTTATATGTTCATCTGAAAGAGCAAAATACATAAGCACCTTCAGAAACAAAATTTTTAAATTTAAAAGCATAAGCTCTGAATACTTATGCCAAGAGCAATGGGTCATCTTTACGATGAATCAAGTTAGAGTCCTAAAGAAATGATAGACATAAGGCCCATTATAAGCAATCCTGTATTAAGAGCTATCTTTATGTCCTGATATGATAGGAAGTTCAACTTAACAGTATTATACAGAGCTTATTTCAAGGAATTCTTTATTTTCAAAATGGTCTTCTATTAGTACATTAAACAAACCACAGGTGACATCAACCTTTGGGGAAATCGTAACAAAAAAGGAAGGGAAAGAGGAAAAAAAGAGAAAACATTTCCAATTCACAGCACTTCAAGCTGCCTGAGACTTCTAATAGACTATGAAACACTGCTTAGAATTCCGAACTCAGTGTTCCGAAACACTGCTCGGAATACAGTGCACATGTATGCCAAAATATACTCCGATCTCCTCCCCCAAACCATGCCAACTTTGAAAAGGTTTCCCTTTGGGCTGGGGTAAAATAACATGGGTCCTATTCTGAAATATGAACGGGGAGGGCATATATTAAAATATTGAAAATTTTTAAAGCAAGAAAATTATAATCTGGAAGTCTGTTTTATAACTTTATTCATATACTGAAAGCTATTAAACTGTATACTTTGAAAGACTAAATTTTATAGTATGTAAATTATTTCTCAAAAAAAGTTTGTGCAGTGAAGTTAAAATAGTGCATAAAGGGAAACTGCTTATATTAGAAGTGTATGAGTGCTCTCAACTGTGTCTGACTCTTTGCAGCCCTATGGACTGTAGCCCGCCAGGCTTCTCTATCTGTGGGATTTTCCCTGCGTCTCCTGCACTAGCAGATAGATTCTTTACCACTGAGCCATCACCTGGGAAGATTTCTTACATTAGAAGAGATGATCTCAAATGACTAATATAATGATCTAGAAAAGTTAAAGCAAAAACTGAGAAATAAAATAATAAAAAGAGATATCATGTTCTTAGATGACTCTCAGAAGTATTATGCTGTATGAAGTAAGTCAGACATAAAGGGCCACCCCAAACTGTCTCTGTTTCTATAACATGGCATTACAGAAAAGAAATAACTCCCAGAGATGATACAGACAGAAATCAGATCTGTGATTGCAAGTAATACAATTTCAGGACATGGCTCATTACAAAGAAACAGGAAGAAACTTTAAACCCCACAACTATAGGCTGCAATATGGTGAAAAGTATTGTTCTAACTACTATTCTATCTACATTAGCTCTATTTTTGGTGATAGTAACAATGGAAACAAACATTTACTCATCCCTTTCTGTGTTCCTACAATGTTCTGTATCATTACATGAATTAGCTTATTTAAACCATATGAGGTTTTGTTTTTTTTACTTTGCAACAGGATTTTATTTTTGCTTCTTATCCATTACAGTGTTTGAAACCTAAAGAAATAATTTTTTTCCCTCAAATTTGGATGTGTATGTAAGTATCACTTGTCTTTCATTTTATAACTGATGAAATAGACATGGAGAAGGTTTCTACAACTCCAATGATAGAACTGGAATTCAAACAAAGAGGAAGAAGATCCAAGAAAAACAAATAGTAAAACAAACTATATTTGAAACTATAATCAAATACAGCTTTCCAGAAATAAAAATTAACAATATACTGTGTTGAAAGGGTTTACCATTACCAGGGGTTATCAACTTTGGTACATATCTTAGGAAATCTATTAGATTTAAATGCTATATAGGTAAAAATAAGTAAATAAATAAAAAACTCATTATTTCTTCAGAAAAAAAAAAAAAGACATTTCTTATGAAACACATAAAATTAGGTTAACAGTAAGAAGCAAAATGATAGCACAACAATTTCAAAAATTTCAAGTAAAGAACAAATGACCTAGACCTTTCTATCTAGTCAAACTCTCACATATGAGACTAGCGATACCATGTATAAAAAAATGTGTAAATGACATTAAAATACAAAATACTATATATTAGTATATAAAATATATTACTTTATAATATATATAAATATATATATAAATAATATATATAAATAAACTATATTACTTAATAATATGTAATACATAACAAAAGCCATATATGAAAACTACAGTGAATATTTTCCCTCTATGACCAGGAAGAAGACAAGGATGCCTACTTTGACCACTTCTATTCAACACAGTACTTAAGTCCTACCCAGAACAATTAGACAAGAAAAATAAATAAAAGGAATCCAAATTGGTTGGAAAGAAGTAAAATCACCCTTGTTCACAGATATGATCTCATATGGAAAAAGCCCCCCTCCCGCACAAAACCTGCTAGAGCTAATAAATGAACCCAGCAAAACAGCAAGATACAAGTCAACACAGGAAAAATAAATAAATAAACCCCACTGCATTTCTATACACTAACCAATAGCAATGCAAGAAGGACATTACAAAAAATTTCCAATAGCATCAAAAAGAATAAAATTAAACTAATGAATTAAAAGACTTGCATGATGAAAACTGTAAAACACTGTTTAAAGAAAACAGAAATGGAAACACCCCATGATTATTCATGGACTGGAAGATGACAATACTACCCAAGTAATCTACAGAGTCAGTGCAATCCATATCAAAATCTGATGATTTTTTCTTTGCAGAAGTAAAAACCCACCCTAAAATTCATATGGAATCTCAAGGGATCCCTAGTAGCCAAAGGAATTCTGAAAAAGAACAAAGAGGACAAAAACCTCCTGATTTTAAAACTTACCCCACAGCTAAAGTAATCAGTGTGGTGTTGGGATGCAGACAAATATATATTGAGAGGTCAATGGAACAAAATAAAAACTTAGACTTTTGTATATATGGTCAAATGATTTTCAATAAGGGTGCCAAGTCTTTTCAATGGGGAACCACAGTCCCTTCAGTACACAGTGCTGAGCAAACTGGACATCAATGTGCAAAATAATGAAGTTGGACCCTTACCAGCATATACAAAAACTCAAACAGACCTACTGCTAGTAGGAATGTAAAATAGTACAGTTGCTACAGAAAACAATACGGTGGCTTTTCAAAAAAATCACAAAAGAACTAACACATGACCTGGCAGTTTCACTTCTGGGTATATACCCAAAAGAACTGAAAGCAAGGTAAGAGATATTTGTATACTCATGTTAGCTAAAACATGGAAGCAACCAAAGTGTCCACCGACGAATGGATAAACAAAAGGTGGTATATAGATACAATGGAATATTATTTTCAGCCATAAAAAAGGAAATTCTGACATATGCCACAGCATGAATGAATCTTGAGGACATTACACTAAGTGAAATAAGCCAGTCACAAAAATACAAAAATGTATGATTCCATTTATATGAAATACTTATGAGCTGTCAAAATCATAGAGACAGAAAGTAGAATGGTGGTGGGTCAGGGGGTGGGGAAGGTTAAAATGGGCAGTTATGGAAAACGATGGCGATGGATGGTGGTGACGACTATATAACATTATAAATCTACTGAATGCTAAACACTACTGAACTCTACATTTACAAATAGTTAAGATGGTATGTTTTATGTTACATATATTTTACCACAATTTTAAAAAACACACAAAAAACCCAAAGCAACAATGAGATACCACTTCATACCAATAGTCAAGTAAAACAAACGAAAAAAACTGGGCGTTTTGGTGAGGATCAGGAGAAATTAAAATCCTCATACACTACCAGTGGAAATGTAAAAGGGGGAAACCACTGCGGGAAATAGTCTGGCAAACCCCCCATTCCACTCTTACACATATACGGAAGAGAAATGAAAAAATATATATGTTCACACAAAAATGAGTACACAAATGTGCACTGGAAGTATTATCCCTAATAGTTAATACTTGAAAACAACTCAATGTCCATCCACTAATGGATTTTAAATATGTGGTATATATACAATGGGTTGAAAGGGAAAGTGCTACTCGCTCAATCGTGTCCAACTCTTTTGAGACCCCATGGACTGTAGCCCACCAGGCTCCTCTGTCCATGGAATTCTCCAGGCAAGAATTGTGGTGTGGGCTGCCATTCCCTTCTCCAAAGGATCTTCCCAACCTGGGGATCAAACCCAGGTCTCCCGTATTGGAGGCAGATACTTTACCATCTGAGCCATCAGAGAAGCCACACAATATAATACAATGCAATTCAATGGGTTATTCAGCCACAAAAAAGAAATACTGACACATGTCAAAAATACCAAAGATTATGCTAACTGAATGCATTTTTTAATGTGGATTTTACCTATATGAAATGTCCAGAATAATAAGTCTTCAAACAGAAACTAAAAAATAAGGAATGGGGAAGTTCAAGATATCCTTAGCGGGTATAAAATGTTCTGCAAGTAAACAGAGGATACTAAAAGCCACTGAACTGTACACTTGAGAATGGCTGAAAGTGAATTTGTGTCATGAATTTTGTCTCAATTTCTTAAATTTTTAAATGATGAAAGGTAATTAACATGTCAGTTAAGGCACTACTGCAATGGTTCAGACTCATACTATTTTTAAAAGAATATAAACAGTAACACTTTTGCATTTCATAAAAGCATGAAAAAATTTTAAACTAGGGCAAAATGCAAATTACAGTAATACCTGGGTGATGGTTTCTTTATATTAGTTTTCTATGTTTTTAAATTCACAACAGAGAGAATATATTATTTTAAAAATTTTCTTACAAAAGGTTTCAAACATATAGAAGAGCAGAGAAAAATAGCCATCCAGACTCCCAAATGCAAATAAAACATATTTGCTCTGGATGATTTTATTAAAAAAAAGTTTTTAACAGACATAGTTGAACCTCCCCCTTCATACTTCCTTCCTCAGTATCACTCACCCATACTCAAGAGTAACCACTATCATAAAGTTGGTATATATGATGGATAAATGCCATATTTTTAATACTTTCATTATAAGTAAGTATAAACTGACAATATAGTCTGTACTACTTAAAATACTGTATGTATTCTATTTTTCCACTTGGCATTATACTATCAAGATCCAGCCATACATATTGTCAAAATATATACTTATATATGTTAAATACTACGTATCAGTTAAAAGACCTCAAAAGATATAGCATACATGTAATGAGAGTACCAGGAGAGGAGAGAAAGAATAGAATATTTAACATAATAACAACTGATTAATTTCTCCTAAATAAAGTCAGAAACCAAACTACAGATTCAGAAAGCTCAAATGTTAAGCAATAAATGCCAAAAGAGCCAACCACACCTAGGCATATCTTTTTCAAACTACAGAAAATCAACGATAATGAAAAAACCCTAAAAGAAGCCAGAGGTAAAGACACCTTACCTCTAGAAGGACAAGGATAACAATCACATGAACTCTATTCAGAAATCATGCAAGCGAGATGAGATTAGGGTGAAATATGTAAGAACTAAGAAAGGAAAAAAAGAAAAAAACAATCTAGAAATTTGGGCCTGGTGAAATTATGCTTCAAGACATTCTTAGATAAATGAAAATTGAGGAAATTTGTTGACAGCAGACTTGTCTTGCAATAAAAGCTAGAAGTTTTTTTAACAAGAAGGAAAATAACATAGATCTGAATCTAAAGAAAGGAATAGCATCAAAGTCAGAATAAGTGAAGGGAAATTAAAAACTTTTAGTTTTCTTATTCTTAATTGATTCAGCAGATACGTTTATTGAAAATAATAATACCAACAATGGAATCTACTATGTATGTATTACATATGAATGTAATGACAGTAATGATACAAGCATTATTTTGTTACTATCAAGTACTCACACTGCCTATAAAGTGGTACACGCAGAGTTCAGATATATTGCAGGTTTAGTTCCAGACCACTACAATAAACTGATTATAGTAAAGCCAGTCATACAAATTTGTTTCCCAAGTCACATAAAAGATATGTTTACACTAAGCTAGAGTCAATTATGAGTTGTTTAGTTGCTAAGTCACGTTTCTTTTGCTATCTCCATGGACTGTAGCCCACCAGGCTCCTCTGTGCATGGGATTTCCCACAGAAGAATACGGGAGTGGGTTGCCATTTCCTTCTCCAGGGGATCTTCCCGACCCAAGGGTCGAACCTGCAACTCCTGCACTTGCAGGTGGATTGTTTAGCACTGAGCCACCTGGAAAGTCCTCAATATTAAGAGTACATTATGTTTAATAAAATAACACATAATACTTTATAAACAATACTTTATTGCTAAAAAATGCTAGCCATCATCTGAACCTTTAGGGAGTTATAATCGTTTTGCCAGGGTAACATCTGATTACAGATCACTGTAACAAATATAATAATGAAAAAGTTTGAAATATTGTGAGAAAAGCCAAAATATGACAGACATAAAGTGAGCAAATGTCTAGTGCTGACAGACTCACTTGATGCAGGGTTGCCACAAACCTTCAATTTGTAAAAACACAGTATTTGTGAAGTGCATTAAAACAAGGTATGCCTGT
This sequence comes from Tragelaphus eurycerus, assembly GCA_935064755.1. Lineage (NCBI taxonomy): Eukaryota > Metazoa > Chordata > Mammalia > Artiodactyla > Bovidae > Tragelaphus > Tragelaphus eurycerus. The sequence continues at coordinate 20,963,784 of CAKXYN010000001.1, read as the reverse complement.
ATAGTATTCTTTGAAAGTGAACTTGAATCAGCTGTGTATGTCTGCTGCAAACTCCATGGCAACCACTATAAACAGTTTAAAAAAGCATAACTGATGTGCCAGAAAGAGAGAAAGCAGAACACAAGAAATGCACAGTTCAAACCACAAAAGGCAGAAAAAGAAGAGAGAACAAGAGTACCAAACAGAAAACAGTAACGTGGGGTAAATATTAAACCAACTACAGTCAAGAATCACTTTGAATGTCAATGGTCTAAATGCACAAATTAAAAAACAAATTGTCAGGGTGCATCAAAAACCAAGACCCAACTATATGTTGTCTACAAGAAACCCACTTTGAATATAAAGATACAGGGCCTCACCTGGTTGTCCAGTGGTTAAAAATTCACCTGTCAATGCAGGGGACATAGGTGCGACCCCTGGTTTGGGAACTAAGATCCCACTGAATCCAAGTGCCACAACTACTGAAGCCTGCCCATCCTAGATCTCGCGCTCTGCAAGAAGGCCACGTACCACAACTAAAGAAAGCTACATGCAGCAAGGAAGAGCACCGTGTGCCACAATGGAGATCCAGTGCAGCCAGAAATAAATAATTTCTTTAAAGATTTAAAAAATGTTGAAGTATATATAAAGATACTTATATGCAGAGCACATCATGCAAAATGTTGGGGTGAATGAAGCACAAGTTGGAATCAAGATTCCCAGGAGAAATATCATTAACTTCAGATATGCAGATGACACCAGCCTTATGGCAGAAAGCAAAGAACTAAAGAGCCTCTTGACGAAAGGGAAAAGGAGAGTGAAAAAGCTGGCTTAAAACTCAACATTCAAAAAACGAGGATCATGGAATCCAGTCCCATCACCTCATGGCAAATAGATGGGAAAACAATGGAAACAGTGACAGACTTTATTTTCTTGGGTTCCAAAATCACTGCAGACAGTGACTGTAGCCGTGAAATTAAGACACTTGCTCCGTGGAAGAAAAGCTATGACCAACCCAGACAGCATATCAAAAAGCAGAGACATTACTTTGCTGACAAAGGTCCATCTAGTCAAAGCTATGGTTTTTCCAGTAGTCATTATGGATGTGAGAGTTGGACTATAAAGAAAGCTGAGCACTGAAGAATTGATGCTTTTGAACTGTGGTGTTGAAGAAGATTCTTGAGGGTCCACTGGACTGCAAGAAGATCAAACCAGTCCATCCTAAAGGAAATCAGTCCTAAATATTCACTGGAAAAAATGATGCTGAAGCTGAAGCTCCAATCCTTTGGCCACCTGATGCAAAGAACTGACTCATTAGAAAAGACCCTGATGCTAGGAAAGATTGAAGGCAGGAGGAGATGGGGACGACAGAGGACGAGATGGTTGGATGGCATCATCAACTCGATGGACATTGAGTCTGAGCAAGCTCTGGGAGTTGGTGATGGACAGGGAGGCCTGGTGTACTGCAGTCCACGGGGCTGCAAAGAGTTGGTCATGACTGAGTGAACTGAACTGATAAAGATAAATATAATAAAGCCTACCTCAAAGCAAGGAAAGCTATCAGAGATCAAGTGCATTATATAATGATAAAGGGATTAATTCTCAAAGATAGCAAAACAATCCTTCAAGTGTACATGTCTAACAACAGAGTATCAAACTACATGAGGAAAAACTGATAGAGCCACAAACATAAATGGATAAATCCACTATCATAATTGGAGACTTAAAACCCTTCTCTCAGACAGATGGATAGAGCTAAAACTCAACACCACCACCAATGAACTGGATACTGGCTATGGTGGGCTTCTAAGGATAAATTCATCCAGTAATAGAAGAATACATATTCTTCTCAAGTCAGCATGGAATATTCACCAAGATAAACAACATCTAGGCCATAAAACACATCCTAACAAATTTAATAGAATAAAAGTCATATAATATGTATTCTCAGCCCACAATGAAATCAAACAAAAAATCACTAATACAAAAATAACTAGAAAGTCCCAAAATACATGGAAGTTAAACAACATACCTTTAAATAAGCACATTCAAAAGTCAAAAACCTCAAGAGAAATTTCAAAATAGTGCTAAATAAAAATGAAAACACAACTGATCAAAATTTATGGGATGCAGCAAAAAGCAGTGCTAGTATGGAAATATATAGCACTGAATGTAAACAGTAGAAAAGATAGATCTAAGACGATTATCTAAGTTTCCACCTTAGGAACCTAGAAAAAGAAGGGTAATTTAAATCCAAAGAAGCAGAATTAAGAACCAGGGCAGAAATCAATGAAATTGAAAACAGGAAATTTATAAAGAAAATCAATAAAACCAAAAACTGGTTCTTTGAAAGCTGAACAAAAATCAATAAACCTCTAGGCCAGGCTAAAATACTAATATTGGAAATTGAAGATGGAACATCACTACAGATCCCCTGGACATTCATTGAAAGGATAATAAAGAAATACAATGAACAACTCTATGTCCAAAAACTTGATAACCTAAATGAAATGAACCAATTTCTTGAAAGGCAAAATCTGCTAATACTCAAAAAAAAAAAGAAACAGAAAATCTGATTAGATCTCTATGTATTAAAGAAATGGAATAAATAAATAATTAATAACATTCCAAAACAGAAAGCACCCAGGCCAAGGGGGAGTTCACTCGTAAATTCTACCAAATGATTAAAAAAGAATAAATAAAAATAACAATTCTCTACAATCTCTTTCTGGAAACAGGAAGCAGAGGAAATACTTCCTAACTCATTCTACAAGGCCAGTACTGAACCAATATTAAAACCAAAGACATTATAAGAAAAAAAAAACTACAGACCATTATCTCTCTCATTAGAAACAAAATTCTCAACAAGGTATTAGGAAATCAAGTCTAACAAGGTATTTTAAGAATTATATAGCATGATCAAGTGAGTTTTATCCCAGTTATGAAATACTGGTTCAACATTTGAAAATAATGTATTCACGACGTCAAAAGGTCAAAGAATTTACATATAGTTACAACTATATGTAACTATAATTGACCCTTGAACAAGGCAGAGGTTGCAGCAGTGACTACCTCCTTGGCATAAGAAAATCCACATGTAACTTTATAGTAGGGCCCTTACATAATCTTTGGGTCCAGATCTATGGATTCAACCAAATTGTGAGGTACTGTAGTATGTATTTAATAGAAAACAATATATATGTATAAATGGATCTGCACAGTTCAAACCTGTGCTGTTCAAGGATCAATCACTTATCAGTAGAGAAAAAGCATTTGACAAAATCCAACATCCACTCATGATAAACAAACTAAAAGTGGATCTTCTTCAACTGATAAATAAGATCAAAAAAACATATAACCAACATGTTTAATAGTGAGAAACTCAAAGCTTTTCCACAGAGAAAAGGAACCAGGCGAGGATCATCTTACTACATCTCTTCAACATCATACTGGAAGTACTAGTTAATACAGCAAGACAAGAAAAAGAAACAGAAGGTATACAGATAGGGAAAGAAGAAACAACATGGCAACAGTAAAATAATGCAAATTTCACACACAGAATTCAACATCCTAAGCCACTGAACCCCACTTCAGCTTTCTTAAGTATTCTGACCTCTCTCTCCACTAGTAAAGAAACAACAACAAAAAAATCAACAGCTTATTTTCTGATAGCCTCCTTTATTGGAGCTGTGACTTATTTGTCATGAACAGTAACAGTTTTCTGCATGCAACTATAATGACAACTTTCAGTAGAAAGTTCATGGGTATTAATGATAACAAAACATCAAGTGTTACTTACCCACAAGTAATATGTGAACTGAAGTGCAAAAATAGCGATGCCTTCATTATCAAAGGACCCAGCTACTGAGCGAGAAATGTAGCCTGGCACAATGGCAATGAAGCAAGCGGCTAACAGCCCTGCTCCTTGGTTCCACAGTTCTCTGGTAAGCAGGAAAGTAGATATAGACGTAAGGCCGCTGAAAGTTGGTGCAAGGAACACACATACATCTCTGATGTGAACTGTTATGTTCAACGTATTTAAAATCCAATGGATAAGGCCAGCTGTTATCATCAACCCTGGGTAAACCTATGGTAAAAAAAAAAGGAAAATGTAATTACAAATATAAGGAGGTAGGTGAAAACACTAAGCTCTTTATTATTACATAATTAGGTTGAGAATAAGCTCTCACAACAGTTTGCCTTCTTTACATACTACAAAATTAAATGTTCTTTTTCAACTGGACACAAAAAATTCTCATATGAACAGATATATATTTAAGCAAAAGAAGAAAGATCAGACTGAATGAAGTATTAAAAGTGAAGATGTTTAATGATGGAACACTGGGTAACTTTATAATTGTCCCCACTAACTCTATCTTTCACTATAAACAGGGTTCTATCTAACACATCCTTAAGTATGGGTTTTTAACAATTTTGCCCATACTTGTGTTTAAGGGATTGAGAAACAAACAGAAGATGAAAAAAATTTATGTGCAGTTATTATTTAAGTGATATTTATAAATGATTTCTTCCTCCCTTCAAAGTCAAGATCTGGAAAGAGAACACTTCTAGCTAGTAAAAGGAGGACTAGTTAGTGAACTCAAATACAATATTTTGGAACTCCTCGAAGGTTGACATTTTTACACTTCTTAAAATACTTAACAATGGAAAGCAAATAAACTAGAACAGGCCCAGTTAACAGCTGTACTCTTCAATCTCTCCCCAAAGGAGGAACATGAAACATTTAAGATTCAATGAACAATATACAGGACATTAATTCTGAGCTATTAGTGATTAAAATGTGTATTTACACTTTCATCCTTAGCTACATCCTAAAAGATTTTTTCTTTCTACATCACTGAAACTACAAAGAATGTTATAAATTTACTTTCTGAGCCATACAGAAACTGTCTGAGCCTATATGCAAACTGTCCAAGGTCTTTAAACCAACTCCTTTGCTTTTTCTCCATAGCACTTATCACCGTTTCACATAGTATTTATTTTACTTATTTACTTACAATCTATTAAGTAAATACCCTTGGGGACTTTCCTGGTGATCCAGTGGTTAAGAGTTCGCACTTCCAATGCAGGGAGCACGGGTTCAATCCCTGGTTGGGCAACTAAGATCCCACATGATGCACAGCATGTCCAAAAATAAATAAATAAATGAACACTCTCACAGAATACAAGCTCCAGAATAACATGAAAAATTTCCCCAGCATCCAAATAACAATGATAGGCATAAAATAGATGCACAATATGTACTGAACGCATGGAAGGAGAGTGGGGTAAGGTGAAAAAGTATGGCAATCATCACCATTCTTAAAAATTAAAATTTTGTTCCATTACATATACAATACCAGGTCCCAAATGAATAGTTTTCCTGGCAATATTTTTTTTAATGGAAATAAATCTGAAAATATCTAAATATGGTAGATTGAACTGACATATAAAATAACACACAGAAGTATTAGATGAAAAGATCAAGGTATTCTAGACAAACAAAACCACTCAACAACAAAAAAGGCATGTTTAACCTTAAAAGAAAGAGAATCTGGAAGGGAATCCTTCAGGTTCCAAACATAAAGAAGCATTTCAAACTAAGCACTGATATCTTGGAAGTTTTTTTTTTAAAAAAAAAGTGAAAACACTCAAGGCCCTAATATATACTTTAGGTACCTGAGGTGGTTGGGGGATAGTTATTGCTCACCACTGAGATTGAAGAAAAGGCCTAATAATTCCCAGCACAAACCCAGGGCCTGTTATGAAACTAGATGAATTCTACCCATCCATCAAATGAAACAGTAAGCAACTTCTGCCTTACTTCCAAATCTTTTAAGTAGAAACAAAACAAGAAATAACTCATTCACCACATGGGTGAGTATGGGTCCCACATTTATACATGCAAGCTCAGTCACTAAGTCATGTCTGACTCTCTGTGACCCCTGGACTGCAGCCCACCAGGCTCCTCTGTCCATGGGATTCTCCAGGCAAGAATACTGGAGTGGGTTCCCATTTGCTTCTCCAGGGGACCTTCCCAACCCAGGGATCCAACCTATATCTCCTACACTGGCAGGAGGGTTCTCTACCACTGAGTCACCAGGGAAGCCCTCTCCACATTTATAACAACTTCACATATAAGAAACTTAGACTGAGAAACAACCTCGTAAAAACAGTCTTAAACTTCTGAGGGGTCCAGCAAAAGGAAGTGAAAAAGATTTCTGTAAGGATGGTTACAAATACCAGGACACCAGGAATCTCAGAAAATCAGCCTTCATTGAGGGTGACTTCAAGATAAAAAGTTATAAATATACCAGGAAACAAACTATAGTAATCAAAGATTAGTAAAATAAAGTATATGACAGCATTCACACCACAAGCAGTACAGATAATAGTCATCTACCACATCTTTCACCATTCAATACCTTTCTAATCAACCTCAGAGGCTATCATGACTATTCTTCTGTATCATTATCCCTATTTACAAAGATAAAAAGATGTGCCAGATTTTATAAATATAACATCTCACTATCATGGAGAACATATTCTTTCCAAACAAAGAGGGAACATTTATAAAATTTGGCTATATCCTGGGGCCACAAATCATGTCTCAATAAATTTCAAAGGATTAAAATTATAGAATTTGTTTTCTAACATTAATATATTTGAAGTAAAAAGCAAAATAAGATGATGAGGAAATTCTCTAATGTTTAAAAGTTAAATACAGTCCTAAGTAACTCATGAATAAGAGAAAATTATAACAGAAATTAAAATATTTTGACTTGAATGATAATGAAAACACTGCATATCAAAACTTAAGCAATGCAGCTAAAACAGTGATCATGAGGCAATTTGGAGCTTCAAAACAAATACATTAGTAACAAAGAAAAGTTGAAAATTATTGAGCAAACTATATCAGGAAACTAGATAAAAACATCAAACTCAAGAAAGTAGGAGGAAGGAAACAAACCAAAGGTAACACAAGACAAATATTCAATAATCAACAAAGTTTAATGGGTTAAAGAATCTACTAAAATTGATAAACCTCTGACAAAAGTGATCAAGAAAAAAATATTAAATGTACATGTTTCTCCAATAGGTGCCTTGTCTTTCATTTTCTCTCAAACCATTCTCCTTACATCCCAAATCCTAAAAACATTTTCCTTTCTATCATCTTCTGGACATTCTGATTTCCCATAAATTATGAACAATACCTAATCTACCTGGAGTAATCTGAGACAGATTTAGGACCAGGAAAATTAGAATTATCTGACTGTTCTACATTTTTATTTCCTTCCAAAATGTTTTTTTCAATAAAGCTTCTATAGAACAAAACAAAAACACAAGTAACCTGAACTTAAGAGTGTGACAAGAGCTTCTCCTCCTAACCTCCACCACTTGTCAGAAATAATGGCTAGTATGAGATAACCCCAAAACAGGCTCGGGGTGTGGGAGTGTGTGAAGAAGAGTATTAAGAAAACGGATTTAACAAATTAAATAACAGATAATTAGCCAGAGAAAACGTATCATTTAACTATATAAAACTTTTAAGAATTGCCATCACCTTAGTGATAAATGATTTACTCAAATCACTGAAAAAATTTAACATGAGTAACTGCATATATACTTACAGTACCACCTACTATTCTTCCTAGTGGATACCATGCTCTTTCATCAAACCAATTTAAAAATTCATAAAACCCATGAGACGCAAGATGATGTGTTGATCTATAGTTAAACCTAGAGAAAATAGGAAAAAGAGAAATGTTATAAAACTTGGTTTACTAGAAAGAAATAGCTCTAGCTTTCTAATACTATACTTTATATTTAACCCTTTATACATAAATCTATGGCAATATATCTTTCACAACAATTTTCCTCAAACCTGTACAATAGATTATTTTCTAAGAAATTGGCTTATACCTCTAAAAATAACTTTAAAAAAAGCCCATTCTCCCCCCAAAAACAAGTCTACAAAACTAGTAATGATCAAATTAACATTTGGCCACTGCTTGGGGTACAGATGGTACATAGCTATGCATCTGAACAAAAAATATGATGGTACATAAAATTTACCAAATCTTCAAAGATGTCAATGACTCTCAAAAGATTAAAAACCACTAACAGAATACAGCACCAAAATGAAGCGTGTACATTCAATATAACTGCTTTCAATTTCTGCTTATTTAACTTGTATGCAGAATACAGCATGCAAAATGCTTCGCTGGATAAATGGTAAGCTGGAATCAAGATTGCCAGAAGTATCAACAACTTCAGATACGCAGATGACATCACTCTAATGGAAGAAAGAGGAACTAAAAAGTCTCTTGATGAGGGTGAAAGAGGAGAGAAGAAAAAGCCGGCTTAAAACTCTACATTCAAAAAATGAACATTATGGCATATGGCCCCATGGCAAACAAAAGGGGAGAAAAGTGATTACAGTGACAGATTTTATTTTCTTGGGCTCCAAACAACTGTGGATGGTGACTGCAGTCACAAAATTAAAAGATGCAAGCCTGTTCCTTGGAAGGAAAGCTATGATAAATCCAGACAGGTGTTAAAAAAAGCAGAGACAGTACTTTATTGACAAAGGTCTATATGGTCAAAGCTATGGTTTTTCCAGGTAGTCAGGTACGAATGTATATGAGAATTGAATCATAAAGAAGGCTGAGCACCAAAGAATTGGTGCTTCTGATTTGTGGTGCTGGAGAAGACTCTAGAGAGTCCCTTGGGATCAAATCAGTCAATACTAAAGGAAATTAACCCTGAATATGTATTGGAAGAACAGACATTGAAGTTCCAATTCCTTGGCCACCTGATGTGAATAACTAACTCATTAGAAAAGACCTTGCTGCTGGGAAAGATTGAAAGCAAAAGGAGAAAGGCAGCAGAGGATGAGATGGTTACATAGCATCACCAACTCAATGCTCATGTATGTGAGTAAATTCCAGGAGATAGTGAAGGACAGGGAAGCCTGGCGTGCTGCAGTCCATAGGGTTGCAAAGAGCTGGACACAAGTTAGCGACTGAACAACTATAACTCTAAAAATCACAGAAATAAAGAGTTAAGTTATAAATAACCATTGGAGATGAACTGTAACTGTACTGTAAAATAAGAACATGACCTTAACGAATGAGAATTTTGATCAATGAAAGACACAATAACAAATTAAGAAGAAATGAGATGAAGAAACCACAGTCCAAACTGCAACCTGAAGTAAATGAAAACTATGGTGTGTGTGTACATGTGTGCATGCTTGGGTGTTGGAAGGGGGAAGAGCTGAAGAGGCAATATTCAGGATGGTTCAAGTTTAATATAAACGTGGGAGAGAGGCAAGAGAAAATCCTGCATCAACCTCAGGGTAATGAGCAATAGGAACTGCTAGGAAGGTGGACCCCCTTAGACAACCACTGGCAAGCAAGGAAGTGGGCCTCAGGAGTGTCTCCAACACACATAGCCAAGTAATTCAAAGAGTGAAACAACGCTTTCCAGATGAATAGGAAAACCTCATATCCAAAGTCAGTTTGATATATCCTTCCTAGCAGCAAGTCACGACTTTCCAACGCACGATCACTATAAACAAAATACTGTAATATTTTAAGACAAACTTGATCTAATATAAAATAAGCACACACTCAAAAATCAAACATGAGAAAAATAAGCAATATGAAAACTAAGCATCAAAATCAACCAATGGAAGAACTAATACCAACAGACATAAGAATAACTTCAAAAGTAAGATAAGCCACATAGCCTGAAAGGGAGATTTAGAGTACAAGTGTTAGAATCATACTGCCTGAGTTTGGATATCCTGTTTGCACACTTACTAGCTATGTGACCTTGGCTAGACCATTCTCTGTGGTCCAGTTTCTTCCTCTGTAAAAAAGGAATAACAACCGTACCCATGTCAATAAGGTGTCTTTGATAAATAAACAATGTCCCTAAAGCACCCAGAGGCTACTGTTACTATTACTGTGAAATAAAGTATGGTAAAAGCACTATTTGAGTTTTTGAATGTCAAATTAAAAATAAGCTAAATATTAAAAAGGTTAAAGATGCAAAGGAAATTAGTAACAAGACAAACAGTGTCTTGTGAGGTGGCATTTGAAAAGATGGCACAGTAGGTGACAGCAGCCTTCATATTCCCAATAAAAAATAACAGACAGCTATCCACAAAGGAAAATATTTACGGGAAGCTCAAGTAGAACTGAGATCCTACAGCAGCACAATGAAGCAAAGGATGGAGAGAAAACCACACCGATGGAAGAAGGATCACTAGGGTGACAGGCTTAGCTGAGGCATCTGGAGACAACCAGGATCAGCCAGGTGGCAGGTACCCCTGCAGTCTCCATGGTCTGCTCTGTGGTGGACCTACGCAGGCTTTTTGACTGAGGACACCACCACCCATGAGAGCTTTCACAAAGGAGGACCCCGTAAGTATTCATCAGAGCAGACCCCAGTGGCCTGCTCTACAGAGGACAACAGCTTTCAGCAAAAGTCATCACTGCCACAGGGCCCCTGGAGAGGGAGATGCTGTTATGCCCTCAACAAGATGCTGCACTGCCCCAGGACTAGGGTTACCACGGTCCCACAAATACTCTTGAACCCCAGAACCACTGTTAAGTGCTTACACTTCAGATTCCAGCTCTGCAGCCTCCTGAGCTCCAGACCCCAGCTCCATGGTTGGCTTGACAAGTGCCTCTGGGCCCCAGATCTGCAACTGAGCCCAGCCACCACTGCCTGTGCTCTAGCTCGCAGCTCCATGGTGACTCCACGGGCATTAGCCAATAACACCACAATGAGGAGGACACCAGTGAGCTGGGCCGGGTGCCGAAAAAGATTTCCGTGGCCACAACAACTCGCCATGGGAGAAAAAAAGATCAGAAGGTTCCCTGTAGCCCTTACAAGCCCCCATGGACACTTGCAGCCTTGGTCATTGAGAACTTCCACAGTGTGCAGTCTCCACTTAAACTCAGCTGTTAGAAATGCATGAAGACTACACCCCGGGATCTTACCTGGGGTAAGAACTGCCAGTCTATCCCGCTGTCATTCTTGCACTTAGCCACAGGTAAAGGTCTTTTCCCACCAAAATTATTCTATAAAATGGGCAGACATAAAGGTAGCTCAGATGGTAAAGAATCTGCCTGCAATATAGGAGATGCAGGTTCAATCCCTGGGTTGGGAAGATCCCATGGAGAAGCGAATGGCAGCCCACTCCAGTATTCTTTCCTGGAGAATCCCGTGGACAGAGGAGCCTGGTAGGCTACAGTCCTTGGAGTCAAAAAGACTTGGACACGACTGAGTGACTAACACACTATACAAAATAAGGCTACAAGAAATGTTAAAAAAAAAAAAAAAAAATCAAGAAAACATGACAACGCCAAAGGAAAACAATTGTTTTTCAGTAACTGACCACAGAGAAATAAATCTATTTCTCAATGAAGACTTCAAAGTAATTGTTTTAAGGAAGCTCAGCAAGCTACAAGAGAACCCAGATAGACAACTTAACAAATCAGGAAAACACCACATGAACAGAATAAGCAGTTCAACAGAGACAGAAATTATACTAAAAAGAAAAAAAAAAAAAACACCACCAAAGAGAAATACTGGAGCTAATTAAATTAATAAAATGAAAAAGAAAATGCAGTGGAGAACATTAACAGTAGACTTGAACTAGCACAAGAATCTGAAAACCTGAAGAAACGTTACTTGAAATTATCAAAGCAAAGGAAAAGAAAAGTGAAAAATAGCCTACACCAACTATAGGCCATCATCAAGGGTAATGATTGCATTATAGGAGTTCTAGAAGGAGAGACAGGGGTAGGAACGTTATTTAAAGAAATAATGGCTTGCTGCTGCTGCTGCTGCTAAGTCGCTTCAGTCGTGTCCGACTCTGCGCGACCCCATAGACGGAAGCTCACCAGGCTCCCTTGTCCCTGGGATTCTCCAGGCAAGAATACTGGAGTGGGTTGCCATTTCCTTCTCCAATGCATGAAAGTGAAAAGTCAAAGTGAAGTCGCTCAGTCGTGTCCGACTCTTAGCGACCCCATGGACTAAAGCCTACCAGGCTCCTCCGTCCATGGGATTTTCCAGGCAAAAGTACTGGGGTGGGGTGCCATTGCCTTCCCCAAACCTTCCCAAATCTGGGGAGAGAAATTGAGTCATCCTGGCATGTGGTGTTCACATGCCCCAATACATATTCAACTCGCACAGGACTTCACTGAGAGATAATCTAATAAAACTATCAAAAATCAAAGACAAAGAGACAACTCAGAAAGTAAGAGGAAAGAAACTCATACATGAGACCCCACATAAGGCTATCAGATTTCTCAGTAGAAGAAAACCTGCACCAGAATAACGTATATAGATTCAAAGTGCTAGAAGAAAAAAACTGCCAACTAAGAATACTCAGCAAAGCTAACCATCAGAAAAAAACATTCCCAAACTAAAAAAAGAGAGCAAGAAAGAAAATTTGCAGGAGTTCATCATTACCAGACATGCTTTATAAGAAATGTTAAAGGGAGCTCTACAAGCTGAAATGAAAGGACAGTAATTAGTAACTTAAAAACATATACAGTATAAACTCACTGGTAAGATACAGACATAAGCAAATTCAGAATATACTAGTACTGTAAATCACTTAACTAGTATAAAGGTTGAAAGACAAAAATAAAAACATCTGCATTCAATACTTTGTTAAATACAAAACATAAAAAAACTGACATAATGACTTGAAGTTGACTGTTATAAAATGTTTTATTTAAACCTCAGGGTAGTCACAAAGCAAAAACTTATAGTAGATACAGAAAGAAAGACTACCATGAAGGAAAACTATCAAATCAGAGAGGAAGAGAGCAAGAGAAGAGAAGAACAAAAAAACTACAAAACAATCATAAACAATAAACAAGATGGCAGTAGTTAAGTCTTTCAGTCACTCAGTTCAGTTGGTCTGATTCTTTGCAACCCCATGGACAGTAGCACGCCAGGTTTCCCTGTTTATCACCAACTCCCACAGCCTACTCAAACTTATGTCCATTGCATTGGTAACACCATCCAACCATCTCTACCTATCAATAATTACTTTCAATGTAAACAGATTAAATTCACTAATCATCAGTTCAGTTTAGTCGCTCAGTTGTGTCCGACTCTTTGAGACCCCATGAATCGCAGCACGCCAGGCCTCCCTGTCCATCACCAACTCCCAGAGTTCACTCAGACTCACGTCCATCCAGTCAGTGATGCCATCGAGCCATCTCATCCTCTGTCATCCCCTTCTCCTCCTGCCCCCAATTCCTCCCAGCATCAGAGTCTTTTCCAATGAGTCAACTCTTCACATGAGGTGGCCAAAGTACTGGACTTTCAGCTTTAGCATCATTCTTTCCAAAGAAATCCCAGGGCTGATCTCCTTCAGAATGGACCGGTTGGATCTCCTTGCAGTCCAAGGGACTCTCAAGAGTCTTCTCCAACACCACAGTTCAAAAGCATCAATTCTTCGGTGCTCAGCCTTCACAGTCCAACTCTCACATCCATACATGACCACTGGAAAAACCATAGCCTTGACTAGACAGACCTTTGATGGCAAAGTAATGTCTCTGCTTTTCAATATGCTATCTAGGTTGGTCATAACTTTCCTTCCAAGGAGTAAGCGTCTTTTAATTTCATGGCTGCAGTCACCATCTGCAGTGATTTTGGAGCCCAGAAAAACAAAGTCTGACACTGTTTCTCCATCTATTTCCCATGAAGTGATGGGACCAGATGCCATGATCTTCGTTTTCTGAATGTTGAGCTTTAAGCCAACCTTTTCACTCTCCACTTTCACTTTCATCAAGAGGCTTTTTAGTTCCTCTTCACTTTCTGCCATAAGGGTGGTGTCATCTGCATATCTGAGGTTATTGATATTTCTTCCGGCAATCTTGATTCCAGCTTGTGCTTCTTTCAGTCCAGCATTTCTCATGATGTACTCTGCATATAAGTTAAATAAGCAGGATGACAATATACAGCCTTGATGTACTCCTTTTCCTATTTGGAACCAGTCTGTTGTTCCATGACCAGTTCTAACTGTTGCTTCCTGACCTGCATACAAATTTCTCAAGAGGCAGGTCAGGTGGTCTGGTATTCCCAGCTCCTTCAGAATTTTCCAGTTTATTGTGATCCACAAAGTCAAAGGCTTTGGCATAGTCAATAAAGCAGAAATAGATGTTTTTCCGGAACTCTCTTGCTTTTTTTCATGATCCAGCAGATGTTGGCAGTTTGGTCTCTGGTTCCTCTGCCTTTTCTAAAACCAGCTTGAACAACTGGAAGTTCACGGTTCATGTATTGCTGAAGCCTGGCTTGGAGAATTTTGAGCATTACTTTACTAGCATGTGAGATGATCATAGAGATTATCATAGAGTAAGTAAATATATTAAAAATGCAATACCCAAATATATGCTAACAGAAACTCACTTAAGCTTTAAGGACACACACAGCCTGAAAGTGAAGAGATGGAAAAAGATATTCTATATAAACGGACAGCAGAAGAGACCAAGACTGGCTACACTTTTATCAGACCAAAAAAGAAAGAACTCCAAAATTGTAACAGAGATAAAAGGTCATTCATTATATAATGATAAAGGAATCAATTCATCAAGATACAACAACTGAAACAGATAGCAATGCAGTAATAGTAGTGGGCTCTAATACCCTACTTTCAAAGAACAGATGAGGAGAATATAAAGAAGGAAATAGTGGACCTGAACTACACTTTAGACCAAATGAATCTAACAGAAAACACTCCATTTAACAGTAGAACATACAGTCCTCTCAAGCACACAGAGAATATTCTCCAGCATACTTCATATCAGTTCAGTCAGTCGCTCCGTTGTGTCCGACTCTTTGCAACCCCATAGACTGCAGCACACCAGGCCTCCCTGCCCATCGCCAACTCCTAGAGTTTACTCAAACTCATGTCCATTGAGTTGATGATGCCAACCAACCACAATCTTTCCAAGCATCAGGGTCTTTACAAATGAGTCAGCTCTTCACATCACGTGGCCAAAGGATTGGAGTTTCAGCTTCAGCATCAGTCCTTCCAGTGAATATTCAGGACTGATTTCCTTCAGAATTGACTGGTTGGATCTCCTTGCAGTCCAAGGGACTCTCAAGAGTCTTTTCCAACACAATTCAAAAGCATCAATTCTTCGGCACTCAGCTTTCTTTTTTATAGTCCAACTCTCACATCCATACTTCATATGTTAGGTCACAAAACAAGTCTTAACAAATTTAAGACTGAAATTATATTGAGTGTCTTTTCTGAGCACAATGGTATGAAATTAGTCATCAATAAGAAAGCTAGGAAATTCACTAATATGTGGAAATTGAACAATATTTTCCTTAATCAATGCGTCCAAAAAAAGAGACAGACCCAAATGGAAACACAGCAAAATGTACCAAAAGTAATCTGAGAAGTTTATAACAATAAATATTAACATGAGTAGAAAACAGATCTCAAATAAACAGTTTAACTTTATACCTCACAGAACCAGAAAAAGAATAAATTATGCCCAAAGAGCAGATATAAAGAAATAAAGATCAGAGCATAAATGAATACAATAGAGACTAAAAAAAAAAAAAGAGGAAAAAAGTTTTATTCCACTTAAGCAAAACTGACAAACTTTTGGTTAGGTTAAAAAAAAAGAAGACAAAATCAGAAATGAAAGAGGAGAGGACTTAGCCAGTGGTCCAGTTCTTAAGACTCTAAGCTTCCAATACAGGGGGCACAAGAATGATCCTTGGCTGGGGAACTAAGATCCCACATGCCACATGTTAAGGCAAAAAAAATTTATATATATAAAAAAAAAAACTAAGAGGAGAGATTACAACTACTACCACAAATACACAAAAGATCATAAAAGATTATTATTAACAATTATATACCAACAAATTGGATAACCCAGAAGAAATGGACGGATTCTTAGAAACAACCTATATCAAAGACTGAACCAGGAAGAAATTTTAAAAATCTGAACAGACCAATAACAAGAAAGGTGACTGGTGGGGGCTTTTGATTACTAACTCAAAGAAAAGTCTAGGACCAGATGGCTTCTCTGGCAAATTCTACCAAACATTTAAAGAATTAATGTCAATCCATCTCAAACTCTTTCAAAAAAATTAAAGAAAAAGCACTTCCAAAATCATTTTACAAGGCCATTATTATCCTGATACACAAGTTAGACAACACAACAAGTAAACTACAGGCCAGTGCCCCTGATGAACAAAGATACAAAAATCCTTAAGAAAATACTAGCAAATTGAAATCAAAAGGACATTAAGTGGATCATGCACCATTATTAGGGGCTGCCATTTAAAATGGATTTAAAATGGTGCTAGTGGTAAAGAACCTGCCTGCCAATGCAGGAGACCTAAGAGATGCAGGTTCAATCCCTGAGTTAGGAGGGCATGTCAACCCACTCAAGTATTCCTGCCTGGAGAACTGCATGGAGAGAGGAGCCTGGCAGGCTACAGGCCACAGGGTTACAAAGAGTCAGACACAACTGAAACGACTTAGCACACAGCACACCACAATTAACTGGAATTTATCCCTGGGAGTCAGGAATGGTTCAACATACGAGAATTAATAAATGTGATCCCATATTAACAGAATGAAGGATTAAAATCATCTAATCATCTCAACAGATGCAAAAAAGGCATCTGATAAAATTCAACATTCTTTCACAACAAAAACTAAAAAAGTTGGTATAGAAGAAATTTACCTCAACATAATAAATGCCATATATGACAAGTCCATAGCTAGCATCATACTCAGTGGTGAAATGGTGAAAGCTTTTTAAGATCAAGAACAAAACAAGAATGCCCACACTCACCTGCACAGTACTAAAAGTCCTAGCTTTAGCAATTAGATAAGAAAAAGGAATAAAAGGGCTTCCAAATTGGGAAGGAAGAATTTAAATTGTTTCCAAATGACATGATCTTATATATAGAAAACTCTAAAAACTTTACCAAGGATTCAAAAAAACATTAAAAAAGCAGTTGCATTTCTATACACTAAATATGAATTATCTGAAAATAAGAAAGCAATACCATTTACAGTAGTATGTTAAAAAAAAAAGTCAGTAAAATACTTAGGAATACATTTAACCCAGGAGGTGAAAGACCTGTACACTGAAAAGTACAGGACACTGATAAATGAAGACAAAAGCAAATGGAAAGATACTCCACGCTCACGGATTGGAAAAATCAGTATTGCTAAAATGTCCATATATACAACATTGTAAATCAGCCATACGCCAAGACAAAAATAATTTTTGAAGTCCATATTGCCCAGAGCAATCTATATACTCAATGCAATACCTATAAAAATTCCAATACTATTTTTCACAGAAACAGAAAAATAACCCAAAATTTTCATGGAATCCCCAAAGATCCTGAATAGCTAAAGCAAACTTGAGAAAGAACAACAAAACTGGAAGCATCAAAGTCCCTGATTCCAAACCATGTTACAGAACTATAGTAACCAAAATAGTACGTTACCAGCCAAAAAAAAAAAAAGAGAGAGAGAACACTGAAATAGAATACAGAGCCCAGAAAAAAACTATTTTTACAGTCAACTAACCTTTGGCAAGGGCATCAAGGACAAACAATGATGGAAGACTAGTCTCTTCAACAAATGGTGTTAGAAAACCGGATATTACATGAATGAAACTGGACCCTTATCTTACACCATACAAAAAAATTAACTCAAAATAGATTACTGATGTCATATATAATGTGAAACCACAAAATGCCTAGAGGAAAACATAGAGGAAAAAAAAAGCCCCCTGACATTGGCATTGACAATGATTTTTTCAGATATGATGCCAAAAACACAGGCAAAAAAAAGTAAAGAGTAAATAAGCAGGACTATATATTAGAAGGCTTGTGTACAACAAAGGAAAGAATACAAAATGTGAAAAGGTAACCTATGGAATTAAAGAAAATGTTCGCAAACCATATATCTAATAAGAGGTTATTATCTACAATATATAAGGAACTCATACCACTCAAAAGCAAACAAAAAATACAAAAACCCATACAAAATATGACTTAAAAAAGGTTCAAATAACCTGAAAAGGTATTTTCCCAGAGACACACAAATGGCCAATGGGAAAAAGAAAAGGTGTTCAACATCACTATTCAGAGAAACGCAACTCAAAACCACAATGAGATATACCCTTCACATCTGATAGGATGGCTATTATCAAAAGGATGAGGTAATAAATGCTGTCAAAGACGTGGAGAAAAGGGAACCCTTGGTACACTGTTGGTGGGAATGTAAATTCATACAGCCATTACGGAAAATAGTGTGGAGACTCCTTTTAAAATATTAAAATAAAACTAGTATGTGATCCAGAGATCCTATTTCTGGGTACACTGTAGACCTGTGAACAATATTGGGGTTAGGGGCATCAAGCTTCTGCAGCTGAAAAATAAGTCGGCCCTCCAAGATACTTGGTTCCTCCACATCTGCAGTTCCTCTGCATCTATGGATTCAACCAGCTGCAGACTGTATTTATCAATGAAAAAAAATCTGTGTATCAGTACACTTGTGCAATTCAAACCTGCATTGTTCAAGGGTTTACTGTATATCCACAGGAGACAAAATTAGTATACAGAAGATGTATCAGCACTTATTTCCATGTTCACTGCAGCATTATTTCTAATATCCCAGATATGTAAACAACCTAAGGGTCTGTTGATATAATGAAAACGTAGTTATATTATAATGTAAATAATAACATGTATATACACACACATTTTATAATTATGCATTTATATAATGAAACATTTGGCCACAAACAGAAGGAAACCTTGCCATTGGTGATTTGTGACCCATGTACAAACTTGAAAGGCATTTATGCTAAGTGAAATAAGCCAGACAGAAAAAGAAAAATCTGAATAGTATCACTTACATATGACTTACATATGAACTAAAAAAAAAAGTTTAACTCAGAAAGAGAGTAGAATGGTGATTGTCAGAGGATGGGGGATGAACAAATGGGAAGACACAGGTCAAAGGTTACAAACTTCAATTAAAACATGAATAAGTTCTAAGGCTCTATTGTATAGCAAGATGACTATATTTAATAATACTGTATTATATATTTGAAATTTGCTAAGAGAAAATGGGATCTTAAAAGTTCTCAACAACAACAAAAAAGAACTATGTGAGGTGACAGATATGTTATGATTGTGATAATCATTTCACAAAGTGTATGTATATCTCAGGAGAAGGCAATGGCACCCCACTCCAGTACTCTTGCTGGAAAATCCCATGGATGGAGGAGCCTGATGGGCTGCAGTCCATGGGGTCGCGAAGAGTCGGACACGACCGAGTGAGTTCACTTTCACCTTTCACGCATTGGAGAAGGAAATGGCAACCCACTCCAGTGTTCTTGCCTATATCTCAAATCATTCTCAGATCATTATGTACATTAAATACATACAACTTTGTCAACTGTATCTCAATAAAGCTGGAAAAAAAAATATTAAGGAAAAATTTAAGAAATCACAAAAAGTAAATCCAGTTTTTACATTTAATCATAAAAAAAAGAATCACTATGTTTCACAGATGATTATGAAAAAACACAAATTTCAAAACACTAATGATAAGGAGATCAAACCAGCCAATCCTAAAGGAAATCAGTCCTGAATATTCATTGGAGGACTGATGCTGAAGCTGAAGCTACAATACACTTTGGCCACCTGATGTGAAGAGTTTAAACAACCCTGATGATGGAAAAGACTGAAGACAGGAAGAAAAGGAGACGACAGAGGGCCAGATGGTTGGATGACATTACCAACTGGAAGGACATGAGTTTGAGCAAGCTCCAAGAGATGGTGAAGGACAGGGAAGCCTGGCAATGCTGTAGTCCATGGGGTCACAAAGAGTAGGACATGACTGAGAGACTGAACAGCAAGCATAAAGTCTAACTTAAAATCATCCACAGAAAATAAACATTTTCTCTGAAGGAGTATCAATTAATTGCCATCATTCAATGCTACAAAGGCAATGAAATTTCTGACTATAGGAAAAGGATTTTAAAATCAGAACTTAAAGTCAAACAACATTTATTTTCCAGTAACAATTTGGGAAATCTAAGTGCTAGAAATGCTACACGTGTTCCAGAAGAAAGTATGGGAGGTAATTTTATAAGAGAAATCCCCCAATACTAGAAACAAAATATTTATTGTACTTAAAGGTGGCACCCTGGAAAGACTACCACTTTAGAGATGAAAAACAAGGTAGCCATCAGAATAGAAATGGCTAAGTTTTTCTCTTTCCAAGGGAACAAAGACTCCCATAAAAAAGGTAAACTCTTAACCTTCCTACCATGCATGACAGTCTAAATTTACCAAGAATCTCCAAATCAAGAAATTAACACTGAAACCAAGGTCCAAAAACTTAGATTAACAGTTTAAGCAAAAACCAAAAATAACTTTAGAAAAAATGAGCTCATAAACAACACTAACAAACTATAGGCGGTAGAGAACCACCATTAGAAAGTACACAAGTAACAGCCCCCAAATTGGTCAAAGTATTTCAATGACAGAAGGCCTAGTATTTTAGCAAGAACCAGGGCTTTAAATTTTAAATGCAATTTTTCAGATTAAAAAAAAAAAAGGACATGTTTTGAAAACTGAGAAACATGGGGCTCCAGCTCTATAAAGTTGTTCTGCGTGATATTTTAAACTTTTCATTTTACATAATTCTTGACCTCTCCTCCCTCTTTGCTGAATCATTCTCTTTCTTTGGCTTTTAAAACCACAACAGTCTCCTAATTTTTACCCTACATCTCCATCTCCAGTCCTCTTCTCTGCTTTCTGTACAGGCAGACTCCTCTACCCAAGATCCTATTACCAACTCTTAACTCTTCCTCAAGGGATGTCAGTCATACCTGGGTATGACTGTATGCCAGTATTCCCACAATCTGCCAATGTTATCTCCCTATCTACATGTTTCCCCCCCTTGAATGTCACAAAGGCATCTTAAAGTCAACATTCAACTAGACTCATGATTGGACGTGACCACCTCTCTAACTTCAAAACAAGCACATACACTGTCTGCTTTTAGTGTTTCTTATCTACCACCTAAATTGAAAAATCCAAAAATCTAGGTGTCATCCCGGAGTGTTCCTTCTCTCTATTTAAATACCCTTGAAATTTGTCTAATCTTTTCCTACTCTGATACTAGCACTGAAATCTAAGCTATCATTTTTAAACTATACTACTTACTGTAATAGCCCCTAACTCAACCCCCTACATCCATTTTGCCCATCTCATTCCCCAATTTGTAAATACTGTTTCTCAACAAAGCATGTTGTTTCAAAATGCAAATGTAATTACATTGCAATCCTCTGCTGAACTATTCAAGGGCTTCATCTCTTAAAATTAAATGGAAGGAATCTTAACATAAAGCCAAACGTACTCTAGCTCTTACATAACTCTAGTCTTGTCTCACATTTTACCATCTTCCTACTTTCTATATACCTATCTTTCAGGCCTCCAGACTCTCCTTGTCCCCTCCAACCTCAGCATCTTCAGACTGCCAGTTCCCTACCTCTGTATCACTGCAATCTCCCCTCTTAGCCTAAATAATTCATCCTTCAAACTTCAGCACATTTCTAGGGGCTGCTGTTCTGAGGAGGGAAAAAAAAGTTCAGTGTACTTTTTTCTCCCTAGCACTTGCCACAGATGCAATTTCACGTTAGTTTACTTGATTAATATTTATCGCACTAGATAAATACTTCCACAAGGAAACCACATGTCTCCAACACCTAGCATAGCACCTGGTACACAGTAGCCCTAAAATATTCGTTGAATAAATAACTGATTTCATAAATATGTTTTAAATAGATGAAATACAACCTAGATAGCTTCCCAGAGAGCTACCTAGTGTCAACTTTAAGTGGTATCCCCAAAGATAAAGACCAGTTTAACTATACCTCCTGAGATCCAAATCTGAAGGCAGAATTACAGAGTTCAAACCAACAAGCAAGTTCATTAAGATTCTATTGAAAACCTACTCAAAGAATAAAAAAACTAAACATGAATGAAGAATGCTTTTTTGCCCTGTTTTATCCCCAGGGTCAAGTCAATCCTGATACGCAAGGCTCCCAAAACTCCCTTAACTCTCTTGTATATACCCATTTTCATTTGACTTTCAGTTCTCTTCCTCCTTCTGATTTGCCATTCATTTTTCTATCCGATTTTCTGGCCCAGTTTCTAACCCACCACTATGAACAGTTTACTCAATGTGCTTATGGGTTTCCCCTCTTACCTACTGTAAAGCACAGCACTCTTTTATTTCACTGAGCACTTTCAAGTAATAGCAGTCACTTCTCTTTTTTCAGGCACATAATACATTACTGCCCCTGTGTGTTAGTTGTTCAGTCGTGTCCAACTCTTTGCAACCCCATGGACTATAGCCCGCCAGGCTCCTCTGTCCATGGAATTCTCCCAGGCAAGAATATTGGAGTGGGTTGCCATTTTCTCCTCCAGAGGATCTTCCTGATCAAGGATCAAATCTAGGTCTCCTGCATTGTAGATAGATTCTTTGCCATCTGAACCACCATGGAAGCCCTATCTTCCCCCATACAACACACCACTACCACTAATCAGTCCTGTCAGCCAAATTAACTAGAGATAAATAAATGGTGGACACCTTACCTAAGAGTTCTTGCTGCTTAGTAACATTACCAACATTTAGGACTACCAAAGGCTTTTTGCCAACAAAAGTAACTGAATTTCCATAATGCCTTCTGACGGTGAACACTTTTCATATATTTATTGGTCTTTAACCTTCCTCTTAAGTGTGTGCTGAAGTACTTTGAACATTTTCTCTAATTAATTTGATGAAGTTCTTTATACTGTTCTTTTGTCAGTTATATGAGTTTATAAACTGCTGTCA
Source organism: Tragelaphus eurycerus (assembly GCA_935064755.1). NCBI lineage: Eukaryota > Metazoa > Chordata > Mammalia > Artiodactyla > Bovidae > Tragelaphus > Tragelaphus eurycerus. The sequence continues at coordinate 20,940,860 of CAKXYN010000001.1, read as the reverse complement.
TTCCATAGCTTCTTTTCACTCATAATGGTATTTTTTAAATAGAAATTCTTGACATAAGCCTAATTCATCAATTGTTTGCCATGGGTTAATAGTTTTTCTAGTTAAAAAACGTCTTTTGGTGCCCCAAGGTCATAAAGGTATTATATTCTTCTTCATGACAATTAACAGCTTAAACTTTCAATTATTTAGATACGATGGCACCCCACTCCAGTACTCTTGCTTGGAAAATCCCATGGATGGAGGAGACTGGAAGGCTGCAGTCCATGGGGTCGCTGAGGGTCGGACACGACTGAGCGACCTCACTTTCACTTTTCACTTTCATGCATTGGAGAAGCAAATGGCAACCCACTCCAGTGTTCTTGCCTGGAGAATCCCAGGGACGGGGGAGCCTGGTGGGCTGCCGTCTATGGGGTCGCACAGAGTCAGACATGACTGAAGTGACTTAGCAGTAGCAGCAGTAATACACCTGGAATCAATTATTTTATATAATGAGAAATAAGGGTTCAACTTTACTGCCTCTGTATTAATATAAATAATTGTTTGCCTGCCATTTACTGAAACAACTGGTTTTCAACTAGCTTTCCTTTCTCTGCTGCTGTACAGTTCCACCTCTACCATAAACTAAGGATTCATTAGTGCAGATCTGTTTCTAGACTCTATTCGGTTTGAGTAATCTTTATGTCCTCAGATAATATGCAAACTTTACAAGTAGAGCTTCAAATAAAATCTTGAGTTCAAAGAACATTCTAAAACTGTGCCTTTTATAATTTGCCCTTCTGCATATTCACATAAATTTTAAAATAAGCTTGCCAATTCCACCAAGAAAATCATGTTGGGTTTTAACTGGAAGTCCATTAATTCCACACATTAATTTAGGATAATTAATATCTTTACAATACTGACCCATTCAATCCATAAATACAGTTTAACTCTTTCATTTAGGTCTTCTTTAATGTCTCTGCAGAAAATGTATAATTTCACCTCAGAGGTCTTACATTGTTTGCTTAGATCTATTCCCATTTTTAACAGAATCATTTATTTTTTAAAAATTCTGCTTGACATAGTGACAGGTACCTCGTGATATTTTACATTGATTTTATAACTAGAAACGTGTCACGAGATTCCTTCAGGCTTTAAATTTGAAAATCAATAAACACCCCATGACTATGTTAAAAAGAGAGAGATGTCTCAGACTACTACTTGACAAGTTTCAAGTTTTTAAAACCCTGTTATAAGCGGTAATACTGTCTTCCCAAATCACTTCATTCTTTCTTATAACTACCAATCTTTTCAATTAGCAGAAAATACAGACAAACATTAATTTCATTCAAGTAAAGATATTTAATTAAAAGTTATTAAGATATGTAATATGAAATTTCAAAATGGAATAAGCTATTACATTCTCAAATTATAAAGGTTCCTTTATTCAAATAAAATCTTAAAAATAAAGGAAAAATAATAGTCTTTAAAATAGAAATTTAAGCCTAAATTTAAAACGTTTGTTAATAAGTCAATCATTAACAACAATTAGGTTCTTTCAGAAACAGAATCTTAAACTTGAGGTTACATATCATAGTTGACCCTAACCATCTCATCAAATTTGTTATTTTCTTTTGGTCACAAAACTAAAAAAATTTGACTTAGATGTACCTGTCAAAAAGTAATCATTTTTTAAAAAGTATTCCTTGCTGTTAAAGATACCGTTCAATTAAATGATATGAAAAGTTTAGCGCCTAATAGAAAACTTCAGTTCAAGATTAAGTAACTATTATGTAACAATGCTTGTATTTCTCATTTTATGTATACACACACACACACAAATTATAGAGAGTAAACCAGAAGTACCCAAATTTTAATTTGTAACACTGTGTTACAGATTCAGTTGTTACTACAAGTAGAGTCTGGTTATTTCCTTCTATGTGAATTCCCAGGGAACCCAATCCAAACTGATTAGACATTCTTCCAAAGAAAACATACAAATACTAACAGTTAGATGAAAAGGTGTTAAATATCCTAATCACCAGGGAAATGCAAATCAAAACCACAAGAGTTACCACTACACACCTGTCAGAAAGCCTATTACCAAAAAGACAAGAAATGTATGTTGGTGAGAATGTGAATAAAGGGAACCCATGCACACTGAGTCGGAGAAGGCAATGGCACCCCACTCCAGTACCCTTGCCTGGAAAATCCCACGGACGGAGGAACCTGGTAGGCTGCAGTCCATGGGGTCGCTAAGAGTCGGACATGACTGAGCGACTTCACTTTCTCTTTTCACTTTCATGCATTGGAGAAGGAAATGGCAACCCACTCCAGTGTTCTTGCCTGGAGAATCCCAGGGATGGGGAAGCCTGGTGGGCTGCCGTCTATGGGGTCACACGGAGTCGGACACGACTGAAGTGACTAAGCATAGCATAGCATATGCACACTGAGTGGGGACGTAAATCGATGCAGCCGCTATGGAAAACAGTATGGAGATGCTTCAAAAAATAAAAACAGTACAATCACACGACCCAGCAATTACACTCCTGGGCATTAATCCAAATTACTATCCTTAATAGGTATCTGTACTCCCATGTTTGCTGCAGCAAAGGCAAAGTATGGACACAAACCAAGTATCCACTAACAAATGAACAGATAAAAGAAAATGCGGTGTACACATGTACGAGTACACACCCACAAAGGAATATAATTCAATCATAAAAGGATACGGACTCGGACACGACAGAGCACATACACACACATGCGTAAAAAAGAAGGAATCCTGTCATTTGAAAACAATAAGGATGGACCTTGAGGGCATTATGCTAAGTGAATTAAGTAAGTCAGAGAGAAAGACATAAATGAGATCTCATTTATGTGGAATACAACCCTCTCTCCCAAACAAAACAAACAAAAAACTCCAAAGCACTCAGATACAGAGAACAGACTGCTAGCTGTCAGAGGTGGAGTGGGGGAAACGGATGAAGGTGTAGTCCAAAGGTTCAAATTTACAGTTTTAACAATACTGTATTATATATTTGAAAGTTACTTAGATCTTAAAAGTTCTCATCACAATGAAGAAACTCTGTAACTAGTTGTGATAATATTCAGTAAACTTATTGTGGTACTCATTTCACAACATATACATATATAACTCATTATGATGTATACCACATTGTTATATAGTAGTCATACCTCAATTGGAAAAAAAAAGAATGCAGGTGGGAAGTTTAATTACGGGGGAAAAAAATTCAAAACAAATATAAAATGCATTTGGATTAATTGTACAACTACTCTTTTTCATTACAGTAAATAACCAAAAAAAGAATATGCCTATCACTCATTTGTTTTGCCTTCTTATGGAGCAATTTTAGCGTGATCTTTTTTAGCTCTTTTTTCCATCCACAGCCATGCATTTTATTCCCTTTTCTTCATGCAAGTCTCCTCAAATATGAAATTCATGCTTAAGAAGCATTTTCTAATACTGTATCCTCCCTGCTTTCCCAATCCACTTGAATTTGTGCTTTGAAAGCATCAAGTTGGAACCTTTACTCTAGTTCACCTGGCAATAGAATATTTTTTTCTTAGTGACTTTTGTATCCTTGGAGGCATCATATAGTTCCTGGCACTTCACTTACGAGGGTCAGTTAATTCTCCTTTCTAGCATACTAGGCGTGAGTGTTAACACTGACTTCAATCTTAGCTATTTTCTTCTTCATTAAATGCAAGCTATCACGTGCACAAAAGTAGTCTTCAATTTTAGTATGTCCAATTTACATATTCAAAAAACATTTGAATAGCTGGGGAGGGTGTTATAGGTGAAAAAAGATGGACCATAAATTGGAAACTATTGAAGCTGGGTGATGTATGGAGGTTCATTACAATATTAGCTCTTTTGTTTATGTCTGAAATTTTCCATGATATTGTGCATGTGTATATGTGTTTGTGTATATATAAAACATACATTATATATGCAATTATAATACAACTTATATATACATAGATATATGGTCTACATAATCATATATGTGAGTAGTGTAATAATAGTTAAAAATTAATAAACTCCGATTAAATACAGTAGGAAGATCAGAAAAGGGAGCTCTCATGCCCTGCAAGGAGAGCAGAGCCCAACAGGAAAAAGGTCCGTCTTCCTCCCTGGTGAGGGCTCAGTAGCCGTGAAAAGCCATGGATCCTGTTTACTTCCGTCGCTCTAACTCCCTTTTCCTCTCTATAAAATGGCCTGCTGGGACTTGCACAGGGCCTGCTATGTGTTGCAGACCCCGAAGGAAATGGCAACCCACTCCTGTGTTCTTGCCTGGAGAATCCCAGGGATAGAGGAGCCTGGTGGGCTGCTATCTATGGGGTTGCACAGAGTCGGACATGACTGAAGCGACTTAGCAGCAGCAGCTGATCCCAAATAATCCACTTTTGCTGAAGGAATATCTGGCAGTCTACTTGTTTCAAGTCAATTGTCAGAAAACTTCACACACATACACACACACAAATACACACATATGCCATACATATAACTCAGATTCCCACAAGTAAAACTAGGTGAATTGACTGAGAAATGATGTATTAAAGGTTAGGAGACACCAAAATAAAACTGAAATAAAAGAGAAAGATAAGTGGTAAAATAATAGCTACCTTAAAATAGTCTGAGTAAACCACTACATTTTACATACATTTTTATCAATATTGTAAGAGCAACTTTTAGTATTTTAAGTTCAATAAAATAATGTATTTTGAAACAACTGTGACAAAAAGATAATTACTGAATACAGATAGTAGATATATGTGGTTCATTACAGTCTCTACTTACATTCATTTGACATTCTCATAAAAGTTCTTTTAAAAAATAAATGAATGCCTTCCCCCAAATTCTCTTAATCCAATCTCTAGAGTCACCCTGAAATTCCAATAAAGTGTGGGATAATGATTTATTAAGACAGACAAAATTATTCTCACATTAACTTTTTCATTCTGAAAGGGGCATATAAATAATTTGTCTACTTCTGAGTAACTATTTTATAAGAAGAAACTGGGTGTGAAAATGAAATATGAGTTTTAAATTTGATAAAAGAGAAAAGGCCACATGACAAATTAAAAGAGGTCTTAGAGACCCATCTTCACAAAGCTAAGATATATAAACTTTATTTCCTTCTTCAACATATTCCTAAAAGACCTAAGGTGTCCTTTGGCTATTCAAAGACACCACATTTTATAATGGCCTTTCCCTCTATCTATAGGGAACAAATGCAAAGAAAGAAGATAGGAATAAAAAACTTGCTTCTGAAAGCCACATACTCATTTTAAATCTTTGTGAATGCCATACTATTAATTCTTCATCCCAAGAAATTCTTCAAAAGCTAAGAAAAGTTTGTGCTTAAAAACTATAGTAGCAAGATGAAATTAAATTATGGAAGCCCATTTATAGAAAAATGGGTTATACTTCTTGGATTCTAGTAGAGATTAGTCTAGTACTTATATTCAAAACATAGCTTAAATAGAATTTCAGAAACCGATTTAAGGCTTATCAACATATTCCATATTGTTTCCTGAGGAGAACACTCAGTACCAATCCATTCAGAAACTAGGGCTGCCCTTAGGAACAACCACATTTTCCTCTATAGATCTTGTTGATGACCTAACCACTTGATACATTTCATCTTAGGTTTGTTATTCATTTTATGCTATTTTGAACCACTAACATACATTCAGAACCAAACACAGAATCTCATGATTATGTACTAAAACAAAATACCACAATATACCCTTAATCTTGAAGGTTAAAAATATATATACCTTAGTCCTAATATTAATCAAGGATTTCTCTATCTTCAAGAGGAAACTTTGGAGGTGGCAAAGGGTTTTGTGTGTTTAACATTTCCAGTCCTCTATAAAAACATGGCACTTTATCTTACATATAATTGGAAAATGTCTAAGAATAAGCAGAACAGTATATTCTTAGCCTTAAAGTTGTGACCACCCTTTAGTTGTCTATGACCCCCGTGACTAGCTTTTATAACAATATACAGTATATGTAGAACTTGAGCTAGACAAGCTGAGAAATAAAGGTCTCAATTTATAGCTATGGACATAAAAGACAGAAAAGGTTCTAGGCCAAAGAAATGGGCTATAGGCAGTGCTATGAAAGGAAAACACAAGCCAAGTTCCCCAAGGGTCAGTTCTGTCCTCCTTTTCCCTAAACCATTACTTCTCTAAAACTATCTACCAAATGCACATAAATATAATTAAACCCTTAACTACAGTTTGCTACTTGACATTTTCCAAGGGCTATGTCATTGCTTTTTTGCAAGACTGGCATCGAAATGATTGTCTCAAAATAAGTGCCTCCTGTAATAACCCCTACTCTTTTCACGTCTGTATTAGATTCTTACATAGATCCAAGATTAACACACTTTTAGAGGAACAAAGTAAAAACCTCAGAAGTGCAGAAACCAGGCTTTACAGAAACAGATGCAAATTAGGAAGTAACTAAGAAACAACAGAAAAAGAATGTTTTTGGCAATGGAATGACAAGATAAACTCAGAGAGGATGGAAGACAAACACGTCCCACACCCCACAAATGGTCAGCGCGTGAATCTGACTTCCATAAAACAACGCAAGTCTAGTTTAGCTTAGCCTCTGCAAGTAAAACCTAAAAAACAGGAGAACCAACTGGAAACAGTGGAGGAAACAAAGGCAAGGCAAGCAGCTCCGCTCCATGATGATGAAGAACACCAACTGAATGCAGCAAAGGGAATGGGAGGAAGGAAATGCGACAGAAGGGAAGGGGGCGCAGAGCTCGCACCAGGGGCCAGCACCAGCCGTCCCCTCTCCAAGGCCACAGTCTGCACTCGCACCGCTATTTTCATCTGCTTTGCACTGAAAGCCCAGGTCAAGCATACTCAGTTTCTACCAAAAATAAGAATACATGGACTCCAACTGAGGGCTCAAGAGTTGTCTATGGCTCCTATGTCAACTTGACAGCACGTTTTTCAAAGTCTTCCTCAAAGTTTCTTTTAAAATTAATTTTACTCTGGCTGACAGAGATCCCAATAATATTATTAAGAAAATAAATTAAAAGTAACACTCCTTTTAGAGAGTACATGAAGCAACACAAATTCAGTCACTTTGGTGAAACTAATCCAATTATGGCATTTAGAAGATTTACTTGCATAATTCCAGTGCTGCTGCTGCTAAGTCGCTTCAGTCGTGTCCGACTCTGTGCAACCCCAGAGACGGCAGCCCACCAGGCTCCCCCGTCCCTAGGATTCTCCAGGCAAGAACACTGGACTGGGTTGCCATTTTCTTCTCCAGTGCATGAAAGTGAAAAGTGAAAGTGAAGTCGCTCAGTCGTGTCCGACTCTGCGATCCCATGGACTGCAGCCCACCAGGCTCCTCCGTCCATGGGATTTTCCAGGCAAGAGTACTGGAGTGGGGTGCCATTGCCTTCTCCGCATAATTTCACTAGTTTTATAATTTATAAATTTTATAATTTATCATGTACACCCTACTTTTTTCTTTTATTATGCACTTAAGTGTGATTAATTTATTATCTTTTTTATTTTTTAATATTTATTTTTAATTAAGGATTGGCTTACAATATTGGTTTGATTTCTGCCATACATCAACATGAACAACTCCCCCAAATTTTTGTCTGTCAAGATATTATAATATGTGCCTCTAAGGATTGCCATTCTACATTGAACATTAGTGTGGTTTTCATTTTTTAAAAGTAATAATCATTTATTATTATTTTTTAAAATTCTAAGCAACGAATGTGTCACAGATATCTGTTCAGCACTGGAACAGAGCAGTGAAAAAGAGGCAGTATCTCTCTCCTGTAGCTTTAGTACAATAAACACAAACCAGATAATTATAGGTTGAAGCAAGAGCTTTGGAAGACACTAAAGGGACAGGATAAAAGAGTGAAATGGGAAGAAGGATAAAAGGAGCCTTTAAGCGGGTATAAATGCAGTCTTCTAATATCTGTGAGACCTTAATGATGGGAGAGTAGGGGAGAACAATCTTTAATGCATAGACCTTGAGATGGGAGAGGTTAGTGTATTTAAAGAGAGAAAAGAATCCAAGAGGAGGAGTGGTAAAGAAATGCATTTTCAGCACTGTTTATTTACAATCAAGGCTTCCCTGGTGGCTCAGATGGTAAAGAATATTCTGCAATGCGGAAGACCTGGGTTTGATCTCTGGGTTGGGAAGACCCCTGGAGAAGGGCATGGAAAGCCACTCCAGTATTCTTGCCTGGAGAGTCCCCATGGACAAAGGAGCCTGGCAAGCCTAACGGTTCGCAAAGAGTGGGACATGACTGAGAGACTAAGCACATTTTTTTTTAAAAAACATCAACAACTGTCAGGTACTGTGGTAAGAACAGCTTCACAAAAAACACAAACCACTGAGGTTAAGGATACTATGCCCAATCTATCAGAGGCACTAAATTACTTACCCAAAGTCATACAGCCAGTAACTGGTCAAGATAGAATGTGAATTAAGCAGCTCGGATTCCAGAGCCCACATTCTTGAGCATGAAAAGTGAAGTGAAGTCACTCAGTCGTGTCCAACTCTCAGCGACCCCATGGACTGGAGCCTACCAGGCTCCTCCGTCCATGGGATTTTCCAGGCAAGAGTACTGGAGTGGGGTGCCATTGCCTTTTCCGATGATTCCAAAGAGTAAGAGTAATAAATCCAAATAATAATTTGTATCACCTTCCAGGCACTGTGAATCTTAAATAGTTCCCCATACCTCAGATTCCAAAGAACCCCTACCACTCTAATAGGAGTGAGGTACACATTTTGAAGCAAATGGAATATAGTTTTCAAGGGAATAGGGAACCATCCCATTTTAATCATACTTATCTGTTTATATATTAATTAGGCTCTTGTATAAACTCTCATTTAAAGGGTTCAAGAGCTAAAAACAAGTGTCTGAAAAACACTGGCATATATTTAAAATTATATAGGCCAAATCATTAGCAAAGTTCTCTTAAGATGCAACTTTGAACCATGAAGCTTTTGCTCTTAAGTAACTTTGGAAACAAACAGATGGAGAAGCCCACTACATCTTTAACTGTATCATTTCAGGTTTTACCTCTCTGGTACCGATACTACCTTTTAAACTATCACGGCCTGAACAGCCACTACCTTGAATGTTGCAATCATTCTGTCTGAGAGAAGAGAACTTTGGAGGCTCAGGCACAACAAATTTTCAGGTGGAAGGAAACACACTTCATTTACAATCTTGATTCACCATTAGTACTAGTCACAGGGCCCAACTCATGTGCTGAGAAAAGAGGGGAACCAGATACTGGTGAAAAGCACAAGAGATACCGTATGTGTGCACATGCTCAGTCATGTCTGACTCTTTGCAACTCCATGGACTGTATGTAGCACACCAGGCTCCTCTGTTCATGGGATTTTTCAGGCAAGAATACTGGAGTCAGTTGCCATTTCCATATGTCATGCTATTTTCTTCCCTGGTGGCTCAGATGGTAAAGAATCTGCCTGCAATGCAGGAGATTTGGGTTCAATCCCTAGGTCGGGAATATCTCTTGGAAAAGGAAATGGCAACCCACTCCAGCATTCTTGCCTGGGAAATCCTATAGACAGAGGAGCCTGGCAGACTGCACTACATGGGGTCGCAAGAGCCGGACATGACTTAGCTACCACCACCATTAACAAGTTGTCCTGCATGAGAACTGACACTTAGTTTTCTATCAGATAAGTTTTTCACCTATATATAATAGAAATATTATAAAAGTGAACTGGCCTTTTTAGATGAAATAGGAATCCTCCAATAAGTAAAGTTGTTTCTCCTCTTTTAATGAATTTAAAAATCAAAGTTTACTCCTTATCCCATTTTACCCATATATCTGTAAATAGTCTTTGTTACTGACAAGTGAGAAAATTATTCATATAACCCATTTCAGAAATGAAGTCTGAGACTTATTTAGTCTGTGTTTAAAAGTCATTCTCCCTCTCTTTCCAAGGAAAAATGTCAAAAATGTGCAAGAGTGGGCAATTTTAGCTCCCTTTGACTTGCACTCTTTTCAAGTAAAATATTACACTACCAAAAAGGAGAGTCTCTACCCTAAATGAACAAGGGAAAATCACCTTCTCCATTGTTGTTGCCATTGTTTAGTCTCAGTCATTTCTGACTCATTTGCAACCCCATGGACTACAGTCTGCCAGGCTCCCCCGTACATGAGGTTTTCCAAGCAAGAATACTGGAGTGGGTAGTCATTTCCTTCTCTAGGGGATCTTCCCAACCAAGGGACTGAACCAGGTCTCCTGAATTGGCAGGCAGATTCATTACCACTAAGCCATCAGGGAAGGCCCACCTTTTTCTTTATATACTTCTAATATTTAACTATTTCAATTAGTGTCTTTTCTTGCTTGCATTACTCTAATTATTTTGTAAAAGAAAAGGAACTTTACTATTTCTTCAACTATAGCAGTAAAAACTATAATATGAAAACACAAGAAGAAAAAGCACTGTCTTCTAAAAAAGACTGGTTTTATGGAAAAGAACTAGTTTTCTAATTTCAGAGTGCTAAATTGCTTCCTAAAGAACCCTGTTTAATCATCATCAGCTTTGTTAGAGTAAGAAAATCTATGCTAAGCTCTATCAAAGCTAGATCTGTCCTGAGAGAGACCATCTGTATATCGAAATTCCAAATGAGACATCCCTCACCAAATGCAAGCATCTCAAGGTTTATACTGTGATTTCTGTCTGTAAAACTGACCTCTGTCCATTTTTTTTCTCATTTAATACTGATTTTTCTGCTCTATTTCATGCTTTAAAATTAGTAGGATAGTCAATGTTTTTTAGACTTACTCTCAGAAATATCTCAGGATATATATTAGCTTTTTCAAATTAAATTTGCTACATTCAATCTGTTTCAATTATGATCTGGCAAACAAATTTCCAAAAACTCAACGGGCATTTTAAAAAATGTATTATTTATTTCCGTGGCAAGTGGGATCTAGCTCCCTGAACAGGGATCAAACCCAGCCCCCCCTGCATTGGAGTCTTGGCCCGTGTACTACCAGGGAAGTCCCTGTAATAGAGATCTTACTACCTCTCTTTGAGAGAAAGCAAAGTATCTCCACACCAACAATCAAATGTACTGTGCCTTCATCTGGAACCCTCAGAGATTTTTATAGCTCAGGGCAACATATAGGGACACATGAGTGGGATGCTTTCCTTTTGGAAAATGGGAAATGGATAACTCTGCAATGGGAGATGGGGAATGAGAATCCCCATGTGGCCTGGACCTCAGTTTTAAGAAAAAGTACATAAAGAAACAAGGCTTCCCTGGTGGCTCAGCAGTGAAGAATCCGCCTGCCAATGCAAGAAACATGAGTTCAATACTTGGGTCAGGAAGATTCCCCTGGAGGAAGAAATGCCAGTCCACCTCAGTATTCTTACCTGGGAAATCCCATGGATGGACTGGGGGGCTACAGTCCATTGGGGCACAAAGGAGTCAGACATGACTCAGAGACAAACAACAACATAAAGAAGAACCTGAAAAGTCTCTTCCAAGTGCCCATTCCCCTGAGTCCCTTAGATGAAAAACAATTTTGTGCATCATGTACACAAATTTTCTTAGTCACTATGCTTCAAAGATTGATGTGAAGAGTCTGACTGATGCCAGACTCTCTTCACTGCTACCTCTCCTCTTTCCTTGTCCATTTGACTACCATGGATGATTCCTAAGAATTCCTCTGCTAAATTCTCAATCCTTGTATAGAGCAGCCCACCAGAACAGCTGCTGAGACAGTTTCACATTGGAAATGCTGGCACTTTATACTCAATATACTTAAAACTGAACTCATACTTACTCTGCTCTCCACTAGTTAAAAAGGCTCTCTTAGTTAAAAAGGCTACCATTATTACAGAGGTATCGGGATCATCTTATACTCATTTCCTAAATCCAGCTCTTAAAATCCCCCAATAAAAAGTCCTCTTCAGGGACTTCCCTGGCTGTCTAGTGGTTAAGACTCTGTGCTCCCAATGCAGCTGGCACAGGTTCAATCCCAGGTCAGGGAAAGAAGACCCAGCATGCCTCGAGGAAAGGCCAAAAAAAAAAAAAAAAAAAATCTTCGTATTCTATTTCATGTGCCTCTTTATTAACTTCCTGCCTCCCAATTCATCCTCCACAGATTCTCTCTTAAATGAAACACACTAGTCCTTCACTATTTTCTCCAAATCTATAGGACAAAGTCCTAATGTTTTTAGATTCCCTTCCCTATCCCCACCCTGAAATGGCTCCCTACTACCTTTTCTTACCTCATGGATCCAAACCTATTTTTCCCTAAACATATATTGTTCATGCTTTCTCATACTTCTATACCTTTGCACAAGCTGTTCTTGTTTCCTGAAGAGCAAATCCTCCTCCAAATTCTCCCACACTTATCTTTCAAGACCTAACTCAAAAGACATCTGCTACTAAGTCATAACTATCCTTTTCAGCTAAGGAGTGGAAACCCTCCTTTATGCCTCTAGTGGATCTTGTACTCTGCATTTTACTCTTTCCAACCAACATACTAAACAGCATAGATTTACCTATTAGCTTGCATCGTAAGTTAATTGGTAGGTTGGTCAGTCACCAAGTCGTGTCCGACTTTCTGTGACCCCATGGACTGCAGCCTGCCAGGCTCCTCTGTCCATGCAATTTTCCAGGCAAGAATACTGGAGTGGGCTGCCATTCCTTTTCCTGGAGATCTCCCTGACGCAAGGATCAAACCTGTGTTTCCTGCATTAGCAGGCGGATTCTGTACCACTGAGCCACCTGGAAAGCCCCTGTAAGTGAACAGTAACAAAATTAACAAAAAGTGAACATTAATGAGTGCCTTTTATGAATTATATACTATTTTAAGTACTTTTATTCATATGAGTGCATTCCATCTTTATGGTAATTCACTGAGATGGTACTATTGTCAATCCCAATTTTTTAAATTAATTAATTAATTTTAATTGGAGGCTAATTACTTTACAACATTGTAGTGGTTTTTGCCAAACATTGACACGAATCAGCCACGTCAATCCCAATTTATAGATGAGAAATGAAATGCAAATAGTTAGCTTGGCTCAAGGTCACTTAACAAACAGCAAAGCCAGGAGTCACACGATTTGGTGTACAAAGATGAAGGACTTGATCTTAATATTCCCCCTTATCACCAAGCACCCTGAATATAGTAATTTCAATAAATGTTAAAGCGCCTCTGAACACTTTATATATGATCCAATTTTTAAATATTTTCCCACAGATGTCCCCTAAGGTTATTTAATGCTAACATGAGTTATGAGTTGTGTAACATTTTAACTCCCACTCTAAAGTAAACTACTCTTCTACAGAAATAGAATTTAGGTAGAAGGCAATAAAAATACTGTAACTGGTTTAATCAAATTTCCACTGTGTAAGAGACTCACAAACTTAGAGAATGAACTTACGGTTATCAGGGGAGAAGAATGGGGGAGAAGGGATAGTTAGGGACTTCGGGATGGACATGGACACACTGCTATGTTTAAAACAGATAACCAACAAGGAACTACTGTATAGCACATAACTCTGCCTAATGTTACGTGGCAACCCGGATGGGAGGGGGAGTTTGGGGGAGAATGGATCCATGCGTATGTGTGGCTGAGCCCCTCTGCTGTACACCTGAAACCATCACAACACTGTTAGTCAGCTATACCCCAATACAAAATAAAAAGTTTTAAAAAATCTTTAAAAAATTTCCGTTGTGCTGAAGATGAAACGCCAATACTTTGGCCACCTGATGCGAAGAAATGACTCATTGGAAAAGACCCTGATGCTGGGAAAGACTGAAGGGGGAGAAGAAGGGATGACAGAGGATGAGATGGTTGGATGGCATCACCGACTTGATGGATGTGAGTGTGAGCAAGCTCTGGGAGTTGGTGATGGACAGGGAGGCCTGGCATGCTACAGTCCATGGGGTCGCAAAAGTCCGACACGACTGAGCGACTGAACTGAACACTCCATATGGTCAGTGCTATTTGGTTACCTCTTCAGGTTCTGGCCTCTGAAGTCTTTCATCCATCCTGTGTGTCACCCACAAAACCACTCAGTATTATACCCAGAAATGAAAAACATCTGTTACAGTCAAATTAATTTCTGTTCCACTTATTTTTTCAAACTAGTCTGCATTCAGAGTTTAACCCCCACAATCCTCTATCTCCTATCCTATCCCCATCCACAGTATATCCTTTCTCACTATATCCTGGCCACAGGGGCCTTATCTTCCTTCAGCATGCCAAATTTTTTCCTGCTTGCAGAGATAGCCTTTAACCCAGATCTTCACAGAACTAGCTAACTCCTTGTCATCTTCACAGGCTAGCTAACATCTTAGGTCAAATACCACCTCAAAAGGGCCGCATTCACTTCCTTCTCTATAGTGGTAGCCCCACAGCAACATCCCAGACACTAGCTAGCATATTATTTTTTCACAGCTTTTATCATTAACTAAAATGATCTAGGTCTTTTGTTTATATTTTCCTTCCCAGAAAATAAGGTCCATTACAACAGACACCCCATATATGTTCCAAACACTCAGCACAGCACCTGGCACATGATTATTGTTGTTTAGTCGCTAAGTCATGCTGACACTTCACGACCCCATGGGCTACAGTCTACCAGGTTTCTCTGTCCATGGGATCCTCCAGGCAAGAATACTGAAGTGGAAATGGAGTCCATTTCCTTCTCTAGGGTATCTTTCTGACCCAGGACTGAACCTGCATCTTCTGCACTGGCGGGCAGGTTCTGTACTGCTGAGCCACTAGGCAAGCCACACAGTAAATATTTGTTATGTGACTTGAATGTTAAAGGTAAATTAGTACGAAAAGCATTTGCTCTACAATAGTTCAGATATGCAATCAAGGCCTGTGGGGGGGGGGGGGGGCAGGGAGAAATCAATGCTTTTCCAAATTCTAAATTCTATCAGCTATCTTATTATTACCTTCTGGTTCCACAATAATATCTAATAAAAGATAAACAATAAGAGAAATATACATATACAAAAATTCAAGACTAGGTAAAAACACACCAAATAAGTCAAAAGAGCCTATGATTTTAACTTTAAATCTGACTTCATTTCCCAGCAATCAAGGCAAAACAGGAGAGGCATGAGTAACGTAACTCTCAACAGAAAGGACAAAAAAATGCCATTTCCACAATTAAATTTTGATTGAACGTATCTCAATATGACAAGGTCTTTTAAACTCAAATAGAATACAGATATCAAAATGCAGCAACTCTAATATGAATTTTCTTAAAATATGAAGCTTATCCTAGTTTTTTGCTAAGAATCATGCTATTTTACCTTTTTATAGGTTATTACAGCTAGGTATCACCTCAAGGAAAAGAGTGGCAAGATTAGAAATAGGACAGAATAAACCAACAAATGACAGAATACGCATGTAGCCACAGTCTCAGACTTTGACATTTCTCAACATCTTGCCAGAAAGTAGTAATTTCCTCCAAAAAAACTGGTATCATAATTGAGAACAAGCATTTCTGACCAGAGATTCCCTAACAAAAATCAGGTTTACTTATGAAGTAATTTTTCCACCATTCTTACACCTATGTCTGTAATGGTTTGGAATGCAGAAGCAAAGGGAACAGCCCGTGGAACTCAGTAATCAGGATTTAGCTGTGCAACCCAAAAGGTCAGAAAAACAGTGAAAAAAACAATGAAGAAATATAGGGAACCAACTGAAACAAACAGTACACTTTCAAACTGTTCAGTACAGGTGAATACAGTACAGAGTAATTTCCTGCCTACTGAGAGCTGGTTATGTTTCTGAAAAGTTGGCAACTCATCAGCTGGCAATAAAAAAGTCCTAAGAGAAAAAAGGAGGGACAGGCGGGATTTTTAATCTTTCTAGATAAGGGCCTCTGAGAGTCTGATGAAAATATGAATTCTCTAAATCAAAAGAATATGCAAAAAAAAATCTGCAGAATTTTGAACTTATTTTTAAAGACCCCAACATATAAGTCACAATAGAAAGGCATTTTTTTCTGGCACTGAAAAACCTATTCTGAGTTATCTTTTTCAACAGTTCAGAAACACTACACTTGTGATCTACCAGTTCCAGAGTATACTTATTTTTCAAGTTTGTGACCCAGCCATTAAATCATTTAAAGTTTATTGTCAAGGGATAGCACCAGTTAGGCAAAGTACTATGGAGCCATCTCGTTCTTTTTCAAATCACTGTGGTACTTAAGGGCTTTTTTTTATCAAAACTGTAAAACAAGAGTGTCTCCATTCTTTGTTCCCCATCAAAAAATTAGAGATGACAGAAAGAGGAGCAATATCTAGTTTTCATTTAAGAGGAATATAATAAACTTCACATTTTTAAAAAAATCTGATTTTTAAGTTTTGGTATGTAAATATAGCACGGTGTTATCTCAAACTGGCTGTCATAGATGAAACTGGAGCAAGATTACCAACACTTCAACAGAAGTGACATAAAGAAATACTGATTACAAAATTCTGAAATAATACAAATATTTTTCTTGAAACACAAAACCATGAAATATGGCTACCAACTTACGAGTAAATTATAGTTGACAAATAACTTTTCCCTTAGAGGAAATAAGCCTGGGCATTATACATACAAGCACACAATTCTAAGTAACAACCAGAGGCAAACTCAGTCCCTGACCTCATGAAGCTCACAATCTTGGACAATCTTACAGGAGGGATAGTCAACAAGGAAATACAATCAGAGAAAAGAATCCATTGCTGCTGCTGCTGCTAAGTCGCTTTAGTCATGTCTGACTCTGTGCGACCCCATAGACGGCAGCCCACCAGGCTCCCCTGTCCATGGGATTCTCCAGGCAAGAACACTAAAGGATACTAAATCCACTAAAAGATACTAAAGGATATCTAACTTTTTAATTTTTAAAATTTGAAGTATAATTTACATGTATTAAAACACACTGATGTTTTACGTTTGATTCCATGAATTCTGACAATTTTATACATATCATCAATCATAACTATCACCAAAACCATCACTAAAGAAAGTTCCCACACCACCTTTTCAGTCATTTCCCCCTCCCATTTTCTGAGTTCTTTCATCATAGATTGATTTTGTTTGTTCTCAGATTTCCTATAAATGGATCATAGATTTTACTTTCTGTTGGTGTCTGCCTTTTTTCACTCAACATACTGTTTCTGATACTGATTCATGTAGCAGCAGTTTGTTCCTTTTTTCTTGCTGAGTAGTATTCCATTTATAAACACTACAGTTCATTCTTTTATTGAGGAATAATTAATTTGAGGCAATAATAAGGCTGTAATATAGTTTTCATAATGCTAATAGAAAATAAAGCTAGATCAAGTTTTGTGATGTTAGAGTATACTGCCAGTAGTAAAGACAGAGAGACAGTGGTGGGGTGGGGGTCGGGGGAAGAGACCTAGGAAGAGTATTTTTAAAAGTAGAGTAAGTCCTAAAGAGATAGTCATGTTTCAGTAAATCTATTACATGCTCTTGTGCTATGACCTTCACACCATCTGTCATTCTTAATTGTTTCAAGTCTATCTCCCCGACTAGACTAGAATCAAATCTGTCTGGGTTCACACCACTGGATCCAAATACCTGGCAAATACATAACATTCAGAGATGGGAAAGGTTTATCAAGGGTATTTGTATTCGTTTTCTACGGCTGTGTAACAAATTACAAGGCACCCCACTCCAGTACTCTTGCCTGGAAAATCCCATGGACAGAGGAGCCTGGTAGGCTGCAGTCCATGGGGTCGCTGAGTCAGACACGACTGAGCGACTTCACTTTCACGCATTGGAGAAGGAAATGGCAACCCACTCCAGTGTTCTTGCCTGGAGAATCCCAGGGACGGGGGGAGCCTGGTGGGCTTCCATCTATGGGGTCGCACAGAGTCGGACACGACTGAAGTGACTTAGCAGCAACTGGCTTAGGACAACATATATTCATTATCTCATGGATCAGGAATCCAGGCCCAGCTTAGTTGCACCCCTGTACGGTCTCACAAGGTTGCAATTGAGGTGTGACCAGGGCTAGGCTGTCGCTGGGACTCAATTAGGGAAAGAATTTACTTCCAAGCTCATTTAGATTACTGGGAGAATTCATTTCCTTGAGGACCCTGGTTTCTTGCTGGCAGTTCTTTGGAGCCTGACAAGAGGCCACTGCATTTCTTTGCCACATGGATTTCTCCAACATGGCCACTTAGTACTTCATAATGCCAGCAAGGGGAGTTGCTGGTGTGAGTCCAATAGTAAGACAGAATCTCACATAATGTTAAGACGGAAGCTACGTGCCACCACCCTAGCCTCTATCCACCACTCCATTCTCTAAAGACTATCAACAGACAAGCTCTGTCAAAAATAATTCATTCTGTGAAAAGATCCACAGTCAATTATAACCCAGAGGTTTTTTTTTTTTTTTTTTTTTACAAAGTATAGCCCAAGATCTTACAAAATTGGCTGGGTTAATATGTATTCATCTGGTAGATGAGAAGGCAACTAGTTATCACCAACAAAAATGACCAACTATAGATACCAATGTAAACGTAAGAGAATCAATAAAATAAAGGAACACTACGGAATTTCACAGAGATAATCAAAGTGAAACCCAAAGTGTTAGAACACCAGTGATTACATCCAGGATTAAATGTTTTTTGTTTCCCTCTCTTCTGCCTTGTCTCGGAATGAAGAGACTCCACAAGGTACCAGATCTACATATATAAGTAGTTACAAAACTATATATATATATACACACACACCCCAAATTCAGCACTCATGGGAATAGAAAACAACCAGGCCAGGGGAAAGTATTAATACAAAGCAGCTAAGGCTACCAGTTTGTATCAGCATTTCAATATACCTTTTTTATTCCTGCAATCTAGTGGCAGTATCAAAAACAAAAGTATGCCACACTGAAACGCTAAGAGAGGAAAAAAAATCCTCAATTTACTAAACTACTAAAAGGGACAATCTAATCCTAACATATTATACATATGAACACTTTAGCCAACTGGAAACTATGGAAATTTGTATGCAGAGATATATTAAAGCCTAACACGATTATAGAGACTCATATCAATATTAAAGTGACAACAGCAAAAAAATAAAATTTCAAAGGATTACTAATGGTACAGAATAAAGAAGTGTTTTGTTTTTTTTTTTTAATGTGTTTTATTAGGTCAATCTTGAAGTTTGAAAAGACCCATAAATGCAGACTGACCGCTAGCACACCATCAATGACAACTCTTTTAAGGAAAAGTAATTGCTACTGGGTCTAAGACTACTCTTAATAACCTCCCTGGTTCTTACCCATGATGTGTGTGGGTCATTCTGCCTCAAGATTTTCTGCAAGCAGAAAGCATGCTGTATGTTTCACATGGACAAATAGTCTGCTTCTCTACTCCTGAGCAACACATAGGGGGAAAAAAACAAGGACCGTTCAAAAGCTGGGGATGCCCTACAGAGCTTCTCTGTGCCATTGCACAAAGGCAGAATGCATTAAATACAAAAGATATTAGATCTCACAAGAACACAGAGCAAAAATATTATTATTGCTCTCTCAACTTCTGCCTTAACTGACAATGACAGCTATCAATTTTTGTAAGTAACCATTTGAAAAAGGAGTGTGTTCTGCTTTATAAAGGACACTTTAAAAACTGAAAAAAGGAAATGATGATAGACAGGCACCAAAAACTTCTACCAAAATAAGTGTCTTAACACCATTTTTAAAAATCTATTTGATACATTAAAAGTATACATGATACTTTTTGCTCAGTTAAATGCAATACAGACTGAAATCTTAAAAAACCTACATAAGAGATAGTTACACACACTTGCATGTATTCTTTCTCCCTACAAAGCACACACATGTATGTGTCATACACATTTTAGTCAGGCACATATCCATACATAAAAGCAACAAGATCTCCAATAAATGTTACACACAAAAACATGCTGTGCATTCTAAGTCACTTCAGTCAGGTCCAACTCTATGCAACCTCATGGACTGTACAGCCCACCAGGCTCCTCTGTCCATGGGATTTTTCCAGGCAAGAATATGGGAGTAGGTTGCCATTTCCATCTCCAGGGAATCTTCCCAACCCAGGGACTGAATCCAGGTCTCTTGCATCTGCTGCACTGGCAGGCGGATTCTTTACCACTAGCACCTGGGAAGCCCATTTACCTAACACTGCCATTACATAATTATATGTACTATACTGTAATATACAATGTAATTAATTTCCAACTAACAAGCATTTGATATATAAATATGTATTATAATACATATATTTAACCCAAGACATGTTATATACTACAGAAATAAGATTTCCAACAAACAAGGTGGTTAGATGGTAAAGAATCTGCCTGCAATGCAGGAGACTCAGGTTTAATCCCTGGGTTGGGAAGATCCTCTGGAGAAGAGAATGTCAACCCCTTTCAATAATATTCCTGCCTGGAGAATCCCATGAACAAAGGAGCCTGACGGACTACAGTCCAAGCGGTTGCAAAGAGCTGGACAAGACTGAGCGACTAAGCATGCACACGCATGTACAGTATTAATATCCCCTGATCCACAATTTGCTGAGATTAAAGAACCAAAGTGGGTAATTGAAAAGCAAAGTGAACAACATTCAGGGGGAAAGCAATATCGAGAGAGAAACTGAAACAGCCACTTAAATAAGCAATGTATATAGGCCCTCATATTCATAAGCCAGAGTGCAATGTTAAAATCTAACAAATTACCAAGTACTGCTGCTGCTGCTAAGTCGATTCAGTTGTATCCGACTCTGTGCGACCTCATAGACAGCAGCCCACCAGGCTCCCCCGTCCCTGGAATTCTCCAGGCAAGAACACTGGAGTGGGTTGCCATGCAAGTACTGAAGAGTGTCAAAACACCCAACTTAGTCACCAAGACAAACGGGGTGATGGTATAAGCGAGTAGACACCTATTTCATTATGAAAAAACATACATGCTCCCATTATAAGGTAGATACACTTGATGCTCACAATGCAGTAATTCAAACTAAAAAATAAAAATGGAAAGATTTCAAACCTGCAAGGCTGTCAGTCCTAGCTGTAGCTCTATGAAGTCACTTAGTATCATCAAGCCTCAAATTCCTCATCTTTCAAATAAAGGATCCAGATCAGTCTTTCCCAAACTGCACTGCACAGAAAATTTAAAAAAAAAAAAAAAGAAGGCTACAGAGATTCTCTAATATGTAGACACTAATACTAAATAAAATCAATACTATGGTCAAAAATGCCTCAGCCTTTAACATGCTAATATGTACTGTAATAAAGAGCACAGGGTATTCAGTTTTTTCCAAATTTAAATTATAATAGGTTATTATTATTATTATTTTTAATTGGAGAAGGAAATGTCAACCCACTCCAGTGTTCTTGCCTGGAGAATCCCAGGGACAGGGGAGCCTGGTGGGCTGCCGTCTATGGGGCTGCACAGAGTCGGACACGACTGAAGCGACTTAGCAGTAAGCAGGTTATTTTTTAGTTTTGAACTACAATTCCTGTGATATGTGTTCTGCACAACATTTTGCTAAGCACTCTAACAAATAATGACCTTCCCAGGTGGTTGAGTGTTAAAGAACCCGACTGCCAATGCAGGAGACTTGGGTTCGATCCCTGGGAAGGGAAGATCCCCTGGAGGAGGAAATGGCAACCCCCACCAGTATTCTTGCCTGGAGAATCCCACGTACACAGGAGCCTGGTATGCTACAGTCCACAGGGTCGCAAAGAGTCACACAAGACTGAGCATGTATGCATGCTAACAAATAACTGCTATGTTCTCTTCCAGGTATGAAGTTCATTCTACATTCCAGGGGTGGGGTGAAAGTGATCCAGTTTACCTAGTTTTAATCACCCCATTTTCAAAGTATCAGCAAATATACTCAAAGAGTAATGAAAGAGTAAAAGGAGAATGATTCCATTTTCTCCTCCCTTTTGACCCACATTTAAGGCTCGAGGAAAAGCTGACAGGAAACAGTGAATTTTAAGAAAGCTTTGGTGTCCTTCACATAGCAAAGGTAATTTTGTTAATTTCTATAAACTAATGCCATGTATTAAACGCCTCAGAGATTCAGAGAAAAGCATATTTTTGGTATACTCTATTTTAAAATGTGTTTATTCTAAGAATTACAAATGTTAAGTGCATTTATTGAATTTTTAAATGAATTTAATTTTCCCCTTAAAAAAAAAAATAGTATTGTTTTATACTCACCTGGGGTATCTAGTGTTAAGCTTTTTGCCAAGTGACCTGACAGCTATACTTTATCATGGCAACAGTATAGCAAATACGTTCTATCTCAGTTTACTTCCTGAGGAAGGGTAATTAATCTTCATATGCAGGACACTGGAATGGAAGAATATGGAGCTGGGAAAAATAAAAATGAATGAGAGACTCAGTCCTGCAATGGCTATTATCGCTGGGAAAAATATTCCTAAGTCAAAGCCCAAAGATATTCTGAATTCCACTATTCGTCAAAAATTCCTCCAATAAGTACAATTACTATTATCACCTTCATTTCTGCCTTTGAATCTTGGACCCAAGAAATCTTAAGTGACATGAAAGTAAGTCATGCTGCCTGAAGCATAACTTTTACACTGGAGAATTGTACTGAGGTGTCTGAATTCAACATATATTAATAGAATTGTAATGATCAGAAACTATACTTACACAAAGAACGATTTTCCTAAATTTGAGGGTTGGGAAGTGTCTACACACTCATTTCTATATACTCAGAATTTGCTCAGGCATGAGAGAAAGCTGCTTCATTTTAAAGTCTTGCTCTGTGGCATTTTCAATTTTAAAGCAACTCAGCTGAGCTTGATGTAAGCCTACAGTGTTCTTTTTAAAGTACATACATATGGCGGATACTTGAATATCAGTTGTGAATCTCTAGGCTTACTAGAATTCTTATAAAACATTCTGACCATAACACTTATGCATCTTAATTTCCAATATACAGTCTGTAAGCAGGGTTAGTCAAGGAAATCTCCAGTATCAGCCAATTCCTTTCCACTGTGTTCTGAGAACTACAGCAAATCCTCAAAGTAGGAGGCTGAGAGCAGAACTAGTTTGGCTATCAAAATCAAAAGTGTCTTGAAATGTACTAGCAGATCCTGCTGATGATCCAACTGAAGAATTTAGAGGAAAAAAGTGAGGATGGGGGGAAGGCAGGAAGACTATAGAGAACTTGGACCTGAGTGTACTGGTTCCAGCTCTGTCACTCTGGCATCACCAAGCCTCAGTTTACTAACAAAAGCCACACTTCACCTAAAACATTGAAACTGATCATAAATGAATAAAGAGAAACTTGTAAACTCTTCCAAGCTTCAGTCTTTTGGTGCGGGGCGGTGGCAGTGGTGTAGCAGGCAGACTGATGGAAGCATGTCATTTGGTAATTGTTCATGTTTACATATGCTATTCTTTATACCAAAAGTATCCCGAGGCTGGCTGACTTTTAAGACCTACTTTAACATACTAAGCAGCACTGATTTTACCTGTAAAATGAATGTAATAAAATATCTGTCTCACAGGACTGCTTTTAAGGACCAATATGCCAAAATACGCAGTAAAATTTGCAACAAATTTAACCTAGACTTAGTATCAGCGCCACCATCCCCACTCCACACACACACACCAAAATACAAAACAACCCAACTAAAAAAACTGACCAAAAACTTAACAGTTATTTCACAGAGGAGATAAAAGTGACATACTGTGGCAGTCAGTCTCCAAAGATGCCCAAAACAATTCTGTCCCTATCAGTATACGCATCTTCTCCCTTAACTCCAAGACTAGCCTGGCAACTTCCTCTCTCAGGAAGCTCTTTCTCAGAACCCAGCCACCATGCTGTGAAGCAGTCCTTGCAGCCCACGTGAAGGAGGCAAAAAAAAAAAAAGACCCTGGCTGAGCTCCCAATCAAGAATCCAGATGACTCTCAGGTGTCCACATCGCAGCCATTCTAGCCCCTGAAGACTGCAGCCTGTTGACTATAATCATCCCAGCACCACAGCTGATACCATGAAGCAAAAGAACCTCCCACTCAGGACACAGATTGCAAAATAATGAAATGCTGTTTTGTTACTTAGAGTGGTGGTTTGTTTTACAAACTATCAAAACACATGACAAAATTCCCAGGTATACACTCTAGCAAACATGTACACATATGCATCAGAAAATATACTTTTAATGTTCATAGTAGCATTACTCATAAAAAACGAGGAAACCCAAATGTTCGACTAATATATACATAAATCCAAGTCAGAGACCCTTTATATAGGGTATTTTTTAAAGCTCCAAACTAAGCAAAATGAGCAATATACTGTCTAGAAATACATATATGAGCTTTTTTTTTCCTCAGTATTTCAAAGGAAATGTTAAACAGAACTCAGGACAGTGGTTTCCTAGCGTGAAAAGGCAAACAAGGAGGATAGGCGAGGGAAGGAACACAGATAATGTGCAGTTGGTAATGTTCCAGTTCTCTAGTTGTGTAGGAGTTTCACAGGTGTTTATCATGTTCCTGACTATATATAAGGGTTTATACATTCTTTTATATGCAAGTTGCATTCTCAATATAGTTTGACTCACAAAAATTTTATGTAGAACATTATGAGGCAATTCAAAACCAACAATTATGACCTCCAACACTAATTACACAAACGCTTATTAAAAGTCCAAAACGATTCTTATTTCAGAAGGAAAATCTTTTTTGTTGCTTTAAATTATTTATATCAGACACTTCATTTAAATGCAGCAAATTATTTTAACAATCAAAATAAGTATCTTAAACAGGAGAAAAGATCTCCCTTTCTAAGTAAGTGACTAACTCATTTTTAACCATCTTCAAAAAAAAAAAAAACTCATTTAAAAATATTTTAGTCACTCAAACTCATTCTTCTACTTTGAACGAATGACTGGACTTGACAGTTTTAAGGTTACAATTCATCTGCTGCACATTGTTTCATTATCCTGTTCCTTCAAATGCCAGAAAGGTGCTTAGTATATTAAAACAAAACACTTTTTTAGCTAACTAGAATAAAAATATTATTAGGACTAAAATTAAACTTCCATGAAACAAGTTCATTAAGTTTTTAAATTTAAGAACATATTCAATGTCTTAATTGTCAATATATTCAACAAACCTTACTCACTATAACAGGTTTTTTTTAAAGGCACCCTGATGTATGAAGGTTAAAAAAAAAAAAAAATCAGTTTTAAGCAAAAATGTCACTACAGCACAGCAGGTTTAGGACTCATAGGAATGTTGTTATTATTACATGAATAATAGTATAATTAAAGAGCAGATCAATCATTTTGTTAGAGTCCAACACACAGTAAAAGATAGAGTTTATATCTTGGTTTACTTCACTCTTAAGATCTACAATATTCAATGATTCTCCCAGTGATTAGACATAGACAAACTATTTCCACTGTGGACACTTTAAAGGAGACAAACAACTTATTTCATCCCTAATGAGTATTTTTATTTAGTATCCTTTAACCTTTTATGGTAAAGCTTAAAAATTTCGATCAGACAGAGCTGGAATGCTTCCTAAAGTGTTGCTTAATTTCCATATTAATTACCTGTTACCATAAAGCTAAGTCAAGAACAGAGAAACCAAAGGGATCATTAATCTAACCACATCCAAACTTATTTTTATGAATTTAGTATATTCTTACTAGTACCTGTGTATATAATGATCATTCCTATTCTTCCACATCAAGATTTTATTTCTCAAGTTCAAACAAAATGCCAGCTTGTGAATTTTACTCTTTATAGCTGCTATCTTTTTTCATTTATCATCTCAAAAAAACACAGCATTGAAACTGTATCATTCATATGATTTTTAGATATTAACTTACCTGTCTTTTCTTATTCAATGTTCTTTAACTAGTGAGTTAAAACATGAGACAAAAATTTTACTTAAGAGTTGCTGGTATTTGGAAGAAATATTTACTCATGTAACTAAAATCTCCCTCCCTTAAAATTATTCCTAAGGTATCCATCCATCCAACTAGCCATCTCTCAATTGCTGATGGCAATTCCTGATGCTCAGGTAGATTACATCTACAAACATTATCATCTACTTTCAACTCTTTCTTTCTTAACATTAAAATGACATCTTTTTTGAGAGTAAGATCTTGATGTTCACTATAAGCAGTTCACTACAGCATTCCAGTGTGTGTGATGGGGGCAGGGAATAGGGGTGTTTTCCCACACCACCAAGAAATTTTCCAACACCAGCTGTGTATCCTACAACTCAACTGACATTATCTACCTGGAGACAGCATCAGATCCCACAGGTGAAGGGCTCACACCTGCAAGACCAAGCACCTCATCAACTTCAGATGCCAATCACAAGTCCAGGTCACCTGTGCTTCTAACCAACCATGACCCCTTGAGCTGGATTAATAAACTAGCTCACAGAACTCAAATATCTCATTAAGTAGATCACTGGTTTAATATAAAAGGAGAGAACTCAGGAACAGCCAGGTGAAGAGCTGGTGTGCCGGATGGGCATGGAGCTTCCACGCTCTCTCTGAACCCATCGCTCAGTCTCTACAAGGTCCTAGAAGTTCTCCAAACTCCGACTGTTTTGGTTTTTATGGAGACTTGTACACAGGAACGACTGATTCAATTATTGGCCACTGGTGATTCTCCAGTGATTAGATCACTCCAGCTCCTCTCCCTTCCCTGGAGGTCAGGGGGTGGAACTGAAAGTCAGACCCACAGGCAACCATCTCCCATCCTC
The DNA here is from genome assembly GCA_935064755.1 of Tragelaphus eurycerus. Lineage (NCBI taxonomy): Eukaryota > Metazoa > Chordata > Mammalia > Artiodactyla > Bovidae > Tragelaphus > Tragelaphus eurycerus. The sequence continues at coordinate 20,914,056 of CAKXYN010000001.1, read as the reverse complement.
AGGTGAGCCAGGGGCTTCCAAACTTCACTCATTAACATACAAATGACACATTCAAAGCTCTCAACATTTAGGAAACTGCAAGGGTTTGCGAGGTGGCACAGGAAAGAATCCGGATGCCAATGCAGGAGACACAGGAGACAAGGGTTCAATCCCTGGGTTGAACTTATTACTACTTTATCCCAACAACATATGACTTTCCTGACAGCACAGTCAAAGCCAAAGTTTATCAAAGTTTATTACACAATAAACACTTCTTGTTCCATCACTGTCATGACCAAAACATAAAATGTGGTTATCATTGTTGAACATTCACTACGCTCCCAATATAATGCAGATATTCTAGAAAGATGATGTTAAGGATCTTCCTTTGTCTTTGTATAGTAATAACAATAAATTATAAATTATAATTATTCATTAGAGGGGGAAATGAGCACCATTACACCACAACAATATCACAATAATAATTTAGGCAAAGAAGGAATAACAACTTAAGTCTCCTTAAGTGTTTTTACATTGCAGGTGTTAAAATCTTGTTCAAAATGGCTCTGGCCTATTTAGTTAAATGAACAGTCATAAAATTTAACTGAAGTCTGCTTTATACTGGGATTAATAAAACTTGTACCTAAATCTCTCACATAAAACAGATAAACTATATTGGATTGTTATTTCTGAAAGAAGTATGCTGGGCATTTCCTACTTCTCTGAAGAATTCACACGAGAAACACTGAAAGTGTTAAAATAGCTTAAATCTTTAAGTTGGACCATTATACAAATAGAGCCTAATTCAAAGTTTCTCCCTGGCATGCATTCATGGGATTTGGAGAAGAAAGGATAATAAATACATATTCCTTATGAATACTGGTTAGCTCAATTTGAAGTCTGAAGAAAGACAGTCCGAGATTTATATTCTCCTTCAACTATTAATGAATTAACTATACAGTCCTTTTGTTCACAAAAGAAATCAACTGTTATCCATTCAAGTAGCATGGGTTCCATATTAATGCACAGCAGAAAAATACCACTAAATTTCATCAAAATCATTCTGGCCAATAAACAGAAATGCATTAGAAGCATTCATATATTTGTTTCACTTAAGAACTGCTAATTAGAAGCTCATAATCTGGAATAATGATTCCAGTAGTATCTTTAAATCACTTTCTAATACATGACAAATTCTCACACCCCAATAAATACTAAGTTCCTACATAAAAATCAACAACCTCTTCTTTACCTTTCTCTGAAAAAAATTTTTTATCCCAAGAAGCTTTTGAAAGGATTCTACCATCACCCCTCTCACATTTTTCTTGAAGACCAAGATAACTACTGAATCAATAAAAGAAAAAAAGATATTGAAACTGGCTGGGACCTGGGACCATTTCCTACCGCACTTGTACATGTACAAACATCTCCCTGAGCAATAGAATACAAGGAAACTATAAGGGACTAAAAATAACTCTGTGCATGTGCAGGTTGGGGCAAATTATGAAAAACACCATATAAAAAGGCCAAAAACCCGCTACTTCTGAGGTGCCAGGACCAAAAACAAGTTGCACATTATCCCTGCACACAGCATCAACAGGGTAGAAAGACTACCTAAGCCACCCACCTGACCCAACCCTCCAATCCTACCATCACCCCTAAGGGACTAGCTCACCCCTCTGCAAGGTGCAAGCAAGGGACCCCGTTACTTATTTCTGTTCCCTCCTGCTGCAGGAGTCCTTTTATTGGTATCTATTGGTTAAAGAGGCCTCTTATCAATTTCTATTGACTGAAGAACCCAGAGTGAAAGTCCATCAGTCGTGTCCGACTCTTTGCAACCCCATGGACTATATAGTCCATGGAATTCTCCAGGCCAAAATACTGGAGTGGGTAGCCTTTCCCTTCTCCAGGTGATCTTCCCAACCCAAGGACTGAACCTGGGTCTCCCTCGTTGCAGATTCTTGACCAGCTGGGCCACAAGGGAAACCCGAAGAACCCAGGTGGGTAACAATATGGGAAAACAATAAAAGTAGTGGCCATGAAGACTGGAAGAAAGCAACATGAAAACAACACTCAGAGAAAAGAAAGCTGTTCAAGAGCCCATAATATCTACATAAAATCACAAACAACCTGGAGTCAACAATCCTCTACAAAAATATTAATACATTAAACAGTCCAGTCTTAGGGTTTTCCTAAATTCCTATAGTTCAGATCCCCGTCAACATTCTCTTTCAAGAACTACAGCAACTTTTCCTTATGTAAATTTTAGTGTATATACTTTAAAAAGAACAGTTGGCAAAAGCTACAGTTTAAAAAGCCAATAATTTTGCATTTATCTGATTATCATTTGTCTCCTGAAAGTGATGTCTCCTCCTCCAACCTCTTTGTAGTCTTACTTTCTGAAAAGATTAAATCTCTCCATACCTTAAAAAAAACTTGTCTTACAGATACTTCTGATGCAAAAGAGCAAGCAACCTCCTCAGGTGGTTGAAATGTATGGTGAATCAAATTATTGTCAAACCTTATTTCCGACATACTCTCAACACCCTTCAAGCACTGAAGATTAATCTTACAGTGATGAACAACAATAAAAAAGCAAGACACAAAAGCCACAAGTTCATTTTTCTAAAGTTCTAAGACAGGCAAAACTATATTATTTAGGAATGCACTCAGAATTATACCACCTAGGAGAAAAAGCAGAATGTAATTACTATCACATGTGTGGTGGGGAGGGGGATGGATTGAGAAAGCACACAACAAGAATGCTGAGGTGGCAGCAATTTTTTTTTTTTTTCCTAAAAAAATATTTATTTGGCTGCACTGGGCCTTAGTTCAGCACACAGGATCTAGTTTCCTGATCAGGGATCAAACCCATGCCCCCTGCATTACACGCTCTGGGTCTTAGGCAGTGGACCACCAGGGGACGTCCCGGTGGTGGCAATTCTTTTGATGATGGAGGTGATGGTCACGTTGGTATTTATTTTATAATCAGTCATTACACTGCACATTAGGTTTATATACTTTTCAGTATGTGTTTCACCGTAAGGGACAAATTTTTAACAGACTGAAGCTGAATATCTTGTCACTGATAGAATATGATTCTTTTATGTAAATATTTAAGACATTTTCAGAATATCTCAAGAACTAAAAGAATGCCACCTTCCAGTAATTCTGTACTTCATTATTTTTTCTGTGAATTACACAGGTAAGATGGTCTCAGTCAGATCAGATCAGTCGCTCAGTTATGTCCGACTCTTTGCGACCCCATGAATCGCAGCACACCAGACCTCCCTGTCCATCACCAACTCCTGGAGTTCACTCAGACTCACATCCATTGAGTAAGTGATGCCATCCAGCCATCTCATCCTCTGTCGTCCCCTTCTCCTCCTGCCCACAATCCCTCCCAGCATCAGAGTCTTTTCCAATGAGTCAACTCTTCACATGAGGTGGCCAAAGTACTGGAGTTTCAGCTTTAGCATCATTCCTTCCAAAGCAATCCCAGGGCTGATCCTCCTTCAGAATGGACTGGTTGGATCTCCTTGTAGTCCAAGGGACTCTCAAGAGTCTTCACCACAGTTCAAAAGCATCAATTCTTCAGCGCTCAGCCTTCTTCACAGTCCAGCTCTCACATCCATACATGACCACAGGAAAAACCATAGCCTTGACTAGACGGACCTTTGTTGGCAAAGTAATGTCTCTGCTTTTGAATATGCTATCTAGGTTGGTCATAACTTTCCTTCCAAGGAGTAAGCATCTTTTAATTTCATGGCTGCAGTCACCAGCTGCAGTGATTTTGGAGCCCAGAAAAACAAAGTCTGACACTGTTTCCACTGTTTCTCCATCTATTTCCCATGAAGTGATGGGACCGGATGCCATGATCTTCGTTTTCTGAATGTTGAGCTTTAAGCCAACTTTTTCCCTCTCCACTTTCACCTTCATCAAGAGGCTTTTTAGTTCCTCTTCACTTTGTGCCATAAGGGTGGTATCATCTGCATATCTGAGGTGATTGACATTTCTCCCAGCAATCTTGATTCCAGCTTGTGTTTCTTCCAGTCCAGCGTTTCTCATGATGTACTCTGCATATAAGTTAAATAAACAGGGTGACAATATACAGCCTTGACGTACTCCTTTTCCTATTTGGAACCAGTCTGTTGTTCCATGTCCTAATAACTAGTTTAATAATAACAACTACTTAAAAAGGTTGCATTCTACTTAACAGGAGTTATTGGTGTTTTAAGAATAAGCATGAATTGCTAAGAGAGTAGATCTAAAAAGTTCTCACCCCAGTAAAAAAGGGGGAGGGTAACTATATAAGGTGATTGATAGATGTTAACTAGAGTTCCCCTGGTGATCATTTCAAAATGTATACAAATATTAAATCATATGTTGTATATCTGAAACTATTGTTACATGTCCATTTTACTTCAATTAAAAAAATTAAAAAGGCATGATAGTCACAAGTGAGTTTCCAGGTTTGGGCCAAGAGCACATTTAAGGTATGCATATACTGGCATTTTAGAAATTAATTATGAATTACAACATTTTAATTTTTAAAATAGTATGAAAAACAGTATATGCTGTAATATTATCTATCCATCTGTCTAAAAAACCAGAATCCAATAATTTAAATTTAAAAACCAAATTCAGTCCAAGTCATCTGGAGGTTGGAGAGACTGCAAGGTATCACTAAAGAAAAGAACATCCACAGTACGAAGAAAAATCTTTAACTTCTTGAGAATAGCCTATAAACCTGCAAGGCATGAAAAAGAAATTAAAAGGAAATTCCAAAAGAAATCTTACCAACTTGGTTATCAGCAAATCGCTAGTACTTTACTAACAGAAACAGAGAATTTCTTTGTTTTTCTGTGGTAATATTCCCCTTGAGATAAGAATAAAAAAAAAATAAAAGTTTGAAAGTTGAACTATGGAAACTAGTAACTTACAGAAATTACAGATAACTGATGGAGTTTTGAAAATCACTAGTTCTAAAAAGAGTCAAACTTCACACAAAAGCCATTTCCATAGCTAAACTTGAACTGCAAAGATCTCCCAGACAGATTTAAGTGAAGGTAGACACTAACTTCCCCTCATCTTTTGAAGTAACAATTTCCAAACAACTTCTCAAAACTTCTTCTAATGCAAACACAGATGCAATGAAAATACGAAAGAATTTGGCCAACCCATAACTATACTACCTTAGAAAGAGTACTCCAGTCCTCTGGCAGTCAGGATCTTTGTCCTGAAAACAAGACAAGCTGACCAACATTAACTCTCTAAACAGTCCTTTAGACTATAGAATTCCAAGAGCAAAGAGTCAAGACACTACTTAGCCACTGAACAGTAACAACCATAATTCCCTTAACTGGAATGGCTTAATACTTCCAACTTCATTTCTCTCAACTTTTTATAGACAAATCTAAATGAAAACATTCAATTGGATTCAATCATTCTTCCCTCTCATTCAGTTACTCCCTTAAAAGCTCCTCTCTGAAAATTGCCTAGTCATTCGGGTATAACAACTTTAAGCCACCATTGACTCTTTTCTCTTCTTTACATCAAAACAAACGAAGTAATTAGCCATCATCCAACTAGTGAGTGTGTAGTTTGCTAGAACAGGAACTGTGTGTGCCCAGGCATTTTGATAGGCCAACGTGTTAAGACTTAAATCAGGGCGGCTGATTAAAAAACATAAATTAAATGGAGGACGCTGTCATTTAATCCTGCCTTGGAGGCAAAAGATGTAATAAAAAGGACAGATTCTGGAGAACAAGCAGACCTGTATTATTCAATCTTTCAGAGTAATAGTGCATTGAAATATTTTTTTATCTACTGAAATAAAAGATGTTACCTTACCTCTTCAATTCTAAGATCTAAAATCAAGTTATAAGGCCATGTAAAAACTAAGCATTTACCACTTTTTAGAACATACATTCAAGTTGCCCTGCAATATTAAGTTCCAAAGAAAGAAAAGTCACTGATGACATGGTCAGCTTAGTATGCCAGTCTCAATTTCCTAGAAATTTGCTTTTCTAAAAACAGTACAAACCTGAACAATATAAAGATATTTACCAACTTAAATACAGGTTATATTCCAAAATGTTTAAATGTCTTTAATTTAAAACTATGAAAGTCCTTTTCCAAAGAAATAAGGCTCCAAACAGTAGTTCAGTTTCCTGGTAAGTCTACAAATGCCAGTTAACCTACATTTACCTTGAGAGCCTTGAGTAGTTGAGCCTTGAGTAGTTGCTCCTGTTTCTTCCAGCCCCGCTGCTGCTGCCACTGCTAAGTTACATCAGTCATGTCCGACTCTGTGCGACCCCACAGATGGCAGCCCACCAGGCTCCTCTGTCCCTGGGATTCTCCAGGCAAGAATACTGGAGTGGGTTGCCATTTCCTTCTCCACTTCCAGCCTTAACCCTCCCCTAACAGATTTTTCTTTTAATCTTATAATACTGCCTGGTAGCTCAACTGGTGAAAAATCCACCTGCAATTCAGGAGACCCTGGTTCAATCACTGGGTCTCCCTGGTTCAGGAAGATTCCCTGGAGAAAGGATAGGTTACCCACTCCAGTATTCTTGGGCTTCCCTGGTGGCTCAGACTGTAATGCAATGCTGGAGGACCTAGGTTTGATCCCTAGGTTGTGAAGATCCCCTGGAGGAAGGCATGGCAGTCCACTCCAGTATCCCTGACTGAAGAATCCCCATAGACAGAGGAGCCTGGTGGGGTCCATGGGGTCGCAAAGAGTCAGACACAACTCAGTGACTAAGCACACACTTTCTATCAATTTCTAAATTCCTGGAAATTATTTGTTTATGTAAGAAGATAAAATAAGGTCATAGAAACCCTCTCAGAAAAAGAAGAAGAGGTTTAAAAACAAAAAAGCCACCAGAATCAAGATTAAGCAAATGAAGGAGTAAAAATGGAATAGCAGGTTAATCATTTATATATTTTCCCCTTTCAAAAGTATTAATTTTGCCCATGTGTTAACAACTGTGGGTCCTACATTGTTTGAAAATGTTTTCCTTTCTTCCCATTTATTGCAGGGACTGAGAGAAGCCACTTTTGGAATCATACATAATACTCAATTACACATTCCATGTGGATAAAACATGGCAAAAAAAAAAAAAAAGCACAAATAAGACTCATCAGAAGACTCCTTGGTGTTCCAGTGGTTAAGAAGCCACCAATCAATGCAGGAGACGGGTTCAATCTCTGGTTCAGGAAGATTCCATGGGCCAAGGAGCAACTAAGCCCATGTACGACTACTGAGCCCTTGCACCCTAGAGGCTGTGCTCTACAAGTCACCACAATGAGAAGCCCATGCGGTGCAACTGGACAAAGTCTGCGCACAGCAATGGAGCACAGCCAAAACAAGAAAAAAAGAACTCATAATAAGCAAAGGCTCACCAATAAAAGGCTTTTAATAATTCAAACGAGTTTAGGAGTTCCACAAAAACTAAATCTAATAAAACCTTCAGAATTTCTCCCATGAGACATAGGATTCAACTTTGGAGAAGGGAATGGCAACCCACTCCAGTACTCTTGCCTGGAAAAAACGGATGGAGAAGCCTGGTAGGCTACAGTCCATGGGGTGCAAAGAGTCAGACACAACTGAGCGACTTCACTTTCTTTTCACTTTCAAGTCATTTAACAGATTTGGGCTAAAAGCACTGACTTATAATGTACTCAGGTGAGTTACTAACCAAAACCCAGAATGAGCTGAATCTGATTCTAACCTGCAGTTCAATTTGAAGATGATATATAAACTGTATTTATCCTCATTATATTCAAGTATTATAGAAAATAAATGCTACCCAAAGAGCTCCTCTTTATCACAGAGTTGAGGAACAAAGATAACATTCTTCACATTACAGTGTATTATTAGTATCCTATAAGCAGGATTTAAAAGCAGTAATGGACAGATAGAAATACATGATAAAGCAAATTAAGTAAATACTAACTGGCGAAGGAAATGGCAACCCACTCCAGTATTATTGCCTGGAAAATCCCACAGAGAGGAGCCTGGCGGGCTACAGGTCATGGGGTCACAAGAGAGTCGGACACAACCTAGCAACTAAACAACAAAGTGCAGAACCTACATGTTCAGTATGAGCGCTCACTGTAAAACTCTTTCAACTTTTCTGTATGCTTGAAAATTTGCATAATATGACAATCAAGCAATATACCGAGCTGCTGAACTGTACAGTGCTTTATAATACAGGTTAACTGCAGTATTGTCTTTCCCTAACAGTATTTTCAAAGTAAACAAACTGAGGGAAAAAAATGTTTCAGTCACTGGAGAACATCAATCATTCCATTATTTCTGAGAGCATGTATGCACTGATTCATAATAAGATGCTACGATGAAGACAACTTTTAACTTTCTTATACCACACAAAGCACCCAAAACTTACTGAAAGCATAAAAATCAGAGAAGACAAAGCATGGGCAGGCTAGTAAGTCTGCCCATATTCATAATAACTGGGAGAGAATCTAGAATGCAATTCCTTAATCAAAGTTACTCAGACCAACATTGTGCAAACTGCTTATGGCAGTAAGGGGTGTGTGCAGTCTTATTCAAGTTGGCCCTCAATACATGAATAAGGACAGAAAAAAGTTCCAGAGTGGTTGCTGACAGAGCCTAACTTCCCCAGCACCTATGAGACACCTCAGGAAACCCGTGATTACTACCTACAGGAGCCACCACACTCAGCCAGTGGGAGCAGGTCCAATCCCCTCATTCAACCCAGGAGCTCCACACACTTCCTTCGCCTCCTCCCTAAGTGTTCTTACAAGTGGAAAGATCTCCAGAGCTCAAGACTTGAGGAGTTTTCAATTACAATGAAATCAGTGACAGTACACCTGTCACTAGGTTGCTGCTGCTAACGATTCCGTAAAGAGACTTAAGATTTTGTGACACTTCTGTTCTAAAATTGGTTTTGTTACCCATTTTGTCATCTTCAGAACTGAGGTCAACAGCCTCTTTTTGTCATCTGTCAAGTGAAGAAAAACATGGAGACCTCAAAGTACAGGAAGTAGTCCCCAACTTACTAACAGCTTATGTTCCAAAGGTTTATCACTCCTCTGAAAACATGTTGGTACTAATTAACCTATTTATACCAAAGTTTCTATGGAAAATTGCCTCCCAAGTTTCAACTCCATAAACTGCAGCTTTCTGCCCTGCTACCCTTTTACAGTTAACTGCAGTCAAAACTCAAAGCTGAGAGAATTCTCCTTCCAGGCTCCAGGGAGAACCCCTCTCCCAGCTTGCAGGCAGGGGAAAAGAGAAACTCATCTTTTATAGGGAGCTTTTCCACTGCATCTGTGGGAAAAGATACCACAATTTAACAAGATAATGGTTATGGGAAAAGCATTTGGTTAATATAAAAGTATTAACAGCTACAACAAAAATAAGTAGAAACTACATTCTGCGCCAGATAGAAAGATAAAATTAGGTGCTGTTAAACAAGTTGGTCAACCTAATGTTTGCCAAGTACAAACAACAAATTCTCAAACTGAGTCCTCATGTATAATCAACTCAACTGATAAGGGGGAAAATTACTAAAGTGAAGTGGGGAACAGATCATTACCCAAAATGCAGTGAAGTTCTAAAAAAGTGCAGTGTTCTTTAAAATTCAATAAATATTAATGAACATCACATACCACACCTTCTAACAACTGGTAAGCTTTATAAAATAACTTGAATGACAAACTTTTTAAAAAACAAGTATAACTTTGTGACAATGAGTCACCTTTGGCAGCTAACTAGAGTCTTACACAATGTAAGTACTACTGTTAAAATTTATAGAAATAACTTACAATCAAACAGAGGAAGTAAACTTTTCACTAAAAAGACCTCAGAAGTGAAGCCAGTGTACAGAGACATGAAGAAAAAAAAGGATCAGGGAAGGTCAGAGAAAAATTGGTTTGTGGGTACAGAACTTGAGAGGCCCATTCAAATACTATTAAAGGTTCATGTCACTGCTGCTGCTGCTGCTGCTACTACATGTTAAAACAGTAATCTGAGAGACTCCCAAGACAGTATAATACTTGAGTGTCCGTAGAATCAAAGTGCTGGTGGTACTATTAGTAGCTTTGAAGAAAAACTACTTTTAAAATTTAAATTTTTCAATAAGAACGGATTTTAAGAATAAGACACCTGAATTCTTTGAAAGACATGACAGGAAAAACATAAGTGAGCAAACAAGGAATTTTTTTTTGGGGGGGGACTGAAAATTCTAAGTCATCTGAATTATAAGATTTATACTGGCAAATCTCCATTCACAATAAAAGAGGGAAAATTCCTTTATTATAAAAGCCTATTTACTACTAGTCAGAATTATCTAACAGTATGAACATAAATGTTTAACCAAGAATACAACAAAACATAATATTAAAACTATCAGTAAGCTGAACAGCTACATCAAATAGATCTTTAAGACTTCTGAGGTTTATATACCTTTAGAGTATATGAATCAAAGTCAAACGTTATATATTCTACTAAAGGATGCTTCTAAAATGTGTCTTATACATAGAAAAAGGGACACAAAACAAATTTTTGTGTGAGTGAAAAAGGATTTTGTTCTCCAAAAACCCTTAGAGTATGTTTTTGAAACTAGAGAAGAAATCAACTTTTAATTTTTTGCCATATTAAAAAAAAAACTTATCTGTGAAGCAATCCAGTAAGACTTTTCATGAATAATATTTAATTTTAGTAAAAACTCTTTGGCTGGCTTGGTGTTTTCCTTATTTTGATTCCTTCAAAATAAGGAAAAATACCAATCGTCTCATTATGCAGCTGTTAATTTCTCTGCAATCTTTAATTTAAGCCTCAATGTTACTAATAAAAATTCTGCTTTTAAAAATTACACTCTCCAGAAACAAAATTCACATTTTTTGTTACCCGAAACGTTTGGTCAACCATGCACTTCTGCTCTTGTAATCTGAAAAAACAGAACTTTCTCTTTTCACATTGTTCAGCAACATATTAGCAGTTTTCATTTTCTGGTTCCAATTTCATTTCTAATCTCACTTGCTTATGTGTTTAAAAGCTAGGACTAAGAATACTCTGGTTCATAAGGCTTCACAGGAATTTATTTTCTTCTGTGATCCCAAGTAACATAAAACTTATTTAAAAAAAAAAAAAAAACAAACACCTCTAAAATGCTTTTGAAAACGTTTCATGGAAGCTTGTCACAGCTGTTAATTGTCTATGTAAATTGAATTCTCCAGGAGTGGACCCCTCTGGTGTTCAACAGACGATGCACTACCAATTTTTCTATCTGTGACAGAACTTCAGTTGGTATTTTAACATCACTCCCCCAAATATTTATTAGTCATATATTTAGTAACTCTCAAGATGATTTTCTCTCTCTAATCCCAGCGATAAATACCAGTTTAGTCGGGTCTGATTATAAGGAAGTAAGATTAACTCAACGGTGATGGGTCAAGATGAATTAAGTTAGTTAAAAGGCATAGACTCAGACTAAAATAAAACCCACAGGAAACTTAGGCTGGGCAAGTTGCAAAAATTATTAAAGCACTCTTCCTATCACAGACCAATGAATTAAATTAGATAAATTAGCCAGTGCTCTTAATGGGGTAATTTAAAAAACCTGAGGTCAGTCCCTGATGCCATGTGCAACTTAGTATTAAAATCCAGGGCTCCCATCTACTATTCTGTTTGTTCTCTAATCCACAAACCTTCTTACAGAGACCAATAAAGGAACTAATGCAACGCTTTCGGATATTGTGCATAACATACTGAGGGTGACAGTTTGGCTAAGTGTCATGAGCCAAGGTAATTGTGGACCGGTGAGGTGCGGAATGCACTTCAGGGCCGTGGAAAAAAAAAGCCACTCTTGACAATATCTCACGTTAAATAAATTAGCGTCCCTAGCTTTCAGATCACTTTCAGGGATATTATTTCCTTTGCTCCAACATCTCGCTCCCTCGCTTTTTCCCTTCCCGTCTGAGACAACGTGCAACTACGAGTCTGAGCAGACGAGGCTCCGGCACATCGGGACTCACCTCCAACTGCAACGGGGCACCCCCCTGGGCGATCCCACCCCAGCCAGCCGAAAAGGCGCCCGAGAAGCTGAGAGCCCCGGGCAGAGGGGAGGCGGGGAGTCCGCCGTCCGGCATCCCGCGAGGCGGGTCGGGCTCCGGGGGCCGAGCCGGCCGCGAAGAGCCACGTTCGCCCTCCCGGGAGTCGGCAGGCTCGCCCGGCCCGGGGTCAAGGTCCCGCTCGGGCCCCGACGCCCCGCCTCGAGCCGCGCGGGGAAACTTCGCCCGCGGACGGGGGGCGCGCCCGAGCTCGGGACCCACGGCCGGTCCGGGCAGGGCGGGCGGGGGGGGGTGGGGTAGCGGCGGCGGGGGAGGGGGCGGTGGGCACTCACCACGGGTCGAACTCGTGGATGATGCTTTCGAAGCGGATGACCGCGAAGAGGCGCGAGCTGAAGCCGGCGAGCCAGGCCAGGAAGAGAATGGTGAAGGAAAGCAGAGACTGCCAGCCGGCCGGCTGCGACAGCCCCCCGGACAGCCCCGCGGGGGCCGGCTTAGGCGCCGCGCCGCCCGCCGCCTTGTGCGCACACTGGGCCCCGGGCCCGTGCCGGCTGTTCCCCAGGGCCATGAGGCCGCTCCACGGGGACGAGTTGAGGGACGACTTGTGCTTGCTCTCCGGGGCCGAGGGCTCCGCCATGTTGTGCCCCGGCGGCGGGTCTCGCTCCGCGCCGCCGCCGCCGCCTGGTGCGAGGGGTGCTGGGCGGGGACCCAGAGGAGGAGGAGGAGGAGGAGGAAGAATGAGGAGAGGGAGGGGGGAAGAGCGCGGCGCGCGCCCGCCCTCAGCGCCGCGAGGCCAGAAAACTGGGGGTGGAGGCGGCGGCGGGGAGTCTCCGCCTCAGCAGTGGCCGCGACCGCCGCTCTCTCAACTCGGATGGCCCTTGCGCCCCTCTAGCCATCCGTCTCCTCAGTGCAGCTGCGGCAACGGCGAAAACTGACGGGACGAGGGCGCCAGAGAAAGAGCAGGAGCAGTCGGAGGCGGCACCACCGCTCGGAGCGGCAGTGACATTCCCCTCACAACCGCCGCCCGCCGCGCCGTGAGGAACAGGAGGAGGAGCCCCGGGGCGTCCGGGCGGAGCTCAGGCTACCCCTGGCTCCGCCCCCGACCCAACAGGAACTGGCCCCTCCGCCTGTCACAATGCGACAGGTCCGTAAGGGGGCGGGCCCAGAGCCCTGGTGCCGGCCAATAGGAATGCGAGCCGGGGCGGGGCTTGGCCCAACCGTTCTCCTCTCCCCTCCCCCTCCCTCTCCCCCCTCCCGGCCTCGCGCCCGTTGGCCCGCAGCGGCCGTGCTGCGCGGCTACGGCTTCATTGTCAGTTGAAAGAGGCGGTTTCACGCGCCTATGTAGGCGGCGAGGAAGTGTGCTAGGCGTTGCGTGGAGCTGAGCCGGGCCGAGAGGGCGGGAAGTGATAGAGAGCCGGACGACCTCCCTTAGAACCGGCTTAGAGGACTCCAGGAGCGCCGCGCGGACCGGCGAGGCTCTCACGGGCTCTCCGCGGTCGTCACTTTTAACCCGCTTTGCGCTGAGCGCCCAACACGTGACTGGGCGCGCAGGCGCTCTGCCCTAGTGCCGGGCGCGTAGGTCGGACGCGCAGAGCTCGGCCGCCCCTAGGCGCCCGCACTTGGCGCGTCAAGTGAACCGCTCGCGGCCGCGCTCAGATTCCGTTCTGCGAGCTGCGACCCGCCGCCTGCCTCAGAGGTCGCGCGCGAGGACGCGTTTGCCGGCGCAGAAAATTCGTTGGAGCCGGCGGAGAAGCCCCTAGCTCGAGAATGACCACGTGGGGCAAGTGAAGTGCGACTTTTTCCGGCGATTTTCACTTCTTGTGTCTTCCTGAATGCAGATATAACGTTGATTCTCTGGAAATGAGGGCAAATGTAGGAAATCGTTGTTAACAGTTGCGTATATTCCATCAGACTACTGAAACTTTCTGTGGACTTTCAGCTGTTACCCAATCCTGTTTTTAGCAGGTGATAGCGAATTACGGATTCCTATATACGAATTTTTGCACGTCTAGGTTGTATTTTTATATCTTTCTCCCCGTTTACCCACTCCTCTGCCCCCCAAAAGAAAGTGGTACAGGGTAGACTAAACTCAAAGCAAAATAAGTTTAAATATAAGTGGGGTAATCAAGTTTTATTGAAACTATATTCCAATAAAAATTAGCGTGTATAAAGACTAGAAGTGCTTTGATATGAGCTAAATGAACAAGTATCGTTAGAGGCTGCTCTTTAAAACAACTGGATCCAGCTACGTAATCGTAGCCCACTAAATGATTAACTTTTCTCTCCTTTCCTTACAATAATAAATAAAGTCTCATTAAAGAAAGAACGAAAAGGTTTCCAGAAATAAACTTTCCCACTAACGACTTAATAGCCGATTTTTATTAAACATCCAAATTTTAATGAAAACTATGATAGAATATTAACTGAGTCCTGTTGTACCAGAATTCTAGGTGACATGCTCTTTATCAGAGCTCTAATCTTGTATGCGAACATGCCAGCATTTAGAGAACTTGCGCCTACAATGAACCCAGGTTCTATCAGCCTAAAATAAATTGATTTTATTTTAATTTATTTGGATAATCTCTATTTATTGCCTTTTGTGTAGATGCTACCTATTCAGTTGTGCATTTTCTTCTTTTGCTTCCTATTTGTTGTTTAATGGCCAGAGCCCTAGTCTGAAAAGTAACAAGTCTTGGTTCTGGTCCCACTTTGTTGCTTACTAGCCATGTAACACTGGACAAGTCATCTGCAACTGGTTGCCCTTTCTACTCTTGAATTGTTAATATCAAATTAGACCACTTATCTGGAAATATTTTGAAAATTTATTAACGTACATATACAAATACAGAGTATCCGTGAGGGTAAAAGCAGCAGAGAAAACTGTTACTCTTGATCTTCACTCACTCACAGACTCCCTTAGTCATTGAACGAGTCTGTGACATTCTTTGTCAAAGCCCAAAGCTTCTATGCTAACTTGTTGATCAGTCTCTTTAAGTTGTGTCCAACCCTTCACAATCCCGTGAACTGAAGCACACCAGGCTTCCCTGTCCTTTACTATCTCCCTGAGTTTTCTCAAACTCATATCCATTGAGTCAGTGATGCCATCCTACCATCTCATCCTCTTGTCGCTCCCTTCTCCTCTTGCCCTTCCAGCATTAGGGTCTTTTCCAATGGCTCAGCCCTTCGCATCAGGTGGCCAAAGTATTGGAGCTTCAGCACCAGTCCTTCCAATGAATATTCAGTGTTGATTTCTTTCAGGTTGATTGACTGGTTGATGTCCTTGCTGTCTGAGGGATTCTCAAGAGTCTTGTCCAGCACCACTGTTCAAAAGCATCAATTCTTTGGTGTTCAGCCTTCTTTATGATCCAATTTTAACATCTGTACGTGACTACTGAAAAAACCATAGCTTTGATTATATGGACCTTTGTCAACAAAGTGATGTCTCTGCTTTTTAATACACTGTCTAGGTTTGTCATAGCTGTTCTTCCAAGGAGCAAGCATCTTTTAATTTCTTCACTGCACTCACCATCCACATTGACTTTGGAGCCCAAGAAACCAATTTTACATAAATCTTAATTTACATGAAAAATTAATCAAGTGTTTACTTACTGAGCATTGATTATACTGAAAGCTCCGTGCCCTTCCTGGGGCTTATATCAGAACACTTTTATGCCAAGCTTTATGTGGACCATGGGATGCAGGAGGGAACATGAGGGATGTGGTTCCAGCCCTAGGGACGTGGACATTGACTAAGCCATCACATTACTAAGTAACAAAAATGGAGTGTGACAAACACAGTGGAAGGGAGATACGGGGGGATTTGATCCACACAAGATGAAAACCTTACCCTGAGGAGGCAGCACTAGAGCTGAGGTCTGGAGGTAAGAGTGAATGGACCATGGAAGAAGGATGGAAAGAATTATCCAGAGACGCACAGGCAGAGAAGCCCTCAGTGGGTCTAGGGAGACAAGTACAAGGAACCCAGAAAAGGACCAGTATGGCCACAACACAAGATAGTAGATAGGAGCTGAAGAAAAGGCCAGATGGTGTGGATCATGGTGAGAGGTGTTTTGTGTTGTTTTTTTTTTTTTCTTTTGTTGTAGCCAAAGAGTAATAGGAAGCCATGAAAAGTTTTAAGTAAGATGTAGTATGTGTGAGATGGGGTGAGAAAGATGGTCAGGTGTGTGTTTGAAATGATTACTGGTATGTAATGTGGAAAGAACTTCAGAAGGGGGAACCAGTGAGAAATCTCATCAAGCTACATGTGCCAACATCTGATATCTCAGAGGTTACTTCTGAGAGGAATGCATTACTGAAGAACCACAAAGGAACCCATAGAAATAAATTTCAATAAGGTTAATTCTCAGTTTCCAGCTCACCAACATAGAAAAATAGTTTCCAGTTTGTGCATGAAGCTTGGGTGTATTGTTTTATCTCTCTGCACTTCTTGATCTTACTAGGTGCTTATGATGTCCTCACTGAGTTCAAATCTCCGAGGAGTTAAGACAGTAAGCCATGCAGTGTAATTAGTGGAGTGGTGATACATCAGGAGCAGAGAGTGCCCAGTTCCACCTCCGGGCTTCTGAGGAGAGCAAATGTTTGAGATGAAACTTGGGTAAAAATTCACTAGACACACCAGGAAGAGGGATGGGGGAGGGCAGGATTTCAAATAGGAACAAGGAAGTCCTTGGAAGGAATACTCGAAGCTCAGTGTTAATGAAGGTGTGTTAAAAGATGAGGCTGCAAAGGAAGTAAGAGCCATATTATCAAGGATTTGTCTGCCTTGTTGAGGAGTTGAGGTGTTAACTTTTAAGCAGCTGAGAGTCATCAAAGCATTTAGGACAACAGTAAAACCATCAGACTTTGTCGAGGCCAAAAAAAAAAAAAAAAAAAAGGTTTGACGTGAAGAATATACTGGAAAGGGTGAGAGTTGAGGGTGAGAGTTGAGGGTGAGATCCAAAGAGGAAGACCTAGATTGGAGAGGTGTCAAGAGAGCGGAATCCAGAAACTGATGGTGGAAGTCCGAGTTAAGATGAGTCTGAGGTGGAGGCAGTGTCACAGAAACGGGGAACAAAGCGCAGATTTGGAGGGAAGATGATCAGATCAGCTTTGGACATGTTATCAGACTCTTGAGGACGTCCCAAACGTAGACAAAGAGATCCATCCAGGCACACAGATAAAGAGATCTGGGGACTTCCCTGGTGGTGCAGTGGCTAAGACTCCCTGCTCCTAATGCAGGGGGCCCAGGTTCAATCCCTGGTCAGGGACTAGATCCTGAATGCCAAAACTAAAGATCCTGTGTGCCACAGCTAAGACCCAGCACAGGACTTCCCTAGTTGTCCAGTGGTTGAGAATTCGCTGCCAAGGCATGGTACATGGTTCAATCCCTGTTCTGGGAAGATTCCACATGCCGGGGGCAACTAAGCCCATGCACCACAACTACTGAAGCCTGGCCACCCTAGAGCTTGTGATTTTCAACAAAAGAAGACATATCAATGAGAAGCCAGCACTTAACCACAACTAGAGAGTACTCCAGGGACAGGAGACCTGGTGGGCTGCTGTGTATGGGGTCGCACAGAGTCGGACACGACTGAAGCGACGTAGCAGCAGCAGCAGAGAGTACCCCCACTTACCACAACTGGAGAAAGCCCATGTGCAGCAAAGACCCAGCACAGCCAAAAAATAATAATATACTTTAAAAAAAGACCCAGCACAACCAAATAAATATTTTTTAAAAGAAGAGGAAGAGAGAGATCTGTTGCTCAAGAGGAAGAGGTTATCTAGGGATAAAGGTTGGGCCATTGATGAAATGTTGGTGGGATGAAATTTAGAAAGAATGAGAAAGGGATTGAGGACAGAGCCCTAAGGAACTCCCAAATTAAGATGAAAAGTGAGCCTGCAAGGGAGGTGAGATAGGAGCCAAGGAGACGGAAGAATGAGCAGAGGGTGATATCCCAGCAGCTCAGTGGAGAAAGAGGAACAGAGGAAGGCCAGTGCTGGCACAGAGGGTAGAGCAGTGCAGTGTGGCCCCACGGGAAAGTGTGCCGTGTTTGGTAACCAGGAGTTGGTCAGTTACCTTTCACAAGGCTGGTGCGGTGAGGGGTAAGGAGCAGAAACCAGATGGCAGTGGGTGAAGTGGGGAGGGAAGCAAAGGGTACAGGGGCAGGGCCTGTAAACTACCCTTTTCTAGAAGTCTGGCTTAGAAAGCGCACGGAGGATCAAGTCAGGCCAAGAAAAGACAAAGTGACTAATCCTCAGCGCCTGGCATTTCCACTGTGGGCAAGACTTAAGTGATGATTCTGTGTCTCATGAGAGGCCCAGGTCTCAGAGAAGGTTTCCTCTTTTCTAGAAGAACAGAAGCAACATGACCAACACTCCTCTTCTGGACATGCCACAGGCGGGGGCAGCCAGACTCTGGCATTGAGTTGGCATTTATAAACCTTTGTCGACTGAGGAATTTTTGACTCTTACATCATCCCATGTTGATAAGTATCAGTCAGAGGACCTGATGGTGACCTGTAGCCCCAGAGAGGAGAGGGAAGCAGAGAGGGAGAGATGTGGGAGACAAGGGATGAGCTTGTGAACTCCCAGAAGCAGAGTTAGCTGGTGGTGTAGAGCACAGGCTCAGGAGACAGCCTGCTGGAGATCAAACCCCAGCTCGACTTCAGAGTCATGTGGCTTTTGGCCCATTTCTTCACCTCTGTATGCCTTGGTCTCCTCATCTTCAAAGCGTGGATAAGGGTTAGCACCTTCCACTTAGAGTCCTGTGCTGTGTGCTTACTCGCTCAGTCATGTCCAACTCTGTGACCCCATAGATTGTAGCCTGCCAGGCTCCTCTGTCCATGGGATTCTTCAGGCAAGAATACTGGAGTGGGTTGCCATTTCCTTCTCCAGGGGATCTTCCTGACCCAGGGATCGAACCCAGGTCTCCTACATTGCAGGCAGACTCTTTACCGACTGAGCTACGAGGGAAGCCCCCACTTAGGGTCCTAGTGAGGACTAAAGGAAACAATCCAGGACAACTTGGACCAACACCTGGCACAAGGGAAGCATACGGTCCACGTTGGTTTTTGATACTATTACCGAGACTACTATTATGTCTAGAATGATGACAGATGGACTGTGAGACTTCTGTGGATCTCCTGAAAAGAATCCCTGATGACCTGAGTCCAACTGAACACTTCTCCATTTCTTTAAACTAGAAAGTGCCTGCCTCAAATCAGCCACCACCTAGGAATGCTGTTTAACCTAAACATCTCTGGGATAAACTAGTGGGCAGCGAGGTGGAAAGAAAATCTCAAGAGACTAGGTGTGGTAGGCAACTTCTAGTGATCCTTGATGTCTGGTGTTCATACCCTGTGATCCCCTCCACTAGCTGTGGGCTGGATCAAGTGACTTGCTTCTAAGCAACAGAATACAGCAAAAGTAATGGGTTGTCACTTCCAAAACTAGGTTATAGGACTTCCCTGGTGGCCCAGTGATTAAGAATCTGCCTGCCAATGCAGGGGACATGGTCCAGGAAGATCTCACATACAACTAAACCCACACGCCACAATTATTAAACCTGTGCTCGAGACCAGGAGATTTCCTTGGTGGCTCAGACAGTAAAGAATCTGCCGCAATGTGGGAGACCTTGGTTTGATCCCTGGGTTGGGAAGATCCCCTGGAGAAGGGAATGGCTACCTACTCTAGTATTCTTGCCTGGAGAATTCCGTGGACAGAGGATCCTGGCAAGATACAGTCCATGGGATCACAGAGTCAGACACGACTGAGCAACTAACACTGGAGCCCAGGAGCCACAACTATTGAAGCCCGAGAGCCCTAGAGCCCATGCTTGCAACAAGAGAAGCCCCCGCAATGAGAAGCCCGTGGGGAAGATCGCATGTGCTGCAAAGAGTAACTAAGCCCGTGTGCTGCAACAAGAGACGCCACAGCAATGGGAAGCCCATGAACCGCAATGAAGAGTAGTCCTCGCTGCAACTAGAGAAAGCCTGCGAGCAGCAACAAAAACCAGTGCAGCACCCCTCATCCCCCATAAAAAAAAAAAAACGTAGTTTATTTTCCCCTTGGGAATTTGTGATCAATACTGCCATACTCCGGGGAAGGCAATGGCACCCCACCCCAGTACTCTTGCCTGGAAAATCCCATGGACAGAGGACCCTGGTGGGCCGCTGTTCATGGGGTCGCTAAGAGTCGGACACGACTAAGCGACTTCACTTTCACTTTTCACTTTTATGCATTGGAGAAGGAAATGGCAACCCACTCCAGTGTTCTTGCCTGGAGAATCCCAGGGACGGGGGAAGCCTGGTGGGCTGCCGTCTATGGGGTCGCACAGAGTCAGACACGACTGAAGTGACTTAGCAGCAGCAGCAGCAACTGCCATACTCAATGCTCTGGAAAAGTTTGCAATAACTTGATTTTACCCTGCACTGCCTAAGCCTATTTGGCCCTAGGACCTCTTTCCCTCATAATACCCATTAAGAGGCTGTGAAACACCTAGTCCTCAGACACAGTTTGGGAAACACAGCTTGAGATTAAAGTTGACGTTTCAACTTCAGCTCTAGAACTTGAAGAGCCTTTCATGTGGAAGAGCTCTGGACGGGCAGCTGAGAGTTGCATCCTGGATCAGGTCTTGCCAGTAAATCAAGGGACCTTAGGCAGCTCCCTGAAGCTGCCCACAGTTCAGTTCAGTCGCTCAGTCGTGTCCGACTCTTTGCAACCCCATGAACCGCAGTACGCCAGGCCTCCTTGTCCACCAATTCCCGGAGTTCACCCAAACCCATGTCCATTGAGTCCGTGATGCCATCCAATCATCTCATCATCTGTCATCCCCTCCTCCTCCTGCTCCCAATCCCTCCCAGCATCAGGGTCTTTTCCAATGAGTCAGCTCTTCGCATCAGGTGGACAAAGGATTGGAGTTTCAGCTTCAACATCAGTCCTCCCAATGAACACCCAGGACTGATCTCCTTTAGGATGGACTGGTTGGATCTCCTTGCAGTCCAAGGGACTCTCAAGAGTCTTCAACACCACAGTTCAAAAGCATCAATTCTTTGGTGCCCAGCTTTCTTCACAGTCTAACTCTCACATCCATACATGACCACTGGAAAAACCATAGCCTTGACTAGACGGACCTTTGTTGACAAAGTAATGTCTCTGCTTTTCAATATGCTGTCTAGGTTGGTCATAACTTTCTTTCCAAGGAGTAAGTGTCTTTTAATTTCGTGCCTGCAGTCACCGTCTGCAGTGATTTTGAAGCCCAGAAAAATAAAGTCTGTCAGTGTTTCCATTGTTTCCCCATCTATTTCCCGTGAAGTGATGGGACCGTCTGCCATGATCTTTGTTTTCTGAATGTTGAGCTTTAAGCCAACTTTTTCACTCTCCTCTTTCACTTTCATCAATAAAAATCCTGAAATTGGGTTTTAGTGAGTTTGACTGGCCTGTCTTTGATCAAGTGCCAATTTCTGACCAAATACCTTGGCTCAGAGGATAAGAAATACTCTGTGATATAGACCAGTGAGGTGGCTGTGTTCCAATAAAACAATTTATCAGAAGCTGTTGGGTCAGATTTGGTCTGCACGTTGTCATTTGCTATCTCCTGAACTACAGTATTCCTCATCCCTGAAATATTGGACACTGAAGAGCCTGATTTATTACTACTACTATTATTATTACTATCATTACTATTTCTGAACACTTTACAGAGGTAATAGAGTTACGTGGAGACTCTACCTCCCTTCCTTTGTCTTAAAGCCAAATTCCTTCACTTTTCTCCCTGTAGGTTATCATTTTTATTATTTCCTTTTGTATTCTTTCAGCATTCTTTATGAAAAGGCAAGCACATATGTTTTCTTATTTTTCCATCCTTTTTACATGCTTGACACACTTTTTTCTATCTTAATTATTTTTTCTAAATATTTATCTTCAAGATCTTTCCACATCGGTTCATAGAGAAAATTTTCATTCCTTTTTACAGCTGCATAATATTCCATAGAACGGATGTAGCATATTAATTTAATCAGTAACTCACTGGTGGGTGTTTGAGTTGCTTTCAATTTTATGCCATACAAACAAGGACAAAATGAATAGATTATAAAGAAGTAATTTTTCCCAAGTATGTTAATTGGATAAACTTATGGAAATTTGTAATGTTTATAATTTCAGTAGATAAATTGTCCATGGCTCAAATCAATTGCCTTATCAGAGTTTGAGAGACCCACCTTACAGGGCTCATCAACAATGTAGATTGAGAAAGGGATGACTTGGGGACTTCTCTGGTGGTCCAGTGGCTAAGACTGCATGCTCCCAATGCAGGGGACCTGAATTTGATCCCTGGTTGGGGAACTAGATCCTGAATGCTACAAATAAAGATCCTGCATGCCACAACTAAGACTCAACACAACCAAATAAATAAATAAAAGAAATGGTTGTCTTTTTGCCAACCAGTGAGATGCAAACTCATGGTTTTAATTTGTATTTCCCTTATGCATAAAGCTTAAGGGTACCTGATTTTATGTTTAAGGCAATCTTTTCACATCCTCAATGAGGCAGAGTTGCCAGCATTGATTGTGTATCTTTAAGCATACTTAACAGGGTAGTAGCTCCAATATTATGGAAACCATTAACATGTATAGTTTTATTTGCTGGTTGCTCAGAAAATGAGGTCATATACATTGAATTCATGCAAATCTGTTCCTAAAAAAATTCCCCAAACTCTTTTACTGTTTAATTTAGCATATCCTGTAGGTTATCTACTCTAGATCATGTACTTTATGAAAGTACCTTTGAAGTAATGAAGGGATTTTTTATGGTGCATTAAGAAATTCAGGTAGAATATTTCTAAAGATAAAGCAACTGCTAGAAAATGCCTGTTCTGACAGAAAGGTGGTTGTTTCATTTTGTTTTAATGTCAGGAAGTTTTGTGCTTTCCTGATATGTAGCTAAATTGTGCACTTCTTCCTGAGAGCTTTATAGGAGCAGATAAGTAAATAGGTTACTTTCAGTTCAGTTCAGTCGCTCAGTCGTGTCCGACTCTGCAACCCCATGGACTGCAGCATGCCAGGCCTCCCTGTCCATCTCCAACTCCCGGAGTTTACTCAAACTCATATCCATTGAGTTGGTAATGCCATCCAACCATCTCATCCTCTGTCATCCCCTTCTCTGCTTGCCTTCAATCTTTCCCAGCATCAGGGTCTTTTCAAATGAGTCAGTTCTTCGCATCAGGTGGCCAAAGGATTGGAGTTTCAGCTTCAGCATCAGTCCTTCCAATGAATATTCAGGACTCATTTTCTTTAGGATGGACTGGTTGGATCTCCTTGCAGTCCAAGGGACTCTCAAGAGTCTTCAACACCACAGTTCAAAAGCATCAATTCTTTGGTGCTCACCTTTCTTTATAGTCCAGCTCTCACATCCATACATGACTACTGGAAAAACTATAGCCTTGACTAGACGGACCTTTGTTGGCAAAGTAATGTCTCTGCTTTTTAATATGCTGTCTAGGTTAGTAAATGATATTTTTTAAAATATATTTCAGTTACAGTCATAGTGATCTAATGTACTGCAATCACCCGTTCCTATACACTGGGGATTTTTTAATATAAATTGTAAAGTGATCACAGAATCAATAACTGCATTATTTGTAAAAGATTGTATTAAATTATATTCTAATGTAAAATAAGTTGGGGCTTCCCAGGTGGTACAGCGGTAAAGAATCTGTCTGCCAATGCAAGGGACACAGGAGAGGTGGGTCCAACCCCTGGGTTGGGAATATCCCCTAGAGGAGGAAGTGGCAATACATTCCAGTATTCTTGCCTAGGAAATTCTACGGACAGAGGAGCCTGGCAGGCTACAGTCCATGGGGTCACAAAAGAGTTGGACACGGCGGAATGACTGAACAACACAAACACACACTCACAGACACACACATGCATAAAATAAGTCAGAGTGAAGTTCAAATTTTATATAATATGAAGATACTGTTTATTTCATCCTGCTGCTGCTGCTAAGTCGCTTCAGTCGTGTCCGACTCTGTGCGACCCCATAGACGGAAGCTCACCAGGCTCCCCTGTCCCTGGGATTCTCCAGGCAAGAACACTGGAGTGGGTTGCCGTTTCCTTCTCCAATGCATGAAAGTGAAAAGTCAAAGTGAAGTCGCTCAGTCGTGTCCGACTCTTAGCGACCCCATGGCCTGCAGCCTACCACGCTCCTCCGCCCATGGGATTTTCCAGGCAAGAGTACTGGAGTGGGGTGCCATTTCATCCTATAGGTGTCCAGAAAACAGGAAAACTTGACATAAGGGCTTTTTTCTTGTGGAACCAGAGAATTTAATATATATTGAGCTTCAGAATTTATGTATTCATTTTTAAAAACCTCCCCCCCTTCTTTCCACTGTAAATTGTTCATGTCTCAAATATTTAATTTTAAAGTTAGATACAGTAACTATTTTGCTGAAGAAATATCTTCCCCTTAATAACTATACAAAACAAACTCATTTAGTAAGAAATTAGAAGAGATTTTGTTGGTTGTTAAATTAGTGACATAATGAAGAATGGAAGGCACATTAGCTGGAAGTTATAAAATGGAAAACTATGTTATAATTTGGATAATAAAAATAAAATTAAAAGGAGCTGAAGGGATATATTAATTGTAAAAATATTCCGAATACCTAGAGCATTATACATGCATGTACGACTGGGGTGTTCATTTTATTTCTGATAGTGTGGATTTCTTAGCCTCTTTCAGTTTTCAAAAACAGATGTATTTGGGTTCTGGGTAATGGAATTTATTGAAAGGATGCACAAAGGAGGAAAAGAGAGACAGGAAGACCCCTCTACAGCTGCACAGCCAGACCACAAAGAAAACAATAAGTTATTTTGGGATGCACAGCAATTCTGGTGTCTCAACAAAACTCCGCTGGGCCAGTTGCATGGCTTGTCATCTTCCTTGCACCGTCCATATGCCGACGCCATCATCCTGTCGTGGTTCCCATTGTAACTGCTTTCCTGTCTTCACCCTTCAACACACTCACTGTTCTTGTTCTCAGAGACTCTTCCTCAGGCTTCCTTATGGCTCCTGTTCCTCTGGGGCTTAGTGCCCTCTCTCTCTCTCTTTTAATTAATTTATTTTTTAATTGAAGGATAATTGCTTCACAGAAGTGTGTTCATTTCTGCCATACATCAACAGGAATCAGCCATATACATACACATACGTCCCCTCCCTCCTGAATGTCCCTCCTGCCTCCCACCCTGTCCCACCCCTCTAGGTTGTTACAGAGCCCTGGTCTGAGCTCCCCAAGTCATACAGCAAATTCCCACTGCAGTGCCCTCTCTTGAACATCTTTCTGCTTTTCATGAAATCTTTGCACATCCATTTTAGATCCGTTTTCCAAGAAGAAGCCCCTGAGATGGACTTGTGTATGACTTACTGAGGAAGTGCCCTCAGGAGAAATTGTCAAGGGAGGGAGAGGTCAAGAAAAGGGAAGAACCCCAATAAGGATGCAGCTAGGATAAAAAAAAAAAAAAAAAAAGACCTGAATGCACAGGCAGCAGCCAAGCAAAGCTGTAAGCTAAAGGTGAAGGACTGGTGGGAGGATGTCACCAAGAGACTGACGGTCAGCAACTGTGTTCCAGGCAGAGTGAGTGTGTGTTTGATGAAACACCAAGAACTTCAGCACTTTATCCTTGGGCCATGTGGTAGGGCCAGGAATGCTGTCCTTGATGTAGGATAACCTGAACATGTCCGTGGAGTTTTGAAGTACGACTTTTGATCCAAATAAGAATGCAGGAATTGAATGGGGTCAAAGTGCTGTCATGGGCTTCCCTGGTGGCTCAGCAGGGAAGAATCTGCCTGCCAATGCAGGAAATGCGGGTTTGATCCCTGGGTCGGTAAGATCCCCTGGAGAAGGAAGTGTCAATCCACTCCAGTATCCTTGCCTGGAGAATCCCATGACAGGAGCCTGGCGGGCTACAATCTATGGGGTCGCAGAGTTGGACACAACTGAGCGAGTAAGCACACAGCACAGGACTCTTTAAGTGGAAGGTGCTAACCCTTATCCACGCTTTGAAGATGAGACAAGGCACACAGAGGTGAAGAAATGGGCCAAAGGCCACATGACTCAGAAGTCAGGCCGAGGTTTGATCTCCAGCAGGCTGTCTCCAGTCCATCCCAGAGGAAATCAATCCTGAATATTCATTGGAAGGACTGATGCTGAAGCTGAAACTCCAATCCTTTGGCCACCTGATGTGAAGAATTGACTCATTTGAAAATTCAGACCCTGATGCTGGGAAAGATTGAAGGCAGGAGGAGAAGGGGACGACAGAGGATGAGCTGGTTGGATGGCATCACCGACTCAATGGACATGAGTTTGAGTAAACTCCGGGAGTTGGTGACGGACAGGGAGCCCTGGCGTGCTGTAGTCTATGGGGTCACAAAGAGTCGGACACGACTGAGAGACTGAACTGAACTGAACTGATGGTCTGTAAGACATTCGTCTATGGAAAACAGCTTATACACTCCAGTAGGCAGAAAAGTCTGACCCTAACCTTGCATATTTGAAGACACAGCCTGTGCTCTTCCTGCTGAGTCCCTGTGTCACTGCACGTGTTGTTATGGACTGAACTGTGTCTCCTCCATTCACACATTGAAGCCCTCATCCCCAGTGTGACTGTGTCTGCAGACAGGGTGGCCTTACAAGAAAGGGGAGAGACACCAGTACTGTCTCTCTCTCTGTCCTTTGCGCTCAGAGGAAAGGCCGTGTGAGGACACAGCGAGAAAGCAGCCGTCTGCCACCCAACGAGAGTGATCTCACCAAAACCAGCCCCTCTGTCACCTTGATCTTAGATTTCCAATCTCCAGAACCATGAGAAAATAAACGGAAGTTGTTTTTTTAGCTACCCAGTTTGTGGTACTGTATTTGGGAAGCCAGAGTTGATCACAACCTAGCTGATCAATACATTTTTCCTTAAGTGACTTTCTCTCCTCTAGCACATTCACACAAAAAAACTGAAATTACAGGATCTTAAACTTAGAACACAACTAAGGTTTATTCCCCACTCATAGTTCACAGCCTAGTGGGCTTGTGGGGGGTCGTGCAGTTACTCACAGATGGGCTAATTGAGGCTTTACCAACCTATAGCAACAGCATCTGGAGAAGGCAATGGCACCCCACTCCAGTACTCTTGCCTGGAAAATCCCATGGACAGAGGAGCCTGGTAGGCTGCCATGGTAGGCTAAGAGTCGGATACAACTGAGCGACTTCATTTTCACTTTTCACTTGCATGCATTAGAGAAGGAAATGGCAACCCACTCCAGTGTTCTTGCCGGGAGAATCCCAGGGATGGGAGAGCCTGGTGGGCTGTCATCTATGGGGTCGCACAGAGTCAGACACGACTGAAGTGACTTAGCAGCAGCAGCAGCAACAGCGTCTAGACCACAGTGGTTTTCTCCATCACCATGGAGGTGAACAGAGACCCAAAGGACCACCATAGGACTGAAGAATTAAAATTTTCCGTCCAGAGGTAGCCTGCATCACTTGCACTTTCAGTTCCACGTGCCAGAACTAACCACGTGGCTTTAAATGTTACCAGGGGCTTAGAACATTCAGGGGAACCCTTGATTATCCAGTAAGCAGCAAACTTCATGACTAGAGAAAATCAAAACTCTTGCTGAGTCTAAAATGGGTAATCTGTCCATTAGATCGTAATGTTTTGGGAGTCTGGGGAGATGCTTTTTCTTGATATCTTATTTCACTGTTTTTTTGTTTCTTGTTTTTCTTTAATTGCCAATTCCTTTTTCTTTAAATTTTATTTTTGTTTACTTATTTGGCTGGGCCTGGTCTTAGCTGTGGCATGCAGGATATTTAGTTGTGACATGTGAACTCTTCATTGCATCATGGAAGATCTAGTTCCCTGGTCAGGGATCAAACCCAGGCCCCCTGCATTGGGAGCTCAGAGTCTTAGCCACTGGACCACCAAAGTAGTCCCTTGCCAATTCTTTATTTTACTTTTTTGACCGTGCCATGGGTCTTGTGCAATTTAGTTCCCCAACTAGGGATTGAACCTGAACCCTCGGCAGTGAGAATGCAGAGTCCTAACCGCTGGACCACCAGGGAATCCCCTTATTTTACTGTTTTAATGTACCAGTTGCAAATGGTTTCTCTTCTAGTAATGGAGTGATTAAGAGTGGGGGCCTTAGAACCAGACTTTCTGAGTTCGTATCCTGGCTCTTTTTATGGGCTGTGTACCCTTGGGTGAATTATTCAGCCTCTCTGTGTATCTGTTTTGTCCATTTATTAAAGGGAATAATAATGGTATTAATAATAGGGTCTACATAACAAGGTTGTCAAGATTAAATGAGTTTGTTGAAGTGAAGCCTGAGAACTGAGCTTCATACAGTGAGTGTGCAATAAACCTTGTCATTATTTTTACTGAACCACTTTGCTTTTCACTGAAGAAAACTATTCTTCAAGGTTCAATGCCTGATACCAGATGCCTGGGACTGGTGCACTAGGACGACCCAGAGGGATGGTATGGGGAGGGAGGAGGTAGGAGGGTTCAGGATGGGGAACACATGTATACCTGTGGCAGATTCATTTTGATACATGGCAAAACCAATACAATATTGTAAAGTTAAATAAAATAAAAATAAAATTAAAAAAAGAAAACTATTCTTCAGCTGTAGCGTCTAACTTCAGCCAGAGCTTGTGGACACATGTGCACTAGGTCACAAAGGGAAACCACATAAGAGGGAATAACAGCGCGAACCTCAAACCACTCTTGGAAAAACAGCTCAAAGGTCATGTTCAGTTGACCTTCAGTGCTGTGTGGTCTTCAGCAGCAAAAGCAAGGGTGTGTGCGTGCAAAGTACAAAATGTCAAGCAGAGAGATATTGGACAAACCACACATGAAATTCAGTCTTGAGAGTCCATTCTCATATAGCCTTTACAGAACATAATGTGCTCAGACAGAGTCTTGTTATTTAAAAACAATTTTTATATCTATGTTTTGAAGTATAGTTGATTTACAATCTTGTGTTCATTTCTGCTGTACAGCAAAGTGATTTAATTATACATAAATATATACATTCTTTTTAATATTCCTTTCGATTATGATTTATCACAGGATACTGAAGGTAGTTCCCTGTGCTATACAGTAGGACCTTGTTGTTCATCCATTCAAATATAATGGTTTGCATCTGTTAATCCCAAACTACCCATCCATCCCTTCACCCTCTGTGAGTCTGTGTTTCTGTTTTGTACAGAAGTTCACTTGTCATATTTGAGATTCCACAGAGAAGTGATATCACGTGGTATTTGTCTGGCTTACTTCACTTGGTATGATCATCTCTTACTCCATCTATATTGCTGCTAGGCATCATTTCATTCTTTTTCATGGCAGGGTAATATTTCATAAATAATGTTATTATGACATTGGGGTGCATGTATCATTTTGAATTATAGTTTTAAACAGAGTCTTACATATACATGAGTCAAGAATTTAAAATAGACTACAAATACAGATTTCATTTAACTTACTCTCATGTTACACACACACATGAAATCTATTCAGTCTCCCCTTGGCTACTGAGACTAGATAACATTCCAGAAAACCCCAGTACTTCTTGAACTTTTATTTCTTCTTTTCTGGACAGTCTCTGTGGGGAATGTGATTTCCCAGGGGCTCTGCACAAGATTCACCAGCATGATTACATCTTCCATCCCTCACCAGGGACATGAGACTAAAATCCAGCTCCCAGGAGTTTGCCTGACCTGCCAGTGCAGCTTTCTCTCATCTGCCAGTGTCTCCTGGATGCACTCAACTCCCTTTCATTTCACCACTGAGAACCCAGACATTTGTGAGAATGAAATCTTATTCAGGTATACCAACAAATCTGAAGCCTTAACTTTAAAACTAAATTGATTTCTGCTTGAATTCACGTTTTTCCTTCCCTACCTCGAGAGCACTCATTAAGTGTCTGCACACTTACTGTGTCACATAGATAAGGAAAACACTCAAGTCTCTAAGTGCACTTAAAAATTTACTTTAAAAAAGTAAGCGGTTTTGAAAGAAGACATTTAAGTCTCCTTCACTGTACATTATTTAACAAAAATCATGAACTGCTATTAGTAACTTCTATGAGTATACTGAGGGTGTTAATTTAGTTCTTTCCTATTTCCCCCTATTCATCTTTGTCTGCTTTGAATAAAAGACATTTACTTCATACTCTACATATAATTATGGTTTTGTGCCCCTGCATTAGTAGTAGGGAATGCCTTGTTCCACCTCAACTTCAAAAGAAGAGATTTTATAGTTTTAGAGAAATAAGCATCTTAAAGGCAGAGCACGTCAGCCCAGCTTACACAGCAAACACTGACCGGATTTTGTTGAGATTAAGATCTACACAGGATAGAGAGTGAAATAAGTCAGAAAGAGAAAAAAACAAATATCATACATTAACACATATGAACGAAATCTAGAAAAATGGTATAGATGATCTTATGTGCAAAGCTGAAACAGAGACATTGACATAGAGAACAAATGTATGAAGACCAAAGGGGAAAGAGGCTGGGAATAATTGGGAGGTTGAGACTGACAGATATACACTATTGATGCTATGTATAAAATAGATAACTAACGAGAGCCTACGTATAGCCTACTCAAGCTCTGTGGTGGCCTAAATGGGGAAGGAATCCAAAACCGAAGGGGTATGTGTATATGTGTAGCTGATTCACTTTGATAAACAATAGAAACCAACACAACATTGTAAAACAACTACAAGCCAATAAAAGTTAATTTAAAAAAAGACCTAGACGGGAATTCAGGACACTCAGAGAAAGTAGCAAGAAATAGCCCTGAGAGGTCTCAATAAGTTTAAGAGGTTTTTAACTTTGCAGACCAAGATAAATGTAAGGAACATATTCAATGAATATTTATGCTCCTCTCCACCAGGTACAAGACATTTCCACCAAGTCAATGGCACATTTATTATTCTTGTTTTGTTTGGATTCAGGTTGAGCTATTTATTTTCCAAACAATAGGCTCTAAGAATGAATTCTGTTCTCTCTTTCTTTCTTCTGTTTTTTAATAACTGTTTCTGGTTCTCTACATTAATTCCCTTTGCCAAATGTATACATGATCTATATTTTAAAAAGTGACTTGCTTTCTGAAAAACACAAAAACACTAATTCAAAAAGATACATGCATCCCAATGTTCATTGCAGCACCATTTACAATAGCCATGATATGGAAGCAACCTAAGTGTCCACCAACAGATGAAGGGATAAGAAATATGTGGTATATATCTACAATGGAATATTAGCCTTAAAAAGAATGAAATTTTGCCATTTGTAGCAACACGGATGGACCTGGAGAGCATTATGCTAAGTGAATGAAGTCAGATAAAGACAAATACTGTATGATGTTTTGCACTTGTGTGCAGAATCTAAAAAACACAACAGTGAATATAATAAAACAGAAGCAGACTCATAGATATAGAGTGCAAATTAGTGGTTACCAGTGGGAAGGGAGGAGAGATAATATAGGGGTGGGGAAATGGGAGGCACAAACTACTGGGTGTAGCATAAGCCCAAGGATGTATTGTTCAACATGGGGAATGTAGACAATATTTTGTAATAGCTATAAATGGAAAGTAACCTTTAAAAATTGTATGCGTGAGTGCTAAGTCTCAAGTCGTGTCCAACTCTGTGCGACCCCTTGGACTGTAGTGCACCAGGCTCCTCGGTCCATGGCACTCTCCAGGCAAGAATACTGGAGTGGGTTCCCATGGCCTCCTCCAGGGGATCTTCCCAACTCAGGGATCAAACCAGCATCTCTTACATCTCCTGGATTGACAGGCAGATTCTTTACCACTAAAGCCACCAAAAAAATTACTAAAAAATTTAAATGACTTCCTCTGAAGTAATAAAACATGCTGCAAGGAGATCCAACCAGTCCATTCTGAAGGAGATCAGCCCTGGGATTTCTTTGGAAGGAATGATGCTGAAGCTGAAACTCCAGTACTTTGGCCACCTCATGTGAAGAGTTGACTCATTGGAAAAGACTCTGATGCTGGAAGGGATTGGAGGCAGGAGGAAAAGGGGACGACAGAGGATGAGATGGCTGGATGGCATCACTGACTCAATGGATGTGAGTCTGAGTGACCTCCGGGAGTTGGTGATGGACAGGGAGGCCTGGCGTGCTGCAGTTCACGGGGTCACAAAGACTCAGACATGACTGAGCAACTGAACTGAGGTCAAGGAAGTAAATCATCTTGGGCACATTTTACCCTAGGCTGAGATGCCACTGTACAGATTTAAGTAGAGGAAAGTGATGAATTCTGGATTGACTCTGAGCACCGTACAACTAAAAAAGAAGTGGAGGTGGGTTTTGTGTTTAAAATATAATAACACATCAGGTGCCTTTGTTTCTCTTGTCTTGGTAGTTCCTGTTCAACCTTCCTTAGAAATTTCAAACCATGTGAGAAAGAGATGTGAAGAGAGAACAAAGAGGTGAAGAAAGGAAAGAAGTGATGTAGTTATGGAGAGACAGAAGCGAGAGAGGCTTCTCAGGAGCAGGGAGAGTGGGGGAAGGATCTCATATAAATGTTGTTTTCAAATAATCGTAGTAACTAAGAATAAAACCACAGCTAACTCTAGCTGTGATACATCAATTGACTATAAGTAAGAAATCTGCACGCTGAGGGAAGCAAAGCAGCTCAGCTGTTGACACAGCCGTCAAGCCTGTGCAGCAGGGGAAGCTGAGCATCAGATGGGGAACTGTTGTATCCCATTGTCCATAGCTTTCTTTTCCACCTTGGTCAACATTTTGTTATTTTTCCACTACTGCTAATAGGCAGAATCAAAGCTTGTTTTTCACAAATGGGCACAATAAAGGACAGAAACGATATGAAGCTAACAGAAGCAGAAGATATTAAGCAGAGGTGGCAAGAATACACAGAAGAACTATATAAAAATGATCTTCACAACCCAGATAATCACAATGGTGTGATCACTCACCTAGAGCCGGACATCCTGGAATGCAAAGTCAATTGGCCCTTGGAAGCATCACTACGAACAAAGCTAGTGGATGTGATGGAATTCCAGTTGAGCTGTTTCAAATCCTAAAAGAAGATACTGTGAAAGTGCTGGACTCAATATGCCAGCAAATTTGGAAAACTCAGCAGTGGCCCCAGGACTGGAAAAGGTCAGTATTCATTCCAATCCCAAAGAAAGGCAATGCCAAAGAATGTTCAAACTACCAAACGATTGCACTGATCTCACACACTGGCAAAGCTCAAAATTCTCTAAGCCAGGCTTCAACAGTATGTGAACTGTGAACTTCCAGATGTTCAAGCTGGATTTAGAAAAGGTAGAGGAACCAGAGATCAAATTGCCTACATCCATTGGGTCATTGAAAAAGCAAGACAGTTCCAGAAAAACATCTACTTCTGCTTTGTTGACTATGCCAAAGCCTTTGACTGTGTGGGTCACAACAAACTCTGGAAAATTCTTCAAGAGATGGAATACCAGACTACCTGACCTGCCTCTTGAGAAATCTGTATGCAGGTCAGGAAACAGCAGTTAGAACTGGACATGGAACAACAGACTGGTTCCAAACAGGGAAAGGAGTACGTCAAGGCTGTATATTGTCACCCTGCTTATTTAACTTATATGCAGAGTACATCATGAGAAACGCTAGGCTGGAAGAAGCACAAGCTGGAATCAAGATTGCTGGGAGAAATATCAATAACCTCAGATATGCAAAAGACACAACCCTATGGCAGAAAGCGAAGAAGACCTAAAGAGCCTCTTGATGAAAGTGAAAGAGGAGAGTGAAAACGTAGGCTTAAAACTCAACCTTCAGAAAACAAAGATCATGGCATCTGGTCCCATCACTTCATGAGAAATAGATGGGGAAACAGTGGAAACAGTGTCAGACTTTATTTTGGGGGGCTCCAAAATCACTGCAGATGATGACTGCAGCCATGAAATTAAAAGATGCTTACTCCTTGGAAGAAAAGCTATGACCAACCTAGACAACATATTATAAAGCAGAGATATTACTTTGTCAACAAAGGTCTGTCTAGTCAAGGCTATGGTTTTTCCAGTGGTCATGTATGGACGTGAGAGTTGGACTATAAAGAAGGCTGAGCGCTGAAGAATTGATGCTTTTGAACTGTGGTGTTGGAAAAGACTCCTGAGAGTCCGTTGGACTGCAAGGAGACCGAACCAGTCCATTCTAAAGGAAATTAGTCCTGAATCTTCATCGGAAGGACTGATGCTGAAGCTGAAACTCCAGTCCTTTGGCCACCTGATGTGAAGAGCTGATTCATTTGAAAAGACCCTGATGCTGGGGAAGATTGAAGGCAGCAGGAGAAGGGGATGACAGAGGATGAGCTGGTTGGATGGCATCACCGACTCAACAGACATGAGTTTGAGTAAATTCCGGGATTTGGAGATGGACAGGGAGGCCTGGCATGCTGCAGTCCATGGGTCGCAATGAGTTGGACATGGCTGAGCAACTGAACTGAACTGATTAGTGTACTTCTAAATTTATTTGTATGAATTTATTTCAAATTATAGTTGACTGACAATGTCATGTTAGTTTCAGTATACAGCCAAGTGTTTCAGTTATACACACACACATCTATTCATTTTCAGATTCTTTTCCCTTATAGGTTATTAGAAAATATTGAGTATAGTTACCTGTGTATTTGTATTTATTTTTAAATTTTTTATCTGGAGATTCCAGAACTGTACCAAACAGAGTTCCTATATGCTCTTTACTCAGCTTCCCCTATTGCTAGCATCTTACATAATCATAGTACAATGATTGAAACTGAGAAATAAGCTCATTTGTACCATTTTCAAAGATTTCACATATAAGTGATATCATATGATATTTGTTTTTCTCTGACTTACTAAGTAAGACAATCTCTAGGTACATCCATGTTGCTGCAAATGATATTATTTTTTCTTTTTTATAGCTGAGTGGTATTTTCTTATGGAGAAGGAAATGGCAACCCACACCAGTATTCTTGCAAGAGAATCCTATGGACAGAGGAGCCTGGTGGGCTGCTGTCCATAGGGTCGCACAGAGTTGGACACGATTAAAGCGACTTGGCATGCATGCATGTATTGGAGAAGGAAATGGCAACCCACCCCAGGCTTCTTGTCCGGAGAATCCCAGGGACTGAGGAGCCTGGTGGGCTGCCGTCTGTGGGGTCGCACGTGACTGAAGCACCTTAGCAGCAGCAGCAGTGTTCTCTTATATATACATTTACCTGCTGTGTAGCACAGGGAACTCTTCTCTCAGTACTCTGTAGTGACCTAATGGGAAAAGAATTTTTTGAAAGAACAGATATATGTATACATACAACTGATTCACTTTGATGTACAGCAGAAATGAACATTTTAAATCAACTGTAGTCCAATAAAAGTAAAAAAAAAAAAAAAAGAACAACATTGGTGCTTGATTATTACTGCTGCTGCTAAGGCGCTTCAGTTGTGTCTGACTCTTCGTGACCCCATGGACGGCAGCCCACCAGGCTCCTCAGTCCATGGGATTTTCCAGGCAAAAGTACTAGAGACTTTGAATTTCACCAGTTTTTCTCTTACTGCTCTTTGTCTGTTTTAGAGTCCTGTGTTGCATTTAGTTGTTGTATTACTCAATGTTGTGTACTGAATATGCCTCCTCACTCCAAATCCATATATTGAAAATTGACCATGCCAAAGCCTTTGACTGTGTGGATCACAATAAACTGTGGAAAATTCTGAAAGAGATGGGAATACCAGACCACCTGATCTGCCTCTTGAGAAATTTGTATGCAGGTCAGGAAGCAACAGTTAGAACTGGACATGGAACAACAGACTGGTTCCAAATAGGAAAAGGAGTACGTCAAGGCTGTATATTGTCACCCTGTTTATTTGACTTATATGAAGAGTACATCATGAGAAATGCTGGACTGGAAGAAGCACAAGCTGGAATCAAGATTGCTGGGAGAAATATCAATCACCTCAGATATGCAGATGACACCACCCTTATGGTAGAAAGTGAAGAAGAACTAAAAAGCCTCTTGACGAAAGTGAAAGAGGACAGTGAAAAAGTTGGCTTAAAGCTCAACATTCAGAAAACGAAGATCATGGCATCTGGTCCCATCACTTCGTGGGAAATAGATGGGGAAACAGTGGAAACAGTGTCAGACTTTATTTTGGGGGGCTCCAAAATCACTGCAGATGGTGACTGCAGCCATGAAATTAAAAGACACTTCCTCCTCGGAAGGAAAGTTATGACCAACCTAGATAGCATATTCAAAAGCAGAGACATTACTTTGCCAACAAAGGTTCATCTAGTCAAGGCTATGGTTTTTCCTGTGGTCACGTATGGATGTGAGAGCTGGACTGTGAAGAAGGCTGAGCGCCGAAGAATTGATGCTTTTGAACTGTGGTGTTGGAGAAGACTCTTGAGAGTCCCTTGGACTGCAAGGAGATCCAACCAGTCCATTCTGAAGGAAATCAGCCCTGGGATTTCTTTGGAAGGAATGATGCTGAAGCTGAAACTCCAGTATTTGGCCACCTCATGCGAAGAGTTGACTCATTGGAAAAGACTCTGATGCTGGGAGGGATTGGGGGCAAGAGGAGAAGGAGATGACAGAGGATGAGATGGCTGGATGGCATCACTGACTCGATGGATGTGAGTCTCAGTGAACTCCGGGAATTGGTGATGGACAGGGAGGCCTGGCGTGCTGCAATTCATGGGGTCCCAAAGAGTCAGACACAACTGAGCGACTGAACTGAACTGAACTGAATTCCTGTTATGATGGAATTTGGAGATGGGGCCTTTGGGATGTGCTTAGATCATGGTGGGTAGAGCCTGAGGTAGGATTATGTAAGAAGAGACGAGGGAGTAAGCTTTCCTTCTACATGAGAGAATGTGGTGAGAAGTTAGCCGTCTGCCACTTGAGACTCCTCACTAGAATCCGACCATGATGGCACTGTGATCCGGGACTTCCAGCCCTGACAACTGTGAGAAATAAATTTCTGTTGTTAATAAGTTGCCCAGTTATGGTATTTTGTTATTGCAGCTTGAGCTGATTAAGATAGCTATCTAATGTGGCAGAACAAATTGCCATAGACTCCGCAGCTAAAAACAATACATTAATTATTTCATAGTTTTTGTGGGTTATGGTTTCAGGCATAGATTCACTGGGTTCTCTGCGAAGGGTCTCACAAAGCTGTGATTCAGGTGTCACCTGGGCTGACGTTTGAAGGCTAGAATGGGAAGAATCTGTGTCCAAGCTCACTCAGGTGTTGGCAGAATTCATTTCCCTGAGACTGTAGGACTGGGGGCCCTGGCTTCTTGCTGGCTGACGGCTACTCTCAGCCTGTGGGTGAGTCTCCCAAATGGCCACTTGCTTCTCCAAAGGTGGCTGGAAGAACTCTCAAGAGAGAGTCTGCCAGCAACATGGAGCCTTATCTAACATGACACATCACAGGGATGATGACATCCATCGGCACTGCCAGATTCTGTTGTCAGAAACAGTCAAGGGGGGGCGGGGGTGGTGCCACAGTTACCACCAGCGGGTGGGGACCTCCATGGTGGTCACAGATAAGAGGTGGTCACACCTCTTATCTGTGTCAATTACACAGTCCTCTTGTCTTTCATAACCTTGGCACTTTAGAATACTGAGTCCCTTTTATTGATGTGTGTACTTTTGACCATTGTGGTTTGTTTTTTTTTACTTTTTATTAAAATTTATTTATTTATTTTAATTGGAGGCTAATTACAATATTGTAGTGGTTTTTGCCATACATTGACATGAATCAGCCAAGATGGTAAAGATGACCCTATAGGTGAGACCACTGTGTTTTTAACAATTACTAAAATATTTTTCTCAGATAATTGGGGACACATGCATGTCATTTACCCTCCCTGCAAACTTCAGCCTATGAATCATCACGTGTCTCCTGTCTCTGCCCTTGTTTTCATTTCCTGAGAGATGCTGGAGAAGAGACATAGCAAGCATAAGAGACCACCTTAAGAAATCATGGGCAGACAGAGAAAGACAAGTATCGTATGATCTTGCTTTTATGTGGAATCTAAAAAAATGGTACAAATGAACTTATGAGCTTAATTACAAAACAAAAATGAGTCACAGATGTAGAAAACAAATTTATGGCAGGGGGGATAAATTGGAAGATTGGGATTGACACATACATGGTGCTATATGTATATAAACTGCTGCTGCTGCTGCTGCTAAGTCGCTTCAGTCGTGTCCGACTCTGTGCAACCCCACAGATGGAAGCCCACCAGGTGGCCCCGTCCCTAGGATTCTCCAGGCAAGAACACTGGAGTGGGTTGCCATTTCCTTCTCCAGTGCATGAAAGTGAAAAGTGAAAGTGAAGTCGCTCAGTCGTGTCCGACTCTGCGACCCCATGGACTGCAGCCCACCAGGCTCCTCTGTCCATGGGATTTTCCAGGCGAGTACTGGAGTGGGGTGCCATCGCCTTCTCCGGTATATAAACTAGATAACTAAAAGGGACCTACTATATAGCACAGGAAACTCTGTTCAATATTCTGTAATAACCTATATGGGAAAAGAATCTAAAAAAGCAATGTATATGTGTATAGGGATAACCGATTCACTTAGCTGTATACCTGAAACTAACATGATGTTGTAAATCAACTATAATCCAAAAAAATAAAAATAATGAAAACTTAAAAAAAATAATGGGGAGGGATAAATTAGGAGTTTGGGATTAACATATACACACTACTATATATAAAATAGATAATAAGTATCCACTGTATAGCACAGGGAACTCTACTCAATGTTCTGTAATAACCTATAAGGGGAAAGAATCTGAATAAAAATAAATATGTAGATCAACTATATTTCAATTTAAATTAAAAAAGAGGTAACAGACTAGCTATAAAAGGTTGTGAGCCTAGAGGAATGATCACATCTTTGAAAGAAATCAGAAAATTAAGGGGAAGATTCTGGGTTGGGAAGCATACTGAACATTTATTGCTTGCCCTCTGGAAACCTTGATGAATCTTAGCCAGAGTGATACAGGTGGAGAGAACTTCAGCACCCCAACTCTAGTGGCGGGTGTGGCTGCGAAACCTTTCAGAGCCCTGGGTCTCAGTGATCAGCTCAGGGATTGGCCCATCCTGACCAGAGCCATGGACATGCTCAGTTGCATCTTCTTAGAGCTTTTGAGGAAGAGGCAGTATCCTGCAGAGTATCCTGCAGAGCTTTACCCCACGGGAGATAAGCCTGGAACTGTGGTAAGCATTCTGCCATGCATGTTAATTAATATTAGGTATTGCTCAGAGACAGAAACCTTTACAATAATTTAAATAAGATACAGGTGTATTTTTTCTTATATGAATGCAGTAAGCAATTCAGGGAGGCTGTGTGGTGGCTCCATGGTCAGCAGAGCACGGTTTCTCTCTTGCTCTGTCGTTCTTGACTACATGGATGGTTCCAGACAGATGCTTGAGTTTTCAGGCTGTAGGGAAAAGGGAGATGGTGAAGAGGGATCCTTCAAGGACAACTTTCTGAAAATTGCTCATGACGCTTCTGCCACTTGTATGCCACTGGCCATACTACCATGCTTAACTGCAACAGAGGCATGGACATGTGGTCTTTACCTCAGGAGGCTGTTCCCAGCCACAGGTGAGAGGTTTTATGATAAAGGAAGCAAAGGGGAAACAGCTGTGGGTGGACAATGAGCTTTCTCTGCTGCTCCCTGCCAATGGAGAGCCTGACTATAAATAGAGTCTGCTCTGAAGGAGCAAAGTTGAAAGATGAGACTA
This sequence comes from Tragelaphus eurycerus, assembly GCA_935064755.1. Taxonomy (NCBI): domain Eukaryota; kingdom Metazoa; phylum Chordata; class Mammalia; order Artiodactyla; family Bovidae; genus Tragelaphus; species Tragelaphus eurycerus. Next base: position 20,874,202 of record CAKXYN010000001.1, on the reverse strand, counting down.
AATCAATCCTGTCCCAGTGATAGCTTTGAACCCCTGGATCAAGCTGTACCTGAAGCCAAATACCCCTGCTACTTAAGCCAATAACTCTCCCTTCTTTCCTTATTCCCACCCTTCTTCATTCCTTCATTTCTGTTTTTCTTCCCTCTTTCTCATTCTCCTTTTTAACTGAAAAAAATCTAGACTGGTACAGAAAGGATTTCCCCCAAACAGCATATACTGCTGCTGCTGCTACTGCTAAGTCGTTTCAGTCGTGTCCGACTCTGTGTGACCCCATAGATGGCAGCCCATCAGGCTCCCCCGTCCCCGGGATTCTCCAGGCAAGAACACTGGAGTGGGTTGCCATTGCCTTCTCCAATACGTGAAAGTGAAAAGTGAAAGTAAAGTCACTCAGTCGTGTCTGACTCTTAGCAACCCCATGGACTGCAGCCCACCAGGCTCCTCCATCCATGGGATTTGCCAGCATATAAGATCACCTTTATTTCTTTGTTCTCTCAAGATCTCCGTTCTCCTCACAGTTACTCAGAAAGGCAACCGAATTTTCCCTTGTATCTCCTAAGGGTCAAATTATGCATCTCCATGCTCTATTTCCTTTCAGCCTAAAGGAGAGGGAGCTGCTGATGTTTCTTAGAACTTGCCTTTTTTGGGGATTGGATTAAAAATTTAAAAATATGTTGGCTTGTAAATCTCTACTAAGACTCATAAGCTGTAAATCTCAGCTCAACCTATTCTAGGTATTTTTACTTATTTTTAGCAAACGTTCCTTGGAATTCTTTCCCTATTTAGTAAAAACTCCTCTGTCCAATATCTTGGCTGCATACCCATGTCCTCTTCCTCAATTCTGACTTTTATTAACATTAATAGCATCTGTGAGCATTAGAGCTTAATGGATTGCTTTCTGTTGATCTGAGAACCCTGCCATAATAGATCTTGTTTTAAAGGATTCCAGTTAGTTGGTCAGCAATCCAGCCTTTTTTTTTTTTTTTTTTTAAGTAACTCTGCTAGTAGAATGAATTTGCCCAGCCTGTTCCCTTGGCATCTATTTTTCTGGGTCTTTCCTTTGAAGCAGACAATCCAAAACATTAGGTTTGGAGGTTTTTTTCTATCAGATTCCGAAAGCACGGTTTTCACTTAAATTATTATGCGTATCTGTCCTTACTTATATCAGTAAAGTGATTAGGAGTGTCTACCAACTGCAATTCTCAGGCTATGAAATCTGGATTTTTGAATTTAAATTATACCACAGCACCATATGGCTGAGGAGAGAGGAGTGCTCAATTTCTTATCTAACAGAGAGTTCCTCTCAAGCAAGAGAAATTGCCTTCACAGTCCAAGTTTTCCCCGGCTCTCCGAGGTTTAGTATTACTGCTGCCTCCCAAAGCGCATGCGCGTAGGATTTTCTGAAGCGGCTCAGAGAAAAGTTGCTACAAAACACAGCGAGGAAGAGAGCTCCCGCGAGTCGCTATTGCCTGTCTTCTCACCACTGATGCTAACGAGGCCATGAGGCCAAGTTCCGGAAATGGGGGCACTCTGGGTGTCCTTCACTTACGAGCATTAAAAAAATGTATTCATTTTGAGGCGTATTCAGAACTTCATTCCTTTCCCTGAGGGCATGGTGAGCAGGGGCTACCGGGCTAATGCAATTAAGTGTGGGAGCACCATGGAGACCCCTAAAGCTTCTGAAGCACAAGGTCACATGCTCCGAAAGTCTAGGTGTGTCGGGGGATGCGGCTGATTTATGGTTATGAGGACTCTTCTCTCTGAATCTGTCGTGAATTAATGGGACTCGGGAGCTACACATTCTCTTTAGGATTATAAATGGCATCCTGACGTTTTAGACTCGGCCACCTTTCTCTCATGCCTGGTATTAGGGGACACTTGACTGCCTACTGAGACGGTGACCTTGTACTTCCGTCCCTCAAGTCAGCATCAGGACTATTGCAGACAACTCAGGGGTGATCTCTCTTATTTACCTGGCACAGGAACCAAGCCGGGTCCTTGGCATTGGATACCTCCTCCCGTCTTCCGAACCCGTGCTCCCCACGTGCCCTTTACACCTGGTGGCCGACCTGGCTGGCTGACATCCCTGTGGCTCCTGCGCTCTGCCTTCTAGCTGGGGTTGTCCATCGGTGAGTGCAGGAAGGGAGGTTGGGGTGTCTGCTTCCCTGGCCTCCTTTCTGTGGCATCGCTTACACACCTACACAGCTCCTGCCACGTGGCCTTCTCCCCTCTGATCACCTCTCTTACTCCCTGCACCTCTGGGTTCTGAACCTCCTCCCTGCCCTCACTGGCCCTGAATATTACACCACCCAATGGTGGTTTCCCTTTACCTGCCCACACTTACATAAATAATATATTTCTTAAACTCTCTCCACATTTCTGCTTCAGCGTGCTCTGAGTTTATTGCTGGAAGCCTGTGTGTTAAAACAGCATTGTCTTGATTTGTCTGATCTCCCTTCTGCCTCTTCCACCTGCTTTGACTCAGTCTTTGCTCTTGCTGTTGCTGCTGCTAAGTCGCTTCAGTGGTGTCCGACTCTATGTGACCCCATAGACGGCAACCCACCAGGCTCCCTGTCCTTGGGATTATCCAGGCAAGAACACTGGAGTGGGTTGCCATTTCCTTCTCCAATGCGTGAAAGTGAAAGTGAAGTCGCTCAGCCGTGTCTGACTCTTAGGGACCCCATGAACTGCAGCCCACCAGGCTCCTCTATCCATGGGATTTTCCAGGCAAGAATACTAGAGGGGGGTGCCATTGCCTTCTCCGAATCTTTCCTCTTAAGTGTCTGTAAAAGGCCACCGTCTATGTTTGCTTGTGCTTATTTGCTTAATACACTTGCTTCAGAAGGATGTGATGATATGCATGTTGGTTGGTCATGCCCCCAGACTGACTTGCCTCTGCCCACTTAAAATGCACTGTATCTTTAGGTCACCCATACAACCTTTTTAAGAAATCGGGGGGACCTGCAATCTGGCTCTTCCCTGACATGAAGACAACCTCTAAAGATATATCTTATTGAAGTCAGTTCTTTAAAATAGAATTTAACTGAAACTTTTTTGGCATGACTATAACCTCAGAAATATAATATGTACTTGCCTGGTGACACTAAAGTGTCTACTATTTTGGTTAGTACAGATTTCACTTTGATTCTTTTGAGATAATTGTCTTTTTAAGATGGAAATTTCTTTTTTTCTCTTTTTTTAAAAAAAATATTTGGTTGCATTGGGTCTTGGTTACAGCACACATGCTCTTCACTGGGGTGAGGGGCTCTTCATCGTGGTACGGGGGGCTTCTCTCTCTAGCTTTGACACGCGTGCTCCACAGTGCACAGGTTCAGTAGTTGCCCCACAGGATGTGGGATCTTAGTTCCCTGACCAGGGATGGAACCTGGGTCCCCTGAATTGCAAGGCAGCTTCTTAGCCACTGGATCACCAGGGAAGTCTCTAAGGTGAAAATTTCTTAGGTTGCCATTGCCCTATCAGAAAAAAATGCTGGCTAGAAAAATGCCAATGTACCACACTTGTCATAAAAAAAATATCCAGCTATGAGTACTAATTTTTAGGCTGTTCAACATTGGGAAAGTTATTCAGGACTCAAGTAGATACAGCATAATTTTTAGTACAAGAGAAGTATAGGGTGCCTTCAGATAATGTTAGAATGTCTTGAATCCTTGGTATTCTGATGATGGCTTTGGTCCAGAACTAACTTTTACCCAAATGAGCAAAGGAGATGTGGCAGTTGTCATAAACGGCCCACTTACTTCCCCGTTCCCCTGGCCATTCCCCTCCCGCAGAGGTGGTCTGCCCCTCCTGTGGAGAACCCCTCTACTAGCACAAAGTTCCCCCTTGCCTGCATCTCTCTGCCAGTGGCATGTGTGGGGCCTGGTGAGGAGGGTGCCCCGATAGCAACCTTCACCCACTCAGGGACAGGAGCTGGAGGATGAATGTCCACATCTCTTTATCCCTTTGAGAGAAGGGACAGTTCTGAGATGTGTGCTGTGCAGGCACCAGTGGTTCCCCAGAAGGACTGAAACTCAGTTGCCAACAGCAGTAATATCCTTGTGAGCAGACCCTTTATTGGCTTTCCTTCTGTTACTGTCTCACTTCCCACCTCTTTCTGTGCTTCTGTGATTGCCTCCTGAATAAATGGCTTGTACCCAAAATCTTGTCTCAGGCACTGACTTTTGGGAGCATACATTTAGGACAGGATGTTCCAGAAGGACAATGAGAGATGAGACCCACAGAAGAAGAGACCAGGCCATTCCTAGCTTCAAGAGAATTGTGTCTTTTCCATTCTTCTGAATTCTCTCTTATGAACTATTGAGAACACTGGCTGTTTCTAATCAACTCTATAAATCTCTACTATCTACGCATGCAGGGAAGGAAGACTCGATAAATATTTGATAATAATGACAGTTCTAAGATTATGCTATTTATGGTAACCGTTGCCCTAGTGAAGGGATATAATTATTGCAAAAGAGCAAATCAAGTTCTGCATTTTGTGAAAGGTAAGTGCCATCAGTCCTCTCTGAGTCATCTCTAAAGGCTAAAAAAAACAGCGTCTTCCTCAGATGAGCACTGTTAGGGGGTGGTAAGGTTATGCAATTGTGTTCAAAGCAAACTGAATTTCTTCTCAGGTGTCTTGGCAGTTTTCCCCATTCCTCCACCCATGCTGAGAGCCTAAGTGGATTGATTGTAACATCTCTGTGTATCTCCATGGACAACAAAACTGTTTCACCAAATGCACACTGAAGGTCTATCTTTGCATGTGCAGCTCAGTCTTAGCATTTTAAAAAGTATTTATTCTTGTTTTAAATTTAGCTTTGCCAGGTCTTAGTTGCAGCATGCAGGGTCTTTAGTTGCAGCATGAGAGATTTAGTTCCTTGGCCAGGGATCGACCCCAGGCCCCCTGCATTGGAAGCTCAGAGTCTTAGCCACTGGACCACCAGGGAAGTTCCCAGACATAGCCTTTAGAACTGGCTGCAGACTTTTCTAAACCCTATTGGAAGGAGTCCAAACCAAACATAAACGGTGGAGAATTCAGTGGAGAAAACAATGATGAAACAAAAAGTCCGTGCGTTATTTTGCTCTTAGCAACCTTCCAAATTCTGGCCTTTATTCTTTGACTTACCGTCTGCCCACTCTTTGGTGAGATGAATAGTTTTCTGCACATTATTTTAGGAATTTTTTTTCACCCATGAATTACTCACTAGCATTCATCATATAGTAGAAGAGTGAAAAGTCACACCCAGGATAATATCAGACAATTTCTTCGTCTAGCTAATATTAATGAAATTGAATAGGCTTGCTCCAAAATTCATCGAGAATCATCATTCACTGTCCTGTGATGCATTTAATCAGAACCAGTTGTGCAAAGATTATGTTACACATCTCAGGAGGAAAGTTATGGTAGAAAGACAATCTTCCAGGCTGTACACAATAGGGCAAAATATGTGATAAGGGCTCTTGGAAACCCAAGCAGGTTGGCTTCATTTAAAAACTTCAACTTCATTTAAAAACATCAGGCTCGAATGTAGCCCATCTTTGCAAAACATGGTAAAGTGCTCTTTCCAATGATCACACATTTCATCCTTCAAAATGTATTTTTTGGTACATTCTTTTTCATATTCTTTTCCACTATGGTTTACCCTAGGATATTGAATATAGTTCCCTGTGCTATACAGTAGGTCTTTGTTGTCTGTGCATGCTAAATGTCAGTTTGTGTCTACCGACCCCAAACTCCCAGCCCATCCCTCTCCTTCCCCCTAAATGTATTCTTGATTTATTTTTGAAACCATCATCCTAAGCATATTTAGTTAGGCATCACTTGCAAATAAGCTAATGGGGTAGCGGCACAAAATGCAGAGACAACTACAATTATCTCTTAATTACACACAGCAGGCTCCCAATGTGTGTCACCCTTCCGAGGATACTTAACAAGAAACAAAGAAAGTCAAGCTAACCAGATAGAGAGCCCATGCGGGCTGCCTGATGACAGGTTTCCTCTGAGACGCTGTGGGGCAGGGACACAGCCGCAGCAACTGCCACCAGGAAGAGCTTGCCCAGATCGAGAAAATAACCCGACCGAATCTGATGATTCTATCACACGGATGGACGTGAGGAACTAGGAAACAAGACGATGAGATAATCCCATCAGCAAATCAATGGTTTTCCCAGGAGCTCTAGCCCTCTACATATGAATAAGGGAATTTCAGACAACCCACCTCCGGTTGTGTCATTCAGGACGGTGTTATATCTTCCTTGAGCAAGAATCAATATCTCCTTGTTACTATGAGATCCTATATTCAGGAGGGGAAATGGTCTAAGACCAGAAATATGTCAAACAAAGTCCATTTCATCTCCAGGGGAGATTGATGAAATGGGAAAAAGCCTATCTATGAATTAGTCAATGAAAGTTTATGGCATGACTATTAGTTGCTGACACTGTCCACAGTAAAGTTAAAGGACTTCCTTGGTGGTCCAGTGGTTACGAATCCGCCTGCCAATGCAGGGAACTCACGTTCAGTCCCTGGCTGGGAACTTCTAAGATGCCACATGCTGTGGGGCAACCCGTGCGCTGCAGCTACTGAGCCCGTGCTGCAAGGAAGAACCCACAAGCAAATACTGAGACCTGAAGCAGCCCCAAATAAGACAACAACAAAGCACCAGAGCGAGGTTAATACAAAGCTCACGTGTACTCTCTGCTTTTTCACACGTTCTGAAACAAAGCTGCTGTGGGGAGTAGCACCCAGCCTCCGTGGATGGTGCACATGTGAGGTGGGTAGGCCGACTGAGGGTGGTAATAATTATTCACAGTGTCTACATCTCTTGCCAGACAACAAAGGATGCTCATAAGCTTTCTTTGCTTTGATTCGTACCGCAACTCATGAAATGAATTGGAAAACACATTCACCCCTTTCTGCAAATGAGAAAGCCTCTTGCTCCATGGTCTAGAAATTTCTAATTGTTGTGGGAAAGGAAGTACCCAGTGCACACCCTTTATGACACTGACTGCAGGGGGAGGTTACTGGAGTGGATAAGCAGAGGTTTCTAAAGCTGGGCCTGAGGACAGTTGCCTTACCCTCAGACTCAGCTCCGTTTGGGAAATTTCAATTAGCCACCAATTAGCCCCACTTGAACCCTCCAGTCCTGCTACATCCTCTGTTTTCACAGAACATCCTTGCATCTTGAATTCAGTCAATCACATCACACCTCTCTCTCTCTTCATTCTCTCTTCTGCTACCCCAGTGGGCCCAGGCCTGGTTTTATAGCAGAGTCACCTGCTGAGTTTATTATCAGTTCAGTTCCTTGGGCTCCATCCACTACAGACCCGTTGAATCAAAGATTCCTCCTGCAGTCTGTGACTAGAACTGCTTTTGCTGTTTGGAAATGCTGACTAGACTCTGCTCCTCTGGGGCTTTGCTTGGAGAAGGCAATAGCACCTCACTCCAGTACTCTTGCCTGGAAAATCCCATGGATGGAGGAGCCCGGTGGGCTGCAGTCCATGGGGTCGCAAAGAGTCGGACACGACTGAGCGACTTCACTTTTTTGCTTTGTCTTTTTCATTTTTATGATTCAGTCTGATATTTTTCACTTTCACTGATATTGTCTAAGTAATATTCTAATCAAGAGTTGGAATGTTGGAGGGAGTTCCCTGGTGGTCCAGTGGTTAGGACTCTGAGCTTCCACTGCTGGGTGCACGGGTTCTACCCCTGGTCAGGAGACTAAAATCCTGCATGCCACATGGTGCAGTCAAAGGAAAAGAAAAAAAAAAAAAAAAGAATTGGAATATTGGAACAAAGTCAACCTAAAGAGAGAATAAGCTTAGGTGTGTGTTTGATTACCCTTGCGACTTTTCTGTGTTTGGCATTTTCAACACAAAAAGCTAGAGGAGAAAAGATATGATTAGCTAAATAATTACTGACAAATTTGATGCAATTAACTGAAAACAGTTTAAAAAAATAAGATGAATTGGGCTTCAATACTAAATTAACTATATAGCACATGGAACTATACTCAGTACTTTGTGGCAACCTATAAGGATGAAGAATCTAAATATATATATATATATCCGAATCACTTTGCTGTATACTTAAAACTAATGCAACATTGTAAATCAACTATACTTCAAGAAAAATACTAAGTTAATTAATTAGTTAATTGAATAAAGGAATGAATGATCTGATCTCTGACCTTTTATTTTTTATTCAGAAGAAAACACTGAAAATGAGAACTCTCAGATGGCGAATTTGTTACCAGGAAGACCTTTGAAAAAATGGAGGCACTGGAAACTAAAAACTGGTTTTTCTTCTTAGTTGCATCGTTGAAACTTGCAACCAGTTCATTTCCTCCAAATATACCCATTCTATAATATCCCCTATTTAGACATCTGTTTCTGTTTTCATTTTCAGTGACCACTCCATTGTCTGTGCAATAGACAAAAAGCAGTGCTGTGGACCAATAAAAGCAGCGAGGTGACAGGCCATGAAAGGTACTGGCTGGTTATGCTGTTCCCTTCTGGTCACCCTCAGAGCCCACCGTCCTTCTCTGCAGAGGCCTTCACTCATGAGACATCATACTTTGTATCATGCACCCCCACCATCTAGGCCACATCAGACTGGACTATTGATGGGGTCCAGGTTCAAAGATGGCCAAAAGTTAGCAATCTTCCAGGTGGCCTGGATCTGTCCTGGTTCATGACTGGCTAGTCTGAGGATGTAAAGGATGGGACACCCAGAGCCATACAGCAAGAGGGGGTAGCATGGAACCAGGGATGCAATAAAGAGATGCCTCTAAGTGCGGATGCTGTCACAGGAGGAGAAGGGGGTCAGCTGGCAATGGCTTCTACTGACAAGGGCGTCAGTAGAAGCAAAAGCAGAAAATTATTGATCAAATTCTTGGTCTCAGGGGACAGGAACCCTTCCTGAGCTTGCTTAGGCAAAAAGGAGAAATTTATTGGCTGACAGAGCCATGAAGATTGGGTATGTGGTTAGATAGGATGAGAAGCAAGAATTGATCCCAACCAGATATTTTTCTTTTTGTCTTGTAAGCGTGTTTCCATTGTGTCTAGTGTGTTTCATTTTCTCTATTTTTCAATGGGCATCGTCATTGTAGGGAGAGGGGACATGGTAGCTCTACCACGAAAACATTTTAGGGAGAGGCTAAAACCATCACTGGACAAATCAGTGTGGCTAGGGGGGCTGTGTATTGTGGTTGACAGTCTTCATGGTTTCCACAAGAGAAAAAACAGACCTTCAAGAGAAAGAGGGTAAATTTCCCCAAAGAAGGGAGAGAAACTGGGTAGAGTCATTCATTGATCCCCACCTTAGCAGCCATAATGGCAGACTGTTAGAGAAGGAATCACTGGACACCTACTTCTGAGCACAAAGGCCGTAGGATTCCATTATGTCATCAGAGCAGCTGCTGAACTCCTAGTGAGACAGGCCTGGGACTGGGACCCTTTGCTGCAGTGCTTGTACCTGGACACACCTCTCCTCCAGCAACAAAATACAAAGAAACGGTGTGGGACTAAAAATAACTGTGTGCATGTGCCCTTGGGGCAAATTCATTGGAGTAAATTCTGGACGCAAAGGATACAAAGAGACCAAAAACCTCAGCCTCCATTTTTGAGGACTCTAGGACAGGCAATGGCACCCCACCCCAGTACTTTTGCCTGGAGAATCCCATGGGCGGAGGATCCTGGTGGGCTCCAGTCCATGGGGTCGCTAAGAGTCGGACACGACTGAGCGACTTCACTTTCACTTTTCATTTTCATGCATTGGAGAAGGAAATGGCAACCCGCTCCAGTATTCTTGCCTGGAGAATCCCAGGGACGGGGGAGCCTGGTGGGCTTCCGTCTATGGGGTCACACAGAGTTGGGCACGACTGCAGCGACTTAGCAGTAGCAGCAGGACAAAAACAGGGCTTTGGGGAGCAAAACAAGAGGACTATGCATGCCCCGCCCTGCTCATACTGGGGTGGGCAGACCACCTAAGCCACCCCTCCAGCCCAACCCCTGGGCACACACCTACCCTCACCCTATGTAAGGAACAAGATTTCTCTACTTTGGGGAGTGAGAGAGCAATTTCTATTGGTGAAGAAGGCCAAAAACCCGGGTTGGTGACACATAGAGATTTTTATGTGTATTAGCCAGCTATTACCATAATAAGCTGCATAACAAGCATTCCAAAGATCTCAGTGGCTTACCACAACAAACATTTATTTCTCATTCATAAACTGGGGTTTAGCAGGGATGACTGCTTGATATTTGGATCCTGGTCTGCTCTGAGCATCTCCCCATTCTGGGATAAGTGCTATCTGGCTCATGTTCTTTTCATGATAAAAGTCAAAAGCCCAGGAGATCAAGCCAAACTTGGCACTAATATTTTTACATGTCTCTGCCCCTACTTGTATTGTGTCTGTCAACATTCCTTCATCCATGCCCATCATCAGGACAGAGGAGCTCCACAGTGGTGAGGAAGAGAAAGTGGGTACTTGGCGGGAAAAGAAGAAAATCTACCATTATCCTGAATGGCATTGAATGGCATTCTAGGAGTTCTGATGAAATTGTTTCTTTTCTTAAGTTTTCTTGTTTTTCTGTGTATTTATTTAGTGGACGTATATCTCAGTTCAGAAATCCAAATGTTGAAATAAATTATATTTTCTCTAATGTGACTTCATTCTATTTGGAGCCTCCATTCAAGAGGCTGAAACTTGACCTCCTTGAATTCAGAATTATCTGTCTCTATCTTTTTCACAATCAAATTTAGATCCTGGGCTGGGGGTGTTATGTAAATGCTATCAAAACAGCATCTGGAGAGCATCTGGTCTTTGAGGCATCTTTCTGTACAGACTCCCACTGAAATGTTCGTCTGTCTCTGATTTCAGTCCCTGCCAGTTTGACTACCAGGAGGTCACATCTATGGCTTGCTTTGCATGAGAATCATTCAGCTGCTTCTGTGCCACAGTGGGCTTAGTGAGGACAGGAGAACCCAAGTGCACAAGACTCTCCCCACGTGTCTGTAGATAGATTGTGCCGCTACGGCTCCCGGCTGCTCCAGTCACATGGTCAGCAGAGACCAGGTAGCTGCCCCTTGGTCCTTCAAATCTACCTTAAGTTTGCTGCCCATTGGGGGCCCTGGAAAAAGCATACAAAGCCACAATCTTGAAGACTTGCCATTTTCCAAATATTTAATTAGTCCACAAATTTCTTCCTTTCAGCCTATCAAGCAGTCTTTCCCAACTCTGAAGAAACTCTAGTCTACTCAGCAACCTCCCCTCAACTCAGTTCTATTCTCAACCATGGAATTTCTCTATCTCCTCTGAGGGTGAGCTCTCTGTCCTCTCCTGCCACATAACAGGGCCAAGGACTTTGGAAACCCAAGCCAGGAAAAGACCACATTTCAGCTGTCCACCAGGGTGTGTCTCTGCCTAGAGGCAGGGAGCTCAAAACAGCCTAACTGCCTAAAGAGGAACGGACTTAGGGAAAAGAGAATGACTGGGGGAAAATATCTTAAAAATATGACCTTTACTACATTTACAAACTGAGATCCACTGATCATGCATCAGTTCTTAAGAATTTGAAGGGAATATTGATGAAAATCCAACAGTACACTTTCATAAGTCATATATGTTAGCCTTTAAGTGGATTTTGGTACTTCTACTAAGATAAGGATTTGTTCGACACAGTGGGAAATCACAACATTTCTAACTAAAAAGCAAACATATTTACATTACGAAAATAAGGTTCAGGACTTCCTTGCTGCTCCACTGGGTCCAGACTCCACGCTCCCAAAGCAGGGAGCCTGGGTTCAATCCCTGATCAGGGAACTAGATCCCTCATGCCTCAGCTAAGAGCCCACATGTCACAAACAAGACTCGGTGCAGCCAAGTAAATAATAAATACACATTTTTTTAAAGTTTTGAATTCATAATAAAAAAGAAAATAAGGTTTAAGAGGAACTAGAAAGTTGTCCAAAATCCCTGTTACTTTCCCCGTGACAAGCTGGGAATAGTGGTCATTCTCTTGCAGAATATCAAACAATGGCCTAAAGAATTCCTCATTATCCACCCCAACTGCCAAACTTGCTATCATACACCTTCTATGGAATCATAGAGTGTTTAAATATTTTGGTATAAATATATGGTGGTTTAGTCACTAAATCTTGTCCAACTCTCGAGACTCCATGGACTGTAGCTCACCAGGCTCCTCTGTCCATGGGATTTCCCAGGCAAGAGTACTGGAATGAGTTCCCATTTCCATCTCCAGGGGATCTTCCCAACCCAGGGATTAAACCTGGGTCTCTTGCATTGCAGGCAGATTCTTTGCCAACTGAGCCATCAGGGAAGATGCTGTTCTTTGGTGGACTCTTCTGGGGATATTTGATCAGCTAATGAGACAACAACTCCCCATTTTCCCAGGAACAACTCTCATCTTAATAGCCGGTTCTCCAGCCACCATAGTCTTTCTGTGTAAGTTCATCTCTGGCTGTGCTATCTGAACCAGCGCCACATACCAGCTCTACACGTGTCAGTCTTCTGGGCATCTGGGGCTGAAACTGAAAGATGAGGTCTGTTTCTTGGCTGAACCTTCAGATTCCAGGAAGCAGATGAAGCTGCTTTGGGGAGAGAACATGGAAGACATCTTTACTGAATGTGTCCTCCTATTTTGTCGTTGCCAAGTCCTTTCTCTCCTGAGGCTGTGTGTCTTGCAGTCTCCAGGCCTTTGAGACTCCGCACACTGTCTCAAAGCCCCCTCCTCTGTGAACTTGAACTCATCTAATTTTCTCTTTTTTGCAACCAAAGAACTTTAAAAAACACACTTTTTCTTTTGCTGAGCTCAGTTAAACCAGAACCTTATTTATATCAACACAGGACTTAATTAAGCTGAGTGCGTAACAGCATCAAGAAGAACTTGGATAACCAGGAATAGCTGGTCATAGTTCCTTTAAAGGAAACGAGAACATAGCAGTGGCTATATGTTGAGTCACAAAGCCCCAGTCTATCAGATCAGATCAGATCAGTTGCTCAGTTGTGTCCGACTCTTTGCGACCCCATGAATCGCAGCACGCCAGGCCTTCCTGTCCATCACCAACTCTCGGAGTTCACTCAGACTCACGTCCATCGAGTCAGTGATGCCATCCAGCCATCTCATCCTCTGTCATCCCTTTCTCCTCTTGCCCCCAATCCCTCCCAGCATCAGAGTCTTCTCCAATGAGTCAACTCTTTGCATGAGGTGGCCAAAGTACTGGACTTTCAGCTTTAGCATCATTCCTTCCAAAGAAATCCCAGGGCTGATTTCCTTCAGAATGGACTGGTTGGATCTCCTTGCAGTCCAAGGGACTCTCAAGAGTCTTCTCCAACACCACAGTTCAAAAGCATCAATTCTTTGGCGCTCAGCCTTCTTCACAGTCCAACTCTCACATCCATACATGACCACAGGAAAAACCATAGCCTTGACTAGATGAACCTTTGTTGGCAAAGTAATGTCTCTGCTTTTGAATATGCTATCTAGGTTGGTCATAACTTGCCTTCCGAGGAGGAAGTGTCTTTTAATTTCATGGCTGCAGTCACCATCTGCAGTGATTTTGGAGCCCCCAAAATAAAGTCTGACACTGTTTCCACTGTTTCCCCATCTATTTCCCATGAAGTGATGGGACCAGATGCCATGATCTTCGTTTTCTGAATGTTGAGCTTTAAGCCAACCTTTTCACTCTCCACTTTCACTTTCATCAAGAAGCTTTTTAGTTCCTCTTCACTTTCTACCATAAGGGTGGTGTCATCTGCATATCTGAGGTGATTGATATTTCTCCTAGCAATCTTGATTCCAGCTTGTGTTTCTTCCAGTCCAGCGTTTCTCATGATGTACTCTGCATATAAGTTAAATAAACAGGGTGACAATATACAGCCTTGACGTACTCCTTTTCCTATTTGGAACCAATCTGTTGTTCCATGTCCAGTTCTAACTGTTGCTTCCTGACCTGCATACAAATTTCTCAAGAGGCAGATCAGGTGGTCTGGTATTCCCATCTCTTTCAGAATTTTCCACAGTTTATTGTGACCCACACAGTCAAAGGCTTTGGCATAGTCAATAAAGCAGAAATAGATGTTTTTCTGGACCCTCTTGCTTTTTCCATGATCCAGCGGATGTTGGCAATTTGATCTCTGGTTCCTCTGCCTTTTCTAAAACCAGCTTGAACATCAGAAAGTTCATGGTTTACATATTGCTGAAGCCTGGCTTGGAGGATTTTAAAGCATTACTTTACTAGTGTGTGAGATGAGTGCAATTGTGCAGTAGTTTGAGCATTCTTTGGCATTGCCTTTCTTTGGGATTGGGATGAAAACTGACCTTTTCCAGTCCTGTGGCCACTGCTGAGTTTTCCAAATTTGCTGGCATATTGAGTGCAGCACTTTCACAGCATCATCTTTCAGGATTTGAAATAGCTCAACTGGAATTCCATCACCTCCACTAGGTTTGTTCGTAGTGATGCTTTCTAAGGCTCACTTGACTTCACATTCCAGGATGTCTGGCTCTAGGTCAGTGATCACATCATTGTGATTATCTGGGTCGTGAAGATCCTTTTTGTACAGTTCTTCTGTGTATTCTTGCCACCTCTTCTTAATATCTTCTGCTTCTGTTAGGTCCATGTCATTTCTGTCCTTTATCGAGCCCATCTTTGCATGAAATGTTCCTTTGGTATCTCTGATTTTCTTGAAGAGATCCTTAGTCTTTCCCATTCTGTTGTTTTCCTCTATTTCTTTGCATTGATCGCTGAAGAAGGCTTTCTTATCTCTTCTTGCTGTTCTTTGGAACTCTGCATTCAGATGTTTATATCTTTCCTTTTCTCCTTTGCTTTTTGCTTCTCTTCTTTTCACAGGTATTTGTAAGGCCTCCCCAGACAGCCATTTTGCTTTTTTGCTTTTCTTTTCCATGGGGATGGTCTTGATCCGGGTCTCCTGTACAATGTCACAAACCTCATTCCATAGTTCATCAGGCACTCTATCTATCAGATCTAGGCCCTTAAATCTATTTCTCACTTCCACTGTATAATCATAAGGGATTTGATTTAGGTCATACCTGAATGGTCTAGTGGTTTTCCCTACTTTCTTCAATTTCAGTCTGAATTTGGCAATAAGGAGCTCATGGTCTGAGCCACAGTCAGCTCCTGGTCTTGTTTTTGCCAACTGTATAGAGCTTCTCCATCTTTGGCTGCAAAGAATATAATCAATCTGATTTCGATGTTGACCATCTGGTGATGTCCATGTATAGAGCCGTCTCTTGTGTTGTTGGAAGAGGGTGTTTGCTATGACCAGTGCATTTTCTTGGCAAAATTCTATTAGTCTTTGCCCTGCTTCACTCTGTATTCCAAGGCCAAATTTGCCTGTTACTTCAGGTGTTTCTTGACTTCCTACTTTTGTGTTCCAGTCCCCTATAATGAAAAGGACATCTTTTTGGGTGTTAGTTCTAAAAGGTCTTGTAGGTCTTCATAGAACTATTCAACTTCAGCTTCTTCAGTGTTACTGGTTGGGGCATAATAGACTTGGATTACTGTGATATTGAATGGTTTGCCTTGGAAATGAACAGAGATCATTCTGTCATTTTTGAGATTGCATCCAAGTACTGCGTTTCAGACTCTTTTGTTGACCATGATGGCTATTCCATTTCATCTGAGGGATTCCTGCCCACAGTAGTAGATACAATGATCATCTGAGTTAAATTCACCCATTCCAGTCCATTTCAGTTCGCTGATTCCTAGAATGTCGACATTCACTCTTGCCATCTCTTGTTTGACCACTTCCAATTTGCCTTGATTCATGGACCTGACATTCCAGGTCCCTATGCAATATTGCTCTTTACAGCATCGGACCTTGCTTCTATCACGAGTCACATCCACAGCTGGGTATTCTTTTTGGTTTGGCTCCATCCCTTCATTCTTTCTGGAGTTATTTCTCCACTGATCTCCAGTAGCATATTGGGCACCTACTGACCTGCGAAGTTTCTCTTTCAGTATCCTATCATTTTGCCCTTTCATACTGTTCATGGGGTTCTCAAGGCAAGAATACTGAAGTGGTTTGCCATTCCCTTCTCCAGTGGACCACATTCTGTCAGATCTCTCCACCATGACCCACCCATCTTGGGTTGCCCCACGGGCATAGCTTAGTTTCACTGAGTTAGACAAGGCTGTGGTCCTAGTGTGATTCGATTGACTACTTTTCTGTGAGTATGGTTTCAGTGTGTCTGCCCTCTGATGCCCTCTTGCAACACCTACCGTCTTACTTGGGTTTCTCTTACCTTGGGTGTGGGGTATCTCTTCACGGCTGCTCCAGCAAAGCGCAGCGAATGCTCCTTACCTTGAACGAAGTGTATCTCCTCACCGCCACTCTTCTTGACCTTCAACTTGGGGACTGCCAGTAGCCCCATTTATTTATATGAGAGCAGGATCCGAAATATTTATGCCCCTAGTTAATGAACATTGTGAACAAAGGAAGGGGAACTTTTACAGTCTGCAAGGAGCCACTGAGAGAATACACAAGAGCAAAGTTTGCACTTCAAACATCAGAAATTTTTGTCATGCTTATTATTTTAGGCTATCAGACTGCCTGCTTTCATGTATTGATATATTGACTTTACAAAAATAAATCATTTAAAAAAAG
Organism: Tragelaphus eurycerus; assembly: GCA_935064755.1. Lineage (NCBI taxonomy): Eukaryota > Metazoa > Chordata > Mammalia > Artiodactyla > Bovidae > Tragelaphus > Tragelaphus eurycerus. The sequence continues at coordinate 20,857,555 of CAKXYN010000001.1, read as the reverse complement.
TTTGATCACATGTTTCTAGCCATCTGCTTTCTGGTGACTAAGTTGAGGGTTGCAGAAAGCCAAGAAGGGATATACTATCTTTTGTCAACCAAGGCAAAAATAAAATTCACAGATCAAAAATCAGAACCTGGGGGAGGAAGCATCCGGATTTCTCAAATGAGTCAAGAAATATGCAAACTGTAGACCTCTCTCCAACTCTGGAAAAATCTAACTTTGGGAGGGTGAGTTTTGCCTGTTTTGGTAGAAAATAAATTGGGTTGGTGGATGTGGGTGCTATAGGAAGTGACTGTAGTTTGAGGGCTCAGATCCAAACTCTCGCTCTCTCTCATCATTCAGGAGAATTTCCTCTTCCTCTGGATCACCTCTTCTAGAGGATAAAAATAAAATTAAGTCTTTTTGAGTACCCTTGAAATTTTACCTGATTTTATTTGTTGAGTTTTCCATTTAAAGGCCTCAGTTCCCTGGTGAAAGGGAAAACACTTGCATTGAAAAAAGCCATATTCCACGATCACATCTCACAGGATCGGCCGACAAGAGTGTCTGGCAGTTAGCTTTTTATAGAGTGGGGAAACAATCTCTCTTTTGAACCATATTTCTGGCTCTCCAAATTAATGAGACGTCTTTTTTCTTGAGGACGTTCTTGGAGTGTAGCAGCAGGGCATTTACTCTTCATTCTCCAACTGCAGAACTTATTTAATTTCTAGTTCCACTAAGTCTGCCCTCGGCCCTTGACCTCCCTTCTCGCTATTAAATTGAGCCCTCAAGTGATGGCTGTGGACAAATGACTTTAGACAAAACTGGAAGGAGGTCGCATTTGTTCCAGGCTCCCTTTCACCTCCCCCATTAGCACGATCTCCTTTCTACCTCCCATCCACACCAAGCCACTTATGTTGCCTGGGTGATCCATCTTAAACAGACTCAATTTTCTCTATCGTGCCCAGAAATCCTACTTCTGTACTTAATTATGAGCAAAAATGTATTTACTTACTTATTTTTGTTAACTTAAAATATATGGTAATTGAACATATATTGTGTCATGCATGTAGATATAAAAGTAAATGCCATGGGTCCCTGTTTTCACAAAAATAATGATCTGGGCAAGATAGATGCATATGGGACTTCCCTGGTGGTCTAGTGGCTAAGATGCAGTGCTCCCAATGCAGGGGGCCTGGGCTCCATCTCTGTTCAGGGCACTAGATCCCATATGCGGCAACTAAGAGTTCACATACCACAACTAAAATATCCCACAAGCCACAACTAAGACCCAGCACAGCCACATAAGTAAGCAAACAGATAAGTAAATGAGTAATAAACATACAAAAAGATTCTTGTTGTTTTAGTTGCTGTCATGTCTAACTCTTTTGCAACCCCATGGACTGTAGCCCACTGGGCTCCTCTGTCTGTTGGATTTCCCAGGCAAGAATGCTGGAGTGGGTTGCCATTTCCTTCTCCAATGGATCTCCCCAACCCAGGGATTGAATTTGAGTCTCCTGCACTGGCATGTGGTTTCTTTACCATTGAGCCACCTAGGGAAGCCATATGAAAAAGACAGATGCATATAAATGTGCATGTATGTACAATAGTGGGCTTCCCTGGTGGCTCAGATGGTAAACAATCTGCCTGCAATGCAGGAGACCTAGATTGGATTCCTAGATTTTGTGAGATCCCCTGGAGGAGGGCATGGCAACCCACTCTAGTATTCTTGCCTGGAGAATTCCATTGACAGAGGAGCCTGGAGGGCTACAGTCCATGGGGTTGCAGAGTCGGACATGACTGTACAACTAACACCTACATGTGAAATAGCCAAGCAAGCAACTATTGCAATAATATACAATCATATAATCATATATGGTAATACGTTAGCTTCTGATAATATTATCATCACAATAATATTAATATAATAAATAATCCTTAGGTAGATAATAGAAACAGAGATGGCAATGGCACCCCACTCCAGTACTCTTGCCTGGAAAATCCCACGGACGAAGGAGCCTGGTAGGCTGCAGTCCATGGGGTCGCTAAGAGTCGGATATGACTGAGTGACTTCACTTTCTCTTTTCACTTTCATGCATTGGAGAAAGAAATAGCAACCCACTACAGTGTTCTTGCCTGGAGAATCCCAGGGACGGGGGAGCCTGGTGGGCTGCCGTCTATGGGGTCACACAGAGTCAGACACGACTGAAGTGACTTAGCATAGCATAGATAATAGAAATGTGACATAATAGAAATGGATGTAGGCCCTTGGGGATTAGAAGGAAAAGCAGAACTGGCAGTGAGGGAAGATTTGAGAAGGATTCAGGTTAATTGAATCAAATATTTTCCAATAGAACTTCCCTGGTGGTTCAGTATTGAGAATCTGCCTTCCAATGCAGGGGACACGGGTTGGGGAACTAAGATCCCACATGTCATGGGGCAACTAAGCCCCATGCATATACTGCAACTACTAAGCCTGTGCAGTACTTGTGGCGTGTGGGCTTAGTTGCCCACACGCCACAAGTAGAGAGAAGTCCACGTGCCATAACTAAGACCCAGGGCAGCCAATAAGTAAATAAATAAATAAGAAAAGGGCAATTCATTTCTGGGTAGCTATTAAAAAAATGTATTCCAGCGAAAGTATGAGATAGTAAATTTTCAGACTGAAGGAGCCAGTATTTCCTTATGTTAAAAGGGAAAAATATGAATGCATTCACCGAAAGATGACAACTGAAAAGCATTTGAAATCAGGTTGACCCTGGAAGATCTATGTTACATGGACACTGTATCCATATTTCTTCAGAGATTAGGAGATTGGATGATAACCTAAAATGTAAAAAGTTGATCATTCTTGTAAAAATAGTGTGCAATGAGACGGAAATCGATTTTGAAGTTAGAACCAGAGAAAACTGGAATTAAGACAAACCACATGGCATATTTATTGATCTGTTTTGGCTCAGTGGTTTATCCTTTACAATATGGGTTTTCATAAAGAAGGATAGGAATATGATAGGTTTCTTCAAAAGTCTATTATGAAAATAGAAAATGACATTTTCTTCCTGGGTGGCTTTAGCCTGATCCTGCCAGATTTGTCTGGATGTTGCTTTGTGTACTGTCCTTATTGAAATGCTTGATGGATGCCATTGTGGGGTTGATGGGTAATGGAGGGCGGATGGGGTTGAGCTTAGAGAAATACTGGAGGGAAAAGCCGTGAACATTTATATGCAAATATGCCATCAAGGAGAGACACTCAGAAAAATGTGAACTCTCCTAAATTGTGGTATTTCAATACTATCTTTATACTAGTCATTTTTCCCCCAAAGAAGTGCAAATGGCCAATAGGCGTATGAATAGATGCTCCATATTGCTAATTATTAGAGAAATGCAAGTCAAAACTACAATGAGGTACCACCACACGCTGGCCAGAATGGCCATCATGAAAAACACTAAATGACAAATGCTGGGGAGGATGTGGATAAAAGGGAACCCTCCTATGCTGTTGGTGGGAATGTAAGTTGGTGCAGCGATTATGGAGAACAGTATGGAGGTTCCTTACAAAACTAAAAACAGAGCCCACTATGTCATCCAGCAATCCCATTCCTGAGTGTATATCTGAAGAAAATTTTAATTCAAAAAGGGATTCGCACCCCAATGTTCATTACAGCATTATTCACAATAGCCAGGACATGGAAGCAACCTAATGTCCACTGACAGATGAATGGATAAAGAAGATGTGGTACCGATCAATGGGACATCTGGGCGCCGAGTAAATACCACAAACAGCTTCGGAGTGCTGGCGGAGGACGTCGGACACTCAGAAAAGCAACTCACTGCCTTCTAAAGGAGGTAGGAAAGAATATAGAAGCCAGAGAGAGACAAAGAGGGAGGGGCGGACCTCTGTCCGGGGAAGGGAGTCTTAAAAAGAGAAGTTTCCAAACACCAGGAAACACTCTCCCTGCGGAATCTGCGCCGAACCTGGGAAACACAGAGACTATCATAACAGGGAGGAGAACAGTTGAGCAATTAGAACCCACAGACTGCGGGCCCTGCGGTAACTTCCGCAGCGGAAAAGCACCGCTGCAAACGCCCGCATCTGCCATTGGGGAGCCGGGGCTGGGCAGGGAGACGCCTTGGCCGTTCCCACGCGGGACGCTCCCCTGCCGGCGCTCCCCAGAGGGACGCTCCCCCACGGGACTCTCCCCCACTGGACGCTCCCCCGCCGGCCACTCCCGCGCAGGCGTGCCCCCGCCGGCTGTGCCGGCGGCTCCCACGAGGGCCACCCCATCCCCTCCCCCCACCCGCCCGCCCGCCATTCCCGTCGCCGGCCCCTCCCCCTCTGCGGGCCTCAGCGCAGACTTCGTTCGCCTGATTGTCTGGAGTGCTGCCTAACTGGAGTAGTTTGGGCCGGCAATCCAGATTGTGCAGCGCCGACCACACGAGTGGCGGGCCTTGGCCCAGAACACCGCCGAACCGTGCACAGAACAAAGAACTATACAGACCAACCACAGAGAAAGGGGCCTATAGATCTTGAGAAATTTAAGCCGGAACAAGGAACTAGCTGAAAATGAACTGAACCCACAACAATAATAGAGAAACTCTTATATATATTGTTACTATTTTTACCATCATTATTTCCTTTTTTTTTTCTTTTCTTTTTTTAATATTTATATATATTTTAAATTTTTATTATTTTTTAATTGGAAAAAGGAAAACAAAAATTTTTTTTTCCTTTTAATTTTTTTGTTGTTGTTGTTTGTTTTGTTTCTTTTATTTTTATTTTTTTTTATCCTCTAGTACTTCTTTAATCTCCACGTTTAGATATAACTTTTGCGACCCTGTTTTGTTTTTTTGTTTTTTTCTTTTTTCCTTTTGGTCCTTTGCTTTTTTCCTTTCCTTTTTTCTTTTCTTTACTGATTACTGACTAGATCTGTCTCTCTCCTTCACACTCCCTCCTTTTATCCTCCTGACCACCTCTGTCTCCTTCCTCCCTTTTTCCTTCTATGTATAATTCCGTGAACATCTCTGAGCGGTCCAGTTGTGGAATGCATTATAGAAGAAGAAGTTTTTGAGACTACTGTAAAAATAAGACCAATAACTGGAACCAGGAGGCTTAAGTCCATACCCTGATCCCACGAAACACTAATTGACAGGAGCTCATTAAAAGCCTCCATACCTACTCTGAAACCAAGCATCATACAAAGACCAGCAAGTTCCACAACAAGACATATCAAGCAAATTCTCCAGAAAAACAAGAACACAGCCTGAGCTCCAATACACAGGCTACACAAAGCGACCCCAAAAGCATAGACATCTCATAACTCACTACTAGACACTCCACTGCACCCCAGAGAAAAGAAATCCAGCTCCACCCACCAGAACACCGATACAAGCTTCCATAAACAAAAAACCTCGACAAGCCACCGGTACAAACCCACATATAGTGCAGAAACGCCACAATAAAGAGAACTCCACAGACTACCAGAATACAGTAAAGACGCCCCAAACTTAGCAATTTAAACAAGATGAAAAGACAGAAGAATTCCCAGCAGGTAAAGGAACAGGATAATTACCCACCAAACCAAACAAAAGAGGAAGAAATAGCGAACCTACCTGATAAAGAATTCCGAATAATGATAGTCAAATTAATCCAAAATCTGGAAAGCAAAATGGAATCATGGATAAATAGCCTGGAGAAAAGCATTGAGAAGATGCAAGAAAGATTTAACAAGGACCTAGAAGAAATAAAAAAGAGTCAATATATAATGAATAATGCAATAAATGAGATCCAAAACACTCTGGAGGCAACAAATAGTAGAATAACAGAGGCAGAAGATAGAATTAGCGAATTAGAAGATAGAATGGCAGAATTAAAGGAATCAGAGGAGAAAAAAGAAAAACGAATTAAAAGAAATGAGGACAATCTCAGAGACCTCCAGGACAATATTAAACGTTACAATATTCGAATCATAGGAGTCCCAGAAGAAGAAGACAAAAAGAAAGACCATGAGAAGATACTAGAGGAGATAATAGTTGAAAACTTCCCTAAAATGGGGAAGGAAATAATCACTCAAGTCCAAGAAACCCAGAGAGTCCCAAATAGGATAAACCCAAGACGAAACACCCCAAGACACATATTAATCAAATTAACAAAGATCAAACACAAAGAACAAATATTAAAAGCAGCAAGGGAAAAACAACAAATAACACACAAGGGAATTCCCATAAGGATAACAGCTGATCTTTCAATAGAAACTCTCCAAGCCAGGAGGGAATGGCAAGACATACTTAAAGTGATGAAAGAAAAGAACCTACAGCCCAGATTATTGTACCCAGCAAGGATCTCATTCAAATATGAAGGAGAAATCAAAACCTTTACAGACAAGCAAAAGCTGAGAGAATTCAGCACCACCAAACCAGCTCTCCAACAAATACTAAAGGACATTCTCTAGACAGGAAACACAAAAAGGATATATAAATTCAAACCCAAAACAACAAAGTAAATGGCAACGGGATCATATTTATCATTAATTACCTTAAATGTAAATGGGTTGAATGCCCCAACCAAAAGACAGAGACTGGCTGAATGGATACAAAAACAAGACCCCTCCATATGCTGTCTACAAGAAACCCACCTCAAAATAGGGGACACATACAGACTGAAAGTCAAGGGCTGGAAAAAGATTTTCCACGCAAACAGAGACCAAAAGAAAGCAGGAGTAGCAATACTCATATCAGATAAAATAGACTTTAAAACAAAGGATGTGAAAAGAGACAAAGAAGATCACTACCTAATGATCAAAGGATCAATCCAAGAAGAAGATATAACAATTATAAATATATATGCACCCAACTTAGGAGCACCACAATATATAAGACAAATACTAACAAGAATGAAAGGAGAAATCAACAATAACACAATAATAGTGGGAGACTTTAATACCCCACTCACACCAATGGATAGATCAACTAAACAGAAAATTAACAAGGAAATACAAACTTTAAACGATACAATAGACCAGTTAGAACTAATTGATATCTATAGGACATTTCATCCCAAAACAATGAATTTCACCTTTTTCTCAAGTGCACACGGAACCTTCTCCAGGATAGACCACATCCTGGGCCATAAATCCAGCCTTGGTAAGTTCAGAAAAATTGAAATCATTCCAAGCATTTTTTCTGACCACAATGCAGTAAGAGTAAATCTCAATAACAGGAGAAAATCTATTAAAAAGACCAACATATGGAGGCTGAACAACACACTCCTGAATAACCAACAAATCACAGAAGAAATCAAAAAAGAAATCAAATTCTGCATAGAAACGAATGAAAATGAAAACACTACAACCCAAAACCTGTGGGACACTGTAAAAGCAGTCCTAAGGGGAAAGTTCATAGCAATACAGGCATACCTCAAGAAACAAGAAAAAAGCCAAATAAATAACCTAACTCTACACCTAAAGCAACTGGAAAAGGAAGAAATGAAGCACCCCAAGGTTAGTAGAAGGAAAGAAATCCTAAAAATTAGGGCAGAAATAAATGCAAAAGAAACAAAAGAAACCATAGCAAAAATCAACAAAGCCAAAAGCTGGTTCTTTGAAAGGGTAAATAAAATTGACAAACCACTAGCCAGACTCATCAAGAAACAAAGGGAGAAAAATCAAATCAATAAAATTAGAAATGAAAATGGAGAGATCACAACAGACAGCACAGAAATACAAAGGATCATAAGAGACTACTATCAGCAATTATATGGCAATAAAATGGACAATGTGGAAGAAATGGACAAATTCTTAGAAAAGTACAACTTCCCGAAACTGGATCAGGAAGAAATAGAAAATCTTAACAGACCCATCACAAGCACAGAAATTGAAACTGTAATCAGAAATCTTCCAGCAAACAAAAGCCCAGGTCCAGACGGCTTCACAGCTGAATTCTACCAAAAATTTAGAGAAGAGCTAACACCTATCCTACTCAAACTGTTCCAGAAAATTGCAGAAGAAGGCAAACTTCCAAACTCATTCTATGAGGCCACCATCACCCTAATACCAAAACCTGACAAAGATCCCACAAAAAAAGAAAACTACAGGCCAATATCACTGATGAACATAGATGCAAAAATCCTTAACAAAATTCTAGCAATCAGAATCCAACAACACATTAAAAAGATCATACATCATGACCAAGTGGGCTTTATCCCAGGAATGCAAGGATTCTTCAATATCCGCAAATCAATCAACGTAATACACCACATTAACAAACTGAAGAATAAAAACCATATGATTATCTCAATAGATGCAGAGAAAGCCTTTGACAAAGTTCAACATCCATTTATGATAAAAACTCTCCAGAAAGCAGGAATAGAAGGAACATACCTCAACATAATAAAAGCTATATATGACAAGCCCACAGCAAACATTATCCTCAATGGTGAAAAATTGAAAGCATTTCCTCTAAAGTCAGGAACAAGACAAGGATGCCCACTTTCACCATTACTATTCAACATAGTTTTGGAAGTTTTGGCCACAGCAATCAGAGCAGAAAAAGAAATAAAAGGAATCCAAATTGGAAAAGAAGAAGTAAAACTCTCACTATTTGCAGATGACATGATCCTCTACGTAGAAAACCCTAAAGATTCCACCAGAAAATTACTAGAACTGATCAATGAATATGGTAAAGTTGCAGGATATAAAATTAACACACAGAAATCCCTTGCATTCCTGTACACTAATAACGAGAAAATAGAAAGAGAAATTAAGGAAACAATTCCATTCACCATTGCAATGAAAACAATAAAATACTTAGGAATATATCTTCCTAAAGAATCTAAAGACCTATATATAGAAAACTATAAAACACTGGTGAAAGAAATCAAAGAGGACACTAATAGATGGAGAAATATATCATGTTCATGGATTGGTAGAATCAATATAGTGAAAATGAATATACTACCCAAAGCAATTTATAGATTCAATGCAATCCCCATCAAGCTACCAACGGTATTCTTCACAGAGCTAGAACAAATAATTTCTCAATTTGTATGGAAATACAAAAAACCTCGAATAGCCAAAGCTATCTTGAGAAAGAAGAACGGAACTGGAGGAATCAACCTGCCTGACTTCAGGCTCTACTACAAAGCCACAGTCATCAAGACAGTATGGTACTGGCACAAGGACAGAAATATAGATCAATGGAACAAAATAGAAAGCCCAGAGATAAATCCACGCACATATGGTCACCTTATCTTTGACAAAGGAGGCAAGAATATACAATGGATTAAAGACAATCTCTTTAACAAGTGGTGCTGGGAAAACTGGTCAAACACTTGTAAAAGAATGAAACTAGAACACTTTCTAACACCATACACAAAAATAAACTCAAAATGGATTAAAGAGCTAAATGTAAGACCAGAAACCATAAAACTCCTAGAGGAAAACATAGGCAAAACACTCTCTGACTTACATCACAGCAGGATCCTCTATGACCCACCTCTCAGAATATTGGAAATAAAATCAAAAATGAACAAATGGGACCTAATCAAACTTAAAAGCTTCTGCACAACAAAGGAAACTATAAGCAAGGTGAAAAGACAGCCTTCAGAATGGGAGAAAATAATAGCAAATGAAGCAACTGACAAACAACTAATCTCAAAAATATACAAGCAACTTCTACAGCTCAATTCCAGAAAAATAAATGACCCAATCAAAAAATGGGCCAAAGAACTCAATAGACATTTCTCCAAAGAAGACATACAGATGGCTAACAAACACACGAAAAGATGCTCAACATCACTCATTATCAGAGAAATGCAAATCAAAACCACTATGAGATACCATTTCACGCCAATCAGAATGGCTGCTATCCAAAAGTCTACAAGCAATAAATGCTGGAGAGGGTGCGGAGAGAAGGGAACCCTCTTGCACTGTTGGTGGGAATGCAAACTAGTACAGCCACTTTGGAGAACAGTATGGAGATTCCTCAAAAAACTGCGAATAGAACTGCCTTATGATCCAGCAATCCCACTGCTGGGCATATACACTGAGAAAACCAGAATTGAAAGAGACACCTGTACCCCAATGTTCATAGCAGCACTGTTTGCAATAGCCAGAACGTGGAAGCAACCTAGATGTCCATCCACAGATGAATGGATAAGCAAGCTGTGGTACATATACACAATGGAGTATTACTCAGCCATTAAAAAGAATACATTTGAATCAGTTCTAAGGAGGTGGATGGAACTGGAGCCTATTATACAGAGTGAAGTAAGCCAGAAACAAAAACACAAATACAGTATACTAACGCATATATATGGAATTTAGAAAGATGGTAAAAAATAACCCTATTTACGAGACAACAAAAGAGACACTGATGTATAGACCAGACTTTTGGACTCTGGGACCGGGAGAGGGTGAGATGATTGGGGAGAATAGCATTGAAATATGTATAATATTATATCTGAAATGTATTAATTGTTCAAACTAAACACTATCATGTTACAATTTGTTCATACTAGATGTTTGTAATGTTTCTGATAATCAATAAAAGAGATTCTTGATAAAAAAAAAAAAAAAAAAAAAAAGAAGATGTGGTACCTATATACAATGGAATAGTACTCAGCCATAAAAAGAAGGAAATAATGCCATTTGCAGCAACATTTTAGGATGGACCTAAAATTGATCATACTAGAGTGAAATAAGTCAGAATGAGAAAGATAAATACCACACGATATCACTTATGTGTGAAATCTAAAGCATGACACAAGTGAATCTCTCTAACCTTCTGTGTCGAGGGCAACTGCTCAAGGGACAAGGAGGGCCATGGCCCAAGATCTGCAAGACCTGTGGTCTTCCAACTCTGAATTTCTAGGCAGCTGAATCATGCACATCCTTCCCATGTGGGTTCACAATTGTGCCTTTTATTTAACGATTATACTCCAGCCTGGAAGGACATGCAAACTTTCTTCCTTTTCCTTATGCTGGGAGCCTGGGTTAGCTGCTGGGTGCTTGGGCTCGTCTGAGTGTATCTGATGACTTGTGAGTGCTATCAAAAAGAATACGTGGGGGGGGTGGAGGAGGAAGGAAAGAGAGAGAGAGAAAGAAGATAGAAAGAAAAAAAAGAAGGAAAGATGGATGAAAGAAGGAAAAATGAAAGTAGATAAAAAAAAAAAAGAAAGAAAAAAAGAAAAAAGAAAAGATATAAGAAAAAAAAAAAAAAAAAAAGGGAGAAGAAAGGAAAAAAGAAAAGAAAATAAAAATAAATTGGAGGGGGGGGGGAGGAAAAAAAGAAGAGGAAGGAAGGTGGACAAAAAAAAAAAGAAAAAAAAAAAAAAGAAAAAAAAAAAAAAAAAAAAAAAAAAATAATATCTCTTTTCAAAGACAAAAAAAAAAAAAAAAAAAAAAAAAAAAAAAAAAACAACAAAAAAAAAAAGAAAGAAGAAAGGAAAGGAGTGTGGATATATAAAAACAACAAAAAAAAAAAAAAAAAACAAAAAAAAAAAATATCATTATTATTATGGGGGGGGAAAAAAAAAAAAGAAGAAAAAAAAAAAAAAGAAGAAAAAAAAAAAAATTGGGAGGAATAAAAGAAAAAAAAGGAGAAAAAAAAAAAAAATATAATAAAAAAAAAAAAAAGGAATAAAAAAAAAAACCTTCTACAAAAAAAAAAAAAAAAACAAAAAAAAGAAAAAAAAAAAAGGGAAAAAAAAAAAAAAAAATGAATAATATTCTTTGCACCCAAAAAGGGAGAAGCTCAAAAAAAACAGAAAAAAAAAAACCAAGAGGTGACTGTGGCTCGGACCATGAACTCCTTATTGCCAAATTCAGACTGAAATTGAAGAGAGTAGAGAAAACTACTGGACCATTCAGGTATGACCTAAATCAAATCCCTTATGATTATACAGTGGAAGTGAGAAATAGATTTAAGGGCCTAGATCTGATAGATAGAGTGCTTGATGAACTATGGAATGAGGTTTGTGACATTGTACAGGAGACAGGGATCAAGACCATCCCCATGGAAAAGAAATGCAAAAAAGCAAAATGGCTGTCTGGGGAGGCCTTACAAATAGCTGTGAAAAGAAGAGAAGTGAAAAGCAAAGGAGAAAAGGAAAGATATAAACATCTAAATGCGGAGTTCCAAAGAATAGCAAGAAGAGATAAGAAAGCCTTCTTCAGTGATCAATGCAAAGAAATAGAGGAAAACAACAGAATGGGAAAGACTAAGGATCTCTTCAAGAAAATCAGAGATACCAAAGGAACATTTCATGCAAAGATGGGCACAATAAAGGACAGAAATGACATGGACCTAACAGAAGCAGAAGATATTAAGAAGAGGTGGCAAGAATACACAGAAGAACTGTACAAAAAAGAGCTTCAAGACCCAGATAATAATGATGGTATGATAACTGACCTAGAGCCAGACATCTTGGAATGTGAAGTCAAATGGGCCTTAGAAAGCATCACTACGAACAAAGCTAGTGGAGGTGATGGAATTCCAGTGGAGCTATTCCAAATCCTGAATGATGATGCTGTGAAAGTGCTACACTCAATATGCCAGCAAATTTGGAAGACTCAGCAGTGGCCACAAGATTGGAAAAGGTCAGTTTTCATCCCAATCCCAAAGAAAGGCAATGCCAAGGAGTGCTCAAACTACCGAACAATTGCACTCATCTCACACGCTAGTAAAGTAATGCTCAAAATTCTCCAAGCCAGGCTTCAGCAATATGTGAACCGTGAACTTCCTGATGTTCAAGCTGGTTTTAGAAAAGGCAGAGGAACCAGAGATCAAATTGCCAACATCCGCTGGATCATGGAAAAAGCAAGAGAGTTCCAGAAAAACATCTATTTCTGCTTTATTGACTATGCCAAAGCCTTTGACTGTGTGGATCACAATAAACTATGGAAAATTCTGAAAGAGATGGGAATACCAGACCACCTGATCTGCCTCTTGAGAAATCTGTATGCAGGTCAGGAAGCAACAGTTAGAACTGGTCATGGAACAACAGACTGGTTCCAAATAGGAAAAGGAGTACGTCAAGGCTGCATATTGTCACCATGTTTATTTAACTTATATGCAGAGTACATCATGAGAAATGCTGGACTGGAAGAAACAGAAGTTGGAATCAAGATTGCCGGGAGAAATATCAATAACCTCAGATATGCAGATGACACCACCCTTACGGCAGAAAGTGAAGAGGGGCTAAAAAGCCTCTTGATGAAAGTGAAAGTGGAGAGTGAAAAGGTTGGCTTAAAGCTCAACATTCAGAAAACGAAGATCATGGCATCTGGTCCCATCACTGCATGGGAAATAGATGGGGAAACAGTGGAAACAGTGTCAGACTTTGTTTTTCTGGGCTCCAAAATCACTGCAGATGGTGACTGCAGCCATGAAATTAAAAGACGCTTACTCCTTGGAAGGAAAGTTATGAGCAACCTAGATAGCATATTCAAAAGCAGAGACATTACTTTACCAACAAAGGTTCGCCTAGTCAAGGCTATGGTCTTTCCTGTGGTCATGTATGGATGTGAGAGCTGGACTGTGAAGAAGGCTGAGCCCCGAAGAATTGATGCTTTTGAACTGTGGTGTTGGAGAAGACTCTTGAGAGTCCCTTGGACTGCAAGAAGATCCAACCAGTCCATTCTGAAGGAGATCAATCCTGGAATTTCTTTAGAAGGAATGATGCTAAAGCTGAAACTCCAGTATTTTGGCCACCTCATGCGAAGAGTTGACTCATTGGAGAAGACTCTGATGCTGGGAGGGATTGAGGGCAGGAGGAGAAGGGGACGACAGAGGATGAGATGGCTGGATGGCATCACTGACTCGATGGATGCGAGTCTGAGTGACCTCCGGGAGCTGGTGATGGACAGGGAGGCCTGGCGTGCTGCGGTTCATGGGGTCGCAAAGAGTCGGACACGACTGAGCGACTGATCTGATCTGATCTGATCAGAGAGGTGTTTGCATTTGGCAGTTTGCCTGAAGGGAGAGAGGTTATGACCAGGAAGAAAATATTCGTATGGAGCCAGACTAGTAGATCCAGTCTCTGGGAATGTTTTTCTTAGTCTTACAAAGATAAGGGTAGCAGCAATGAGGTGGTTCTCTAAGCATGAGCTCTGAGATACCTGGTGAAAGTCATTGAAAAACAAACACCTGTAGAGAACAAACTTGTGGTTGCCAAGAGGGAGGGGTTGGGGAGGGATGGAGAGGAAGGTTGAGGTTAACAGATGTAAGCCGTTATACCTAGGATGGATAAGCAACAAGGTCCTATTGTATAGCACAGGGAACTATATTCAATATCCTGTGATAAACCGTAATGGAAAAGAACATGAAAAGAAAAAAGAATGAAAAAAAGACCCCAGAAAACCTAGAGGTCTGGGTTCCACTTCAGTTCAGTTCAATCACTTAGTCACATCTGACTCTTTGCGACCCCATGAATCGCAGCACACCAGGCCTCCCTGTCCATCACCAACTTCCGGAATTTACCCAGACTCACGTCCATCGAGTCGGTGATGCCATCCAGCCATCTCATCCTCTGTCGTCCCCTTCTCCTCCTGCCCTCAATCCCTCCCAGCATCAGAGTTTTTTCCAATGAGTCAACTCTTTGCATGAGGTGGCCAAAGTACTGGAGTTTCAGCTTTAGCATCATTCCTTCCAAAGGACACCCAGGACTGATCTCCTTTGGAATGGACTGGTTGGATCTCGTTGCAGTCCAAGGGACTCTCAAGAGTCTTCTCCAACACCTTATCTGAGTCAAAATGTCAACAGTGCCTAGACTGAGAAATTTGGAATTGTATCCCAAACATGGATTTACAAAAAACCAGTATTGCCCATCAACTTGACAGCCGTTGTTGGTGATATTTAAAGATTCACCACACAAGGTTAAGCTAGTGAAATGGGAACCCTTTTGGTTGGCAATTGAATTGACTACAGCATTATTTCAAATAGACTGACTCTTCTGTTGAGTTCCTTTGCAGATATTGAACTTAAACTGATCTATCTCAAAGAGCCAGGGGAGTCTTCTGACCTCTTAAACTACTGGGCACTGTATCTATCCTATCTCCTCATTCTTTTTCTCTTCAGTCCTATTAGTTCCGAAAAATAATGACCAGTGACTCAGTAGTAAGGCAACCCATTCCTGCTGAGTGTTGAGAATCGTGTTATAGGACCTGGTGCTTGGAATACTCCCCTTTTATCACGCATTCAACCTCCAGGCTAGAGGAGAGGAGAAAGTGATTTCCCATCACATGCTGGCAGCCAGGGCTTGCTCTTCATATTTGATTAATTCTGAGCTTAAGAAAGAAATTACATATATATATATATATATATATATATATATATATATATATATATAAAAAAAAATTACATTTTGGGGATAACCAGTTATTAGGTTTTTGCTTCTGTTCTCATAAGGCCATATTGAGAACTCACACAAGAAAGGAGAAAAGTGAGCCTAGGAAGTCAAATTTCTGGGCTGGGAAAAGAAAACACTTTCTAGGGAAGACTATCTGTTGTTTAGTCGCTCAATTGTGTCCGATTCTTTTGTGATCCCATGGACCCCACCAGGCTCTTCCTTCCATGGGATTTTCCAGGGAAGAATACTGGAGTGGGTTGCCACTTCCCTCTCCAGGAGATCTTCCCGATACAGGGAAGGAACCCATCCCTGGCTGGGTTCCTGCATCGAGAGGCAGATTCTTTACTACTGGGCTACCTGGGAAACACAGGGAGGACTGTGTACCTTAGTAAAAATCAACCAGGAGACATCTTAAGTGAAAATAAAATCAGCTTTATTAATGTTATGGAAAGAGGAATATAAAGCTTAAATTAGAGGCACGCTACGAGTAAAAGACCGCTGGAGTTTGGATCAGACAGATTTTGGTGTGAATCCTGGTTCTTCAGCATTCTAGTTTGTGACTGCGGGCTTGTTTCTCATTCTGTTTCCAGTTTTTTTAGAGAGGGGTATTACTGTGGTCATGTATGGATGTGAGAGCTGGACTGTGAAGAAGGTTGAGCGCCGAAGAATTGATGCTTTTGAACTGTGGTGTTGGAGAAGACTCTTGAAAGTCCCTTGGACTGCAAGGAGATCCAACCAGTCCATTCTGAAGGAGATCAGCCCTGGGATTTCTTTGGAAGGAATGATGCTAAAGCTGAAACTCCAGTATTTTGGCCACCTCATGCGAAGAGTTGACTCATTGGAGAAGACTCTGATGCTGGGAGGGATTGAGGGCAAAAGGAGAAGGGGACGACAGAGGATGAGATGGCTGGATGGCCTCACTGACTCGATGGATGTGAGTCTGAGTGACCTCCGGGAGTTGGTGATGGACAGGGAGGCCTGGTGTGCTGCAGTTCATGGGGTCACAAAGAGTCAGACACGACTGAGCGACTGATCTGATCTGATCTGATTACTATTTACTTCATAGGATTGTGCATTGGTTAGCTATTGCTGTGTAACAAAAGTCACAAAATCTCAGTGGCATGTAAATGTTTGTTTATGTCATGTGAGGTCAGCTGGGAGTTGGCTAATGTAGGTTGGAGAGTTTTTTTTTAATTATTCTTTTTCTGAAGTATAGTTGATTTATAGAGCTGTGTTAATTTCAGGTGTACAGCAAAAATGATTCATATATATATATTCTTTTTCAGATTCTTTTCTATTACAGGTTATTATAAGATACTGAATATCTTATATGCTATACAGTAGGCACTTGCTACTTGTCTATTGTACATATAATTCTGTGTGCCTGTTAATCCCAAACTCCTAGTTTATCCCTCCCCCTCTTTTCCCTTTGGTAACATTAGTGTGTCTGCTAAGTCTATGAGTCTGTTTCTGTTTTGTCAATTAGTTCATCTGAATCAATTTTTAGATTCTTCATATGGTGTTTGTCTTTCTTTTTCAACACTTACTTCACTTAGTATGATCATCTCTAGGTGCACCCACGATGCTGCAAATAGCATTATGTTTCATCCCTTTTACTGACTGAGTAGTATTTCACTGTATATATAGATAGATAGACAGGTAGATAGTTGGGTTGGCTAAATAATTCATTCAAATTTTTGCAAATTTTATGGAAAAACCTAAAAGAAATTTTTGTCTCTCTCTCTCTCTCTCTATATATATATATATATATACACACACACACATATATGTATATATACATACATACATATATAATACACACTTTTGTATCCATTCATCTGTTGATGGACATTTAGGCTGTTTCCATGTCATGCTCTTGTAAATAGCGCTGCTGGTTTGCAGTGGTTTTGTTCTCTGAGAGTCTCATTTCCCTCCAGAGACCAAAAGGCTGCCTGAGAATGTGTTGCCCTGTTTCAAGTCTCTGCTTGGATCCCATCTACTAACACCCTATTGGGCAAAGCTGGTCATGTGACTGATGCCAAAACCAAGGGGAGGGGAAATATAACCTTCCTCATAGAAGCGGAAGCAAGTTGCATAGGCAAATTCAACATCCTTGGAGCAGAAACTCTATGCTTCCCAGGAACGTGGGGAGGGAAGGAGGGTGTGAAGATTTCTGAATAATAATCATCTACCACCAACTGCTTAAGTGATTAAGTGAATTTATGTCCTCAGAGCACCTTGCATAATGTCTGGCACTAAAGTGTTTAATAAATGTTAGTTCCTTTCTCCTCCTCCAAAATCTGACTTTACAGTGAAGAATGGCAAATTTAAACTTAATTTCAGAGATACAACAACTATTTCAAAATACACTTGAAATCTGTATTATGATCAGCCGTGAGAAAAGGGGTAAAAGGAAAGGAAGAGGTATTAAGAAAATTAGGAAACGGCCTCCCTGGTGGTCCAGTGGCTAAGAATACACCTGCCAATGCGGGGTACGTGGGTTCCGTCCCTGGTCAGGGAAGATCCCACACGTGCCATGGGGCAGCTAAGCCCGTGCACCACAGCTGCTGAGCCCATGTGTTCTAGAGCCTGCCCGCCACAACTAAGAGTAGCCCCAGCTCACCACAACTAGAGAAAGCCTGCATGCAGCAGTGAAGACCCAGTGCAGCCAAAAATAAACAAACAGATATTTTTTTAAAAGTCATAGAAATACAGCCACAGAACAGAGGAACAATGAAGATGGGGAAGGAGAAAATGAATGAACAAGAGAATCACCAAGAAATCCAGGGAGCTTTATAGAAACATATATAGCTTTCTCTCCTCCCCTCTCCCCCAAATTGTGAACAACATATTTTTCATATAGAATATGCCAGGAAAGGGAGAGGAATATACATGGTTTTATTGTCTCTTTCAAGGTTTTATGAAAGACTGATTGGCATTTTGGGCCTCCCAGGTGGCTCAGTGGTAAAGTATCTGCCTGCCAATACAGGATACTTGGGTTTGATCCCTGGGTCAGGAAGATCCCCTGGAGGAAGAGATGAAAACCCACTCCAGTATTCTTGCCTGGGAAATCCCATTGACAGAGGACCTACAGTCCATGGGGCTGCAAAAGAGTCAGAAAAGACTTATAGACAAAAACTGGGATTTTAACCACTGTTTACAATGTCATTGAGTGCACTCTATCCTGATACTTCAGAAGCTCTAATCTGAACGTGGCTATTATTTCGACCTGCCAAATAAGCAATCATTTATTTCTTGGGAAGGTGGTGTGAGGAAGAGAAATGATATTGTAGGGATCGAATGAAATTGACTTGAGTTTTTTAACCCTTACGATGCGGTCCATCCAGAGCGAAAAATACTCTCAGCACAACCCATCTGATCATAAAGTATGTCACATTGCCTCACTGCTCAGTGTTCCATGGTAGGAAAAAGTGTTCAAGAATTATTTTCTAGAGGATAATAGACCCTTCAATATAATACTCTGCCTACAAATACCTTCTAAAAGAAGAGAAAAAATGCTTTGGTCAAATTGGACTTGGTTGATAAGGACTAGCAGGAAACTCTGTTAGATGAAAAGTGTTAATATTTAACCAGGCTGTCTTTGTAAAGTGCAATGGTGAATGGTTTTTGCTACTTCGCATGTTTAGGGAAACAAAGACATACAAATTCAACCATCTTACTTTTCCATAGTGAAACTCTTGTTAGCTTTTTGTATGAGCCGTCTTGCTTTATGGTTACGCTGCCAATAGCCTACACAGAGAAGATGCTTAGAAACTGGGGTAAGGTCAGGAAAAAGCCATTTAAAAAATTATATTTAGCAAAAATCTGGATCATCATGGACAGCTATGGGCACATGGATGGGCAATCCCTCCTCATTCATGTTTCTTTAAAAAAAAAAAAGGAAAATGTGTACTGCTTGAAGAAATGAGAATGTTAAAAAAAAAAATCCAGCATACCAAAAAGATAGACTTGGAATATAAAGATGTAAAGGACAACAACAAAACCAGTATCCTGAGTGGTGCTGTGAGCTGGTATCCTGACATAAGAAGTGACTTATAGAAATGAAAACAAATAAACAAAACAAAACGATGATTTTTAACTGAAGAGCTTCATGGAACCTAGAAAGAGGTTGCTCACACATCGGGCCCTCATGAAGGCCTGTCCCAGCTGTCTTCCCTAAAGTGGCTCTAGTCCCCTCTGTCCTCGAACTTGGCATTGAATTTCTTCTTATCATTTCCTACTACCTGACATTGCATTATACACCTACTTTGCTAATCTTTTTCTTTTCTTTCTTTCTTTTTTGGTGGAACATAGTTGCTTTATAATGTTGGGTTAGTTTCTGCTGTACAGCAAAGTAAATGAGCTATATGTATACATATATCACCCTTTCTTGGATTTCCTTCCCGCTTACGTCATCACGGAGCATTGAGTAGAGTTCCCTGTGCTAAACAGTATGTTCTCACTAGTCAGCTATTTTGCACGTGGTATCAATAGTGTATATATGTCAATCCCAGTCTCCCAATTCATCCCACCCCCTCTTTCCTCACTTGGTGTCCATACGTTTGTTCTCTGTATGTATCTCTACTTTGGCTTTGCAAATAGGTTCATCAAAGCATCGCTAGTCTGTTTCTTATCTGTCATCACTTGAATGTTAGCTCCCAGAGGCCAGGGTCTTCCTGTTTCTCACGGCTATACCTTTAGGGTCCAGAGCAGCGCCCGTATTGGGCACACAACAGGCTTTTCGGTATATTCTGCTCAGTGAATGAATGCCTGTAGCGAGGAAAGGACATCATTTTGGACTATGCGTCACAGTTCTACAGATGAAAATATCCTTAACGTGAAGAAGGGCAATCCTTTGGCTACCATGGCTTTGTAAAAATTTCCTTGGACATGTACATTCATTCCTCAAATAGCCGGTTGGACCTACCAGTTGTAGAGCGCCTTGTCGAGGTGCTATAGGCAGAAATGATGCAAAAAAGGCTGGTCCATATGTCCATTCTCTACATCTGTGTCTCTATTTATGCTTTGCAAGTAAGATCATCTGTACCACTTTTCACAGTTAGAACTGGACATGGAACAACAGACTGGTTCCAAATAGGAAAAGGAGTACGTCAAGGCTGTATATTGTCACCTTGCTTATTTAACTTACATGTATAAAGTACATCATGTGAAATGCCAGACTGGATGAAGCAGAAGCTGGAATCAAGATTGCAGGGAGAAATATCAATAATCTCACAGAGGCAGATGACACCACCCTTGTGGCAGAAAGGGAAGAGGGATTAAAGAGCTTCTTGGTGAAAGTGAAAGAGGAGAGTGAAAAAGCTGGCTTAAAACTCAACATTCAGAAAACTAAGATCATGGCATCTGGCCCCATCATTTCATGGCAAATAAATGGGGAAATAATGGAAACAGTTACAGCACTTTATTTTCTTGGGCTCCCAAATCACTGCAGATGGTGAATGCAGCCATTAAATTAAAAGATGCTTACTCCTTGGAAGGAAAGTTATGACCAACCTAGATAGCATATCCAAAAGCAGAGACATTACTTTGCTAACAAAGGTCCGTCTAGTCAAGACTATGGTTTTTCCAGTGGTCATGTATGGATGTGAGAGTTGGACTGTGAAGAAAGCTGAGCACCAAAGAATTGATGCTTTTGAACTGTGGTGTTGGAGAAGACTCTTGAGAGTCCCTTGGACTGCAAGGAGATCCAACCAGTCCATCCTAAAGGAGAGCAGTCCTGAATATTCATTGGAAGGAAGTTGAAGCTCCAATACTTTGGCCACCTGATGCAAAGAACTGACTCATTAGAAAAGACCCTGATGCTGGAAAAGATTGAAGGCAGGAGGAGAAGGGGATGACAGAGGATGAGATGGTTGGATGACATTACTGTCTCGATGGGCATGAGTTTGAGAAAGCTCTGGGAGTTGGTGATGGATGGGGAAGCCTGGCGTGCTGCAAGTTCATGGGGTCGCAGAGTTGGACACGACTGAGTGACTGAACTGTACAGTACCATTTTTCTAGATTCCATATATGTGTGTTAATAGGCTACTGATGAGAAGGTACTATAGAGCACAGGGAACTGTACTCAAAGCTCTGTGGTGACCCAAATGGGAAGGAAATCCAAAAAAGAGGTATATATATATATATATATATATAATGGCTTCCCTTGTAGCTCAGTTGGTAAAGAATCTGCCTGCAATGCAGAAGACTTGGGTTCAATTCCTGGGCCAGGGAATCCCTGGGAAGATCCCCTGGAGAAGGAAGTGGCAACCCACTCCAGTATTCTTGCCTGGAGAATCCCATGGACAGAGGAGCCTCGCAGGCTACAGTCTATGGGGTCGCAAAGAGTCGGACACAACTTAGCAACTAAACCACCACCACCATCTGTCTATATCTATCTGATTCACTTTGCTAGGCAGCAGAACTAGCTTAACATTGTAAAGCAATTATACTCCAATAACAGTTATTTAAAAAAGACCCCAAAGTTCCTGCCTTCAAGGAATGATCATCTAGAGGTGGTGTTGGGTCTTCCTGGGTCATGGCTGGGGGTGCCATTCACACAGATGTGACATAAATCACATGTTCCTCAAGTGATGAGGCATCCAGCCTGTCCAGCTGAATACAACAAGCCTGGGACACAGCATTTCTTTCCCCTTCAGCCAATGTGATGCTTTCTAATGATCCAGACACCAGAGGATTTTCATTCATTCATTCCACTAGCATTTATCATATACGTACTTCACATATGGCTTCCCTCGAGACTCAGACAGTAGAGAATCTGTCTATAACGCAGGAGACCCGCGTTCAATCCTTGGGTAAGAAAGATCCTGCCAATGCAGGCAATTTAAGAGATTTGGGTTTGATCCCTGGGTCAGGAAGATCCCCTAGAGGAAGGCATGGCAATCCACTCCAGTATTCTCGCCTGAAGAATTTCATGGACAGAAGAGGCTGGAGGGTTACAATCCATAGAGTTGCAAAGAGCTGGACACAACTGAAGCGACTTAGCACGCACACACGCATGAGGAATTTATACAACGCTTTGTGCTTTAGGGTTACTAGTAACAAAACAAATCAAATGAAATTTCTCTGTTTTGATGCACTCTACATAAATACATCCTCTGAATCATTTCCATAGTTGATGCAGAAAAGAGTGACTTGAATAGAATACAAAACATGGGGAAAAGTTCACTTGAATTTTTTTTAATACGCCACCTAAATAAACGAATATTTCTCATTCTTGTGCCTTTCCAGGTCTTGAGGGAAAACCTATGAAAGTTTCTATCTCTGTCATCAGTGTTGATCCAATTTTCTGGTCAGGCCATCTTGGATTCAAGGCTGTTGCTTGTCACTTCTGAGCTTGGAGGGTGTGCTGCAGGAACACCTGTGCGCCTTCAGTCTGCGATGCCATCAGCACACGGACGCTGGATTTCATGACAGGATCCCAGTGAAGTGGCTGAGGGGTTGTGCAGGGGAGGGCAGCCAGCTGGGTTAGCCTAGCGTAGTTGTGGGAAAGCATCCTGTCAGCTCCCAAGCACTGAGCCAAAAATGTGCTTGTGGCAGGAGTAAAGACAAAGAGAGAAGGTTAACATTAAAGCGGTTGCAATCTTGCTCCTTCACAAAGGAGGAAGGATTCTTGCTTATCTGGTCATTCTAGAGTCTTCCCTTCTTATTTTCTGGAATTGGGAAAACTGAACCCATATAGGAAAATGAAAAGCAAGCAAAACTAATTAAAAAAAATACCCTTAACCAGAGAACTATAGAATGAAGACCTAACGTGAAGGAAGTACAAGAGACACCATCGAATGGACTAGTTATCTTGTAAACGTCACAGCAACATTAAAGTGACTCAATGCTGCTAAATGTTTCATACAGGCTTTCTGAAAAAAACAAAAACCCCTGTGTGTTTGCACATACATATGTACATTTATTATAGATTTTGTTGTGTCATGCACAATTTACAGATAATAAAATATGTAATATTCTCTATTATAAATTCTTTACAAACAATTGATCCCCACAGAATGTTCTCATTGATTTTTGCTGAACTCTTAGAGCCATTGTAACTGATAAATGAATATAGTTCTAACATAAAATTGGCTAATATTTTCATTTATGTTAAGTTATACACAAGAAAGTGAAACAACAAAGTATGTTTAATTTTGCACATTCATCAATGATGTCAGTGACTCCTTTGCTGAAATGGGTAATAGTTTTTGAACTATTTCTTAATTTTTCATCCTGTTCACAGTGTAAAAGAAAGTAAAAGTGTTAGTCGGTCAGTTGTGTCTGATTCTTTGCGACCCCATGACTGGAGCCCTCCAGGCTCCTCTGTCCATGAAATTCTCCAGGCAAGGATACTGGAGTGGGTTGCCATTTCCTTCTCCAGCAATCTTCCCCACCCAGGGATCGAACCCAGGCCTCCCGCATTGCAGGCAGCTTCTCTACTGTCTCAGCCACCAGGGAAGGACGTTCACAGTGTGAGGCATACCACAATTTTAACTTGTATTCCTATTAATAACATTTTCCCCATGACTGTCTTAAGTCCCGACAGCCAAGGAAACAAAAGTACCAAGCCATCAGAGAGAGAGATCAGTCGCTCAGTCGTGTCCGACTCTTTGCGACCCCATGAACCGCAGCACGCCAGGCCTCCCTGTCCATCACCAGCTCCCGGAGGTCACTCAGACTCGCATCCATCGAGTCAGTGATGCCATCCAGCCATCTCATCCTCTGTCGTCCCCTTCTCCTCCTGCCCTCAATCCCTCCCAGCATCAGAGTCTTCTCCAATGAGTCAACTCTTCGCATGAGGTGGCCAAAATACCATGGTTTGCAGTATTTGCTGATTTCCATGGTGTAAACACTCCCACAAGGGCTGCTTTCAGGCTCCCAACATGCGGTCACTGAAAATGGAATTGGGAGAAGAGACCAGAAGCACCACTGTACAGTACTTCCACATTACAGATACAGAGTGTAAAGAAACCTTGAGCGTATATAGATAGGAACGTCCCTGGTGCTCCAGTGGCTAAGACTCTGTGCTCCCAATGTGGGGGGCCTGGGTTTGATCCCTGGTCAGGGAACTAGATCTCACATGCTGCAAGTAATACCTGATGCAGCCAAATGAAAAAAAAAAACAGAAAGAAAAAGAGTATATATAGTCAAATAGTTAGAGTGATGGATTTTGAGTGTTTGTTACAGCATTATTGAGGTATAATTGACATACAGTAAACTGCACATACACGGATTTGATAGTTTGACATATATCTGCTGCTGCTGCTAAGTTGCTTCAGTCGTGTCCGACTCTGTGCGACCCCATGGACAGCAGCCCACCAGGCTCCCCCGTCCATGGGATTCTCCAGGCAAGAACACTGGAGTGGGTTGTCATTTCCTTCTCCAATGCATGAAAGTGAAAAGGGAAAGTGATATATACACCTGTGAAAATACCACCATAATATGTTGAATCCCCTGAATCCCCTCATGTATCTTTATAACCTGTCCCTTCCCCTGTGTCCCAGCCCCACCCTCAGATGACCGCTCACTTGGCTTTCTGTCACTACAAAGGTGACTTTTTTCTATACATGGAATCATTCTGTCTGTACTCTTCCTCTGTCTGGCTTTGGCATAACTATTTTGAGATTCACTCATGTTGTTCCTTGTTCATTCCTTTCTTCCTCTGAGTATTGCATATTTATCACTTTGGTGTATAATTTATTTTGTTGTAAGTGTCTATAATTTAATTTTTAATAATGGCCGCACTCAACAACTGACTGGCAAAATTCCTGAAAATTGAACAACTGGCTCTTTCAAGCTGAGGCAAGCCAGCTCTGGTGTACCTCTGGTAGGCTGTACGCTAGTGTGTGCACGTGTGTGTGTCTTGCTTTAGAGAGAAGGCCGAGAGTCTCTGGGACAGCAGCAGGGTTTGGGGAATAATTGGAAATGAAAGAAAAGGAAAAGAGAATTTCTAACAGGTTCTTCTGTATTTTCTCTTTGGTGTTCTTTGAGAGAAACTGCAGTAAAATGCTAATTAAAGATTACTTTTCGGTTGCTGGCTTGTTGTTTTAATGGATGCACGACTGCACCACAATATAGCTGGGCTTTGGAGCTTTGGGGCTTCCCTTGTGGCTCAGATAGTAAAGAAGCCGCCTGCAATGCGGGAGACCTGGGTTCGATCCCTGGGTTGGGAAGATCCCCTGGAGAAGGGGAAGGCTACCCACTCCAGTATTTATTGTGGCCTGGAGAATTCCGTGGATGGTCCGTGGGGTTGCAAAGAGTAGGACACGACTGAGTGGCTTTCACTTTGGGGCTTTCACAAGAGTGACTTTTAAGCCTGAGGATTCCAAAGAGAGAACTCCAAATGCCAGAGTCAGTTTGCTTGTGGATCCTGGGGGCAAACTGGTGGAGAAGGATCTGGAGCTGATTCTTGGGTATCAGGATGCTGGGAGCTGGTACCCATAGACCACTCTGCCTCTCCCCAAATGCACTGGACAAGCAGGTGTGTGGGAGAGGGCTTGGGCTCCATCCTGTGTCACTGGCACATTGTCATCAGGAAGATGCAATTTGGGATGTGACACTCACTGTGTATGGCCCTGAATATATCCTCAGGTAGAGGCCGAGGAGTTTTCCCTGGCGTCTCAGTGGTAAAGAATCCGGCTGCCAAGGCAGGAAACGCAGGTTTGATCCCTGGATCATAAAGACCTCCTGGAGAAGGGAATGGCTACCCACTGTAGTTTTCTTGCCTGGTAAATCTCTTGGACAGAGGAGCCTGGCAGGCTACAGTCCATGGGGTCACAAAAGCTCAGACTCAATTTGTCACTAAACAACAAAAACAAAGGGGTTGAGGGGTGGGAGGTTGTTCCATGCTTCTTCTGTGTGGTAACAAAATTAAAAAGCCAGTAAAGAGAGTTGCAATAATGGCAGTACCTGTGTATGGAGTGTTTACTACATGCAAGACTCTCAGCCAAGGGCTATCTAGCTGATATAATGATCAGAATCACCTGAGATAAATCGTTGGATGGTACCCATTTTACAGGGAAGTTAAGGCCTTTGCCAGAATTCACAGGAAGCAGTGGTGGAGACAGGATTGGGACTTAGATCTTTGTGATTCTTCTGGCCTTAATCCCTACCCTGGATAGCCTTCTGATTGGCTGAGCTGTAGGAAACTCAAGAGTACAAGGCCTCGAATCAAGAGTGACAGGCCTGGTTGGCAAAGGGCCCTTTCCCGACTCAACGAGAGCGTCTGTGGCTGCCTGGAGAGCATGCCTGGAGGTGGCACTGGAGTCCAGTCATCTGGGGCCTTTTAAATTGTCTTTCTGAAACTTGGATTCACTCCTAAGAGCAATCAGGGTGCCACTGAGTATGGAGTGTGGGCTCAAAAATGCATTAGAGGGACTTCTCTATTGGTCCAGTGGATAAAATTCCATGGTCCCAGTGCAGGGAGCACAAGTTCAATCCCTGGTTAGGGAACTAGATCCCACATGTCCAACTAAAAAAAGATCTGTATGCCAAACTAAGACCTGGTGCAGCCAAATATATATGTATATATATAAAAGAGAAATTAAAAAGGAAATTTAAATTTCTTTTCTCATTAGAGAAAAGTAGGTTGGAAAGTGGCTGTATAAGATACAGGCTAAAGACATCCCCAAATACAATGTAGATGTACCTGTACTCTCTCCTTTTGACAAATCCTTCCAACTACTATCTTGCAGACTAGATTCTGAGAAGGTAAGAAGCTTGCCCAAGGCCATACTGCTCCTCAGAGACTGTGTTAGGATTTAAGGCTGTAGTTTAGGCAGTGAAGGAAGGACACAGCCTCTGAAACCCAAAGAAGAATGAAGGATATCTGAAAATAAGGAGAGGGTGTGGATAAGGAGAGGAAAGATCCTTGAACAAAGACATATAAACTATAATGGCTTAAGTAAATAGGCTTATGTATCTCCCAAGAGCAGTCTAGAATGAGTTCACTTTTGCGGGTAGGGTGGTTTTGCTCTACAAAGACATTCAGAGACCTTGATGCCTTCCATCTCATTGCCCTGTAATCTCCTTGAATGTCCTTATGGTTGATGCTGGCTCTCTTCCACCTTCATGATCTAGCCTGGGGCAGGGAAGAGAGAGTGTCTGGATCAGTCTTTTAGAAAGACCTGGAAGTTGTCTACATCCCACTGGTCTAAGCAAGCCACAAGGCAGTCTGGGAAATGTAGTTTCTTCTCAGGTGACTGGATTTCTAGCTAAAACCCAGGGGTTCTGCCACTAAAAGGAAGGAGAACATGGATACTATACGCTCTAAGTCTTTTACTAGTCTTTCACTAGAATTGCCCCTAGGCAAGTCATGTGGCAAAACCACAAAGTCTGTCTGAATAATAGACACTTACACAAGACAATTAATGAAAACAATATCCCGTGACAATTTCACAAATGTGTTCTGTGGCAAACGGTACTTCTAATAGACTAGGAGAATACATGTAGTGTCTGGCATCTGTGCCATCACTCTGTGCCTCTCCTAGCAGGTGGGCATCTTTTGGAGATGATGGCCTTGTCAGAGTGTGTCTTTCGGAGATAAGTCAACAACCGGTCATGATATTCTGCCTGTTTTTACGAGATGGGAGTCAGTGGATATTTAAGCCAAAAGGAAATGAGTGACATTGGCTGATGGGAACAGTGGTGGCCTGGAGAGAGTGGGCCCTGGGCAACTACTCCTCAGTTTTAGCTGCTGATGTCAAGAGGGAGTGTGGCCAGGGTTTTTGGAAATTTGAGAGTCTTAATAGAACCCAGCAATCTGGGTTTTAGCATGTCATCCAATCTTTCAATGTTGGCTCAAATGTTTTAATACCACTCTGTGGGCCAAAAAGAACATCCCTGTGAGCTGAGAGCAGGCTCTGGTCTTTGACCAGAATGTCTCAGAACTTCATTTTCCCATCTGCCAACTGGAAGTGATGCACACCTCAAAACCTTATAGGATGGAGGGCAATAGCCTGGGCAGATAGTCATTACCGTATCTGATTGTTTTCACGATGAATCTGCCTCAGAACTGGGAGATTCTCATATACCATCCTAGTGGATGGGAAGTTAATGATGGATATTTTGAAGAAGCTAAGAGAGTGAAGTCTGTAAGACTGGCTGGAACTAGCTGTTTTGATTTACAGCTATCCCAGTGAACATCTCCTAACATTGCCTTTTGGAAGTGTCAAGGGCAAGAGCTGGGTTGCACCAAGCAGCTTGAAGTAGAGAGGAAGATGAATCCATCCTATACTCAGCCTTTGCTACTTGTGTGACTTGGGCTCAGTTACTTCATATCCCTAAGCCTTAGTTTTCTTATTTTAAAAATGAGAATAATAATACCTTCATAGAATAATTGTCAGGACTCAATGAGATGACAAACCCTTAGTGTCTTGCTGGGCATATAGGAAGTATTCCATATACATTAATTGTAATTACATATTATGTCTTACCCAGGTGGAAGATATATAAAACAGGTTGTTTGTTATTTTGCTTTCTGATAAAATTTGTATTTTCAGGGACTTCCCTGGTGGTCCAGTGGTTAAGACTTCACCTTTCAAGGCAGAGGGTGTGTGTTTGATTCCACATGCCTCATGGCCAAAAAAATCAAAACATAAAAAACAGAAGCAATTTTGTAACAAATTCAATAAAGAGTTTAAAAATGGTCCACATTTTTAAAAATCTTAAAAAAAAATTTGATTTTCAGGAAAATAATTTTGGTCAACATCTTGTTTTATTTTCCCCTAAGAGAATTGTGATATATAATAGATAAAATCTTAGGAAATATTGCTTAAATCATCCTTTGTGCAGTTCCCTACAGCAAGAGGATAGTGTCAGGTGTAAAGTGTTCGAAAATGACAAAGTGACCTTTAAAGAAAAGCAATTTATTCTTAAAGTCAATCACTAAAGAAAGAGGGGAAAGTTCTTGAACATTGCTAGTATCAGATCTCTGAGCTGCCACCTTGTTTTGGGTTGGTTACCTGCTGACGGATCCTGTGAAAAAGGAATATTGAAGTTTACTACAGTGAGGAATACATGATCTGTCCTATAAAAATCCCCACAGGTGAAAACAGTGGAGGAAGTGAAGAAGTGCAAGTCACTCAGTCGTGTCCGACTCTTTGCCACCCCATGGACTATACAGTCCATGGAATCCTCCGGGCCAGAATACTGGAGTGGGTAGCCTTTCCCTTCTCCAGGGGGTCTTCCCAACCCAGGGATCGAACCCAGCTCTCCCACATTGCAGGTGGATCCTTTACCAGCTGAGACACAAGGGAAGCAGTGGACGCAGGGTGCAAACGGTGAATGCTTTCTTCCAGAAAGTTATCAACCAGCAATTAAGCTCTTCAATAGATAAACTTCCACAGGATTGTTAGACCTATCGATCATCTTTACCATAATAATTATTATTATTACCAGTAGCAGCAATAATAACTACTGATGCTTATTGACTTTTCCTATGGAGCAGCAGTAGCAGCAGCATGGAGCACCCATTGGGTAAATTGCATGCCTTATCTCTATGAATTCTCTTAAGAAGTCTATGAGTGAGTGGCTATTACTATTCGCATTTTTCAGATGAGGAAATTGATGCTTAGAGATGTTAACCTGCTTGGCTTCACTTCTTTGTCAGTGGCCTGCTTAGCTTCTTTTCATTTATTTCTGGCTGCACTGGGTCTTTGCTGCTTGGCGAGGGCTCTTCTCTAGTCGCAGTGAGCAGGGTCTACCCTTGGTTTTGTCGCGTGGGTTTCTTGTTGTGGTGGCTTGTCTTGTTGCAGAGCACAAGCTCTGGGCATGTGGGCTTCAGTAGCTGTGGCACACAGGCTCAGTAGTTGCCCCAGGGCACGTGGAATCTTTGATTCCATATCCCCTGCATTAGCAGGTGGATCCTTATCCCCTGGGCCACCAGGGAAGTCCCATGGCTTGGCTTCTAACTTAGCATTGCCTGGCTCTGGTGCTCATGATTCTGTGAGGGACTGGAAGTTTGGGTGAGTGAGATGGAAAGAAAAAACATTTAATATGAATTTTAAGCCCTTTCAAAGAGAGAGCATCCAAAGCCACTGCCTCATGGTGGAGCTTTGGGGAAAGAGAGAAAGTTCAGGAGTGGAGGCAAAGGAGCAGCGGGGACTTTGAAGAGCAAATCCTGTGTGCTTTGTCATTTCGGCAGCTGTGCTGGTATCTCATGCTCATTCTCTGATAACTTGATCTCTTTTCTCTGACTGGGAATGGCTTTTATTATCTACACTGCTGATCACCATTCTGGAATTCCTGTGATGTCTTGTTTTCAGATACCCTGTTCTACTGTCCCCATAAAGACATCAGACTAACTTGGGGAATCGTGGTCTCACAATGATGGGCATGGTTTGCGGAGCCCCTCAGCTCCAGTTCACTAATTCCAGTTGGCAAGGTGGCCCTGCTCCCTGGGTGTAGTCAGCCTCTGTCAGAAGACAAGCACATTCTTTTGACAACTCTGACAATCTGCCACTCTCCCGTGTGGAGAGGAACTGTTTCCCACCCTGTATTGCTGGTCATTTTCTTTACAGTGTCATCATACTTTCTTCTTGTTGTTAAATAATAATTAACATATATCCTCACATCACCTTTAAACACAATTGGCAGCTTGGATGAATTCATCTATAATTACAGAACGTTGTCCTTGACTATGTTAGGGGAAAATTTTGATAAAGAAACTCCTTCAATTATGAAGTAGTTGACCTTGAATTGGATAAGATACAAACTAGGCATACATCTGTAGAAATAAGAGGGAAGAAAATTTTTGTGTGTAATAGGCTGGGGAAACACTCCAAAGAGTCTTGTCCAGGTAAAAGCTAAACACTGTTTCCATTTTTTTGTTGATGGCTTTGGAGCCAGCATCCAAATAACAGCAGCCCCATCCTGCTGGCTAGAGCTGCGGACAGAAACTTGCACAGAAGGACAGCTGGGCTCTGCTGCTGGCTTTGTCAGTGTGTGGCCCAGAACTCACTGGCTTGTACTTTGCAGAAAGAATAACACAAAATCACTTGAGCAGGTTTTCCCTGGTGGTCCAGTGGTTAAGAAGCTGCCTGCCAATGCAGGGGACACTGGTTCCCTTCTTGGTCCAGGAAGATTTCTCAGGCCAAGGGGCAACTAAGCCCATGAGCCACAATTACTGAGCCCGTACCTAGAGCTCATGCTCTGCAACAGAGAAGCCACTGCAGTGAGAAGCCCACAACTGTGACAGAGAAACCCTGTGCAGCACTGGAGACTCAGTGCAGCCCATCATAAATAACATTGTAAAAGTCACCTAAGCAAAAACAGAGCTTAGTGCTGAAGTAACTTACATGTTTGGGGGTAAATCTGGCTTCAAGTAGCTCAGAGCTATTAATTATATCATGAAGGCTTCTTTTCCTTCCATTCCTCAACTCCACCCCTGCTTCTTTCTCAGACTCCACATGGCAGGTCATCTCAGTTCTGGTCTCATCTTCTCCCAGTCTCTAGATCAGCATGAAAGTGCAGGAAACTTTCCCAGTGGTCCTCAGGGGATTACTCTGTCCTCTGAATGGACAGGCCCAAGATCCATGTTATCCCCAGACCAATCACTGTGCTGTTTTAATTGGCCATGTCTGGATAGAGCCTCAACCAGACCTCGTAAGAGTGGGGAAGGTAGATACCCAGAACAAAAATGGGGGCCGTTACTAGGAGAAGGGGAGTATCAGTCAGATCAGATCAGATCAGATCACTCGCTCAGTCGTGTCCGACTCTTTGCGACCCCATGAACTGCAGCACGCCAGGCCTCCCTGTCCATCACCAGCTCCCAGAGGTCACTCAGACTCGTATCCATCGAGTCAGTGATGCCATCCAGCCATCTCATCCTCTGTCGTCCCCTTCTCCTCCTGCCCTCAATCCCTCCCAGCATCAGAGTCTTCTCCAATGAGTCAACTCTTCGCATGAGGTGGCCAAAGTACTGGAGTTTCAGCTTTAGCATCATTCCTTCCAAAGAAATCCCAGGGCTGATCTCCTTCAGAATGGACTGGTTGGATCTTCTTGCAGTCCAAGGGACTCTCAAGAGTCTTCTCCAACACCACAGTTCAAAAGCATCAATTCTTCGGCGCTCAGCCTTCTTCACAGTCCAGCTCTCACATCCATACATGACCACAGGAAAGACCATAGCCTTGACTAGGCGAACCTTTGTTGGTAAAGTAATGTCTCTGCTTTTGAATATGCTATCTAGGTTGGTCATAACTTTCCTTCCAAGGAGCAAGCGTCTTTTAATTTCATGGCTGCAGTCACCATCTGCAGTGATTTTGGAGCCCAGAAAAATAAATTCTGACACTGTTTCCACTGTTTCCCCATCTATTTGCCACGAAGTGATGGGAGCAGATGCCATGATCTTTGTTTTCTGAATGTTGAGCTTTAAGCCAAACTTTTCACTCTCCACTTTCACTTTCATCAAGAGGCTTTTTAGTTCCTCTTCACTTTCTGCCATAAGGGTGGTGTCATCTGCATATCTGAGGTTACTGCTCACCAATCACATGACCTTAAAAGGATAACTAAACATCTGTGAAAAGTAGAGTTAATAATGTGTACTAAAAATGGATTACAAATTGTTTGTAGACCAAGTGACAAATGCTGGAGAGGGTGTGGAGAAAAGGGAATCCTCCTACATTATTGGTGAGAATGTAAGTTGGTATAACCATTATGGAAGACAGTATGGAGGTTCCTCATAAAACTGAAAATAGAATTACCAAAAATAGCAATCCCACTCCTGGGTAGATATCGAGATAAAACTATAATTCAAAAAGATATATGCATCCCAATGTTCAGAGCAGCACTATTCACAATATCCATGATACAGAAATAAGCTAAACGTCCATCAGCAGATAAATGGATAAAGAAGATGTAGCACATGTATCGGAGAAGGCAATGGCACCCCACTCCAGTAGTCTTGCCTGAAAAATACCATGGATGGAGGAGCCTGGAAGGCTACAGTCCATGGGGTTGCTGAGGGTCGGACACGACTGAGCGACTTCACTTTCACTTTTCACTTTCATGCATTGGAGAAGGAAATGGCAACCCACTCCAGTGTTCTTGCCTGGAGAATCCCAGGGACAGGGGAGCCTGATGGGCTGCCATCTATGGGGTCGCGCAGAGTCAGACACGACTGAAGTGACTTAGCAGCAGCAGTATATGTATACAATGGAATACTACTCAGTATACTAATATACTACTGAGTAATACTACTCAGTATACTAATACTAAAAAAGAATAAAATAATGCCATTTGTAGCAACATGGATGCAATTAGCAATTATAATACTAAGTGAAGTAAGCAGAAAGAGAAAGACAAATATCATGGGCAATCATTCCTATGTGGAATCTAAAATATGGCACAAATGACCCTATCTACAAAAGAGAAAGAGACTCGCAGACACAGAGAAAAAGACTTGTGCTTGCCAAGGGGAAAGGGTGTGAGAAAGAGATGGACTGAGAATTTGGGTTCAGCAGATTTAAAGTATTACATATAGAATGGATAAGCAACAAGGTCCTACAGTATAGCAAAGGGAACTCTATTCAGTATCCTAGGATAAACCATAAGAGAAAAGGACATAAAAAAGAATGTATATATGTATATAATGGAGTCATGTTGCTGTACAACAGGTATTAACAATTTCATACAAGTTTCCCTGGTAGCTCAGATGGTAAATAATCTGCTGTTTGGTAAATTGGACCATTAAAATTATGAGCTTGTATTCATCCAATGACAGGCTAAAAAAAGTGAAAGGGCAAGCCACAAATTGAGAATAAGAATCTGCAACAGGTAACCAACAAAGTACTAGTATTCTGAATATAAAAAGACCTCTCTGAATGGTAGAGAAAGGAAAAAAAAAAAAAAAGACACACACAATTGTTCAAAAAGTAAAAGATGTGGACAAGTACAACTCTAAATATAGCCAACAAATATCATGTGGTCAATAAATATTAAAAACATGGTCTTAAGGCCAGGGTCATTCTTCCCGTGGTCCAACCGGGTCTCTTGTGTTGTACTTGAGACTCGGTTGGTCAAGCCCACGGGACGGATATAAGTTTGTGGCAGATCCATCTTGATGTATGGCAAAAGCAATACAATATTGTAAAGTTAAGCAAAATAAAATTTAATTAAAAAAAAAACATGGTCTTTGTAAATTATCAGGAAAATGTATATTATAATGAGATGCACATTGGGTTGGAAAATAAAGTCAAGTACCTAAAATAACTAAAAAGTCTCGAAACAATGTAGATCAATAGGAACTCTATTCTATACTCAGTAGAAAACAATTTGGCCTTCCTTGGTGAGGTTGAACATGTACACAGTCTGTGTACAACTCATCAGGTTCACTCCTATGTATCGGTCCCAGTTAAACTTCTAAAGATCGTAACAGGAAACTGTATGAAAGTAAAAGTGTTAGTTGCTTAGTTGTGTCCCATTCTTCCATGGACTGTAGCCTGCTCCTCTGTCCTTGGAATTCTCCAGGCAAGAATCCTGGAGTGAGTTGCCATTCCCTTCTCCAGGGGATCTTCCTGACCTAGGGATGGAACCCGGGTCTCCTGCATTGCCAGCAGATTCTTTACCATCTGAGCCACCAGGGACTGCTACTGCTAAGTCGCTTCAGTCGTGTCCAACTCTGTGCGACCCCATAGACGGTAGCCCACCAGGCTCCCCCGTCCCTGGGATTCTCCAGGCAAGAACACTGGAGTGGGTTGCCATTTCCTTCTCCAATGCATGAAAGTGAAAAGTGAAAGTGAAGTCACTCAGTTGTGTCGGACTCTTAGTGACCCCATGGACTGTAACCCATCAGGCTCCTCCATCCATGGGATTTTCCAGGCAAGAGTACTGGAGTGGGATGCCATTGCCTTCTCCGAGACAGATGTTACACCAAAAGCTTTTCCTTCCTGGTCAGACTTAGTCTGTCCCTTACTGACGCAGGCGCAGTCTGCGTCCCTCCCGGTTCTACCACCGAGATGGGGTGAGGATGTACCAGGGGTAGACCTGATAGCATCCCTATTTGATGTCCAGCTCTTCACCTTTAACCTTGCTTGCCTCTGATGTCACCCGGGGTGAATCAGAGTAACTTTCCGGAATGCCTCCCAAGCTAAGACTACTGGGGAAAACATTCGTCACCTGAGTGCCTGTGCACGACCCTGAGTATTCCCTGACTACAATAAGACCGACACGAACATGAAACTGAGATGTTCTTTCCAAGCATCACCACACCAGTATAATAGCCTCCTCTGATCCATTAAGAGCCGGCGTTACCAAAGGAAAAAATCCATTGCAGTCTCAATCTGAGTAACTTTTAACCTCAGAGATGTTCTGGGAGCTAGAGCTCTATCTAGCTTCCGAACTTTCGATTCCTAGCGAGGCTAGGCACTTTCTCGACTACCAATCCAAGTTTGGGACCTAAGCCACAGATCACAAATCCCTTGAAAGTCTATGATCTGATAGATTAGGTTAGTACTTCTAATTCCCAAGGAGTTATGAAATGGTCAAAGAGACCGAAAAGTTTGACTGAGAAAGGAGAGTTCGGTCCACACACTTTGCCCGTTTTTGGCCGGTTCCCAAAGGAGACGTTGGGTGCCTCTTGGCATTGGCAGGTTGGTATAACACCTCGACAGGTTTCTGCCATGAGTCGTATGAGATCACCATGGAACCGCAGAGCAGGGCTCCTTACTTGCTTCACGCAGGGCATGCCATTCATTCACACAAGCACACGGTAGAGTTAGTAAAGCACAGCAGAAGACGTGTTCGCTAAGAGAACAAAGAACTAAAGCTCCAAGCATCCTTACCTTGTCCTGAAGGATCCCGGACCAAGATGAAAGGTTGTTGTTGAATCACGCGAAGACACTGGGATTCTTGGCCCCCGGAGGAGAAGAATTCAATCCGAGGCCAGAGACGAGGGAAGCCTATATGAAATCGTATAACACTTCATAGTTTACAAAGCACTGCTATTGGTACATGTAATCTATGAACAATTTTTTTAATGAAGTGTAGTTGATTTACCATGTGCTAGTATCTGTTGTACAGCAACATGAATATAGTTGGGTCATAAAGATATTCTTCTCTAAAAGTTGGAGGGTTTTGCCTTCTATATTTGAATCCTTAATCTACTGGGAGTTTATTGTATATGTTGTAAAGCAGCTGCTCAGTTTCAAATGCTCCACATGGACACTCAACTGTCCTAGCACCATTTAGTTGAAGACTGTCTTTTTCTATTGCTGTAGAATGCCACTTCCATTACACACTAAGTGTCTTTCTAGGCATACACCTGTTTTAGGTTCTCTGTCCTATTCCCTTGGCCTATTTGTCCATCTGTCTGTTTTTTTTTTTATTTTTTATTATCTATTTTATTTTAAAAAATTCGTGGCCACACCTGCAGCATGTGGGACCTTAGTTCTCCGACCGGGGATCAAACCCACACCTCTGGCACTGGAAGGCAACGTCTTACCACTGGACGGCTGGGCAAGTCCTGTCTGCTTCTTTGAATGTAGGACTTAGACATGCTTGTGATGGCTGTGAGCAGAGTATGGTCTAGAGAATTGGGTTTGCACCCTGTGGGCTCTTCCTGCGCCTCCTCATATATCCCAACAGTATTTTGCTCATCTGGTTTGAAGTTGTGTTGAATTCCACCTACTAGCGTTTGTGTGCACAGTCACTTCAGTCAGGTCTGACTCTTTGCGACCCCGTGGACTAGAGCCCGCCAGGCTCCTTTATCCATGGGATTCTTCAGACAAGAATACTGGAGTGGGTTGCCATGCCTTTTTGCCAGGGGATCTTCCCGACCCAGGGCCCGAACCTGCATCTCCTGTGTCTTTGCACTGCAGGTGGGTTCTTTATCCACTGAGCCACCTGGGAAGCCCTCTATCTACTAGGTATCACAGCTAATCTCTGTCCTCATTCACCCATTTGTAACAACGGCATTGTTGATTTTTTTTTAAATCACTTGTGGTATTAGAATTAAATGAAATTGAGTTTACAAATTTGAGATTCGGAAAAGTTATGAATTTCTTTTTACCTATAGAAAACCTGGAGGGTGAGAAATATGTTTTGGAGAGAGGACCTGAAAGGCCAATTATTTCAAAATAGAAGGTAAATGATGAGTAAGGCTGGGGAAGAGGAGAAGAGGGGAAGAGGCTGCTCAGAGTTGGCGTTTCAGGATAGGAGACAGCAAAGGATAAGAACCCTTATGTCTCTTTTGGCCTGTGGCACATTATTGCTGCCTTAAGAACTATAATGGAAATAAAATAAAGGCAGATAAAAGCCAGATAGGATGTAGATAAAAAGAATATAACTTTTGCAAATATGGCTTTTTAGCCTACAAAAATATTTTTTTCCTCTATCTTATTATAAGTACTGTTTCAATGTAGTGTTATATTAACAATACAAAAATAACACGATTCTTGTCTCCATGCTTTAATTTTCTGGCCCTTCTCCAGTGGCAGTGAGTTGTTCTTGAAAGAAATTTCTTTGCCTGCAGCTCTCTCAAAGCACAGGCTGGAGCAAAATTCATGGAGAGGGGAATTCAAAAAGTCCACTTGCTTTAAATCGGCTAACTCTATTAGAAAACAAGTAGGAGAGTAAGACCCTAGAACTGAATGGTTAAAAGAGAAACTAAGCTGAAGAGCTCAGAGATCGTGTCTTTTCAGGCTGTCGTGTCTGGTACACTGTGTGTGCGTGTGCTGGTTATTGACAGTAATTATAAGGATGAATCGAAGAATGTGGAGAAAAGCAGCTGTCCTTGAGATGAATTGGCCCCAAGCCACAGTGCACAGTGTCTGATGAATTAAAAACCCTGGTCCTTGTTCAAGTCACCATCTATTCAATAGGAGCCAGCCAAGGAGATACACAGCAAGGCTAAAGCTTGCAGGTGCAGCTCAGACATCAGCTGTGTTCCTGGCCTCTGACTTCTGCACTAAACATGCTGACCATCAGCCGACTTGGATGCAAAGGTCAGCCCTCGTCCATTTCTACAGCGAGAATCCCCTCCCGCAGAAGCATTATTAAGCAGAGAAGGATTGGTGGAAACACTCTGCAGGGAAGGTGGAGCACTCAGGTTCCCATTGCACATCCCATAACGAACTAGCTTAAAAGTCCCCTTAAGGATTTCCCAGTCTTTCCACCTCCCCCTTTGGCTATGTCTTACAGCATCTTGGTTCCCCAAAGAGGGATTGAACCCAAAGAGGGGGCACCCTGCAGTGGAAGTGTGGAGTCCTCACTACTGGACCACCAGGGAAGTCTGATTTCCCCAGGCTTTTGAACCATCTCCAAGGGAAGAACTTTCTCTCTGGCTCCCCTCCCCAGGTTCCTCCTAGCTATGCTGGGCCCTTCTCTGTATACCTTGCCTTTGTTTTTCTTTTCCTCACTCTTTGCTGCTGCTGCTGTTGTTAAGTAGCTTCAGTCGTGTCCAACTCTGTGCGACCCCATAGATGGCAGCCTACCAGGTTCTCCCGTCCCTGGGATTCTCCAGGCAACAGTACTGGAGTGGGTTGCCATTTCCTTCTCCAATACATGAAGGTGAAAAGTGAAAGTGACGTTGCTCAGTCGTGTCTGACTCTTCCCGACCCCATGGACTGCAGCCTACCAGGCTCCTCCGCCCAAGGGATTTTCCAGGCAAGAGTACTCTTTAGAGCATCTTAAGTTCTCCCCACTATCTTAAGCCTGCCAGGTTAGCTACCATGTTTCAACATTTGTTCACCTCCCAAATGGAGGCTCTTATATCTGTACTAAGGGTCTTACTCATTCATTCAAGTGTTTATTAGGTGTTTACTATGTGATAAGACCTGTTTTAGGCCCTGGGGGTTCAGCAGTGAGCAAAACAGAAACTCTTACCATTAAGGAGCTTATATTGTAATAGCAGGAGCCCTACAAAAATAAATAAAACAAAATATAATTAAAATGCATAACATGTCAGGTAGCGATAAGACCTCTGTGCAAAAATAAAGCAAAGAAGAGATAAGGGATTCTAGAGATGGGGGTGGCAATTTTGAATAGTGTGGTCCCAGAAGATTTTGCTGGCAAGGTAACACGAAGCACATTCCTGAAGGAGGTCAGGGAATCAATCTTGGATATACTGGAGAAAAGAGTATTCCAGATAAAAGGAACAGCAAGACCACAGCCCCCAAGGCAGAAGTGTGTCTGGCTTGTTTCTGGAACAGCAGGGAGGCTGTTGAAGCTGAAGCTGAGTGAATGAGGGCAAGAGTAACTGGAGACAAGGTTGGAAAGATAATTGGGCAAGATCCTGAAGGGCTTATCCTATGAAGGCTTTGGTTTTTATGCTGAGTGAGATGGGGAGACACTGGGGAATTGAGGGCCGACAAATGACGTGATCTGACATCTATGTTTAAACCTCCCTCTGGCTACAGGTCTGAGAGCAGACCATAGGAGGTATATGGAAACTTGTTAGAAAACTTGCACCATAACCCAGACTAGAAATTAATTGTGGCTTGGAGGACAGTGACTGAACTGGCGATGGTGAGACGTGTTGGATTCTGTTTACAATTTAAAAGGAGTGTTTCTGGTCTTTTGCCAATATGTTGGATGAGAAGTAGGGGAAACAAGAGGGAGAGTAAAAGATGTCTCTGAGGTTTTTGACTTGAGTCCCTGAAAGATGGGTTTTCATTTTTAGAGATGAGGGAGACTGGGGAACGGGGTGGTGGTGGGGAAACCAGGAATCTGATTTGGGACAAAGTAAGTTTGAGACAGCTATTAGTTATTCCAGGGGAGAAGTTGACTAAGCCCTTGGGTATAAGATGCTGACGTTCAGGGGCAACATCTAGACTGGAAAGACAAATTTGGGGGTTGTAAACATAAGTAATATCTAAAGGAGTGCGGGAGACTTCCCTGGTGGTCCAGTGGCTAAGACCTTGCACTCCCAACACCAAGGGCCCGGGTTCAATCCCTGGTCATGGAACTAGATCCCACATACCACAACCAAGAGTTCACTTGCCAACTAAAGATCCTGCAAGCTGCAACTGAGACTCGATACAGCAGATACATATTTTTAAAATAATAAATAAAAAATAAAGGAACACTTTTTGACCACATTAAGATATCTGGTATAATCTGATGATATGAGAGTCAAACCTTACTAGGATATTCCATCTGAACAACTAAGAAGCTCCCCTAAGGGGATGTCTCTGCACGTGATGCTGGCAGGGTAGAGACACAGACCCTGTGTGATCTGAGCCCACCTCTGACCCCTCCTGCCCTCGTTTATTCTGCTCTCGCCACACAGGCCTCAGAACTGTCCCTTGAACTTGCTGCACACACTCTCATCTCGTGGCTTGGATCATTGTTCTTCCTTCCTCCTGAAAGGCTTCATCTTGCTTCTTTCCTTCAGGACACTCACCTTAGGGATTACTTATGTTTTGCTACATGACAAATTACTTCAAAACTTCATCATCTCACCTTTTCTGTAGATTAGAAAGTCAGGGCCGAAACGGCTGTGTGGCTCTGGCTAAGGGTTTCCCGTGAGACTGGAGTGCAGCTTTGAGCTGGGGCTACAGTCATCTGAAGGCTTGACTGGGGCTGGAGGTTCCTCTCCCATGGTGGTTTACTCGCACATCTGACTGATGAGAGCCTGGAGGGGGTTCTGAATTCCTCTCCACATGGTCCTTTCCCAAGGCTGCTTCAGTGTCCTCCTGACTTGACGCGTGGCTTGCCCCAGAGTGAGTCACCCAAAAAACCAAAATGTGTGGGTTTCCTGTTGCTCCAGGTTTTTTAAAATCTCAGATGTCAGCATGGTCATGCTTCCAAGCAAACTCAGGCCCAAAGGGTTAAGCAAGCCCAGATGGAAATGAGATTGATGGGGAATCTGTGTTACTGCAGAGGGAGAGAAAACAGTGGCATTAATAATGATGATGATGAGGGTAACAGCTTTTATTATAGGCCAAGGGGCCATCCCTGATTCATTGTGGGAGGAGACACACAAGGGTGTAAACACCAGGGAGGTGAGGCTCACCCAGGGCCATCTTGAAAGCTGGCTGCCCCATCTTATCAGAGATGCCTTCTCAGACTATTCTATATATGATGGACTGAATGCCTGTGTATCCCCATCCAGCTGTACCCTCCTCCCCAAATCATACACTGAAGCCCTAACCCTCCAGTGTGACTGTTTGGAGAAAGGAAGTAATTCAGGTTAAATGAAGTCACACAGGTGGGGCCTGATCATATCGGATTAGTGTCCTTTTAAGTGAAAACGGGAGCTTCCCAGGTAGCTCAAGTGGTAAAGACTCAGCCTGCCAGTGCAGGAGATGCAGGAGACATGGGTTCCATCCCTGAGTCAGGAAGATGCCCTGGAGCTGGAATTGGCAACCCACTCCAGTATTCTTGTCTAGAGAAAGAATCCCGTGGGCAGAGGAGCCTGGTGGGCTACAGCCCATGGGGTTGCAA
Organism: Tragelaphus eurycerus; assembly: GCA_935064755.1. Lineage (NCBI taxonomy): Eukaryota > Metazoa > Chordata > Mammalia > Artiodactyla > Bovidae > Tragelaphus > Tragelaphus eurycerus. The sequence goes on along the minus strand of CAKXYN010000001.1, from coordinate 20,815,854 downwards.
AGAATCAGACATGCCTGAGCACTCATACGCACGCAAGAGATAGCAGAGAGCTGGAGCTCGTTCCCTCCCTTCCCCACTCGGTGTGCTTGGTATGCTCGTGCTGAGGACAGAGACAAGGGGGCCGGGAGGAGCTTCCGCTGTAACCGCGCGGGGCAGTCTTGATCTTGAATATCCAGCCTCTGGAACTGTAAGAGAATAATCCCTGTTGTTAAAGCCACTTAGTGTGTGCTATGCTGTTATGCAGCCTGAGCAGAATAATATACTGCATTAAGGAGCGACCTCCTACCGCAGCACTTTCCAACCCCTATATTCTGCTTTATTGTTCTGCATGGTTCTTTCTCACAGCCTGACATTTTCTCAGTTCATTTGTTTATTGTCCATCTCCCTTCCTGGAGTGGAAGCCCTCTGAGGACAGGGACTGTTTGGGATACTGTTGTATCTCAAATTTGAAACCAATGCCTGGCCCATGAAAGGTGCTCTGGATTATTTTTTAAAATATTTATTTATTTGGTCACACTGGGTCTTAGTTGTGGCATGTGGGATCTAGTTCTATGACTGGAGATTGAACCTGGGTCCCCTGCATTGGGAGCACAGAGTCTTAACCACTGGACCACCATGGAAGTCCCTGATTTACTTATTGAATGATAAATGACTGGATGAATATCTGACCTTATTGTATGTCACCTCCTCATTCTGTCAGTGGCCAGGATTACTCAGACTTTAAGTGAACTTGGTGTTCATCATGTCCCAGCACCATTTCTGAAAGCCGGCATGAAGCAGAACATTAAAAAAATCTCAATTTATCTAGTACTTGGATTATTAATTATAATGGGTTATTTGAAAATTAACCCAGTGAAATACAAGCCCATCTGAAGTAATTTCAAGGTTGTCCTCTCCTAAGCTATAAACCATGGGAAACCTTCCAGTTCTTGGGGCTGTTTTTCCTGCCTGAGGGTGAGAATTCTGTACTTTGTCAAGCCCATGCAGTGACTAATCTTGATGAAATGTGACCTGTGTTTTTTGCACGCATGTAATGATAAAAGAGTGAGCCTGAAAAGAAATGCAAAATCCATTTATGTATATTCCAATTTTCCCATCATGCTTATGTACTTACTTCTGTGGTTAGAAATGAAAAAGTTATAAATGATGAAATAGAAAGAACAATAATCTTGAAGTAGGAGAAATCCATTTGTATCTATGCTCTGTGTCTTACTGATGGGGTGAGTAACTTAATCTCCCTGAGTTTTGGCTTCTGGCTCTACAGATAGGAAACGATACTAGTATGGAACGCTAGCGTTGACTTACGTAGAAAAAAATCTGAATGTTGGAGTGTGTTGGCTCATTCTTGTAGCTTTCGGTTGAGCCTGAGAGAATGGGACACAGTTTGGTCCAAGATGGCTCTTAGAAGAGGAAACAGGATATAACCTTGCTACGAAAAGTCCTTTCTGTTTGCAAAACCAGGCGCGGCCAGATTGGCTGACCAAGGACATCGCTTCACTGCCAAGGACTGGAGTGCCTGCCAGTCTTCTCTGGCTGGATAGAGCGTGCTCAGGACTGGATGTCCTGGGTGACTCTATTTGCTTTTATCCAAAAAGGAGTCATCTGTGGTTACCTTATTTGTTTTTTCAACCATTGTTTGTTGAAATATTTAAATTGATCATTCCTGGGCTCTGAGAAATCACATGTGGACCTGACTCAGAGGAAGGCACATTTCCCCAGAGATTCTGGGCTTGGAGCTAGATAGAGTAATAGGGTGAGACTTCTGGTCGCCTCTCCTATAAAGCCCCTTGGCCATAATAGAAGCTGCTAGCCTCGTCATCATTATTATTAACGTCTCTCTTTCTCTCCTTCTGCAGTAACGCAGACGCCCCCATTAATCTCAAATCCATCTGGGCTTGCTTAACCCTGTGGGTCTGAGCTTGCATGGAAGCATGGCCAAGCTGACAGTTGAGATTTTAAAAAGCTAGAGCAACAGGAAGCCTGAACACTTTCAGCCAAGAGGGTGACCGGAGGATCTCAGTTAGTAAGGATAAATGAGTTATAATGTGGATATTGATGGACGCAGCAATTCTAATGAAACTAGAGTGGAAACAGAGGGGATTCAGGAAGGCAGATCAATAAACAAGAAAACCCACTGGAAAAGACTACCTTATAATGATTGGACCTCCTCTCTCTGACCTCCTCCGCATCCTTCCAGGGCGGGGAGGGGAGAGCCATGCTGTGGTCCTCTCCATTCACTGTTCTGGTCTGGGCTCTGCTCTGGCTGCCTTCCTGGGTCTGCCCAGCTGTGGCCTTTAGAGCTTTCTCCCACTTAAGTTTTCCTCTGCACACTCTCATCCCTCACTTTTGTATTGGTCTGACAATTTCGTATAGCTTTTAAAATCTGTTAATTGGTATATACTGCCAAAGGAAATTGGTTTCAGACTTAACTGACTGCTATGGTCTGAATGCTCATGTTCCTTTCAAAGTCACAGGTTGAAATCCTAACCACTAAAGAATGAAATAATGTCATTTGCAGCAACATGAATGGACCTTGAGACTGTCATTCTGAGTGAAGTCAGACAGAGGAGAAGTACTATATGAAATCCCTTATATGTGGAATCTAAAAAGAATTGATACAAATGAATTTATTTACGAAACTGAAACAGACTCAAAGGTTAGAGAACAAATCCATGGTTGCTGGGGTAGAGGAAAGATAAGGGGAAGGGATAGTTACGGAGTTTGGGATGGACAGGTACACACTGTTATATTCAAAATGGATAACAAAAAAAGGACCTACTGTGTAGCATAGGACACCCTGCTCAATTTTGTGGGGCAGCCTGGATGGGAGGGGGAGTTTGGGACAGCCTGGATGCAGGCCTACGTACGACTGAAGCCCTCACTCTTCACCTGAAACTATCACAACATTGTTAATTGGTTATACCCCAACGCAAAATAAAAATTAAAAAAAAAAAAAAAAGTCCTAGCAACTCCCCCCACACCACCCCCACCCAGAGGGAGGTCACTGGCTGTGAGCCAGGAAAAAAGTCCTCAGAGAACATGACCGTGCTGGCAGCTTGATCTGAGACTTCCCGCATGCAGAACTGTGAGAAATTTGTTTTGTTGTTATTTTAAATTTGTTTTTTGGCCACACCATGTGCATATGGGATCTTAGTTTCCTGATCAGGGACTGAACCCCCAACCCATGCACTGGAAGCACAGATTCTTAAACCACTGCACCAGCAGGGTCCTACATTTATGCTGTTTCTAAGTTATCCAGCCTGTAGCAGTTTTATTTATTTATTTTTAATTATTATTATGTTTTTATAGTAGCCCAAATGATCTAGGGCTTCCCTGGTGGCTCAGTGGTTAGAATCTGCCTGTACTACAGGAACCACAGGAGATTTGGGTTCAATCCCTGGATTTCAATCCCTGGAATCAGGAAGATTCCCTGGAGGAGGGCATGGCAACCCATTTTGGTGTTCTTGCCTGGAGAAGCCCATGGACAGAATGAGCCTGGCGGGCTACAGTCCATGGGGTCACAAAGAGCTGGACATGACTGAAGTGACTGAGCACACACGCACGCAAATGGACTAAGACACTAGTTTTACCAAAACCATACCATTATTAAATATAATGATGGCTTGAGGAGAAAAAATGATAAAAATCTTAGACTGTCAAATCCTGCCTAGCCTGAACTTAGATGAGTAGCAAGTTCCTAGTGGAAACAAATATCCTCTTTAAAATTCAATTCAGTTCAGTCACTCTGTCATGTCTGACTCTTTGCAACCCCATGGACTGCAGCACGCCAGGCCTCCTGGTCCATCATCAACTCCTGGAGCTTGCTCAAACTCCTGTCCATCAAGTAGGTGATGCCATCCAACCATCTCATCCTCTGTCATCCCCTTCTCCTCTTGCCTTCAATCTTTCCGAGCATCAGGGTCTTTTCCAATGAGTCAGTTCTTTACATTAGGTGGCCAAAGGATTGGAGTTTCAGCTTCAGCATCAATCCTTCCAATGAATATTTAGGACTGATTTTCTTTAGGATTGACTGGTTTGAACTCCTTGTGGTCCAAGGGACTCTCAAGAGTCTTCTCCAATGTCACAGTTCAAAAGCATCAGTTCTTCAGTGCTCAGCTTTCTTTTAGTCCAGGCTCAGCTGGTAAAGAATCCTCCTGCAGTGTGGGAGACCTGGGTTCGATCCCTGGGTTGAGAAGTTTCCCTGGAGAAGGGAAAGGCTACCCACTCCAGTATTCTGGCCTGGAGAATTCCACGGACTGTATAGTCCATGGGGTTGCAAAGAGTTGGACATGACTGAGCGACTTGCACTTTTCAAACTCACATCCATACATGACTCCTGGAAAAATCATAGCTTTGACTAGATGGGCTTTTGTCGGCAAAGTAATGTCTCTGCTACCAACTTATAATTGATTTTATCTGGCTCATATTATGTTGTTAAAAGATTTGCATTAGTTGCTTGCTTTAAACAAGATTTTTTTAAAATTTCTGAATTCTCTTGAAGAACTCAGAAGATCTGGCAACCCTGGGCCCGCATTTCTGCCAGCCAACAGCAACTGCAGCTGAACCAAGGCTTCCCTCGAGGTTGGCAGGAGCCCTTTGGTTCCATGGACAGCTTTGTGAATTCATGGTATCTACCTGCCTCCTGCTGGGATTTCCATGTTTGACCTCACTGTCAGTGCCTCATGGTTTCTTTTTGAACCCTGTCACTTTTAGAACAGGGCTGTGCCCAGCGATTTGTGACAAGTGTACTAACTATGATGAAAGAGCTAAGGTCATTTTGTTCAAAGGTTCATTCATTCATTTATTTACTCATTCATTCCAATTACCCTACTATCATGGCCTATTGCTTTAATCTTTAATGTTTTTAGATAGGCACCATTAAAATGTAAACAGTACAAAAATGTGTACATAAAAAGCAGTGTCTCTCACTCAGATCTCCCAATCCTCCTTCCCAGAGTCTCCCTTTTTCACTAGATTTTTGTGTACTCCTTCCCAAGAAAGCCTACACATGTATCCAGGTTCATATTTATCCCCCTTCACATTATACCCAATGGTAGCAACCAGGAGAGGGTTCTTCATCTTCTTTTTTTCACTTAATGATACATCTTGCAAATTATTCCCCATCAGTATGGATTTGCCTCATTCTTTTTAAACCCTGCAGAGCATTTCATTTTAATCATGTCCAGTGATTTTTTTTAAAGCTTATTGGTGGGCCTGTAGCTTGTTTTAGTCTTTTATGAATACAAACAACACACAATGAACATCCCAGTAAATGTCTGGGATGGGGAGAATGTGCCAGCCTACCTGCGAGACGTACTTTGAGAAGTGGAATTGCTTGGCCCAAGGCTATGAGAGTAAACTCACGTTTACTTAGTTTATACACGCCCGTGAGGACCAGGCCAAATGCATCCTTTCCCAGCCCCACAGTCAATGACGTCACACTGGTAACTTGACTTTGCCACAGTGAGAGTATTTACATCATGGAAACCTGCAGTCATTACGGAAGAGGGCTTCACTTATCCCTCCTGGAGAGCTGGTTGTCAAACACCACAGTACTATGATTAAATTCCAGCACTACCTGGAATCAGTGCAGACTTCACGGGTTAAGGGCACAGCCCCAAAAAGGCTGGCCTCACTTCAGATGCCAGCTGCAAGTCTGGGGGTTCCCAGGTCACCCACACTTCTGGCTAACTGCTTACAGACTTGGAGGTTCCCATGACCTGTTCTGACTTCCAACCCTCCTGTCAATGCAGCAGACATAAGAGATGTAGGTTCAATCCCTGGGTCAAGAAGATCCCTTGAAGGAGGACGTGGCCACCCACTCCAGTATTCTTGCCTGGAGAATCCCATGGACAGAGGAGCCTGGAGGGTTATGGTCCATAGGGTTGCAAAGAGTCAGACACGACTAAAGCAACTTAGCATCACCTCTTCAGGTTTGATAATTTACTAGAATGACTCATGGAACTCAGTTCTTCACTTATCATTATGGATACATTATGTAGGATGCAAATCTGGACCAGCCAGATGAGGAAACCTATTGGTGAGAGAGAGTCCTAGATGAAGAGTTTTGGGGCCTGCAGGACTCGTCATCCCTCAGGCTCATCAAACTGTTCACCAACCAGGAAGCTCACTGGAGCTTTAAGTGTCCAGAGCTTTTATTGGCATTTCATTAAGGTGGCGTGATTGATTTTAATATTGCCCATGTGATTGAATTTAGTCTCCAGCCACGTGCCCTCCTAGGGAAGGAAGGATGGGCTACCAGTGGGTGGCCTAAGCCCCAGTCCTCTAACCACAGGATCCATCTTTCTGGCATGGCCAGCCCCCATCTTAAAACTTCCTAGAAGCCCATCATTGTCACAGTCAAGGTTAACTCATTACCAGAAACCTAGGTCCAACCCCAGGAGCCCAGCATGAATAGGTGGCACTCTTAACATTCAGGAAATTCTAAGAGTTAAAAGGCTCCATGACTGCAGTCATGAAATTAAAAGACACTTGCTCCTTGGAAGAAAAGGTATGACCAACCTACACAGCATATTGAAAAGCAGAGATTTACTTTGCCAACAAAGGTCTGTCTAGTCAAGGCTATGGTTTTTCCTGTGGTCATGTATGGATGTGACAGTTGGACTGTGAAGAAAGCTGAGCACCGAAGAATTGATGCTTTTGAACTGTGTTGTTGGAGAAGACTCTTGAGAGTCTCTTGGACTGCAAGGAGATCCAACCAGTCCATCCTAAAGTAAATCAGTCCTAAATATTCATTGGAAGGACTGATGGTGAAGCTGAAACTCCAATCCTTTGACCACCTGATGCAAAGAACTGACTCATTTGAAAAGACCCTGATGCTGGAAAAGATTGAAGGCAGGAGGAAAAGGGGACGACAGAGGATGAGATGGTTGGACGGTATCACCGACTCAATGGATATGAGTTTGAGTAAACTTGGGAGTTGGTAATGGACAGTGAGGCCTGGCGTGCTGCAGTCCATTGGGTCAAAGAGTTGGACTGAGCAACTGAACTGAACTGAACTGAAGAAACTCCATCCCATTAACTGAACTTCCCCAAGGGCCCAGCAGGTTAAGAATCTGCCTGCAATTCAGGAGATGTGGTTCCATCCCTGGGTCAGGAAGAGCCCCTGGAGGAGGAGGTGGCAACCCACTCCAGTATTATTGCCTGGAAAATCTCATGGACAGAGGAGCTTGGCAGGCTACAGCCCAAAGGGTTGTAAAGACTGGGACATGACTGAGTGACTAAGCACACATCCCATCAATCAGGGACAAAGACCATTCGATTCTGCATCATATCAGTACAACAAACCCAGAGCACATCACGGGTATAAACATCTGAAGTGCTGACATGCCTCTCCAAACTGTCCTCCAAAGAGGCTGGACCAAATATGCAGTCCCACTAGCTTGTGAGAATATTTTTACAGGGAAAATTCTGACCGTGATGATTCATAGTGGATCACTAGACTATGCCAGTGATTTCTTAGAGACCAAGCACATGGAGCCCAAGGTTATGTCTCTGGGAGGACACCTTTCTCCTCTTGCTGAGATCTTCAATGAAACCCAACATTGCGAACCTTTCTTATGGCTTTATGTTCCTGCTATTTCAGCAAATAGTCATGGGTGAGATTTGCCAGCTATTGATGGAAATAAGACAACTTTGCCTCGTACTTGGTCCTTTTCTATAATCATTATTAGAAAAGTTCCTTAAAGACTGCCTTGTAAGAGTAAGTTCCATTTATGATGTGTGTGTGTGTGTGTCTGTGCGTGCGTGTGTGCTCAGTCTTGTCCTACTCTTTGCAACCCCATGGACTGTAGCCTGCCAGGCTCCTCTGTCTGTGGGGTTTTCCAGGCAAGAATACTGGGACAGGTTGCCATTTCCTTCTCCAGGGGATCTTCCTGACCCAGGGAGAGAACCCACCTCTCTTATGCCTCCTGCACTGGTAGGCAGAGTCTTTACCACTAAGTCGCCTGGGAAGTCATCCATGGATGATAAAACCTCACAAATTGGGGGAAAGGTCATTCTGAAATAGTAAGGTGGAAATACAAAAGTTCTGAAAATAACATTGTTTTCTTACCATTGTCTTAAATTATCATTGGTTTTTTTTTTTTTTTCCACACAGGATGATGTTGATTTGTTCCAAAGTATTGTCAGATCCTATTGGGTAATGCTTTGGTAGAATACAAAGAAACTAAGAAATATATGATCACTAAATAAAGTGACTTGCAGTCATTGAAATTTAATGAATGGTATTCATATAAATTCTAAGTGATTGACACATTAACTCCTCTCAAAACCCATATAATAGTGTTATAGAGTATACTTGGAGAAGGAGATGGCCACCCACTTCATTATTCTTGCCTAGAGAATCCTGTGGACAGAGGAGCCTGGTGGGCTGCTGTCCATAGGGTCGCACAGAGTCGGACATTACTGAAGCGACTTAGCATGCATGCATGCATTGGAGAAGGAAATGGCAACCCACTCCAGTGTTCTTGCCTGGAGAATCCCAGGGATGAAGAAGCCTGGTGGGCTGCCGTCTATAGGGTCGCACAGAGTCACACATGACTGAAGCAATGTAGCAGCAGCAGAGTAATAACATCCTACTTGATATGTGAGAAAAAATTGGGGCATAGAGATTGAATAACTTGGTCAAAGTGGAACAGCTGGGAAATGGTGGACCTGGTCCTTGAACCCAGAAATCTAACTTCTGAGACTACGTTTTTTTTTTCCTGCAACACCACACTGCCTTTACATTTATATGCAGAGGATCAAAGTCATCGGTGACGGGGTCTGATTCCCATGAGCACTGAGAATCAACATGTAAGTCTCAGGAAAGCTGGGGATGGGGTTCCCAGGGTGTGCAGGCCAGCACTGGAGCCGTGTGGAGAGGTGTGGAGTTGGCCTGACACCTTCTATGACCGTGCTGCTGCTTGGAACAATTTTTTTTTCATAATTTATTTTGGCTGTGTTAGGTCTTAGTGGGGCACAAAGGACTTTTCATTGCAGCATGCAGGCAATCTAGTTGTGGAACTTGGTCTCAGTAGTTGCAAACCTCGGGCTTAGTTACCCTGAGGCAGGTGGGATCTTAGTTCCCTGACCAGGGATCAAACCCATGTCCCCTGCATTGCAAGGTGAAGTCTTAACTTGCCTTGGACCATCAGGGAAGTCCCTGCTGCCTAGGGACTTGCCTCCCCACCTGTGGAGCACTTCTTTCCATGTGATGGAGCATGGCATGGAGGTAACACAGAACTGTGTCAAACAGTTCTTCCTGCTACAGTGGACCAGTTTCCTGTGTGTATTCTAGTGACAGGAGGCCCACCCATCACCTGGGTTTGGTGATATTTATTAAAACAGCTAGGCTGGATGTCCGGCCTGTTCTGTCATTAACATGGTTCAGCTGAGAACTACCTTTCCTAGAATCCCTCTCCCACTATGATTCTGGGTTTGAGTTGGCCAAAGAGAAATTTGCATAAAACTGGGGAGGCAGACGGAGAAGGCAATGGCACCCCACTCCAGTACTCTTGCCTGGAATATCCCATGGATGGAGGAGCCTGGTAGGCTGCAGTCCATGGGGTCGCTAAGAGTCGGACATGACTGAGTGACTTCACTTTCACTTTTCACTTTCATGCATTGGAGAAGGAAATGGCAACCCACTCCAGTGTTCTTGCCTGGAGAATCCCAGGGATGGGGGAGCCTGGTGGGCTGCCGTCTATGAGGTTGCACAGAGTTGGACATGACTGAAGCGACTTAGCAGCAGCAGCAGCAGGGGAGGCAGAAGTGAAGGACTGGCAGTCCCTTTTTGAAAGCCTTTTCACAGTCAGGTACAGTATGCGTTGTAACGAGAAGGGCTCTGTCAGTGCCCTGGCCAGATCCCCCAGGTCCCCGAGTTTTTCTGTGCTTTTGCTCCGAAGGCTCATGTCTGCAGCTTTTCTACAGAAGCCTGTTACCAAACTACTTGCTGTTGTTCAGTTGCTCAGTCGTGTCCAGCTCTGCAACCACATGGACTGCAGCATGCCATGCTGCTCTGTCCTCCACTGTCTCCCAGAGCTTGCTCAAACTCATGTCCATTGAGTCTGTCATGCCATCCAGCCATCTCATCCTCTGTCCCCCTCTTTCCTCCTCCCCTCAATCTTTCCTAGCATCAGGGTCTTTTCCAATGAGTCGACTGGCCTCGATGCAAAGTCAACTTTGGCAAAGTCGACTGGCCAAAGTACTGGAGCTTCAGCTCCAGTCCTTCCAATGAATATTCCGGATTGATTTCCTTTAGGATGGACTGGTTTGATCTCTTTGCTGTCCAAGGCACTCTCAAGGATCAGTCAAAATCACCTGGAAGTTAACGGCCCCTGAGGCTGGTCCTTGGAGGTGAGTGATGGCTACAATCATTCCAAAAGCTCTAAGGTGGCTCACTTGCCAGAGCTTTCCTGAGGATCAGCCTGGAGTGGCCCTCTGAGTCCTGGGTGCCTCCTGCCCACTTCACCCATGGTAAGTCACTAACACAGGATCCTCACCTTAGGTAGTTTTTCTGGATAAACTAACCTAAGACCAAGAGTATCTCAGAAAAAACATTGACTTCCAACCTGGTTTATTCGATGCACATCACCAAACTCAAGCCGCCTCCTCTTTCTGCGTAAGTCTGTACTTTGAGTCTTTTGATCCCAATACAGTGGAATCCAAAAACCCGACACTGAAGCCAGTTGAAGGATTTCACTCACATTAGTCCTTGTCAAGGCAAATGAAAGATTTGGGTTCTCCTCATTGAATCAGGAAAGCAAATGGTGTAGATTGTGAAATAGGGAGTTTGTTGGGAGGTGTTAGAAGAGCTGGGGGCAGGTGGGAGGATGTGATTTCCTGAAGATCAGTCGCTGTAGGAAGTGGCTGCCACCTCCAGATCGGGAAAGAGCAAAGGGAATAAAGCATGCTGCTCCTTGCACTCAGGGTACTGTTGTCAGGGCTGAGTTGGCAGACACCCAGGAGCCTGTCCTTGCCCGTGGCACCCCTGCCTCCCCTGCCATGACTGCCCCGCCTCTGCAGAAGCAAAACCAGGTCCACGGGGGGAAAAAAAAGGGCTTCTTCCTAACTCCTTCCAGGGCCAGGGAGCCAAGTGGAAAGCCAGGCTGGAAAGTAGTTTTCAGGCTCTGGGCTGGGCAGTGGAGAAGCAGCTTAGAATAGGGGGTTGTAGGACTAAGATGGGCTTCCCTGGTGGCTCAGCTGGTAAAGAATCTGCCTGCAATGCGGGAGACCTGGGTTCAATCCCTGGGTTAGGGATATCCCCTGGAGAAGGGAAAGGCTACCCACTCTAGGACTGAAAGAGAAGACACCATCTGGCACCTCACCCCAAGGTCCTCATCCTCTTCCTGGTGCAGAAAGTCATCCCAAGGTGCCCAAGGCTTCAGAACTGGTGTAGGATGAGCTTATTGGGATGCAGGAGCTGGGGAGAGGGAAGAGGGCCAGGGGTAGGACATTGAATAGACAGAAAAAGGCAGCACCACCCTTTAAGAAGCTTGGGAGGCCTCCAGGGTGGGACAGCTTAGCCCCCTTCGCTCATGTTGAACACAGATTACGGGACACACTTCCTTTCATCATCTTTGGGACACTGCTGGGTAAACTTCCATCTGAACTCTTAGGGGACTTCTCTGGTGGTCCAGTGGCTAAGACTCCACGTTCCCAATACAGGGGGCCTGGGTTTGATCCCTGGTCAAGGAACCAGATCTCACATTCTGTAACTAAAGATCCCACATGCTGCAGTTAAGATCCAGCATGTCTCAGCTAAGACCTGGTGCAGCCAAGTAAACAAATAAAAATAAATGTTAAAATAAAAAGACTCTCACAGAAACTTCAGCCTTTCCCAAGAGGAAGCAAGAAAGCATGCTTACAGCCACAAGTGAGTTTGAAGAGGAGAGACCTGCAGACCCTGGGTGTTTCCATTTGGTTGTGGAATTACAGCTGATTTAGATGGAGCCCAGAGACCTTGGCATTTGTTACTTAAGAATCAAAGTCACAGTCGATTAATCCCATCTGCTTCTGAGAAATAGGGACAGTCAGTGTCCCGGTTCTCAGTCTCCCTGTAAAGCCTGCTCGCCCGGGCCTCCCAAGGGCCACTGTGTGTTCAGAGAATTTTAAGCTCTGTAGTGAGATGGATAAGTTAAAACCCCACTCTATTAATGTTCTATTGCTGCTGCAACAAATTATCACAACCATAGCAGTTTAAACAGCACAGATATTACCTATGGTCCCAGATGGTAGTGCTGGTCTAAAATCAAGGTGCTAGGGGACTTCCCTGGTGGTCCAGTAGCTAAGACTCCATGCTCCCAGTGCAGGGGGCCTGAGTTCAATCCCTGGTCAGGGAACTAGATCTTGCATACCATAATTAAGAGTTCCCATGCCTCAGCTAAGACCCCAAGGGTTGCAACTAACACCCAGAGCAGCCTATATATATATATATATATATATATATACACACACACACACACACACACACACACACACACACACACACACACACACACACACCCAATTGCTTCAGTAGTGTTCAACTCTTTGCAACCCCATGGACTGTAACCCATCAGACTCCTCTGTCCGTGGATTTTTTCAGGCAAGAGAACTGGAGTGGGTTGCCATGTCCTCCTCCAGGGGACCTTCCCGACCCAAGGTTTGAACCTGCGTCTCTTATGTCTCCCGTATTGCAGGCAGATTCTTTACCCTGCTGAGCCATGAGGGAAGCCATATATATATAATAAAAGCAAGGTGTCCATACACTTGCATTCCTTCTAGAGACTGTAGGGGAGAATCTATTTCTTTGCCTTTTTTAGCATCTAGAGCCAATTGTTTTCCTTCCTCCATCTTCCAAGCCAGCAGCCCAGCACTTTTCTCCTCCCTGACCTCTGCTTCTATCTTTTCTCTCTGACTCTGAGCTGCCCACACCCCTTTTATAAGGCCATTCAGATTACATTGGGTCCAGTTGGGCAACCTAGGCTCCGCTCCGCTTAATGTATTAATGTGTTTTTAGAAAGAGTGATTTAATTAACTTCACTGTGCAAAGTTGTTAGAGCTCAGGATTGAATACGAGTTCTTTATAAAACTTACATTGTCCTTATCCTTCACATTTCGCTCTGTTAGGTTTTTGTCCCACCCTTGTGTACCTTATAGACATACAATTTTGGAATATGACACATCAGGAAATGTTGAGTGAAAAGAAACTTTTTGGTGAGTTTTATGCAGATACTTTCCCTGACTGTCCCAGCAACATATATACTAGTGTCTCAGAAGATGATAGTTCTTCAGAATATAGTTCCAATTCAGACAATGTCAATATTAGACCAACAAAAAGACAATAAACGTTAGTGATTGATTCTAATATGGAAAGTAAGCATGAAACTTAAAGCGCTGGAGAAGACTTTACAGATGTGTCAGGTATAACTCAGAGAAGGCACCCCACTCCAGTACTCTTGCCTGGAAAATCCCATGGATGGAGGAGCCTGGTAGGCTGCAGTCCATGGGGTCGCTAAGAGTTGGACATGACTGAACGACTTCACTTTCATGCATTTGAGAAGGAAATGGCAACTCACTCCAGTGTTCTTGCCTGGAGAATCCCAGGGACAGGGGAGCCTGGTGGGCTGCCATCTATGGGCTTGCACAGAGTCGGACATGACTGAAGCGACTTAGCAGCAGCAGCAGCTGCTGCATGTATAACTACTGAATGTAATAAGCCACAAAACATTAGTGAAGTAACAGAATTAATTTTTGGCTGGCCAAAATAAAAAATCCCTGGCCATCGGTGTTACTTTCTGCAGAAATCTCCCAGTCAGTAATGAATTAGTCATACCTGCAAAGTCCCTCTCATCTTGTGAGATAACATATTCACAGCTCCCGGAATTAGGACATGGACATCTTTGAGGGCTATTGTCCAGTCCACCACGCCCACTGTCTGGAACATGCATTAAATGTAGAGGAGGCAGAGACCCCGCCCTGAGTGTTAAGCTGGGCTAGAATCGTGACATGTGTTGGAAATACATGTGGGTGTATTGGAAAAGGCAGCTTCCATGTGGCCGTTGAAATGAAAATTATTCAGCAAATAAATCAATGTTAATGAACCCAAATTTCCTTGCCCCTTCACTATTTGAAGCAAACCAGTTTAGGCCAGTTCCTTTTCATTGAAGAAGCATTTTTAGAACAATTGCTACATTAAGGTCCTACTGTACAGTACAGGAAACTCTACTCAATACTCTGTAATGACGTATGTGGGAAAAGAATCTTAAATAAAGTAGATTTGATATCACCCTAATGGCAGAAAGTGAAGAGGAACTGAAAAGTCTCTTGATGAGGGTGAAAGAGGGGAAAAGCTGACTTAAAATCTAGCATTCAAAAGGCTATCATGGCATCTGGTCCCATCACTTCATGGCAAATAGACGGGAAAAAAATGGAAACAGTGGCAGATTTTATTTTCTTGGGCTCCAAATCACTGCAGATGGTGAGTGAAGACATGAAACTAAAGAAAAGCTATGATAAACCTAGACAGCATATTAAAAAGCAGAGACATCACTTTGCCAACAAAGGTCCATTTTGTCAAAGCTATGGTTTTTCCAGTAGTCATGTATGGATGTGAGATCTGGGCAATAAAGAAGGCTGAATGCTGAATACTTGATGCTTTTGAACTGTGATGCTGGAGAAGACTCTTGAGAGGCCCTTGGACAGCAGGGAGATCAAACCAGTCAATCCTAAAGGAAATCAACCCTGAATATTCATTGGAAGGACTGATGCTGAAGCTCTAATACTTTGGGCATTTGGTGCCAAGAGCCAACTCACTGGAAATGACTCTGATGCTGGGAAAGATTGAGGGCAGGAGAAGAGGGAGATAGAGATGAGATGGTTTGATGGCATCACAGACTCAACGGACATGAATTTGAGCAAACTCCAGGAGACAGTGAAGGACGGGGAAGCCTGGTGTCCTGCAGTTCATGGGGCTGCAAAAAGTCAGCCATGACTGAGCGACTGAACAACAACAATAAATGATTCACTTTGCTGTACACCTGAAACTAACTATACTCCAATAAAAATTTTAAAAATAACCGTTGCCACATATTCCCTGAATCTGGAGAGTCACATGGAGGACAGACAATAGTTCACAGGGAAAACAGCTGATGTGAAAAGATACAAATTTCCCAGGTGGTTCGGTGGTAAAGAATCTGTCTGCAGTGCAGGAGCCGCAGAAGAGTTGGGTTTGATCCCTGGGTCAAGAACATCCCCTGGAGGAGGCCATGGCCACCCACTCCAGTATTTTTGCCTAGAGAACCCCATGGACAGAGGAGCCTGGTGGGCTACAGTCCATAGGGTTGCGAAAAGTTGGACATGACTGAAGTGACTTAGCATGCACACACACATGTGAAGAGACATGGACTTGAGTTGTGCCCAGGGATCAGTGTGAGACCCCAGCCAGGTAACTCCAGGCAGATGGGGGGCTAGAGAAATCTCACCACTAAAGAACCACCGCACATACATGGAGCGCTGGTCTTTTCACACCACTAGGGCAGTGGTCAACTGTGATGTGCATTCAAACCACCCGTAGAGCTTGTCAGTCACATGGCTGGCCTCCCGAACCCAACCACCCACGCCCCTAGAGTTCCTGAATTGGAAAGTCTGGGGTGAGGCCCTGGGATGAATATGTGTAACAAATGCTAAAGACGATTCTCATTAAAGTTTGAGAATTATTGCTCTTCTGTCTTGGAGCTCTTGTTAGCATCAGAAATCCAAGGACAGTTTCTGTGAAATAGAGAAGCATGTCATAGAAACCCAACTAAATGACAGCTGGGTATTTGCAGTATTTATTACTGCAAAGCTACACATTCATGTTTAGAATGAATCTCTTATAGGGCTCATTCTAAACATGGTCAATATGCCCCAAAATGCAATAGGTGAGAGTGGTTACATACAGATAATGAGCTGAAAATAGCACTTGAATTTTGGGTGTAGCTGTTGGCTTCTGGAATTGTTCAAAAGGGACTACATCATAGAGGAAATTCCGTTTTTGTCTTTGCTTTCAAACACCTGCATTTAAGATAAAGTCGATTCAATTCTCTCTGGCTGAGTTGATGTGGATTGCCATATTTCATCTAGACTCAGATATTACCAGTTTAAAGAAATGCCATTACTGTACATACTGCTATGAAAGAAAAAAGCCAATCAAACAATGGTAATCACAAGACATACTTTAATTATGTGTATTAAAATTTGTGTGTGTGTGTGAGAAAGTACATTGTTAAAATTAGGTATTTCAGGATTCCTGCTTCCTGTGAAACAGGCTATTATTTCTTGGATGAGATTTAGTTTCCCTTGAACCTGGGGCATATTATCTTCTCCACACTTGGCATCCATGCACGGGAAAGCAAAATCTAGCTCTGTGTTAGCACATATTTTGTATGACATTGATGTCTATCATGCTAATTTAAAAACTGCATTTTAGAGATTAGAACCCAATAATTAGAGGAACTAAATTGAGAATTAGGATTAAAGTTTAATAAGAAAATATAATAACAGAAAGTTATAACACTGTCTCCTTTGTATCACTTAAAGATGAACAGGATCAGCACAAAGAAAATGAGAAACCCTATTTATTGCAGAATTACCAAGAAAAGGGTCTTCTCTGAAATATCCTTCTAGACTATGGATCTTTAATAGGCAGATTTCACCCTTGAAGCTTAATAAATGGCAGTGGAAGACAGGTTTCCATGCCCCCCCACCCAACTCAGGCACTGATATAACCAAGACTTTTTTTATTCCTCACGAAGAGAAAGCTAGGTATTAGCATGTCTATAAAACACTAGTGGGGGTTAGGAATCACATTCTCAATGTTGTATGCCATAAGGCAAACAGTACATGGGAACTGGAATTTGCTTTTCTAAATATCTAAGAGAGTATATATTTGTGACTCTTTTTCAGCCAAGAAGAGAAGCCACTCCACTCCTAGATTTGAAATAGAGCAATCAAATGTGGAAACCAGATTTGCAACCCATGTTATTTGATAGCAGTTGTAAGATTTTGTCCCCAAGGCAAGAGGTGATTTGGTTAAATTTTGTTTTTTCTCTTTTTCCCTTTTCACAGGACACTTGTCTTTGGGATGTTGAGTAGTCATAGATAATTGAAGTATGGGACAGTTTTTTATGCAACAATAGCTATCTGAATTTGGGGTAGACTTTGATGCAGCGATAGATTACGGAAACAGAAAGAGACCCAGCAGGAGTAAGATTTCAAGCCAAATTCTATAGAGGGCATCTCCAGCTTGATCCTGTTGAAGGAATTATGTGTCAGAGTTACCTTAACCTCAGGTGTTCACATTCCTGCTTATTGGGTAAGGACCACCTTGTGGGGCAGAGATGGTGGCGTGAACTCCGCAGCTCTTCTGACTTTCTTGAGTGTGGGCCTGTCAGTCACCCTTCAGAGTGTAGTTGGCGCCATCCAATCTGTTAGTAGTAACTGAGTGAGTAGCACCACGGTGTAGTAGTAACTCACCTCTTATTATCTGCCAATATTTAACAGACTCCACAACTCAAGCAAGAAAGCCTTGCAAGAATCCCAGACTGTAGCTTGTTCGTTCGATCTTTGTAAGAAGAGGAACAAGGAGGTGCACTTTCTTTTTTGCAAGGTAGGAAAAATAAGCCCTGAAAAATGCTGCAGGTGAAAGGTGCTTGCGTAGCAATGCACAGGGAAGCAGTTTTGTGACAGTGCTGGATGTTTCTGCTGCTCAGAGAAGCGTGAGCTGGGGGATGCTAGATCGTTGGCAGGTGTGTCAGACAGTGGTGTGGGCACGACTAACCTCCTCATTCCTGACCCCAGTGAAGAAATGTCTTGTAGTCTTTTTTGTTGGGTTTAATTAGAACACAAATGTGATTTTTTTTTTAAAGTAGAAATTGGTTAGAATTCAATGACTATTTTTTTTTTTAATAGAGAGAACTAATTTTCAACAATTTGTCCTAGAAAACCTTGTCCTGGTCATTTGGGGAGGAAGATCTCATTTTCTAAAGGCAAATTTTGGCTACCTCTGTCCTCTCCCAACTACCTCAAAAAAAGCAGAAAGAGCCTTTAAAAAATCTACAATGTAAAGCAGTAAGTTTTGTGATATTCTTTCCTAGATTTATCTTATTTTGTGCTTAGTTGCTCAGTCATATCCAACTCTTTGCAACCCCATGGACTGTAGCCCACCAGGTTCCTCTGTCCACGGGATTCTCTAGGCAAGAGTACTGGAGTGGGTTGCCATGCCCTCCTCCAAGGGATCTTTCCAACCCAGGGATTGAACCCAGGTCTCCTGCATTGCAGGTAGATTCTTTACCCTCCGAGCCACCAGGGAAGCCTAGATTTATCTTATAACAGATATATAACAATTTTTCACTTGGCTCTTTTTTTCAACATGTACATGTTCAGAATGAATGACTGACTTTCACAAGCCATAGTTAAGAACTGATCTATTCCACTTGTTGTAATATACAATCTGGACTCTTTGCTGGGCACTGGCACTACTGCTGGGGTTTTTGCTGGGTGAGGTGGCAGCTTCTAGCAGTGCCAAGAAAACTTAAGTGCTGGAGTTAAACTAAGAGCTCTGGGTAAATGTTGCCTCAAAACGGCTGCTGGTACCAAAGCCAAATAAGCCGAGGAATCAATTACCCTCTGATGCTGGCACTGTCCGATGACTAGCGCCATCAGCACTGGAACTGCTGGGAGAGAAAGCTCTGGGTAAGCCAGGCATCTGATGACGCTAAGAGCAGAATACACATCTATTTCCTGGGTAATTGTTTTCTCTTCCGTAAGCTCCAGCTGAGGGACGCAGCCAGTATCAGTCCACCCCAAGTGGCAGATCTTCCAGCACCTGGGCACCATTTCTTCCTTCGTTCAGATATCTTATCAGGAAACGGGGAAATTTTAATGAGAGACAATGAGACCTAACCCCTGGGCTTCCAAGTGCCAGCTGGTGGGGAAAGGGCTTCTGGGGTGACAGACACAATCACTGCTTCTATTAGACCACACTGATCGCTCACTGTTGGGAGCAATGGGGATTTGCAACTTGATTAAAACTGGAGATTCAGTGGCTGGAGTAGAATTTCTCAGATAATTGCTGGAAATGGGCCAATTCCTTCACTGGACTGAGTTCCATGTCGCAGATTATATATATGCTCTCTGACTGAAACCAGATCCATGTAAGACAGAGACGCTTCTTAAAGATGCACTTTTCAGGACTTCCCTGGTGGTCCAGGGCTTACAAATCTGTTTGCTGATGCAAGAGACACGGGTTTGATTCCTGTTCTGGGAAAATCTCACGTGACTCAGAGCAACTAAGCCCCTGTGCCACAAATACTGAGCCCATGCCCTGGAGCCTGTGCTCGGCAACAAGAGAAGGCCCTGCAGTGAGACTCCTGTGCACTGCACCTAGGGAGTGCCCCCTCTGCCAAGACCAGAGAAAGCCCAGCCACGAAGACACTGCACACCCAAGAGCAAACCAACCAACCAACCAACAAAAAACATGCACTTGGCCTTGTGATGAGCAGAGCAAGGGGTGACGGGATGGGATACTCCTGTATTTCTTTGCTCTCCAGTGTTCACCAAAGGAGTGACAGAGCCTATGTGGGGTTTTTAAACTGGCATTTGACACCACCATTTTTAAGTTATAAATGGACTTCTTGAACTTGGGGTCATTGTCTTTAGTAAACAAAATCAAAGTGAAGATGACTCTGTCTCCCTCTAGAAACAATTTCAAATGGCATCCTATTTTTTTCTTCGCTTGATTCTTTTCTTTTGTAATTGAATAGATTTCTCCTTGTAGACGTGTGTCTTTCATGATTTTTTTCTTGCACAAGACCATGTTTGATCCTCCCAGTCAGTCAGGATGTGATTAACACAGTGTGAGCCTGCGTCCCCAAATGCAGACCCCATACATCTTCATGCTGCACCAAAGTGAAAATGTTTTAAATAATGTGCCCAAAAGACTTAAAAATTATACCACCCACAGTTGGTGAGGGGACCTGGATACCTCCATACCCTGCTGCCTTTCCCAGAAAACAGTCTGATGCTATTCATCAATGGTCTTGAAAATGTGCATGTCCTTGGACCCAGTATTTCTTCTAGAACTTAGTCGTTAGAAAATAACCAGGGACATGAGGAAAGCTTGGCTTCTCTTAATGTTAGCAGCTGCCTGTCTAGCAAAATCTTGTCTAGCAAACCCTTGGCAATAGTGTTTAACTTTGAAGGATTAGAATAGAATGCATTCTGTAACAACAAAGGTGGAAATGTTAATAGTGGTTGTCTCCCTAGCGTAGAATTACAATTCTATTTTGTGTGTCTGTATTTTCTAATTTTTCTTCAATGAATCAGTTCAGTTCAGTTCAGTGGCTCAGTCATGTCTGACTCTGAGACCCCATGGACTGTGGCACGCCAGGCTTCCCTGTCCAATACCAACTCCTGGGACTTAATCAAACTCATGTCTGTTGAGTCAGTGATGTCATCCAACCATCTCATCCTCTGTTGTCCCCTTCTCCTCCTGCCTTCAATCTTTCCTAGCATCAGGGTCTTTTCCAATGAGTCAGTTCTTTGGATCAGGTAGCCAAAGGACTGGAGTTTCAGCTTCAACATCAGTCCTTCCAATGAATATTCAGGACTGATCTCCTTTAGGATGGACTGGTTGGATCTCCTTGCAGTCCAAGGGACTCTCAAGATACTTCTCCAACACCACAGTTCAAAAGCATCAATTCTTTGGTGCTCAGCTTTCTTTATAGTCCAACTCTCACATCCATACATGACTACTGGGAAAACTATAGCTTTGCTTGCTGCTGCTGCTAAGTCACTTCAGTCGTGTCTGACCCTGTGCGACCCTGCGACCCCATAGATGGCAGCCCACCAGGCTCCCCCATCCCTGAGATTCTTCAGGCAATAACACTGGAATGGGTTGCCATTTCCTTCTCCAATGCATGAAAGTGAAAAGTGAAAGTGAAGTCGCTCAGTTGTGTCTGACTCTTAGCGACCCAATGGACTGCAGCCTACCAGGCTCCTCCGTCCATGGAATTTTCCAGGCAAGAGTATGGGAGTGGGATGCCATAGCTTTGACTAGACAAACCTTTGTTGGCAAAGTAATGTCTCTGCTTTTGAATATGCTGTCTAAGTTGGTCATAACCCTTTTCTTCCAAGGAGCAAGAGTCTTTTTTTCATTTCATGGCTGCAGTCATCATCTGCAGTGATTTTGGAGCCCAAAAAATTAAAGTCTCTTACTGTTTCCATTGTTTCCCCATCTATTTGCCATGAAGTGATGGGACCACATGCCATGATCTTAGTTTTCTGAATGTTGAGTTTGAAGCCAACTTTTTCACTCTCTTCTTTCACTTTTGTCAAGAGGCTCTTTAGTCCTTCTTCACTTTCTGCCATAAGGGTGGTGTGCATATCTGAGGTTATTGATATTTCTCCCAGCAATCTTGATTCCAGCTTGTGCTTCATCCAACCAGCATTTCACATCATGTATTCTGCATATAAGTTAAATAAGCAGAGTGACAATATATAGCCTTGATGTACTCCTTTCCCAATTTGGAACCAGTCTGTTTTCCATTTACAGTTCTAACTGTTGCTTCCTGACCTGCATATAGATATCCCAGGAGGCAGGTCAGGTGGTTTGGTAGTCCCATCTCTTTAAAAAATTTCCACAATTTGCTGTGATCCACACAGTCAAAGGCTTGGACATAGTCAATAAAACAGAAGTAAATGTTTTTCTGGAACTCTCTTGCTTTTTTGATGATCCATTGGATGTAGGCAATTTGATCTCTGGTTCCTCTGCCTTTCTAAATCCAGCTTGTACATCTGAGAGTTCATGGTTCATGTACTGTTGAAACCTGCCTTGGAGAATTTTGAGCGTTATTTTACTAGCATGTGAGATGAGTGCAATTGTGTGGTAGTGTGAACATTTTTTGGCTTTACCTTTCTTTGGGATTGAACTCAAAACTGACCTTTTCCAGTACTGTGGCTACTGCTGAGTTTTCCAAATTTTCTGGCATATTGAGTGCAGCACTTTCACACCATCATCTTTTAGAATTTGAAATAGCTCAATTGGAATTCTATCCCCTCCACTAGCTTTGTTCGTAGTGATGCTTCCTAAGGCCCACTTGACTTTGCATTCCAGGATGTCTGGCTCTAGGTGAGTGATCATACCATCGTGGTTATCTGGGTCATGAATATATTTTTTGTATAGTTCTTCTGTGTATTCTTGCCACCTCTTCTTAATATCTTCTACTTCTGTTAGGTCCATACCATTTCTGTCCTTTATTGTGCCCATCTTTGCATGAAATGTTCCCTTGGTATTGCTAATTTTCTTGAAGAGATCTCTAGTCTTTCCCATTCTGTTGTTTTCCTCTATGTCTTTGCAATATCACGGAGAAAGGCTTTCTTATCTCTCCTTGCTATTCTTTGGAACTCTGCATTCAAATAAGTATATCTTTCCTTTTCTCCTTTGCCTTTAGATTCTCTTTAAGGCCTTCTCAGACATCCATTTTGCCTTTTTGCATTTCTTTTCTTAAGGATAGTCTTGATCACCGTTTCTTGTATGGGTCATGAACCTCCAGCCATAGTTCTTCAGGCACTCGATCTATCAGATGTAGTCCCTTGAATCGTAAGGGATTTGATTTAGGTCATATCTGAATGGTCTAATGGTTTTCCCTACTTTCTTCAATTTAAGTCTGAATTTGGCAATAAGGAGTTCATTATCTGAGCCACAGTCAGCTCCCGGTCTTGTTTTTGCTGACTGTATAGAGCTTCTCCATCTTTGGCTTCAGTGAATATGTTACTCATTTAAAAAAATTAAAAATTTTTAGAACTGTAAAAGAGCTTCATTGTATAAGCTTGTTTACTGACATGACAACAATGTTCCTAAAGCTAACAATTGTAAATAAAAGGTGTTAACCTACACTACTGCTGCTGCTACTGCGAAGTCGCTTCAGTCGTGTCCGACTCTGTGCGACCCCATAGACGGAAGCTCACCAGGCTCCCCTGTCCCTGGGATTCTCCAGGCAAGAACACTTTTTAAAAAGGGAACCCAGAGCTTCCCTGGTCTGGTGGTCTAGTGGTTAGGGATCTGCCTGCCAAAGCAGGAGAACAGGTTTAATCCCTGGTCCAGGAAGATCTCACATGACGGGGAGCAACTAAAGCCTGTGCTCCACAACTGGAGAAACTGCAATGAGAAGCCCGCGCATTGCAACTGGAGAACAGCCCCCGCCCTCCACAACCAGAGAAAGGCCTCTCACAGCAACAAAGACCCAGGGCGGCCAAAAATAACATAAATACATTTTCTTTCTTTCTTTTTTTTTTTTTTAAAGAGAGAAATCTATTTGTTCTCTATCTTTGCCCCTTTCCTCCTGGCTTGCACAACACAGACACATGTTCACACACACATACATCTGTTAGCACACACACCAATGGATTATAGTGCTTCTCTTTTGGTGAGAGAAAGAGAACAATTTCTTCTCTTTGCTCATCTGTATAACTTTTACTCTTTTTTTTTTTTTTCCAACAAACATGTGATACTTGCACAGTTGAAAAAAAAAAAACAAAACAGATCTTAATTTCACAAGACAGGATGCCTGAGGTGTACATACGCAGGGAGTCGTCAAGGGTCCCATTCTCAGTCCTCCACCTGGTCCTGCTTCCTGAGTGCTGATGGAGGTTTGGGATTCCCTTCTGTCAGAGATAAAATAGAGCCTCCCGTTGGCTCAGAAGTGATCTAGGGCAGGAAGCACCAGACAACCATTAGGCAGCATCTCAGAGGCCTTTGGGGTAAGACAGCGATTTAGAAGCAGGCACAGTGGTTGGGCAGAAAGCAAAGGAGAACTAAAGAGCCTCTTGATAAAAGTGAAAGAGGAGAGTGAAAAAGTTGGTTTCAAACTCAACATTCAGACAACTAAGATCATGGCATCTGGTCCATCACTTCATGGCAAATAGATGGAAGAAAAGTTATGACCAACCTAGACAGCACATTAAAAAGCAGAGACATTACTTTGCCAACAAAGGTCCGTCTAGTCAAAGCTATGGTTTTTCCAGTAGTCATGTATGGATGTGAGAGTTGGACTATAAACAAAGCTGAGCACAGAAGAATTGATGCATTTGAACTGTGTTGTTGGAGAAGACTCTTGAGAGTCCCTTGGACTGCAAGGAGATCCAACCAGTCCATCCTAAAGGAGATCAGTCCTAAATATTTATTGGAAGGACTGATGCTGAAGCTGAAACTCCAATCCTTTGGCCACCTGATGTGAAGAACTAACTCATTGGAAAAGACCCCGATGCTGGGAAAGATTGAAGGCAGGAGGAGAAGGGGACGACAGAGGATGAGATGGTTGGATGGCATCACTGACTCAATGGACATGAGTTGAGCAAGCTCCAGGAATTGGTGATGGACAGGGAGGCCTGGCGTGCTGCAGTCCATGGGGTTGCAAAGAGTCAGACACAACTGAGCGAGTGAACTGAACTGAACAAGGGTTGGGGGAGGATTTGTGGCTTGCCACCTGTAAAAATTGCAGCTGGACAGAGGAGCCAGGTGGGCTACTGTCCATTGGGGTTGCAAAGAGTCAGGCATGACTGAGTGACTGAGCATGCAGGCACATCCAACCCAGCCCTCAGGCTCTGGGGGTGGCTCTCGGCTCTTGCTACTTGGGATGGGCAGGAGGAAAATGACTGTCAGGAGTGCTGATCTATTAGAACCAGAAAGCTTTCTCTGGCTCTCATAAAACATAATTGCACTTAAAGTCACTGCCTTCAGCCGTTTACTCCCCTAAAGAAATCCGTGCTAGAGGGCGAGGTGAAGGAGGAATTAGAACAGAGCTTTCACAGCTGGGGACTTACAGGCAGTGCTGTCTAGTGGCTAGAAGCAGGCTCAGGTGTGCCAGCTACCTCTGTGTGTGCAAGACTCTGCCACACGCTAGCTGTGTGACCTCAGGCCAACACTTAACCCCTCTGGGCCTTAGTTTTCTATTTGTAAAATTTAGATGACAATGTTGCAATGATTGAATTAGGTAATATATAGACAGTACTTTGAACAGAGCCAGATGTTTGTTCAGTACTCAGCAAATATACAACTTGCACAAATATTGCCATATTGTTATTCCGCATGTTTTCACTATTATTTTAATTATTTTTTGAATAGATGGCACAGACTCATTGTACAGATAATAACTTCAAAATGTAATGAAAATCATACAGTGATGTGGTAGCTCAAATAATGCCTCTTCCCAAAGATATCCACACCCGTATCCTTGGAGCCAATGAATATGTTACATGGCAAAAGGGACTTTCAGATGTAATTCAGTTTATGAACTTCAAGATAGGGAGATTATCCTGGATTATCTAGGTAGGCCCAATCTAAACAAGTGAGTCCTTAAAAACAGAGACGTTTCTTGGCTAGCAACAGAGAGGTGTGGCAGATGAGGAAGGGAGAGAGTCTGAGGGTGAGTGAGATGCACTAGCTGGTGGCCCAGGTACCAGGTCAGATGCAGGTCACCGTCAGGCTCCAAGACCAGCCCTGACTGACAGCCAGCAAGCATACTGGGACCTCAGTCCCACAGCCACAAGCAACCGACTTGTGGTTTAGTAAAAAGCAGATTTTCCCCTGGGAACTTCCAATGAGGAACTAACCGTGCTGGTACCTTGGTTACAGACTCATGGAACTCAGAAGACAGAAACCAGTCAATCAACTCAGACTTTTGACAGTGAGATAACAAGTTTGTATTATCTTAAGCTGTGAAAGTTTTTATGATCACTAGTAAAAAGTAAGTTTCATTCTTACCCTTGATTCCCAGTCCCCATTTCCCTTTCCTGGAGAAAATCTCCCATTGTTTAGATGGAAAAATCAGAAAAAGGAAGGAATTAGGTCTCTTATTTGGGATATTTTAAACTGAGAGATTTTTGTTTAAGAAAGTCAAAGAGTAGGAAGAATGCTAGTTCTTGGATGTTTTCATAGGGAAATTTTTGATTTTGCATGGTACCAAGTGTGATAGTGGGCTTCCCTGGTGGCTCAGACGGTAAAGCGTCTCCCTACAGTGCGGGAGATCCAGGTTTGATCCCTGGTTTGGGAAGATCCCCTGGAGAAGGAAATGGCAACCCACTCCAGTACTCTTGCCTGGAAAATTCCATGGACTGAGGAGCCTGGTAGGCTACAGTCTATGGGGTCACAAAGAGTCGGACACAACTGAGTGACTTCACTTCAAGTATGATAGTGTCCACATGAAAATGATTAATGAAATAGTAAATTTGAGATATTCGTGGATCTTTACTTTTTTGTGAATCTTTATAGAAAAGAGAATCACAACAATATAGGAAGTGTGAATAATTGTGAACATAATGGTGATCTTAAAAGATGTGAATGGATCATAATGGGAAACACCTTCTGAAAATATGAGGTTTTTCTCTTTAGAGCCATTAAAAAACTTCTGGATAGTTCAGTCTTGTTCCTCCTAGAAGCCAAATCCCCTAGAGAATGGGGAGAGAGAGTGGAAGAGAGAAAAAGAAGAGACCATTAGTCAATTTGAAGAAGAGAATTACATGAACAGAAAAGAACTGTAAATATTCCAAGTGGAATCTGAGCTTGAATCACTTCAATCAGGTCTATGACAAGATAGACAAAAGATGATCCTGTAGATAGACTGGAGTCATTTTGTATGTCCCTGCTCCCATCAATAATCAATCTGAAGCCTTTTATTTCTCCTACTGACATTTGGAAAGCTGACACTCTATCAACTATTATTTATATTTTAAACCTGACTTTGCAGGATTTTTTTTTCTGGTGTTGGTGGAAGAGAGGTCAGGAAAGAAGGGCAGTAAGTCATCCAATGGATGTGCTGGTATACTCTTTGAGAAGAATCACTGAACCTGACTTAACATGTTGAAAATTCATTGTGTTTTAGTTTATCCAAATGATTCATAATATAGTAATCAAGGTTAAAATGCTTTATTACTATTTAGAAAAAATAAAGTTTGATGAACTAGTTTGATGAAGGTTAGCCCCAGTGGAAATATTGTAACCATTCCTGTATTGTATAGATGCTAGAAACAAAAATTGCTCGTCACATTACAAATAAGGCAAAATGCAGTGTTCTTATGACAAAAATTGAATATATATTGGTGCTATCTGAATAATAGGTTTTTATTTTTAAACAGAAAAAAGCTAAAAATCCTATTGCTTTGCTAGAATTTTCTCATGAGATTTAATCCCAAGAAGAATGAGATGTAATTCATAGACTTTTATTCCCACCCAACAAATGTATCACAATGTGTGTGATCACCCAGGAGTTCATTTCTAGACTTGTGTATCCCAAGACATCCAGTTATAGTTACACTGATTTCAAAGAAAGAACAGACACATTTTTTCCTGAAGTTTTTCTGTTAAAACACAGTGCAGAGCCACAAGGAAAAGGCTCACTCCTGGCCCCCTTTCCCAACAAAAGAATCCTGGGTGTTGAGGGAGTACCTTCCAGTTAAGACTCTGAAATGTCTCTGCTCTTGGCTGAATAAGAAAGGTGTCTCAGCTAAGGTGCTTCTGATCAATAATATGGCTTCAAGGTCAGCAACGAGGACTTGGTTTAATTTGTTTGGGTAGAGGAATGAGGCCAGTGGTACATATCATGAGGAAAAGGAAAAAGGTAGCCGGATGTCCTTGTGGTTCCAATACCAAGGCCATATCCTTGGGCATGAGATTAGATTTCTCATGGCCCTCTTGGTCTATTCTATTCTCTTTTAAAATTAAAAAAAAATTTTTTCCAAAGGGGAAAGGTAGGGGAGGGAGGAATAAATTAGGAGGTTAGGATTAACATATATACACTGCTGCTACTGCTGCTGCTCAGTCGCATCAGTCGTGTCCAACTCTGTGTGACCCCATAGACGGCAGTCCACCAGGCTCCCTGGTCCCTGGGATTCTCCAGGCAAGAACACTGGAGTGGGTTGTCATTTCCTTCCATATATACACTACTATGTATGAAATAGATGATCAACAAAAACCTGCTGTATATAGCACAGGGAACTCTACTCAACACTCTGTAATAACCTATATGGGGAAAGAATGCAAAAAAGAACACATCTATGCTTGCATGTAACTGCAGCAAGTTGCCGTACACCTGAAACGAACACAACGTTATAATTCAACTATACTCCAATATACAATAAAAATTAAATAATTAAAAAAAATCATTTTTATTTTTTATGGAATTCTTAGAGGTTATGTTCCATTTACAGTTATGACAACATTGGCTATATTCTCCATGTTGCACAATACATCCTTGAGTATGTCTTGTACGTCCCGCCCCCCACCCATATGTTTCACCCCACATACCCATTGGTAAGCCACCAGTTTGTTCTTCATATCTGTAAGTCTGCTTTTCTGTTATAGTCACTACTTTGTTGTATTTTGGGGGCTTCCACATATAAATGATATCATACAATATTCTCCCCTCATTGCCTGGCTTGTTTCTCTTAGCGTAACGCCCTTCAAGTCCAACCGTGTTGTTGAAATTGGCAAAATGTTCCTCCTTTTTAAATGGCTGAGTGGTATTCCTTTGTGTACAGGTACTGTGTCTTCTTTATCTGCTCATCTGTTGGTGGATGTCTAGTTGCATCCAATCCTTGGCTATTGTGAACAGTGCTGCACGGACACTGGCACTCTGCTCTCTTCCTGTGGCTAATGAAGAAGACCCTGTATATGGTTAAAACAACCCCCAGAAGAAACTGGCACTCTAATTATCAGAGTCACGTCAAAGAGCATTTTTATTTGCTACGATCACACCTGTTCAACAGAAAAATTATGAATACTCATGCGGTTTTGCTTGTGATCAATTTGCTAAGATTTCCACATGCAGCTGTGCCATTTGGCTCAAACTGCATTCATCTGATGGCCAAATGGATGGCTGTTGGTTGAAGAGAGTAGCTGCTCGTTAATGAAAAATACAAGATCAAATACTCTGGTTCTGATGAGAGTACGACATTTTAGCAAAATGATGTGTATTATTCATAATTCTAAGAATGAAACTGACTGTTGACAATATTCATGTTGTCTTTTTGTGTCCATCTTGAGGGCAAGTTTTCAAATACATTTGCCAAAGAAGAAGTTCCTTCTTCTTCCATTTATAAAGCCACAGTTCAGATCACATTATCTTTTAGAGACTGTCTCAGAGAAAGTGGGGTCACCATTCTTGACTATGAAAAGGCACAGTTACCATGACCTTGGCAAGAGTTGTGACTATCTGTTTCACGGGATAAAAATTAGCTCATTTCTGTGATGACACATCTAATAAACTATGGGTTTCTCCATTTGAAGTTTTTTGGGCTGAAGTCATCCTTAACCTATTTCCCCATGGATCTGTCTTCTCATTTGTCTACTGGAAGGTGGGAGGTTGCTGCTGAGCTTTGATACCAGGATGTGCCTCACGGGAGCTTCTTGAACAGGAAAGTGAGGAGCAGACAACAGTGTGAATCTCCACAGGCAGTGACAGGAGCTGCCACGTGTTCTAACTAATATTCCACAAACTCTTAGATCTCAACTTCTAAGCCACTTTCTCAAGTAAGCCTCTTCTGACTTCCTCAGAGTAAATGTTTCTGTTCTGTAATCCACAGCTCTGTGCACCTCTCCTTTCATACTAGTCATCAAATTTCCAAATATTTACCTTCTTTCTCCATAGACTGCAGGCTCCGTTTGGAATGGGCATGGAGTCCATCTTGCTCATGTCTGTATCTCTAGTATTTACCTTTCAACCATGGAGGACTGGCTATATGTCCACCATTCTTTCTTTTCTGATTGTAGAGTTTACCTCTTTGAAGGTGTTCATTTTTGCATCATAGAAGGCCATCCTTATCGTGAGGCTTTTGGAAAATTTTACGTATTACCCGTAGGCTTTGCTATCAGGTTCTTCCAGGTTTCTTTGTGAATAAGCGCAAGCAGATGAAAACACACATCTTCTCATGTTTATGGGAGGGATTTGTCTACGAGTCCATGGGAGCTTGTTTATTTGACCAAGTTGTCCTGTATCTGTCTGCTCAGAAGTGGATGGGAGGTGCTTCGTTGCCTGGTGGGTGAGTTAACTTCTGCACTAGTTACTCTACAGCCCAGGATGCTTGATGAATACTTGCTGAGTTTAGAAAGCAGTGGTAAAGGAAGTGGTCATGTGGGGCAAGAAGCTTACATCTGGGAAAGCACATTTACTCTCCCACATTCAAATCTTGACAGAGGGGTCTCAGATCTATAATAACAGTATTTCTTATTTTTAATCATGTTTTCCCATGGAATTCACATTTTGTGGTCTACAGCAGAATAATTTGGAGGAACTTCAGTTTCTGTCTCTTTGGGGCTAAAAGCAAATGAATGAAAATAAACGGGGACTCACGGATGGTTTGTAGATAGATCCTCTGGATTCCTTCAACCTCCTCACCCCTGTTGGGATGAAACATCTTCCACTCTGGGAATGAGAGCATTCCCTTGCTCCCTGCAAGGCTCCACATCCTACCCCAGGCCTTTAGAATTATGCAGCTGCCTGCTCTTTTTGACAATTTATAATGGTAAATTTTTGGAGAGAAAGGTATTAGCATAGGTGGCAACTAATTATAGTTTTTGATTCCCAGTCTTTATCTAAAGAACTAATTCTTTTCTGATGATGAAGACTGTAAACATGTACGTGCTCTTGGAAACTGTGGAGGAAATTTGGGCTCTACAGATGAGACTGAGCACCACCCCCCACCCCAGGGAACTCCCGGAAGACAACTGCAGAGGAAGATGATTTGGGGCACTTAAAGGGCATTTGTTCAACATTTGCATTTCCCAGAATTTCAGGTAAGCTGAGTGGATTTCATTTCAGACATTAAGTAATGAAACGCAGGGCTAATTTTAGAAGTTATTATTCATCAATCAATTAAGTCAGGAAGTTATTTAATATCCTCCCAAAACAATTTTCTGGGCTTCCTGTTTCAGTCACTTAGCCATAATGAGTAGGCAGGGAAACTTCATCCTGGAAAGCGGGTTGAGGTACCTGGTGTGAGCATCTCTCTGCTTTGTGGGGAAATGTGGCTGGGGCTGTAGCAGCGAGGAGCACAGGATGGAGCTGCCTTGGCTTCCCGTTTTCTTCCTTCGATATACTATGTGGCTTTTTCACTGCAGACTCAATTTTTTTTGCTCTTCTGGGTCTTGGTTTTGGCACATGGGTTCTTCCTTGCGGCTCACAGGCTTCTCTAGTTGTGCCGTGCAGGCTTAGTTCCCCCACCGCATGTGGGATCTTAGTTCCCCAAGTAGGGATCAAACCCATACCCTCTGTATTACAAGGCAGATTCTTAACCACTGGAAATCCCATAGAGACTGTCATTTTTTGATGAAGATGATTTTAATGCCAAACTCTTTATTTTGGTCTCAAGGGACCAAATGACATGCATGATAATGCTCTTTGTGGTCAACCATATTATTATTCACAATATCAAACATCTCTCCATATGATCCCCTTCCTGCTGGACGGAAGACTGTACCTCCTTGCCCTGGAGAACTCAAGTGTGGTCATGAGGCTTGCTTTAGCCAGAGAACCATGAGGTGAGACCCCAAACAGATCTCAGGGCTACCATTCAGCTCTCTTCCTGCTACCAGCTGGCCTGGGTGCCAGGGGCTGTGCTACCAACTGGCAGAGCACTGTGGCCAATCCAAGACAGCTAGCAGCAGGAACGAGAAATAAGCCACTGCATCTTGGGGCGGTCTATCCTGAATGACACCGGTAATCAGTGAAAATGATTTTTGCCCAGCTGTCTCCTTCTTTCCACCTTTTCACATGATTCATGGAGCTCTCATGGCAAGAATACTGGAGTGGTTTGTCATTCCCTCTTCCAGTAGACCACATTTTGCCAGAACTCTCCACTATGATCTGTCCGTCCTGCATGGCATGGCTCAAAGCTTCATTGAATTATGCAAGCCCCTTCGCCAGGACAAGGCAGTGATCTATGAAGCTTCAATACTTTGGCCACCTGATGTGGAGAGCCAACTTATTGGAAAAGACCCTGATGCTGGGAAAGATTGAAGGCAGAAGGAGAAGGGGATGACAGAGGATGAGACAGTTGGATGGCATCACCGACTCAATGGGCATGAACTTGGGAGAACTCCAGGAGATAGTAAGGGACAGGGAAGCCTGGCGTGCTGCAGTCCATGGGGTCACAGAGTCGGACATGACTGAGAAACTGAACAACTTCTTGGGTTTTTGCTCATGGAAAGTAACCCCTGTTACTATTTGCAAGGATACTTTCATGGGTCAGTGGACAGGCTCAGGAGGAAGCTGTGAAACTGCTCACCAAAAAATGAGGTTTTCCCATGGTAATATACTTTACAAAGTTTCTGGAAAAGAGTTGGACAGAGTGGTTGCTCCATGAGGGCCAAGGTCGTGCCTGCCTTGTTCTGTCTCTGGTGCCTTGCCTGTAAGCACTCAATTATTATTTGTTGGATGCATGCTGAGTGATTGAATATATAAGAAATCAAGCATCTACACATTTATAGGGGGCAGAGAGCACTTTGGAGTTAAAAAATTACAGCCACACCTTGGAGATAATACAGTCTTGGTTCCAGATATCACAATAAAACTAACATCACATAAAGCAAGCCACACGAATTTTTTGGTTTCCCAGTTCATACAAGTTATGTTATATTGTACAGTAGTTGTTAAGTTGTTAAGCATTATGTGGAAAAAAAAAACACACATACTGTGATTAAAATATACCTACTGCTAGGGACTTCCCTGGTGGTCTGGTGGTTAAGACACTGTGCTCCCAATGCAGAGGCAGAGGTTTGGTCCCTGGTCAGCACATTAAGATCCCACATGCTGCACAGCACGGCCTTAAAAAAAAAAAAGCACCTACTGCTCAAAAAATGTTAACCATTATTTGTGCCTTCAGCAAGTCATAGTTGTTTTGCAATAGTAGCATCAAAGATCACAGATCACCATAACAAAGATGAAAATAGTAATGTAAAAGCTTGATATATTGTGAGAGTTAAAAAATGTGACACTGAGACATGAAGCAAGCAGAGGCTGCTGGAAAAGTTGTGTCAATAACTTTGCTGGATTCAGGGCTGCCACGAAATTTCAGTTTGTTTAAAAAAAAAAAAGAAGGAAAAAATAATGCAGAATCTATGAAGTATAATAAAACAAAGTGCAATAAAATGAGGTCGGCCTATAGGTTTAGGGTTTGAAAAGGTGGTTAAAGCAAATAAGGAACCGAGAGGTAAAGATGGGTCTAAAGGCGTCGCCTGGGGTCAAACCAGGTCTCAAAATCCCACATGTCACTTGGGACTGTGCACAAAGCATAAACAAGCGAGACCAGCTGGGTCATTTCAGCCCAGAAACAGGCTCCTGGCCCGTCTTCTTGAAACATGTGGTTCTCTTGGTCTGCCTCTAATTTCTCCATTTTTTTCAAAAAAGTATTTATTTATTTGGCTGCACCAGGTCTTAGCTGTGGCACGCAGGATCTTTACTCGCAGCATGTGGGATCTAGTTCCCTGACCAGGGACTGAACTGCCCCTCGCCTTGGGAGCACGAAGTCTTAGCCACTCAACCACCAGGGAAGTCCCTTCCCCATGTTTTGATAGAGAAATATTTTTCTAACTTGACTATAAGCAAAACAAAAGCATGATTAGAAATACAGTCAGTCACGGTCAGCCCCAGTTTCTTGGGGACAAAACCCTGGGGGCCTGAAGAGCTTGTGTCCTGCAAAGGAGTCAGTCATTTCCCGGCTCCCTCTGAGTGCTGCCACATTGGAATATGAGTGCAGTTTTCCTAGAGCAACCTAAGTTTTAGGAGAAGTTGGCAATCTGGATGTGGGTTTTGAATTTTATGGTTCTTAAATGTTGGCACCTAAAAAAACAACATGAAGATCAGCACAGGCCCTGCGATTCACTGTGGCAAGGCCGGCCTGACTGTATGGCAAGGTTGCAACTTTGACTGTGGTCTGTTTCTACAAGTATGGCTTCTGGCTATGGACTTTAAGCTTTTATTTGCATAGACGTGTGTGTTTTTAAGAAGACACCTGGAGGGAGGGCTGATAGCAGTTTCCATTGACCCCAAACCCCACACTGGTAACTCCTTGTGGCAGAAGGCTGCTAAATGACCTTTTGGGGTCTCCCCTCCATTCAGGCCAACATCCTTTAACACCGAATTGAGTATTTCTAAGATTATATTGGAGACTTGTGCACTAAATTACACATTCAGGGGGTCCTTGCTGAAATGAAGTTTTTTCTTTTTTTCCTTTCTTTTGTTACAGGCATGTTTGTCTTTTGTTCCTTTTTCTCAAGTGACATTGCTATGCTATGCTATGCTAAGTCACTTCAGTCGTGTCCGACTCTGTGTGACCCCAGAGACGGCAGCCCATCAGGCTTCCCCGTCCCTGGGATTCTCCAGGCAAGAACACTGGAGTGGGTTGCCATTTCCTTCTCCAATGCATGAAAGTGAAAAGAGAAAGTGAAGTTGCCCAGTCATTAGAAGTGTCCAATTTCCCTCAAGGGAAAATGAAGGCTTGATTGAAGAGACAGACGATTTGGAGTTGCAGGATAAGGATGTTCTGGAAGAGGAGATAGAGTCCTGTGTATGAGGAGGTCCTTGTTGTCTTCAGCTTCTGTGAGGTTGGAGATTGTGGTCTGCAACAGTGGCTACTGTGTGGAGGTGTCTATGATCATTGGGGAGGTACCCAAATGATGGAGCCTAAATTTTTTTTTTTGTGTGTGTCCACCCAGCATCATGGGGACAACTTTCTTCTATTTTGGAAATTTCCCTCATTCACAAATCCTACTTCCTGAATGTAGGAGGCAGATCTCACACACTCGGCCGTCACCTTCCTAGACTTACAGCTGGTATCTAGGCCAGTGACCTAGGCTCAGTGTGATGGGTCCCTTTCGTTTGGTTTCCGGATCTGCTTTCTGCCCTTCTCTACATGCTTTGTCCCCCAGGAGGCTGACCTGCAGGGACTTACATGGTTGCCTTGTCTCTGGCTTCTGGTTGACTTTAGCCAATAGCAGGAGACTGGAGAGTGGAAGGAGGGAGCAGTGGGATCCAGACTCCCTCAGCTCCATCTGTTCTGTAAAGTGTGCTCACTGTCCTTCCTGTACCAGGAACACAGTAGGGGTGAGAGAGCGTCAGAGAGATCACTGCTGACCCTGCCAAGCTGGTGGAGAACACAGACGAGAAACACAGATGAGGAACTGCGCACCGAAACCAGGTGTGTGAACACGGTAGATAGAAAGTCAGCATCTTGTGGGGTGACCGGTGACTGTTATTGCTGCTTGTGGCTATTGTGGCCACTGCAGTCTGGCTTTCCAACTCATTCCCATGAGAAAGCCAGCAGCCGTGACACCTGCTATGCTATGCTATGCTAAGTCACTTCAGTCGTGTCCGACTCTGTGCGACCCCATAGACGGCAGCCCACCAGGCTCCCCCATCCCTGGGATTCTCCAGGCAAGAACACTGGAGTGGGTTGCCACTTCCTTCTCCAATGCATGAAAGTGAAAAGTGAAAGTGAAGTTGCTTAGTCGTATCTGACTCTTAGCGATCCCATGGATGGCAGCCTACCAGGCCCCTCCGTCCATGGGATTTTCCAGGCAAGAGTACTGGAGTGGGGTGCCATTGCCTTCTCTAGTGACACCTGCTAGTGACGGAGAAAAGCTCAGCATCCTTTTGGTGCCTGAAAGCTTCTCTCAGCAAATTTCCCCCAAACACTGAAACAAAACAAAACAACAACTCACAGAATGAGAGAAAATATTTGCAAATGAAGCAACTGACAAGGGATGAATCTCCAAAATATACAAACAACTCATGCAGTGCTATGTCAAAAAAAAATCTAATCGGAAAAGGGGCAGAAGATCTAAATAGACATTTCTCCAAAGAAGACATACAGGTGACCAGAAGACACATGAAATGATGCTCAACATCATTAATTATCAGAGAAATGCAAATCAAAACCAGAATGAGGTATTACAGCATACCAGTCAGGATGACCATCATCAAAAAGTCTACAAACAATAAGTACTGGAGAGGGTGGGGAGAAAAAGGAACCCTCCTACACTGTTGGTAGAAATGTAAGTTGGTACAGCCACCGTGGAGAACAGTATGGAGCTTCCTTAAAAATTAAAAATAGAACTACCATATATAGCAATACCACACCTGAGCATATATCCGGAGGAAACCATAATTAGAAAAGATACACGTACCCTTCATTACAGCAGGATTTACAATAGGCAAGACACAGAGAAAACCTAAATGTCCATCAGCAGAGGAATGGGGAAATACGATGTGGTACACATTCACAATGGGATATCACTCAGCCACAGAAAGAAAGAAAGAATGCCATTTGCAGCAACATGGATGGATCTAGAAATGATCATACTAAGTGAAGTGAGTCATTCAGAGAAAGACAAATATCATGTGATATCAATTGTATGCAGAATCTAACTTTAAAAAATGATACAAATGAATATACTTACTGAACAGAAACAGACTTACAGTTGGTGAAAAGAAATTTATGGTTACTAAAGGGGAAGTGCTGTGGGAAGGAATAACTCAGGAGTTTAGGATTAACACACACATACTACTATATATAAGATAGATAACCAACAAGGACCTCCTGTATAGTACAGGGAATTCTACTCAATATTTTGTTATAACCTATATGGGAAAAGAATCTGAAAAAATGAATATATATATACATGAACCACTTTGCTGTATACCTGAAACAAACACAACATTGTAAATCAACTATAATCTGATAAAATGTAAAACAAAACAAAATGAAACTCCTGACGACCTGCATTATCTCAGTTGACCTGCAGGAGTGGCTCGCCCCCCTTGGCTCCGGTTCCAGGGGCGGTAGTGGCTCCCCCTCTGCTAGCCCTTTGAGTCTGTCGCCATCCGTGCCCACACCGCCATAAACAGTCCTCTTAATAAACATTCCGCAATTATCCTTCTCTGTGTGCCGTCTCTTTCCTGCCTGGACTCCTGCTGGTTCACTCTGCAAATCAAACACGTCTTTGCCAAACTCTGACTCCAAAAGCTGCTGACAGCAGAGGGCTGGGAGGGTGTGATGGTTAATTTTTATGTGTCAACTAGGTGGGTCCACGGTACCCAAATATTTGGTCAAAGATCATTCTCGAGTTTCTGTGAGGGTGTGTTTGGATGAAATTAAGATTTAAATCAATGGAC
This sequence comes from Tragelaphus eurycerus, assembly GCA_935064755.1. Classification (NCBI taxonomy): domain Eukaryota; kingdom Metazoa; phylum Chordata; class Mammalia; order Artiodactyla; family Bovidae; genus Tragelaphus; species Tragelaphus eurycerus. The sequence goes on along the minus strand of CAKXYN010000001.1, from coordinate 20,778,667 downwards.
CAAATAAAGCACATTTCCCTCCCCACTGTGAGTGTGTGCTAAATTGCTTTAGTTGTGTCCAACTCTTTGAGACTCTATGGACTGTAGCCCACCAGGCTCTTCTGTCCATGGGGATTCTCCAGGCAAGAATGCTGGAGTTGGGTTGCCATCCCCTCTTCCAGTGGGTCTTGCCGCCCCAGGGATGGAAGCTGTATCTCCTGTGGCTCCTGTATTGCAGACATATTCTTTACCTTTGAGCCACTGGGGAAGTCCAAATGGGGGTGAGCCTCATCCAATTACTTGAAGGCCTGAATAGAACTGACCTCGTTCAAGCAAGAGGGAATTTTACCAGCAGACTGCCTCTGGACTTGAACTATAATTCTGCCCTATCAGCTTACTCAATCAGACTGTGGACCTAATCGAGATTTTGTAACCACATGAGCTAATTTCTTAAGATAAATCTCTCTTTTGTGTATATAGTTGACCCTGAACACGCTGGAGGTTAGGGGCACCAACCCCCTGTTCAGTCAAAAATTCATGAACAGCAACAACAGATCATGTAGTCCTGCAGTGTTTATTTGCTGGAGAAAAAAATCTGCATAGAAACGTACCCATAAAGTTCAAACCTGTGTTGTTCCAACAGTCAACTGTATGTAGCTCCTATTGGTTCATTTTCTCTGGAGAACCAGTGAAGTAATACAGATGGTGGACTTGCTCTCTTTCTTTCTTTGGAGGTTAAGGCTGTGAGGCAGAATTCCTGGCATGGATACAGCAGTGGTTGAAACTGCATAATTACTGCCTATTGGCAGTGGTGCTGGTAACTGTTTTCTAATCAGACTATTTCTGCAGTGTGGATTTGAGAACTGTTTCTGGGATCTCATGTTTAACCTGGGTCTCCAGTCCTCCAAAGGATTTGTGACCGACGTCACAAGAACATTCTAGTTTCTTATTCAACCTGAGTCCAGCTTCTGTGGCTTACACCTGTTAACTGTGATAGAAGCATGGGCCAAGCACAGTTGGATAAAGGTCAGATGGTAAAAACAAAAAAAAGTTTTGTTTTTGTTTGTTGACGGAAAGAAGAGTTATCAAATGTAGTTTCACGGTATTAAAGCAATTCATTTTTCTTGTAATAATAAATATACTGTCATTCAGCTGTACTATTATCTCTTCCTTTGGAGTGTAATGTACTTTTCGAGACTGGCACAGATAAGAAGCCATTTGAGCATGTTGCTACCATGCCCTCATTTAGTTTCACTTCTGAATGTTCCTGTGATCTTGCTTTAGCATGAAGCAAATGTGACTGTGTTTGCAAGTGCGCCTTCCAAGACATGTGCATGTTGGTCTAGGATCCCTTTTCTCCTCCTCTTTACAGAAACATGAAGTTAGGCTTGCAGTTTCTGGAAGGATTAATTTCTACAAAACAGAAGATTTTAAAAACCTGCCTAAGGAATAGTTCTAGTTCCTGTATAATGCAACCAATATTTTTTTTATTTCCAATCTAATAACGTTTTAACATTTTGGTTTCCATAGGAATGTAGGAAAGGAGGAAATTTGTAAGAAAGTTTGTTTTCTTCTTGTTACATGGATTAATAAGCCAATGTCTCTATCACTAAATTAAGTATATTTTGTACAATATTCTTCTAAGTGTAATTATTGTCTTTGTGTATGTGTATATATACCTTCCCAGGTGGCTCGGTGGTAAAGAATCCGCCTGTCAAGCAGTAGATGCAAGCTTGATCCCTGGGTCAGGATGATTCCCTGGAGAAGGAAATGGCAACCCACTTCAGTATCCTTGGAGAATGCCTGGAGAATGCCACGGTAAAAGGATCCTGGCAGGCTACAGCCCATGGGGTTGCAAAAGAGTCAGACACGATTGAGTGACTAAACAGCAGCAGCAGTGTGAACATATACACTTAATTTTTTTTCTCAAGAGCAGGTTTAGGTTCACAGCAAAACTTCAGTGGACAGCACAGAGTTCCCATATACCCCCCACCCCCACCACTGTTGACATTCTCCCCAAGAGTGGTCCTCTGTTACAAATGATCAACTGTCACTGACACATCTCTACTGCCGAAGACTCTGGTTTACATTAGTGTTTTCTCTTTGTGTTGGATGTTCTATGGGTTTTGAGAAATGTAAAATATATCCACTATCGTAATATTATACTGAATAATTTCCCTGTCCTAAAAATTCTCTGTTCTCTGCCTAGCCATCTCTCCTACCCTTCATACCTCTAGCAACTACTAGTCGTTTTACTCTCTACAGGGTTTTGCCTTTCCTAAAATGCCATGGAGTTGGATCCTTCGGTATGTTGCCTTCTCAGATTGGCTTCTTTCACTTAGTTTCTACGTTTCTTCCATGCCTTTTCATGGTGTGACAGCTCATTTCTTTTTAGTGCCAGATAATATTACATTGTACAGATGTACCACAGTTTATCCATTCATCTATTTAAAAACATCAATTTAAAACAATTTTTATAAGATGGCACAAAATCCACATTTAATTTTAACAGTGGTGTATATCATGTTAAGGCAAAGAGCAGTTAAGAGCAGGATAAGAACACAAATAAATTTATGAATTAAAATTTTTGTCTCCTTTTCTCATTTGTAGTCCATGACAACCTTTGTGTCTTTGCTGCTCCTCAAGGCACATACTTCTGAATAGACTCTGCTACAATTGTATTACTGAGAACTCTTCTGGCTGTCCATGCGTGGCACCCCAGAAACCTCATATGAGAGCCTATTCCATCCATTCTGCGATTGCTGTGCTCACTTGCTTAGTCATGTCTGACTCTTTGTGGCCCCATGGACTGTAACCCACCAGGCTTCTCTCTCTGTAGGATTTCCCAGGCAAGAACACTGGACTGGGTTGCCATTTCCTTTCTCCAGGGGATCTTTCTGACCCAGGGATCAAACCCCCATCTTCTGCAACTCCTGCATTGCAGGCGGATTCTTTACTACTGTGCCACCTGGCTATTTTAGTCAATGTCTAATATGATCTGTCTAAATATTCCAACCAGAGATAGATTCAATATACAGAATTGGTTGTAAGCACCTTGGAATGGCTGGAGAAGAGTGGAAGGAAGATGGTGCTGCTTAGAAATCAGGACGCTGCTCCCAACACCACCCCCCCCCCCGAAAAACACTGGAGATTCAGAGAAGACATCCGTGCCATATTCGGAGACAGCAGAAATTTTGGAATTATCACAGCAGAAGTTTATAATAGCAACAATAAATATGCTAACAACACTAGTGGGAAAAGTACAACATATAAGCTTGAGTGGATAATGTAAGCAGATGAAAAGAAATGCTAAGAAAGTATCACAACAAAATGCTAGAAATAAAAACAGTGATAACAGAAATGAAGAATACTTTCAATGGGCTTGTCAGCAAACTGGATATGGGCAAGGGAAAAAAAAAAAATCAGTGAGCTTGGAGACATGGCAATAGAAACTTCCAAAAATGGACAGTAAGGAGAATGAAGAAGGAAAAAAGTGGAGCAGAATATCCACTTATTGTGGGACAATTACAAAAGGTGTAACATATGTGAAATGAGTATCAGAAGGAAAACAGAAAATTTTGAATACAAGAAATATTTGAAATAACAGTGACTGCATTTCTCCCAATTAATGTTGGTCATCACACCACAATCCAGGGGGCTTACAGAACCAGCAGAATAAATGCATGAAAAATGACACCTAAGCACATTATTGTCAAATTACAGAGAACCAGGATAAATAGTGACTGAGAATGTTCCAAAATTAATGAAAGACATGAATCACAGATCTAGAAAGCTTGGAGAACATTAACAAGATAAATACTAAATAATCTCCCTAAGCATATTATTGTCAAACTGCAGAAAATCAAAGACAAAGGGAAAATCTTGCAAGAAACCAAAGAAAGTTCATCTTATCTGTAGAGGAACTAGCGTAAGAGTTACATCAGACATTTATTCGGAAACAACGCAAGTAAAAGAAAGCAGAGTGAAATATTTAAGGTACTGAAAGAAAAAAAGAACTCTCCACCTATAATTTTGTATCTAGTGAAATTATCATTGAACAGTCAAAGAGAAATAATGAGTTTTCAGACAAACAAAAGCTGAAGGAATTGAAGGTCATCAGTAGACCTGCCTTGCAAGAAATGTCAAAAGGAGCTCTTGATTTTTAAAAATTTATTTATTTTTAATTGGAGGATAAATGCTTTACAATATTGTGTTATTTCTGCTATTTATCAACATGAATCAGCCATAGGTATGTATGTATCTCCTCCCTCTTGGGCTTCCCTGGTGGCTCAGATGGTGAAGGATCCACTTGCAATGCAGAAGGCACAGGTTCGATCCCCTAGAGAAGGGACTGGCTCCCCACTCCATTGTTCTTGCCTGGGGAATTCCATGGACAGAGGAGCCTGGCAGACTATAGTCCATGGGATCCCAAAGAGTTGGACACAACTGAGCGACTAGCACTTTCACTTTCCCCTTCCTCTTGAAGCTTCCTCCCACTTCTCACCCCATCCCACCCTCTAGGTGGTCACAGAGCACCTGATCTGAGCACCTGTGTCATACAGTGAATTTCCACTGGCTATCGACTTTACATATAGCAAGGCATATGTTTCCATGCTACTCTCTCAATTCGGCCCACCCTCTAAAAGGACGTCTTTAGACAAAAGAGACTGATGTAAGTCAGAAACTCAGCTCCTCATAAAGACAGAGTGTTAGAGAAGAAATTATGAAGATAAAGTAAAACCTTTTATTTTTCTTATTCTTAATTAATCTAGTAGATAATCATTTGTTCAAAATACTAGTAGCAACAATATACTGAATGATTATGGTTATGAATCAGTGAAATGCATGGAAGCAATGTTAGGAGGGAGGGGTTAGGAATATGCAGTGTATTAATAAGATACTTGCACTACCTGTGAAGCAATTCAGTGTTATTTGAAAGTGAACTTGGATTGGTTGTAAATGTTTATTGCAAAATTGAAGTCAGTCACAAAAAATTTTTTTTAAAGAAATATGATTGACATCTTAAGAGAGGAGAGAAAATAGAATCATGCAAAATGCTGTTAAAACCAGTGAAGGCAAAAAAAAAAAAAAAAAGAGGGAAACATAAAAGAAAAACAAACAGAAACAAGTATCAAATTCGGTAACAAATTAATGTGTGACAAAGTTACAAGATGGTAGCTATGAATCCAAGTATTTTAATAATCATTTAAACTGTATATGGTCTAAATAAATACACCAATTAAAAGAGACTGTCAGATTGAATTAGAAAAAAACAAGACCAAACTGTAATTTATCTACAAGTTAATTCTATGTTGTCTATAAGAAGTCACTTTAAATATAAAGACACAGATAAATTGAAAATAGAGACAGAGCTATACCATGGTAATGCTAAAGAAAGCTGGAGTAGCTACACTAATTCAGACAAAGCAGACTTCAGAGCTAGGATAGTTATCATGGAAAACACAATGGTAAAGGGGTCAATTCTCCAAGACATAACAGTCCTTGATGTGTATGTGCCTAAGGACGGTATGGGTAGGTAAGAGAGGCAAACACTGATAGAACGGCAAGGAGAAACAGACAACTCCAATTATGGCTGGAGACTTCAACACTCCTCACTCACTAATTGAATGAAAAAAAAAGGTAAACAGTAAATCAGAAAGGGTAAAGAAAGTCCAAGTGTTAGTCACTCAGTCATGTCCAACTCTTGTAACCCCATGGACTGTGGCCCACCAGGGTCCTCTGTCTGTGGTAAAGAAGACTTAATATCATCAGTCAGCTTGTCCTAACTGACATTTATAAAGACCCAATAGTAGCAAAATACTCATTTATTTTGCATGTGAAGCATTCATCATGATAGACCACATCCTGGATCATAAAACAATCTTCAGCAAATTTTAAAGAATTGAAATTATTCCAAGTATATGACCTTACTGGAATTAAACTAGAAATCACTAACAAAAAATATTCGAAATATCTCCCAATATTTAAAAATTATCATAAGCATATACTTTCTGCAGACACTGAAGCACAAGCACCTAGAGCCCATGCTCTGCAAAAATAGAAGACACTGCAATGAGAAGCCTGAGCACTTCAGTGAAGAGTAGCCCCTGCTGGTTGTAACTAGAGAAAGCCCTTGTGCAAAAAAGAGCATCCAGTGCAGGCGAAAATAAATAAATGAATAAATAAATAAAATTTAAGAATAAATAAATTAAAAAAATTTAAAATCTATGGGCTAAAAAGAAAGATTAAGATAAATTAGAAAATATTTTGAATATTCAATGAAAATAAAAATACATGGAGAAGCAAAAGGCAACCCACTCCAGTATTCGTGCCTAGAGAATCCCACAGACAGAGGAGCCTGCAACACAGGGTTGCAAAGAGTTGGACTTGACTTAGCAACTAAACAACTCAGACTCTTCAGATAATTTCATTGTTAGTAACCCAATATTAGAATGTTTTCTATATTACTCATTTTTTTTTTTTTTTTTGGTTCCAATTGAGACAGAATCTTGTCAAATACCGACATCTCTCCTTGGGAGAATGTCACAGGCCAAGGAGGTGGGCAGGGCTTGAGGAAAGAGCAGTTATTAAACAGAACTCTCTCTGTGTTCGGTCTTATTGTGTCGAAGTTAAGAGGCAAAATGATTGGCAGTGGGATTCCTTCTCAGGATCACGTTTGCTGCCACATTAGTTATATCAGAGCACTTTAGTCTTAAGGATGATACTGTAACTTGATTGAACTAATTCACTTTTAATTATCGATAGCTGTTTTATTTAATACCCTCCTACATACAGTACCGGGGACCACTGTAAACCTCTCGGACAACTCCATATTTTTGTAGCACTAAGAGATTTATTTATATCCCTATAAAGAACTGGATGTGCGCTTGAACTCTGAAGACACACATGTATGTATCTGTTCTGCAATGCTTCTTACTTGACGTCGGTGTACTTGGACTGTGGTGACCCTCATACACTGGGTGGCATGGGTGCTGAGTGGTTTCTCCTGGGAAGAGCTCATGTGGAGACCCAAGTTCTTCCCAAGAGCTTTTTGTTGTGGGAGATCTGCTGTTAGGACCTTGGGGATGGGACCTGGTCCGTGTTAGAGAGGGTCATCGGGTGGGGGAGCGAATTCCTCTGCTCTGAGATGCCACTCGAGAACCCTGCAGAATGAAGGACAATCAACCGGACAACTTCAAGAGTGTCCGGTTTCTACCAAGTGCTGGAAAAAAATTTCATGGGGAGCATTCCTGCACCTCTTGAGGATGACAGTTAATACCTATCCTTGAGGACTCCAGTGTGAGGGAGGTCTTAGCTGGGAAAGCTGGAGCCAGCTCTGAGCTGTTCACAGGGGCAGGTGGACTGGAGGGCTGAAGCTCCTGCAGCCAACATGGGTCTGAGGGCTTACACAGAGCTGTCTGTACCAGGAGAGTCTGGTTTAGCCTCTGGCTGCTGAGAATGCTCACTGAACTGATGGGCCCTGGGAGGGGCCATGCCCTGCAGAAGCAGGACCAGCTCTTTCTTGTCCCTGCCTGGCTGCCCCCTCAGAAGACCAGTCAGTACTTCAGGGAAACATTCAGTGAAATACCAAACACCTTGTGATGAACTTCCACTGGAGGTCAGCGTCTGGGAAAAAATGTCAATCCTCTGCCAAGTTATTTCACATCATTTCTGTCGTTGGGCTTTCACAGATGTCCTGCCCACCTCTTTTATTTTCTGTGGGTCAGCCTCCCCGTGTAGTAGAATGGAGGAACAAGAAAGTCTGCCCTTTGCCACATGAACAGCCATTGACCTGGAGTGGGGGGTGTGTGGGTGGTGAGTGGCACACGTGTGTGGTTTCCAGCTCTGCTGGTGGCAGGGGCTCAGAAGGGCATGGAGGGAGGAGGGTCCACGACCCTCAGCCACGTGCCAGACTGAATGCCAGAGGCAACTTGATGTTAAATTAGGTATGGTCTTCCCTCCCCTGTGCCCCTTCTCTTTCAGACCTGTTCACTGATGAATGGTCCCTCAAGGCGGAAGGACCTGTCCCTGTGCTTTTCTCAGTATCTGTTGTGTGAGTTACTGATGTGATCTCTTCCTTGCTCTGACTGAAAGCTCACCCAGCATTTCTGGATTATAGAATTCTTATCTCCTGCCTTGTTACTTTGGGAATTTTGAATTTCTGTGCTTTTGTTTTTAAAAAGTAACCTAAAATTTCCTACAATACTAAACAAAATGGTACTGGTACTAGCTTTCAAAAAATAAAATAAAACAAAAATGTAATATTGAATTGGTCAAAAGTTCTTTTGGGGTTTTCTGTAACATCTTGCAGAAAAACCTAAAAATGCTTTTTGGCCCACCCAATTTTGGGCTCCAGAATCACTGTGGACAGTGACTGCAGCCATGAAATTAAAAGACGCATACTCCTTGGAAGAAAAGCTATGAAAAACAGCATATTAAAGAGCAGAGACATCACTTTGCTGACAAAGGTCTGTATAGTTAAAGCTATGGTTTTTCCAGTAGTCATGTATGTAAGAGTTGGACCATAAGGAAAGCTGAGTGCCAAATTGATGCTTTTGAACTGTGGTGTTGGAAGAGACTCTTGAGAGTCCCTTGGACTGCAAGGAAATCAAACCAGTCAAACCTACAGGAAGTCAACCCTGAATATTCATCAGAAGGACTGATGCTGAAGCTGAAGCTCCAATACTTTGGCCACCTGGTGTGAAGAGCCAATTCATTAGAAAAGACCCTGATGCTGGGAAAGATTGAGGGCAGGAGAAGGAGGCAATAGACAATGAGATGGTTGGCTGGTATCACTGACTATATGGACATGAGTTTGAGCAAACTCTGGGAGATAAGGAAGGATAGGGAAGCCTGGCATGCTGCAGTCCATGGGATTGCAAAGATTTGGACATGACTTAGTGACTGAACAACATCATTTAGAGAAAATTGTGTTATTAAATGCAAACACTAAAAAATAAGAAAAGCCTCAAATATATAATCTAAACTTTCGCTTTACACAATTAATAAATTCAAAACAAGCAGAATGAAGGAAATAGTAATGACAAAAGCAGAAATCAATGAAATAAAATCAGAAAGAAAAATCAATGAAACAAAAAGATGATTCTTTGAAAAGATCAACAAAATTTGTATACCTACAGCCATACCTTGAAGAAAAAAAGAGAGAAGACTCAAATTACCAGTATCAGAAGTAACACAGGGGAGATATTGCTATAGACTCTTCATGATTTAAAAAGATAATAAAGAGAAAACTATGAACATAAATTCAATAACAGAAATAGCATGGCCCAATTTCTTGAAAGTAAAAAAAAAAAAAATTACCACAGTTTATTCAAGAAAAAATAGACCATCTGACCAGCCTTATATCTAGCAAAGAAACATAATTTATATTTAGAAACCTGCAAAAAAAAGACAACTCCAGGTCTAGAAGGCTCCACTGGAAAATTCTGCCAAATGTTTAATGAAGACATAGCACAATTTCTACAAAATGTCTACCAGAAAATACACAAGTAGGGAATACTTACAAACTCATTTATGAGTCTAGCATTCCTTTGATAGAAAAACCAAAGAGAGTAAAAAAAAGAAAAATACCATGTGTGGTAGAGACCAACAAAATATTGTAGAGCACATGTACTCCAATAGTTGTATTTTGTTCTATACTTCTCAATATTATACAGTTATAATCTTTGTTAATTATTAGTTATTCAGAAAAAGAATGTATAGTTTCAAAGAAAGAAAAAGACCAAAAACCAATAATAGACCAATAACCTTCATGATCCAACAGATGACCCAACAGATCATCAATAACCTCAGATATGCAGATGACACCATACTTATGGAAGAAAGTGAAGAAGAACTAAAGAGCCTTTTGAAGAAAGTGAAAGAGGACAGTGAAAAAGTTGGCTTCAAACTCATCATTCAGAAAACTATGATCATGGCATCTGGTCTCATCACTTCTTGGCAAACAGATGGGGAGACAATGGAAACAGTGACAGACTTTATATTTTAGACTCCAAAATCACTGCAGATGGTGGCTGCAGCCATGAAATTAAAAGACACTTGCTCCTTAGAAGAAAAGTTATGACCAACCTAGACAGCATATTAAAAAGCAGAGACATTACTTTGTCAACAAAGGTCCATCCAATCAAAGCTATGGTTTTTCCAGTAGTCATGTATGGATGTGTGAGTTGAACTATAAAGAAAGCTGAGTGTCAAAAAACTGATGCTTTTGAACTGTGGTGTTGGAGAAAATTCTCGAGAGTCCTTTGAACTGCAAGGAGATCAAACCAGTCTATCTTAAAGGAGATCAGTCCTGAACATTCCTTGGAAGGACTGATGCTGAAGCTGAAAATCTAATACTTTGACCACCTGATGCGAAGAACTGACTCATTTGAAAAGACCCTGATGCTGGGAAAGATTGAAGGCGGGAGGAGAAGGGGACGAAAGAAGATGAGATCGTTGGATGGCATCACCAACTCAATGAACATGAGTTTGGGTAAACTCTGGGAGTCGGTGATGGACAGGGAAGCCCAGTGTGCTACAATCCATGGGGTCACAGAGAGTTGGACAAGACTGAGCGACTGAACTGAACTGAACCTTCACGATACAGATGCAAAAATCTTCAGCAAAATATTAGCAACTTGAATTCTGCAATATGATAAAGGAATAATACATCACAACCAAGTAGGGTTTATCCTGAGAATAGCAAGGCTGGTTCAATATTCAAAAATCGATTGATATAATATACCATATTGGCACACCAAAGAAGAAAGACCCTTAGAATCAGGTAGAACATTTTTCCAGCCTGGGTTGAGCTCACTCCCCAGTGTTTATGATTAGCTGGGGTTGGACGAGTGGCTCTGCTGATCTTCTGTGCTTTGAGGATCAGCTGCTGCTCAAGGGTTTAGAATAACTTTGGCTGGAAGGACTGTTCTCTTCTGAGTGGGCTCTCCCATTCCCCAACAGGCTTCTTTTTGTGATAGTAGCAAGGATACAAAAATTGTGCATCCTTTGAGACTCAGACTTGAAATGAGCACACTGTCACTTCCACAACATTGGATTGTCAAAGGAGCTGACAACATGAGCCCAGATTCAGCAGGTATGGACATGGATGTATAAATGGTCCCTTCTTACCCACAGTTTTGCTTTCTGCGGTTTCAGTTACCTGTGATTAACTGGGATCTGAAAAGACGAAATGAAAAATGCCAGAAATAAGCAAGTTTGTATTGTAAATCGTGCTATTCTGAGAAGCGCAATGAGGTCTTGCACTGTCCTGCTCCATCCTGCCCTGGATCTGAATCTCCACTTTACCCGGCACCTCCCACCTGTTAGTAACTTAGCAGATTGTCTCAGTGATCAGATTGATTGTCTTGGTATCCACAGTGCTTGAGTTCAAGTAACCCTTGTTTTACTGAAACATGATGCCAAAGAGAAAGATTAGGGGCGCTGGCAATTTGAATACTCTCTTACTGTGCCTAATTTATAAAGTGAAATTTATCATAGGTATAGAAGCATAGGAATAAACAGTTTTTTAAAAAAGGTTTGGTGTTACCTGTGGCTTCAGACATCCACTGATGGGGCTTTCTTGGCATGTATCCACCATGGATAAAGAGGAATTCCTGTACTCTTTGATTGAAAGACCAACAAAATTGCATTGCAAAGGGGCATGGAGACAGGGAGAGATAGAGAAATTGGCCCATTTTTTGGCAACCAATGTGCACACAAATATTCACTTAGGTATACAAGGAGGCTTGCACATTTCTACATATAGTAGCTTAGGACTAGACCTAGCTAATCTTAGGTACTCTCTCTGTCTTGCTAATTGTGTGAATTTCTTTTTCTGTCACATCTGTCTAGGCCTCCAGGACTAATTTTTGTGTGAGAATCTGATGGGTCTGCTCCATCACGAACCACCCACCAAACTGTGGATTGATGGATGAGTCCCACGCATGTCCCTTATCACTCACCATTCCAGTAATTATCAACCCAGTGCTGCTCTCAGTATTAGCAGTTCTCTGCCTACGGGCTTCCTCTTAACCCCAGCTTACGGGGCAGTCTGGCAGTGCCGAGGAACTGTCCTAAATCACCAGCACATGGGAATTGGTGGGTATGCAGAGTGCTTGCTTTGATAGCACCAGTCCGTTGACCCTCTCTTTCTTTTCTTTGTTGGCTGTGCCATGTGGCATGTGTGATCTTAGCTCCCTGACCAGGGGTCGAACTTGTGCCCCTTGTGTTGGGAGTGCAGTCTTAACCACTGGACTGCCAGGGAAGTCCCTTTTGATCATCTCTTAGTCCATCCTGTTTGCCCTGGAAGTGTTAGTGACTCAGTCATGTCCAACTCCTTGCAACCCCGTGGACTGTAGCCCGCCAGGCTCCTGTGTCCATGGAATTCTCCAGGCAAGAATACTGGAGTGGGTTGCCATTTCTTTCTCTAGGGGATCTTCCCGACACAGGGATTGAATCCAGGTCTCCTACACTGCAGGCAGATTCTTCCCTGCCTGAGCCACTAGCTCCTTGCTCTATGACTTTATGATCTCTCTCACTAAAGAGATGGCATCCAGTTCCCTATCACTTGATGTAGGTTTTGTGTGTTGTCACTGGTCTTAGGATGTTAGCAGACTTGCTACAAACAGAGGCTGGAGAAATCCTTCATGCATTTCTGCTTTGTCCCCTATTCCTCTGTGATTGCCACGAGAGGAGAGCCAGGCTAGTCAGCCAGAGGATGAGACACATGGGTCAGCGAGGCCTTCGTAGAACAGCTGAGAGTCAGGTGACCCCTGGGCACATACAAGAGAGTCCAACTAAGATCAGCAGAGCCAAGCAGCCAATCCAGAGCTGGGCCGCAGGTGCATGAGTGAGCTTAGCTGAGATCAGAAGAACCTGCCCAGCTGACCCGCAGACACATGAGCAGAATAAAGGGTTGTTATTTTAAGCCACTCAATTCTCCTTGAACTACCAGTCTGGAGGCTTTGTGGTTCAGGCAGGAAAGGTTAGGTTCTTGATTTCTTTGGCAAGCAGTAGTCTGGGGCATTAGACATTGTTAAGATGGGGGATTTTCCTAAGCTCCTTTAGTTCTTTTCGTAGTATAGCAAACGCTAGTCTTCCTAGAGTTTCTCTTATCGAGTAAGGAAAGAAATATTTATCACCATTTTGACTTGGCCTTGAGGCTGGGGTTGGAAGAAAGAATATGACACAGGAGAAAACCTGTCTACTCTGGTGAGATGTTTAGGGCAAAGGGGAGTCAGACCGAAAGAGACACAGGCAGCAAAGGGAACTTGTAGGACACGTGGGTCTTGCTAGTCTCTCTTGTGAATAAGATGCTCATCATTAGAGGAGACTGTGTAGATCTGAGAACACCACTGTCATTGCCATGAAGACTCTTGAGTCCCTACTGTTTATATCTGAATGCTATTTTTAAAAGGAATGTTTGAACATAGGTGTGTTGCACGTTGGGGAATGCCATGAATAAGAGAGACAGAGCAGGATATTTGTTACTTCCAGGGAAAGAGAAGGGGTTGTGATCAGAAAGGGACACATGAAGGATCTCTGGGGTAGTGGCAGTTTTCAATTTCTTCACTGGGTGGTTATCATAAAGGGAATTCATGACCACCTTCAACACACTCTCATGGATTCAAAGTGGCTGCTACAGCTCATGGAACATGTCTCTGCTCCACACAGGTAAAGCTGGATCTTTTAAAGGGCTTTCCTGAACAACCCAATAGAAAAATGGGCAGAAGAGTTCAACAGACGTGTCTCCAAAGACGTACAGAAGGCCAGTAGGCATGTGAAAAAATACTCAAAATTGCTACTTATTAGAGAAATGCAAATCAAACTATAATGAGGTGTCACTTCACACTGGTCAGAATGGCCATCATTTAAAAGACTACAAATAATGAATGCTACACTGTTGCTGGAAAGTACAAATAATGAATGCTACACTGTTGCTGGAAAGGTAAATTGATATAGCCACTGTGGAGAACAGTGTGGAGGGTCTCAGAAAATTAAAAATGGAATTACCGTGTGACCCAGCAATCTCACTACTGGCATACATCTGGAAAAAACTATAATTCAAAACTATACAGGCACCCCTGTGCTCACAGCAGCACTATTCACAGTAGCCAAGACATGGAAACCACCTCAATGTCTACTAACAGATGAATGGATAAAAAAGATGTGGTACATACATACAGACTGTGGACATGAGTTTGAGCAAACTCTGGGAGATGGTGAAGGACAGGGAAGCCTGGTGTGTGCAGTCCAAGAGGGAGCAAAGAGTCAGACACGACTGAGCTACTGAACAACAACAAGAACGTACGCACAATGGAATATTAGTCATAAAAAAGAATGAAATAATGCCACTTGCAGCAACATGGAGGCAACAAGAGATCATACTAGGTGAAGTGAATCAGAAAGAGAAAGACAAAAACCGTGTGACATCATTTACATGTGGGATCTGAAATATGGCACAAATGAACCTGTCTATGCAATGGAAACAGAATCATGGCAATAGAGAACAGACTTATGGCTACCACGGTGGGAGTGGGGGCGGGGCAGGAGACGGATGGGAGTTTGGAGTTAATAGATACAAACTATTACATATAGACGGGGAAGGCAATGGCACCCCACCCCAGTACTTTTGCCTGGAAAATCCCATGGACGGAGGAGCCTGGTAGGCTCCAGTCCGTGGGGTCGCTAAGAGTCGGACATGACTGAGCAACTTCACTTTGACTTTTCACTTTCATGCATTGGAGAAGGAAATGGCAACCCACTCCAGTGTTCTTGCCTGGAGAATCCCAGGGACAGGGGAGCCTGGTGAGCTTCCGTCTATGGGGTCGCACAGAGTCGGACACGACTGAAGCGACTTAGCAGCAGTAGCAGCATTACATATAGAATGGATAAACAACAAGGTCTTACTGTATAGCTCAGAAAACTATATACAATCTCTTAGAATAAACCATATGGAAAATAATATAACAATTAATGTATATATGTATATAAATGAGTCACTTATCCATACAGCAGAAATTAACATAACATTGTAAATCAACTAGGCTTCAATAAACAATAAATTAAAAAGTGCTTTCCTGTCCTTGGGTAAAAAATTTGTCTGCAATGCAGAAGATGCAAGAGATAATGGTTTAATCTCTGGATTGGGAAGTTCCCCTGGTGTAGGAAATGGTAACCCGCTTCAGTATTCTTGCTTGGAAAAGTTCATGGACAGAATGAGCCTGGCAGGCTATAGTCCATGGAGCTGCAAAGAGTTGGACATGCCTCAGCACCTGAACACAAAGTGTTTTCTAGGAGATCATAGCTGGCAAATTCCATTTATATATATCTCACTGACCAGGACTGAATCATGTAGCCATATCTATTAATAGTTGCAAGGGAATATTTGTTGTTGTTCAGTCACTCAGTCATGTCCAACTCTTTGTGACCTCATGGACTGCAGCACACCAGGCTTCCCTGTCCATGACCATCTCTTGGAGCTTGCTCAAATTTATGACCGTTGAGTCAGTGATGCCATCCAGCCACCTTGTCCTCTGTCAAGCCCTCTCCTCCTGCCTTCAATCTTTCCCAGCATCAGGGTCTTTTCCAATGAGTTGGCCCTTCACATCAGGTGGCCAAAGTGTTGGAGCTGAAGCTTCAGCATCAGTCCTTCCAATGAATATTTAGGATTGATTTCCTTTAGGATTGACTGGTTTGATATCCTTGCTGTCCAAGGGATTCTCAAGAGTCTTCTCCAGCACCACAGTTCAAAAGCATCAATTCTTTGGCACTCAGCCTTCTTTATGGTCCAACTCTCACATCCATCCATGACCAGTGGAAAAACCATTGCTTTGACTAGGTGGACCTTGGTCGGCAAAGTAATGTCTCTGCTTTTTAATATGCTGTTTAGGTTGGTCAACTTTTCTTTCAAGGAGCAAGTGTCTCTTAATTTCATGGCTGCAGTCACCATCTGCAGTGATTTTTTGAGCTCAAGAAAATAAAGTCTGTCACTGTTTCCATTGTTTTCCCATCTATTTGCCATGAAGTGATGGGACCAGATGCCATGATCTTAGTTTTTTGAATGTTGAGTTTTAAGCCAGCTTTTCCATTCTCTTCTTTCATCTTCATCAAAAGGCTCTTTAGTTTCTTTTCACTTTCACTTTAAAGAATAAACCTGCAACGTGGGACACCAGGGTTTAATCCCTGGGTTGGGAAGATCCCCTGGAGGAGGGCATGACAACCCACTCCAGTATTCTTGACTGGAGAATTCCCGTGGAGAAACACAGTCCATGGGGTCACAAAGAGTTGGACACAAGTGAGCATGACAACCCACTCCAGTATTCTTGACTGGAGAATCCCCATGGAAAAACAGTCCATGGGGTCACAAAGAGTTGGACTCAAGTGAATGACTAAGCACACACATACAAGTTAGGGTGATGCTAACTCCAAACTCCCATCTGTCCCATGCCCCCCACCCCACCGTGGTAGC
The DNA here is from genome assembly GCA_935064755.1 of Tragelaphus eurycerus. Taxonomy (NCBI): domain Eukaryota; kingdom Metazoa; phylum Chordata; class Mammalia; order Artiodactyla; family Bovidae; genus Tragelaphus; species Tragelaphus eurycerus. The sequence continues at coordinate 20,762,214 of CAKXYN010000001.1, read as the reverse complement.
CGTAAGTCTGTTCTCTATTCCCATTCTTCTGTTTCCATTGCATCAGATCAGATCAGATCAGTTGCTCAGTCGTGTCCGACTCTTTGCGACCCCATGAACTGCAGCACGCCAGGCCTCGCCAGCTGCGCGGCGCACTGAGAGCGCACCGGAGAGGAGCTACCCAACAACCGAGGAAGGACGGTGGTGAGGACCGGCGCACTAAGCACGGCCGAGAGGAGCTACCCCACGACCGAGGTCAGGAAGGGCTGCGGTGAGGAGATACCCCTCCCCCAAGGTCAGGAAGGGCGGCGGTGAGGAGAGACCCCTCGTCCAAGGTAAGGTGCGATGGCTGTGCTTTGCTGGAGCAGCCGGGAAGAGATACCCCACACCGATACCCCACGCCCAAGGTAAGAGAAACCCAAGTAAGACGGTAGGTCTTGCAAGAGGGCATCAGAGGGCAAATACACTGAAACCATACTCACAGAAAACTAGTCAATCTAATCACACCAGGACCACACCCTTGTCTAACTCAATGAAATTAAGCCATGCCTGTGGGGCAACCCAGGATGGGCGGGTCATGGTGGAGAGATCTGACAGGGTGTGGTCCGCTGGAGAAGGGAATGGCAAACCACTTCAGTATTCTTGCCTTGAGAACCCCATGAACAGTATGAAAAGGCAAAATGATAGGATACTGAAAGAGAAACTCCCCAGGTCAGTAGGGGCCCAATATGCTACTGGGGATCAGTGGAGAAATAACTCCAGAAAGAATGAAGGGATGGAACCAAAGCAAAAAGAATACCCAGCTGTAGATGTGTCTGGTGATAGAAGCAAAGTCCGATGCTGTAAAGAGCAATATTGCATAGGAACCTGGAATGTCAGGTCCATGAATCAAGGCAAATTGGAAGTGGTCAAACAAGAGATGGCAAGAGTGAATGTCGACATTCTAGGAATCAGCGAACTAAAATGGACTGGAATGGGTGAATTTAACTCAGATGACCATTATATCTACTACTGAGGGCAGGAATCCCTCAGAAGAAATGGAGTGGCCATCATGGTCAACAAAAGAGTCCGAAATGCAGTACTTGGATGCAATCTCAAAAACGACAGAATGATCTCTGTTCGTTTCCAAAGCAAACCATTCAATGTCACAGTAATTCAAGTCTATGCCCCAACCAGTAACGCTGAAGAAGCTGAAGTTGAACGGTTCTATGAAGACCTACAAGACCTTTTAGAACTAACACCCAGAAAAGATGTCCTTTTCATTATAGGGGACTGGAATGCAAAAGTAGGAAGTCAAGAAACACCTGGAGTAACAGGCAAATTTGGCCTTGGAATACGGAATGAAGCAGGGCAAAGACTAAAAGAGTTTTGCCAAGAAAATGCACTGGTCATAACAAACACCCTCTTCCAACAACACAAGAGAAGACTCTATACATGGACATCACCAGATGGTCAACACCGAAATCAGATCGATTATATTCTTTGCAGCCAAAGATGGAGAAGCTCTATACAATCAGCAAAAACAAGACCAGGAGCTGACTGTGGCTCGGACCATGAACTCCTTATTGCCAAATTCAGACTGAAATTGAAGAAAGTAGGGAAAACCACTAGACCATTCAGGTATGACCTAAATCAAATTCCATTGCATAGATAGGTTCATTTGTGCCATATTTCAGATCCCACATGTAAATGATGTCACACGGTTTTTGTCTTTCTCTTTCTGATTCACTTCACCTAGTATGATCTCTTGTTGCCTCCATGTTGCTGCAAGTGGCATTATTTCATTCTTTTTTATGACTAATATTCCATTGTGTGTACGTTCTTGTTGTTGTTCAGTAGCTCAGTCGTGTCTGACTCTTTGCTCCCTCTTGGACAGCACACACCAGGCTTCCCTGTCCTTCACCATCTCCCAGAGTTTGCTCAAACTCATGTCCACAGTCTGTATGTATGTACCACATCTTTTTTATCCATTCATCTGTTAGTAGACATTGAGGTGGTTTCCGTGTCTTGGCTACTGTGAATAGTGCTGCTGTGAACACAGGGGTGCCTGTATAGTTTTGAATTAGTTTTTTCCAGATGTATGCCAGTAGTGAGATTGCTGGGTCATGTGGTAATTCCATTTTTAGTTCTCTGAGGCCTTCCACACTGTTCTCCACAGTGGCTATATCAATTTACATTTCCAGCAACAGTGTAGCTGGAAATTCCAAAATTTCAATGGTTTAACAACTCCAGAATTTGATTTATAGGTCACTAAAAGTCTAGTGTGGGTTTTCTTGGTCAGTGGGCAGCATTCCACTCTGTTGATCAGTTATGCTATAGGGCACTGGGATCCTCATTTATTAGGCAGATGAGAAGAGAGAGTAGAGAAAGTACACAATGACTTGGCCACTAGGCCTAGAAATGACACATCATCCCTGTTTACATTCAACTGGTGAGAATGTGTCACATGGCTCCATCTAGAAACAAGTGGTTCTGGGAAATGTAGTCTCTGCTTTTGCCGTCTGCTTTTACTAAATACACTTACCTGCAAAAGAACACACTTTTCCTCAGTGTTTTCTTTTTATTTGCCTATACTGTGTAGACTGGATAATTGTTCTTATTTATTTTTAAGTTAATTTTATTTTTTTTTTTGGCCATGCTGCATGGCTTGTGGATCTTAGTTCCCTGACCAGGGATTGAACCCAGGCCCCTGGCAGTGGAAGTGTGAGGCCCTAGCCACTGGACTGCCAGAGAATTCCCTGGATAATTGTTTTTTAGGTACTTTTTATTGTAGTACACCATCAGAAAAGTGTGCATGTATTGTATAGTCCAGTGCGTTTTCTTTTCTTTGTATTTGTTAAAAATATAACTGACATATAGAACTATACAAGTTTAAGGTGCATAACATAATGATTTGACTTATGTACGTAATGAAATGATCACAGTAAGTTTAGTGAACATCTATCATGCAATACAGATACACCATCCAAGAAATAAAATATATTTTTTTCCTCATCATGAGAACTCCTAGGATTTCCTGTCTTATGTTTCTTTCATATGTAATATAAAAGAGTGTTGATCATATTTATCATGTTGTACATGGCATATTTATTTATCTTGTAACTGGAAGTTTGTGCCTTTTGACTGCTTTCTTCCAATTCCCCTGCCCTCTACCTGCTGACTCTGGGAACCAAACATCTGATCTTTTTCTCTATGAGTCTGTTTATTTTGACCTATAATTGATCTACAGTGTTATGCTAGCTCCTAGAACACAATATAGTGATTCAGTATTTCTGTACATCTCAAAATGCTCACCATGATGAGTCTAGTTACCATCAGTCCAATGCATTTTCACAAACTTGACACACTTGTATGACCAGCTCCAGATTTAGAAGCAGAGCACAACCAGCACTGCACAAGTCCCTTTGGGGAGGACATATTTGTGATGCATAGTTAGCTGTTGCCATAGTAGACTATCAGGGGTCTTTGCTACAGTCATAAACAGCAGGAAATTTATATTTTCAATTTAACTATGTTGCTTACTAAATGCCAAATCCATCACCAGGGCAGTTTGGTTGCTGGGTTCTGATAGGAGTTTATGCAAACAGAACCACATGTGGCTGGTCACCAGTTCCTGATTGGATGAATTTCTGGTGGTCTGTTGATATTCACATGGGGACAGGCAATGGAAACCACCTTTGCAGATAAGCAGTGCTGTGAATCTTTTCAGCTTTGCCTACATGAGAGTGTATTTGCTTTCTAGGGAACTACTGGAGATATTCAGTTGAATGGCTTCTACAAATGAAATGCCTGAAACAAAACATTTCTCTTTATAGCTGAAATTGTGGGTACCTTTGTATTGTGTACAGTTTATATAAATGTGAATGAGGTCAGCTAGTATACAGGAACTGTTCAAGTGTTTCACATGCTTGTGTTAGTCTGGTAGGGTGTTTATTATAGTAGCTCAGCTGGTTAAGAATCCTCCTGCAAAGCAGGAGACCCTGGTTTGATTCCTGGGTCAGGAAGATCCCTTGGAGAATGGATAGGCTACCCACTGTAGTACTTATTTCTCTTATAACTGGAAGTTTGTGCCTTTTGACTGCTTTCATCCAATTCCCTTGGGCTTCCCTTTCTAGTATTCTTGGCTCAGTTGGTAAAGAATCTGCCTGCAATGTGGAAGACCTGGCTTTGACCCCTGGGTTGGGACGATCCCCTGGGGGAAGGAATAAGCTACCCACTCCCGTATTCTGGCCTGGAGAATTCCATTGACTGTATAGCCCACGGGGTCACAAAGAGTTGGACATGACTGAGTGACTTTCAGTTTTATTTATTTTTTGGCTGCCTTGGGTCTTAGTTGCAGATGTGGGGTCTTCTGTTGCAGTGCATGGACTCTTTGGTTGTGGTGTGTGGGCTCAGTAGTTGTGGCTCATGAGCTTAGTTGCTCCACAGCATGTGTGATCTTAGTTCCCTCACCAGAGATTGAACCCCCGCCTCCTGCATTGTGAGAGCTTGTAACCATTCGACCACCAGGAAAGTCCCTATGGTTTAGTTTTAAGGCATAGTTTTAACAAGATTCTCCCACTTGCAGTGCTGCGTGGGCACCAGTCTTTGCTTCTGCTAGAGTAGCCTTTGGGCACATTTATGCAGACACCATGCCCAGTGCTCTGACAGCTGCATGAGGTAGGCACAGCGCGGTGGTGATGACACTGGCTTTGGCATCAGAAAGATCTAGATCAAACAATGGGCTCGGTCACTTTTTAACTATTTTTACTTGAAGAAATGACCTGATCACTCCTAGCTTCCTTTCTTCCCCTAGAATTGGGGTGAGGTTCATCTGAGATAGTGCATATTATATTCAACTGATTAGCTGTTCATTGAAATGATTCCGTAACTCAGACAGAGGTTGGAGTCCCACTTGGCACTGCTCTTTATTGGTTGGATGTGACTGTTCTGAACTCTGTTCAGTGGTGTGTGGAGAGCCCAGTGCTGCATCTTATGGAGTCTGGCCCTTCCATGCCGCCCCATGCATGTGCTCTCTCTCTCTCTCTATCTGTGTATATAGATATATATATTTTAATATATATATATACTTATTTATTTGGCTGCAATGGGTCTTAATTGTGGCAGGTGGGATCTTTAGCTGTGACATGTGAACTCTTGGTCGCAGCATGTGGGGTCTAGTTTCCTGACCAGGGATTCAACCCAGTCCCCCTGCGTTGAGAACTTGGAGTCTCAACCACTGAACCACTGGGGAGTCCCCAGGCACTCTATGTAGGCCTTCCAGTGCTCTTCACCCTAAAGCTTTTCATTTCATTAACAGACACTGAAATTGAACGTTAGAAACACTTAGGGCTTCCTTGGTGGTCCAGGGCTTAAGAATCTGCCTGACAAGGCAGGGGACACAGGGTCGATCTCTGGTCCAGGAAAAATCCACGTGCTGAGGGGCAACTAAGCCTGTGTGACAAACTACAGAGCCCACACTCTAAAGCCCGTGCTCTGAAATAAGAGAAGCCACTGCAATGAGAAGCCTGCAATCAGAGAAAGCCCCCAAGCAGCAATGAAGACCCGGCACAGCGATAAACAAATAAACATTAAATTAAAAAAAAAAAAGAATCCTTGTACTTAGAAAAGGCTTTGCCCATTTCCATACTTCAGGTTCCAGCTGCTATCAAAATTGCTTGGCCAGGCCGCTTGTATGGTTGTGTGGTTGGTGCGCTGCTTGAAAGAATCTGGCCAAGGGAGGTGAGAGAGTGTAAAATCCAGCATGCGATCTGCTTGTCGAGCCGTGAGTCTTACCTAAGGGCTGTGTTTACGCCTTTTCTCTAATAATCCACCCAAGTGGGACACTCACGGATAAGTCACACGAGCACCGTGTTGTCTGGCCATTTTACTTTGTTCTATCCCACTTCTCCTTCCTGATGTTTATATCAAAGGAGAAATAAAACAAATTCTATGAGTTTATCTTCCTTTTTGCCTACACCCTTGGGGCCACACATTGGTTTTTCGAATTCTGATCCTTTCAGAGTGAGAAAGGTCCGCATATTCTGTATTATGTAATAGCTCCAGCAGGGTCTGGGAAAGCACTCGTAATTAAACACATTAATATTTCCTGGCAAAATGCATGAATATTCATGTTAAGTGTGATGGATAAAGACTATAAATAGTTGAGTCTTGCCACCAAGTGAGTTCAAGTCAGGTCAGATTTTGTTACCACTGAGTTTGGGAAAAACTTTAAGCTTTTCTGAGTCTTTGGGGTTTCAGAATAAGGGATTATGGACCTGTATTTTCCTATGCAGTGTCGATGGGGTCTCTCTAGTAACTATGTACAAAGCCAGAACAAGGCCATCTTCTGTCTGTCCAATGAAGTGTTGCAGATTTAAAATGAACTCTTGGTGTAGTCGACTGGCTAGATTAGGTCTTCAGATCTGCGGGTATAAACTTTGCTGAACTGCTCATTAGAATCATCTAAGGAACTTTAAAAATTCTGGTGCCCTGTTTGTGCCCCAGAGCAATTACATCAGAATGCCTGGGGGTAGGAGCCACTTTTTAAAATTTCTAGATGGTATAGGCTTGTGATTGCCAAGGAGAAGGGAAGGTGGGGGAGGGTTGGATTGGGAGTTTGAGAATAGCAAACTATTATGGATAGAATGGATAAACAAGGTTCTACTGTATAGCACAGGGAATTATGTTCAATATCCTGTAATCAAAGATAATGAAAAAGAATATATATATATATATATATATATATATATATATATCTCAGATCAGATCAGATCAGTCGCTCAGTCGTGTCCGACTCTTTGCGACCCCATGAACTGCAGCACACCAGGCCTCCCTGTCCATCACCAGCTCCTGGAGGTCACTCAGACTCACACCCATCGAGTCAGTGATGCCATCCAGCCATCTCATCCTCTGTCGTCCCCTTCTCCTTTTGCCCTCAATCCCTCCCAGCATCAGAGTCTTCTCCAATGAGTCAACTCTTCGCATGAGGTGGCCAAAATACTGGAGTTTCAGCTTTAGCATCATTCTTTCCAAAGAAATCCCAGGGCTGATCTCCTTCAGAATGGACCGGTTGGATCTCCTTGCAGTCCAAGGGACTTTCAAGAGTCTTCTCCAATACCACAGTTCAAAAGTATCAATTCTTCGGTGCTCAGCCTTCTTCACAGTCCAGCTTTCACATCCATACATGACCACAGGAAAGACCATAGCCTTGACTAGGCGAACCTTTGTTGGCAAAGTGATGTCTCTGCTTTTGAATATGTGATCTAGGTTGGTCATAACTTTCCTTCCAAGGAGTAAGTGTCTTTTAATTTCATGGCTGCAGTCACCATCTGCAGTGATTTTGGAGCCCAGAAAAATAAAGTCTGACACTGTTTCCACTGTTTCTCCATCTATTTCCCATGTAGTGATGGGACCGGATGCCATGATCTTCGTTTTCTGAATGTTGAGCTTTAAGCCAACCTTTTCACTCTCCACTTTCACCTTCATCAAGAGGCTTTTTAGTTCCTCTTCACTTTCTGCCATAAGGGTGGTGTCATCTGCATATCTGAGGTTATTGATATTTCTCCCGGCAATCTTGATTCCAGCTTGTGTTTCCTCCAGTCCAGCATTTCTCATGATGTACTCTGCATATAAGTTAAATAAACATGGTGACAATATGCAGCCTTGACGTACTCCTTTTCCTATTTGGAACCAGTCTGTTGTTCCATGACCAGTTCTAACTGTTGCTTCCTGACCTGCATACAGATTTCTCAAGCAGATCAAGTGGTCTGGTATTCCCATCTCTTTCAGAATTTTCCAAAGTTTATTGTGATCTACACAGTCAAAGGCTTTGGCATAGTCAATAAAGCAGAAATAGATGTTTTTCTGGAACTCTCTTGCTTTTTCGATGATCCAGCAGATGTTGGCAATTTGATCTCTGGTTCCTCTGCCTTTTCTAAATCCAGCTTGAACATCAGGAAGTTCACGGTTCACATATTGCTGAAGCCTAGCTTGGAGAATTTTGAGCATTACTTTACTAGCGTGTGAGATGAGTGCAATTGTGCGGTAGTTTGAGCACTCTTTGGTATTGCCTTTCTTTGGGATTGGGATGAAAACTGACCTTTTCCATGTATATTTCACTGAATCACTTTGCTGTACACCAGGAACTAACAAAACATTGTAAATCAACTATACTTCAATGAAAGAAAGATCTCTAGATGATTCCAACATGAAGCAAAGTCTAGAAATCTCTGGCTTTAGTGAAAAGGGAAATCATTAGGAAAGATGTAGTAGGGGTCTGTTTGCCAGTCACAGGGAAGGCTTAGCTGAGGCTGAAACAGGAGCTCCAAAGCCACTTCCTGTAACTGGTGTGCAGTCTGGAGGGTGAGTGAGGTGTTGGAGGGGCCATGTCCAGCCTGCTGCCCTGGGGCGGTAGGTCACAGTCACAAATTTGGCCTGGGACAATCCAAATTAAGACTGATGGGCAATTTTCTGGTGGTTCAGTGGTTAGGACTCTGTGCTTTCACTGCACTGGGCCTGGGTTTAATCCCTGATTGGGGAACTATGATCCCACAAGACGGGAAAAAGAGGGAACCATCTAGAAGAACCTGTTGAATCTCCTTGCCTCTCTGACCTGCAGCCTATCAATTCAACTTCTGACTATTGTGGCTCATCTGATTTCTGTTTTTCTAATAAAAAAAATACTTTTAAAAAATACTTTTAAAAAATACTTTTAAAGACTGAATTGTATTTATTTATATTAAATTTTTTGACTGCATGACATGGGAGATCTTTGTTCCCCAGTCAGGGATCTAATTCAGGCCCTCTGCACTGGAAGGCCAGAGTGTTAACCACTGGACTGCCAGGGAAGTCTCGCGGCTCATCTGTTAATATCTTCTGTGCTAGGATCCTCTGAGCTGTAAGGTGGGCTTCCCCACGTTACTCACGTCACCCTAATAGCATGGCTTCTATTCACCCTCATTCCACTTAGGATTCCTTATGTTCTTCACCCTACTTGATCCAGTTTTGGTGTTAGAAAACAGGGAGTATATGAGTGGTTAAAATCATCTAGTTGCTGAAAGCCAGACAAGAAGTTGTGCTGGAGGGCGCCTTAAAATGTGTAGCAGGAGAAGCAGGGCAAGAAATGTATGATATGGTTTAACCTACTCAGTGGATATTCGCTCACCTGGCCCTCACTTTCCACCGTGTTGAGGATGGGCTTGGCTGTGTAACATTTTGGGCCTGTAGCATATGAACAGTGGGCTTACCAGGTACCTCAGCGGTAAAGAATTCACCTGCCAATGCAGGAGACTCAGGTTCGATCCCTGGGTTGGGAAGATCTCCTGCAGAAGGAAATGTCAACCCATTCCAGTATTCTTGTTTGGAGAATTCCATGGACAGAGGAGTCTGGCGGGCTACAGTCCATGGGGTTGCAAATAGTCAGACACGACTGAGCAACTAAACAGCAGCAGCATGTGGGCAGGTGGGGGTGACCACGCCCTTAGGTGGATGGTGCTCCTGGGCTCTCTTCTGCTCCCAGATCTGCTGTGAGGTGAGGATACATGGCTTCTGCTGCCTCCTTAGCCTGCAGCCAGGCGTAGAGAGATGTGGGGAGCAGACCACAGCCCAACACACAGCTTGGGGCTTGGCCAGCCAACCAGGCGCCAAAAGGAGCCATCCCCAAGAGCTGAGAGTGACAAAAATACGTGTTTGCTGTTGTAGCTGCTGAGTTAGGGCTACTTTGTTATGGGGCATCATTGTGACAGTAGCTGATTAATGCTGAGAGGAACCAGGGGTGCATTCAAAGCAAGGACACAGGACCCATCCTAGCTTGTGGCAGACCTGGAGCTGGCGGGTGAAAACAGCCACTCCACGTTGCTAATAAGTCAGTCAGCTCTGCATGGGGCTGGGAGGAGGGAAGAGGACTCATCTTGACGGTTTCGTATTTAGAATCTGTTTTAAATGATAATGAATCTGGGTAAGCAACAACTCAGTGGCTCCTTTTTACAAAAGACTTAAGCATCTTGCCCCAGACTATAGTAAGCACACACGCCGGACCGGAAACCAATCAAAATCAGTCACTTCTCCAAAAATTGTCAATCATTATATTGTACACCTGTAACTTATATAACCAGGAAAGCCCCCAAACACTGGAGTGGGTTTCCATTCCCTTCTCCAGGGGATCTTTACAACCCAGGGATGGAACTCTGGTCTCTTTCATTGCAGGCAGATTCTTTACCGTCTGAACCACCAGGGAAGCCAAACTTACATAATATTGTACATCAACTACACACCACAACAAAACATCTCTAAAAAGGTATTGCTATAACACAGTAGTACAATGTACTATACAACACAATCAGTAATATCTTAGAACATTTGCTATAAACTGTACTAACTTAACTGGGGTATTTTTTCAAAATTTTCAAGTCAGTAAAAGATTTGATGGCAAAAAACAAAATCCCCAGTCACTTCTCAGAAATACTTCCCCCATGATCTATCCCCACTCTTTCTAGAGCTGTTTTAGTGTCAGAGGATGATCCAAAGCGTGGGTGTGCCTTTTATGTCTGTCTAGAGAGAAAAGCAAGTCTGACCTTGGCCTCAGACACAAGAATAATAAGTAAAGATTTAAATCAAATAGAACCCCAGAGACTCTCCCATCCTGTTCCCCCTTTTCCCCCCTGCTTATTAAAAAAAAAATACTTGTCTTAGTCTAGATTATTGGAAAAGAAATGCAGTATTGTTTGACATTACTTAATAAGCAAATGAAAAATTTCGAAGTTAAATTCTAGCATTAACACAGTGTGGTGAAGGATAATTTGGACTGTATGAAACATAGGTATCAGTGAAGAGAAGGAACCTCATGCCCCAAGACATCAGGGAAATGTTGGGTTAAACAACACTGAACAGCTTTCTTTACTGCAGGAATTTTCAGAGCCTTTGCTAGCCCAGTGGATATATTAAGTTTCTCAGAATAAAACTTTTCCCAAGTTTGGATGAAAATGAGGCTCCCCTCCCCCACCCCCCATTCACCTCTCAGAAATAGTGTGGAAGATGTTTTAGGAGATGTTGTATTAGGTATATTTCTGGGCTTGCAGTAATCAGTGATCATGGTGGGTACCCTCCTGGAGGGTTCAGTTCAGTTCAGATCAGTCGCTCAGTCGTGTCCGACTCTTTGCGACCCCATGAATTGCAGCACGCCAGGCCTCCCTGTCCATTACCAACTCCCAGAGTTCACTCAGACGCTAAACCCAAGGTCATCCCTCCATCAAGGCCATGTCTCTCTCCTCTTTCTTTCCCGGACAACTCTTTAGACTGCATGGAAGGAAACTGACAAGCTTGTTAATGTCTCAGATCAGATCAGTCGCGTCCGACTCTTTGCGACCCCATGAACTGCAGTACGCCAGGCCTCCCTGTCCATCACCAACTCCCGGAGGTCACTCAGACTCACATCCATTGAGTCAGTGATGCCATCCAGCCATCTCATCCTCTGTCGTCCCCTTCTCCTCCTGCCCTCAATCCCTCCCAGCATCAGAGTCTTCTCTAATGAGTCAACTCTTCGCATGAGGTGGCCAAAATACTGGAGTTTCAGCTTTAGCATCATTCTTTCCAAAGAAATCCCAGGGCTGATCTCCTTCAGAATGGACTGGTTGGATCTCCTTGCAGTCCAAGGGACTATTTATAAATATGTAAATATTTCATCACTGCTGCCTTCCTCTGTACAATGCAGGTTCCCTTGTGAAGGTATCTGTGCTAACAGAGCACAAACCCACAGGCACCCCCACATCTGTCACTGCCATTCTCCTGGAATCTAATTGGCAAGAGACACTCATGGGACTGTATTTGCTAGCATTCGAGGCAGGACTCCTTCTCCAAGGGCTCAGAGTCCCAGTGTCTGATTATTCTGTTCCTGTTGTTGACGAGAGGGGCTTCTAAAGTTGAAGCCCCTTGTCCAAGGCTTACCATGTCCCCACGTCTCACCCTAGTTGTGTTTTACGATTCTGGTTGGTCCTTGTACACAGCAGTGCATCAAACGCTAAATGTGTTCAATTACAGTCTCTCACATCAATGCTTCTTTCATCACCAGAGCAGTGTTTTTCCTTTTATTCCAAAGACAAGGGACTTCCTTGGTGGTCCAGTGGCTAAGACTCCACACTCCCAATGCAGGGGGCCTGGGTTCCAACCCTGGTCAGGAAACTAGATCCCACATGTTGCAACTAAATATCCTGTGCACCACAACAAAGACCTTGTGAAGCCAAATAAATAAATATTGAAATAAAAAAAGGCTATTGCTCACTTAAAAAAAAAAAGCAAAGATAGGAAGGCTTGCTCTGTCTATGACCAAGGGCTTATTGGAGGGCAAGATAAAGAGAAAAGTGGTAGGAAAAGCATTTTCTCAGCAAAGGTGGATATTTTTCAAGGTAAAGGAAACACTTTTTTGTTGTTTTGTCTCTTTGTCTTTCATTTGTAGCCATGTGGAGTCAAGCTTGATAATTTCATTACTTAGCACTTTTCAGCGCATGTCCTGGTGGGCTACAGTCCATGGGGTTGCATGACTGAGCACACAGGCATGCCGAATCCAGAGCTTAGACACGAGAATTCCAAGCAGTTTTTCAAGAATATGATGAAGAGTAAAAGATTGCTTACCTAAAAGAGAGAGTGTTCTAAAGAGCATGCCTATGATGTCAGATTTCTTTGCTGTGGATTAGAGCTCTCCGTGGTTTGGGTTCACGTCATCTGTGTTCACGCAAAACCCAATCTCTGCACCACCTTTTTGCCTTCTGCTCCCTTTGCTTTACATTTGCAGATCGTTGTGCAGAATTTGGTTTTTGAACTTTGGTTTTGCTAAAACTTCCCATTGTATCTCTTATGAGTGGACTAATAGAAGGGAAATTACCAGGTGACTTGGAATCCTACGACAGGTGCTCACAAACTCTGTTACTATTCCTTGGTAGAAATGGGTCTCCTCCCAGCAGCATGGGCTCCTTTAATCTATGCAAGAGACCCATTTTCTGCCTGTCACCATATTTAATTGTAGCAGGTAGCTTCCTCCCCAGTGTTCTGAATAACCATTGAACTTCACTTTGATTTGCATTGTCCTCATTTTTCCATTTATTAGCAAGCATATTGGCTCTGCCAGAGTCACGCAATTATCTTTGTGTCTGCCAGATTAGGGCATATGGTGTATTATTTTGGGAAGGCAGATAATGCTCCCATTTGGAGCAGTATCCAGGCAGTATGAACATGCCTTCAAAAAGGTTTCCGTATAAATTAATTTCCCCTCTCAACTGTGTAATGACAGTATATTAATTTTTTGCTCTTTGAGGCATGCAGACTTAACTTGGAGAGGGTTTTATAATGGCTTCCCATGATACCATTGGCTCAGCGATTTGAATATCTTACCCTGGACAATTTTTTTTTTTTAAAGAAAGCAAGCTGACAATCTGGTGTGCTTCTTAGAAAAAGAGCCAGTGAATCAACAACATTGGGCCCAAACAGAAATACAAGGGTTGTCAAATGCTTTCCACCACTTTCAGACCATTGCTGTGTCTGAGAACAGGAGATGGTCCATGAGAGGTGAAGACTTCAGAGCATCATCTGGCTCTGGCTGGACCTCTCCTGCAGAGTCTAATCAGACTCCTGCTGCTAAATCCCTGGAGAGCACTCTGGAAACTTAGAGATAAGTCCTGAGGATACCTCAACCTGGAAAAAGTGGTTACAGATGATATTTTTAAGGGAAAAAATGGAGTTTTTTTCTTATTCTTCATTCACTGAGGTGCTATGATAAAAGAATCTGATGTCTTTAAAAGTAACCAGGTGGCACAGTGGTAAAGAATTCTCTTGCCAATGCAGGAGATGCAAGAGATATGGGTTCAATCCCTGGGTCAGAAAGATCCTCTGGAGGAGGAAATGGCAACCCACTCCAGTATTCTGGCCTGGAGAATCCCATGGACAGAAGAGCCTGGCAGGCTACAGTCCATGGGGTCACAGAACATCAGACATGACTGAGCACGACAACAAGAACAACAAAAGTAACTAGCCTGCAAAGTCGACTACTTGTGCAAATTTTCTTGTTAAGCTTTAAGAAACCCTCAGTTCACCTAGAGGAGATGACTTTGAGGATGCCCCAGCCTCAGACTTCCTGCTCCGTGACTTCCACCATCATGGCTCCTCAGAGTGATGGAGCAGTGATTCTCATATGCTGACTTGCATCAGAATCACCCAGAAGACTTGTTCAGAGAGAGCGCTTGGTCCCAGCCCCAGAGCTTTTGATTCTGTGGCCTGGACTGGGATCAAGAATTAGCACTTCTGCCCAATTCACAGATGATGCTGGTGTTTCTGGGCTGGTGGCTGTCTTTTGAGAACCGCTGGTGTGGGTGGACACTAAGTATGCAGACTCTGAAGCTGAGTTGCTTGAGTTCGTATATTGTTGCTGTTCAGTCGCTAAGTTGTGTGACCCCATGAACTGCAGCACGCCAGGCTTCCCTGTCCTTCACTATCTCGCCGAGTTTGCTCAAACTCATGTGCATTGAGTTGGTGATGTCATCTAGCCATCCTATCCTCTGTCATCCCCTTCTCCTCCTGCCCGCCACCTTTCTTAGCATCAGGGTCTTTTCCAACAAGCCATCTCTTTGCATTAGGAGGCCAAAGTATTGGAGCTTCAGCATCAGTCCTTCTAGTGAATATTTAGGGTTGATTTCCTTCAGGATGGACTGGTTTGGTCTCCTTGTTGTCCAAGGGACTCTAAAGAGTCTTCTCCAGCACCACCATTAGAAAGCATCAATTCTTCGGTGCTTTGCCTTCCTTATGGTCCAACTCTCACATCCATACATGACTACTGAAAAAACCATAGCTTTGACTACAGGCAGTCATTAATTTTCCAGATACTGTGTTAACAGAATTGCATACACATCAGACCTGTGCCCTTGGTATTCTGAACCATGAAGACTGCGTGGGACCTTAACCCTCTGTGCTGCAGTTTCCTCATAGAGAAAGGAAATATTGACAGCTACCCAATACAGTTCTTGGGGGTTACATGAAATAATACTTGAAAAACACACAGAATAGTGCCTGACACACAGTAAATACAACCAATGAGTGACTATTATTACACTATTATTATTATTTGAGCAATGCACTTAAGAGTTATAATGTTTTAAACCCTAGGGACCTTAAAGATAAGGTATTCTACTTTTCACCTCATCCTTTTAAAATGTAAATGTATTTATTTTGGCTGACCTGGGTCTTAGCTGTGTCATGTGTGATCTAGTTCCTTGACCAGGGATTGAACCGCCTGCACCAGGAGCCCGGAGTCTTAGTCACTGGATCACCATGGAAGTCCCTCATACTCTTTTTTAAGGAAAGGTAACAGAGTCACCTGGGCTTCCCAGGTGGCTCAGTTGGTAAAGAATCCACCTGACAATGCAGCAGACCCAGGGTCGATCCCTGGGTCGGGAAGATCCCCTGATAAGGAAATGGCAACCCACACCAGTACTCTTGCCTGGGAAATCCCCAGGACAGAGGAACTTGGTGGACCCTAGTCCATGGGGTTGCAAAGAGTCAGTGGAGCAATCCACCTAAAGCTCCACGAAGAGCTAACCAGTGCAGCTGTTAATTCTTAATTCAGCACTTTTTCCAAGATATTGTGTGGATTACTCCGCTTTTAGAGATTTGTTCACAAACAATTATTCTGTCTATATTAAGGATGTTTTGATCTTGTTCAGCTAATTTTAAGATCAGAGAGACCTGGGAAATACAGGAACAACGTTGTAATAATTTAATTAGGTGTCTAGCTTGAGAACCAGCTCTTTATACTCAATCTGTCCCCTCGTGTCACAGGGGCTCCAGGATAAGTGCTTTGGGTAGGAAGGATCTGCAGTTCCTTCTTGCATGTTATCATTCCAAAGGCTTTTCCCTCAGTCGGCTTAGATACGGTTATTTTATTTTTGTTTTACAAAGTGCCTGAGCTTGTGTGAGCTTGTGTCACTGGTCATAAAGAAAAATAGGGAAGGATAAGTGATTCCTCCTTTGACACATAGAAAGTAGACTCTTCAGAAAAGTTCTTTCGTTTGCATCTCCTCTAGGTATCCATGCTGGTATTCAGGGAAAGCCTTGATGTGTCCACTTACTCATTCAACAAGTAGTTATTAAGCAACTGCTGTAAGCCAGCTACTGTTGGATGATGGGAAGCACTTTGAACTTTTGCATGCAGGCAGTTCTGGGCTTGATTTATTGCATTCTTGGCTCCCCTCACTTGTCTTCTTTTCTCTTCATCTAGAGGCCACCTGGCATTAGGCAACAGCTAGGGGTCACCAGGTCATGGTAGAGGCTCAATAAATAATTGCTAAAAGAATGTACAAAAGACGGAAAATAAATGCAAGAGAGAGGCTGAATTCCCATCCTTGGCCCAGCCTCTGGTCCCAGTGTCCTGATTTTAAAGCCTTAGGGAGAGATTGGAGGTTATTCATAATCTCTATTCTCACCTCATCACTACCACTGAAAAACTGGCTTCGGTTTATTTTCAGTGATTGACCCCAAGGATTGCCCTGACCACTTAGGAATGACTGGGTTATTTGCCAGTGGACCTTTTCCATGTATGGTTTATAACATGTATTTATTCATTTTAAAGGCTGAGCAAATCACTAGGGCCAGCCAGGATGCTGCACTCACAAACATCAGCTTTCTGGAAAATGAGTCTGTGTTGGATGTTCAAACTGTTATAATAATAGCCAGTAAAGATAGACCTGTGTTTGGGGCCTGGGTGATAGCGACAATGGAAAGATTATCAGGCTCTGTGTATTTGAATCAGGGCTGGGGACAGTGGCTGTACAGCTTCATGAGTAATTGTCATGCACCTCGAAGGCTTGGACTGTGGAGGACATCGACCTGGTCATGAATGACTCCTTAAAAGAACAAAAGAGGGAGTTTCTTGGCTGTCCAGTGGTTAGCACTCTGTGCTCTCACTGTTGAGGGCTCAGATTCAATCCCTGGTCAGAGAACCAAGATCAACTTGTCTAGTGCGGCCAAAAATAAAAAGAACAAAAGAGTCTCTCTTCAGATAACCATCAGTTGCCTATTAGATGTTGTTGATTGGTTAGTCTAATTGGCTGCATATTTTTCTGTAGATAGATTCCTGAAATAACTCTGGTTGTTACTGTTTTTTTTTTTTTTTAATAAATGTTTTCTGTGTAAATAGATAGCTAGTGGGAAGCTGCTGTATAGTACAGGGAGCTCAGCTCTGTGATGACCTACAGGGGTGGAATATGGGGAGGTGGAAGAAGGCTCAAGAGGGAGGGGATCCATGGATACATATATCTGAATCACGATGTTGTACAGCAGAAACTAATACAACATTGTAAAGCAATTATACTCCAATTTAAAAAAAAGTAAAACATTTTTAAATACTCAAATCTTTTGTTTTAGAATAGCATAGGTTTACAGATGTTATAAAGACTGTAGAGACAGTTCCCTTACTCCACAGCCAGTTTCCCCTAATATTAAGACCTTCCATTACCAAGGGGGCATTTGTCACAGCTAAGGAACCAGCACCAGTACATTACTATTCACGAAACTCCATATTTTATTTGGGTCTCGTTAGTTTTTCCCATGTTCTTTCTCCATGCCACTCCATTTGGTTGTCATGTCTCTGGAGGCTCCTCTGGGCTGCAGCAGCCCTCAGATATTCAGACCTTCCCTGCTGGCAGGAGTGCTGGTCAGCGCTTGTAGGGCGTAGTTTGTATTTTGCAGTATCGTCCTCAGTTTGGGCTTGTCTGATGCTTTTCTCACGGCTAGACTAGGGTTATGGCTTTCTTGGGAAGAAGGCCACAGAGGTAAACTGCTCTTCTCGCCATATGAGTTAAAGTGTCCATATTTACAAGATGACTTATCACGGATGATGTCCATGTTGGTCACCTGGCCAATGCAGCGCTGCCAGGCTTCTCTTTGGTGGAGCAACTTTTTCCTCCCTTTACACACTTGTCTCTTTGGCAGGAAGTCACTGAATGCCGTCCAGGCCCAGTAAGTGGGGAATTAAGTTCTTGCTCCTTCAAGAGGAGTATCTACACAAAATATTTGTGGCTTTATAAAGTTTTGTAAAATATGTATTTATTTATTTGGCTGTCCCAGGTCTTAGTTGTGGCACTTGGGATCTTTAGTTGTGGCATGTGAACTCTTAGTTTCAGCCTGTGGGGTCTAGTTCCCTGACCAGGGATTGAACCTGAGTCCTCTGCATTGGGAGCACAGTCTTAGCTACTGGACCAGGGAAGTCCCTACACAAAATATTTGGAACTTTCTGTATGGGAGATCATCTTTTCTGCTCCATTTGTTTACTTATTCAGTACTTTATATCACTATGGTCTCATGGATAACCACTTTGGATTTTAATTCAATCCTACCTTATTCATTCTCTTTCTCAAACTGTCCCAGTTTTGGCCCTTGGCAGCTCTTTCAGCTCAGCTCTTGTGTCCTTTGATATATCTTCATTATTATGATTCTGGGGGAATACTTTCTTACTTTCCAGGACCACAGGATGCTCCAGGATCATCTTATATATTTCCTGCCCCAGTCCTAGAATGAACTATATCTCCAAGGAACTCTGATTTATTTTATAGGAAAAATATTAGAAACCAAGACTTTTGGGGACTTGCGTGGTGGTCCAGTGGTTAGGACTCCAAGCTTCCACTGCAGGGGTGTGAGTTTGATCCTTTGTTGGGGAACTAAGATCTTGCATGCCGTGTGGCACAGCCAAAACAAAACAAAACACAATAGACACTTCATTAAGATGGACAACATATTAAAAAAAAAAAAAAAGAAACCAAGATTTTTTGCACTGGGTGACTTGATGGTGCTTTTAATAGAACCTCAGCTAGGAAACAACAAGGTGATCATCTGTGGGTTAATTAACAGTCCTACACGGCTGTTTCAAGATTTGACAAAGCCAGCAAAAATAACTTTAGAACATCCAAGAAATGGCTTTCCTTTAAGAGGAAGCTTTTGGGGTATTAGGGTGAGGGGTAGTTACTTGTTTGGCATGATAGAAAAAGCCTTTCAATAAGCAATATTTTTAAAGGAATGATGTTGAGAGTCCCTTGGACTACAAGGAGATCAAACCAGTCAGTCCTGAAGGAAATCAGTCCTGAATATTCATTGGAAAGACTGATGCTGAAGCTGAAGCTCCAATATCTTGGCCACCTAATGTGAAGAACTGACTCATTGGAGAAGACCCTGATATTGAGAAAGACTGAAGGCAGGAGGAGAAGGGACGACAGAGGATGAGATGGGTGGATGGCATCACTGACTCAATGCACATGAGTTTGAGCAAGCTTTGGGAGTTGGTGATGGACAGGGAAGCCTGACATGCTACAGTCCAGGGGGTTGCAAAGAGTTGGACATGGCTGAGCAACTGAACTAAATTATTATTATTTTTTTTATGTTCTAGTCCTCAAAATATTCCACATATTTTTAAAATCAAAATATAGTTGATTTATAGTTAGCATTAATTTCTGATGTATAGAAAAGTGATTCAGTTACACACACACACACATTCTTTTTCATATTCTTTCCCATTTTGGTTTATCAGGGACAGGGGAGCCTGGTGAGCTTCTGTCTATGGTGTCGCACAGAGTCGGACACGACTGAAGCGACTTAGCAGCAGCAGCAGCAGCATGCAGTAGGACATTGCTGTTCATCCATTCTACACATAATAGTTTGCATCTGCTAATCCTGAACTCCCCAGTCCTTTGCTCCCCCATCCCCTCCTCCCTTCTTGGCAATCACAAGTCTGTTCTCTTTGTGAGTCTGTTTGTTTTTCATAGATAGGTTTGTTTGTGTCATATTTTAGATTCCACATATAATTGATATCATATGGTATTTGTTATTGTCTGTCTGACTTACTTCATTAACATGATAATCTCTAGGTCCATCCATATTGCCGCAAATGGCATCATGTCATTCTTTTTTATGGCTGAGTAGTATTCCAGTGTGTATATGTACCACATCTTTCTCCATTCATCTGTTAATGGGCGCTCAGTTGCTTCCATGTCTTGGCTATTGTAAACAGTGCTGCAGTGAACATTGAGGTGCATGTATCTTTTTGAATTATAGCTTTATCTGGGTATATGCCCAGGAATAGAATTGCTAGATCATATGGCAACTCTATTTTAGTTTTCTGAGGAGCCTCTACACTGTTTTACATTGTCAGTCTTAAAATCTTGACTGCAGTTGTCACGATGGTGATATCATTATCATGTCTACATCACCCTGCTGTCTCTTTATGCCAGCACCTGGTGGGCATCTTTATCTTGGGACTTGGAACAAATTACAGAAGGATTAGTTTTCAGTGACTTAAGACTTAGATGATTGAAGACTTTAATGACCACACTTTTCTCTCTTCCTCGTGTACTTCCCCGTTACTAACTTCCATCTCCTGAAGTTATATGTCTCACCCTGAAGGAGTCTAAGATAAACTAGAGCAAAGATCAACTTTTTAAATAATTTGGAGAAAATGAATACATAATTTAAAACATTTTTCTGTTAAGGCCAACATAGACATGTGTAACACTGGAATGAATTAAAAGATACGTATTGAATTTAAAGATACATATTGAGGCGTACATAAAGGCATACATAAAGAATTTAAAGATACATGTTGAAGCATCAAATATTTTTTTTTCAAACTTGCTAAACAATGAAGGGGCTGTGGGTCTGCTTTTGGACACATGCGGTGGTGAGCAGTAGCTTGCAGTAAGCAGCAGCTGCAGCGAACAGTAGCTGAAAGCAAGACTTCTATTCTCTGCCCAGGAGTCCTAACTGCTAGACCACAGAGGCTAACGGCTAGGGCCTGAGTCCCCAGTCCTTGTCCTGCCTTGACCAGAATGAATTCTGATGAGGAAGCGGAAGGTAAAGGAAAAAGTAAAGCAGTTATTGGAGAAGCAGAGTACACGTGGGAAGACACGGGGGCAACTCCTGCGAGAGTCTTGAGAGTTGTGTCTTTGTGGGGTTTATTATTGGAGACAGCACAAGTCGGAGAGCACACGAAGGATCAGTTTGCTTAGTTAAGGTGGGAGCGAGGCAGAATGCACACCCAGAGAAGAGGGGTGTGGATGATCTCTAATGAGGAGACCTGCAGGAGAGGTGGTTAAATCATTTATATAGGGCAGTTCTTCTGGGCTTTTGTTGACCTTTGCCCAATTATCTGGTTTCTTTTTCCACACCTGATTTACCCTAGGACCCCCCCTGCCCAACATGTGTGCACAATTTTTTCCAAGATGGATTCCAGCCCATAGACCTATGGGGGAGCCTTGGCATCACATATCGTGGGGTGGTGTCCTCTCCTTTTGACCCCCAAGGAGCCTTTCTGAACATGGGCAATGTCTCCCTTGCTCCAAGGATGGGAAATATATGACCTCTTGATCTTTTACTCAAACAGGCTTTAACCTTTCTCTGTTTCTGCCATGATTATCTTAAAGTGTTCGCTTTAAGAGACAAAGCCTGGCTGTACACACTGTTTCTGTTCCTTCCATTACAGAGAGCAAATAGGAGGCTGATTGTAAATGCTTAACCTGAAGCCCACCGATCTCGTCTCAGGAAATGCAAGCAGGAGGCTAGTTCTAAGCGTCTGGCCTGAAGCCTACTTGTTTCCTGCCCCATGAAATGTAAACAGGAGGCCAGTTGTAAATGTCTAGCCTGGAGCCCACCTAAAGCCTGCCTCAACTCCATGCGATGGACAATGCAGCAGTCAAAGAATCAAGGCTACAGGCTACAATGGGGCTTCCCTGGGGGCTCAGATGGTAAAGAATCTGCCTGCAACGCGGGAGACCTGGTTTGATCCCTGGGTAGGGAAGAATATGGATACTTGTCAAAGATTATACTCAGTGAAAAAAGCCAGATGAAAAAGGCCAAATATTCCATGATTGCAGTGACATAAAATGTCTATAGTCAGCAAATCTGTAGAGACAGGGGTTGGTGATGGAAATGGGGATTAACTGTAAATAGACATGAAGGGTCTTACTGAGGTAACAGGGATGTTCTAAAACTAGATTATGGTGATAGCTGTAAAACTCCGTGAATTTAGTGAATTTATTAAAAATCACTGAATTGCAAATTTAACAGATCAATCTTATTACATCTCAGTAGAGTTGTTCACCAAAAAGTAAAGGGAAGTTAGGAAAGAAAGAAAAAGGGTATGGTTCCCAGAATCTCTGGGGGTGTGCACTCAGCTATTGGGGTGTTTGGTGGAAAAGTTTTAAGAGTGTGGCTGTAAATTAACTTGGGTGTGCCTAGTCTCTGCACTTGAAAGAATCTAGCAAGCTACGTCTTGTTTTGCTTAGGTTAAAGGGTGACTAAAACCGCCCACCCTGGCCAGGCATGATTGTAACCATGTGCCTCAGCTATTTTATGACAGGAGGTCCTATTAAGGAACAGGAAACTAACAAACCCTCATCAACTGGAAGAATTCAGAAGAGGTCAAAAGGAGATGCCACACATTCTACCACCTCCCAGAATCCTCACTGGAAGTCATCTTGGCTGAGCGATATACGCGCCACCAGAAAGGACCCTGAGTCAGAGTGATTGGCCAAGACAACCAGGAAACGAACCCCATCACCATAAAACCCCAGACTGTGAGTCATATGGCAGAGCAGTTCTCCTGAGTTCCCTTATCCTTCTGCTTTCCATCCAGGTGCCCTTTCCTGATAAAGTCTCTTGCTTGGTCAGCACCGGTGACTGCTTGGACAATTCACTTTTGAGTGTTGGAAAAGCCCACCCTCAGGTCCTGGATGGGGTGGCCCTTCCTGTAACACTTACTACAAAAACAGCATAATTTATTTAAAATAATGATGAATTCTAAGCAACAGCTTTTCATATCCATTTCAGTACATTCTCAAGAAGGAATCTGTGATCAATCTGAACCAGGTAGGACTGATCTGTTTTCTGAAAGAGACTAGAGTAATGCTTTTCAAATTTTTATATTCATAGCATCGCTTGTATGTGCATGTGTGCTAAGTTGCTTCAGTCGTGTCTCTGTTTAACCCTATGGATTATAGCCCCCCAGGCCCCTCTGTCACGGGATTCTCCAGGCAAGAATACTGGAGTGGGTAGCCATGCGCTCCTCCAGGGGATCTTCCTGACCCAGTGGTCGAACCTGAGTCTCTTATGTCTCTTGCACTGGCAGGAGGGTTCTTTACCACTAGCACCACCAAATGCATATTCAAATTAAGCAGGTCTGGGGGTGCCACCTGAGATTCTGCATTTTAACAAGCTCCAGAGGGTTGCTTGTGCTACTGTTGGTCCATGGAACACACTTTGAGCAGCATGGGACTACAGCACAGTGCTCAAGGGTTAAGGATTTGCAAACAGATGAAGATGGATTCGCATCTGGACCCTGTTACTCAACCGCAGTGTGATTTTGTGCAAATAGCTCGAGGTCTGCATGCTTCTGTTTCATCAAGTGCGCAGTGGGATGAATAATAGTCCTAGCTCACAAGGCTCTTGTGAGGACCAAATGCATATAAAACACTTGGAAATAGTCCTGAGTGCAAAGGGGCTGTTCAAGGTAGTTGTCAACGTTATTCTTATTATGCTATGTCTGGTCATAATCCTCTTTTGGTTTCTTTTGACACTCTGCTCACTGAGGATTCATGGCTCTGTCTTCTTTTGGTATTGGATTATTTTGTTTCTTCTTTCTTCTCTCTCTCTTTGGTATCAACATTTATTTTATTAAAAAAATTTTTTTGGCTGCACTGGGTCTTTGTTGCAGCACACAGGCTTAGTTGCCCTGTGGCGTGTGGGATCTTATCTCCCCAACTAAGGATTGAACCTACACCCCTGTGCTGGAAGGCAGATGCTTAACCACTGGACCACCAGGGAAGTCCCACACTTATTTATTAAAGTTTATGGAAAGTTGTCCAAGTTTGTTTACGTGCTTTCAGAGGTTTCACTTAAGTACCCACTCTTGACTTAAAAGATCTGTTTCCTCCTGTATTATCTGCAGAGTGTCTGGTCCTAAATTATTCCTTACCCAGAAATGGCTATTATCTGGTTGGAGCTGAGACTCTTCCGGTCTCTCTGTCCTGTTTGTATTTTCTGGGGCGTGGAGTAGTGAAGAGTTTTTCAGCTGTTCTCCTCGCCCCCAACACACATCTTTTTTTTTTTTTTTTTTTGGAAGAATAATTTCCTGATTAGAGTTTGAGCTGAAAATGGAATTTTCCCTTTGTTGAGTAGAAAAATCCTGGAAGCCAAGACAATTCCTGTAAAACAACACTAAACATGTCCCCAACCCCACCCCACTACCCTACATGTATTAGTTCAGAGGATATCCCTGTTTAACTATTCCATTTTTAATTTTGCTTCACACGCGAGCATTTGTGTAGAGATGGAATGCTTTTGTCTTGATGGAATTGCTCCACCAAGCACCATCTTGCTTGAGTCTCCAGGTCACATAAGAGTTCATTAGTAAACAATTTCTGCCCCCGCTTTTTTTTTTCTTTCTTTTGGCCATGCTGTGTGGTTTGTGGGATCTTAGTTCTCCGACCAGGAATCGAACCCAGGGCCACCGCAGTGACAGTGCCAAGTCTTAACCACTGGACTGCCAGGGAATTCCCTGTAAGATATTTAGATGAACTATATTGCACCGCCTCTAAGGTGTCTGCGTGTGTGCTATTTAGAGGTGCCCACAAGAGACGAGGCCATCACAAGAAACTAAAGGAGGCATAGTTTTTTTTAAGATTCATTTATTATAATAGATCTTATTATAAATTATTTATTTATTTGGTTGCACCAGGTCTTAGTTGAGGTACGTGGGGTCTAGTTTCCTGACTAGGGATCCAACCCGAGACCCTGCACTGGGAGTGCAGAGCCTTAGCTACTGGACCAGCAGGGAAGTCTCCCGAAGGAGGCTTCACCCCAGTGCCAGAACCTGGGGAAATGCAAACTCGAGATGCAGCATCCTGGACTGGTGAAATTCCTGTAGTGTTCTTTTAGATTAAAGAATGATTAACTCATGCTTTTGTAAAAGTACCGCCAGGGGATATTTTTCAGAAATCCATTTCATGGAGGCATCATTAATATATCATTAAACACACGCATTCAATGTGTAGAACTCATGAACCTTGACAAACGTGTGTACTCACACAATCACCACTGCAGTCAAGGTGTCAAACATTTCCACCACTCCTGGGGGATTTGTAATCCCTATAAATTCCCCTGGTAAGGGGAGGGGGAGGTTACGCCTCTGGGTAGTAAGTGGGCTCTGCGAAAAGGGGAAGGAAGTCATATTCTGAAGGACTGCGGGACGTGGTCTCATCACCAGAGGAGGATGTGATGGTGGTGGACCACAGGAGAAGGAAGCCATCTGGGAACTAGTTTTCCCTGAGAAGGTCCCAGGTGAAATCTCTTCCACCTTTTTTTCTACTTCTATTTTCTCTAAGTCATATTTAGTATTCTGTGCTGTTGTTGTTGTTGTGCTTCAGTTGCTAACTCATGTTCAACTCTTTACCACCCCAGGGACTGCAGCACGCCAGGCTTCCCTGTCCTTCACTATCTCTTGGAGTTTGCTCAAACTCATGTCCATTGAGTCGGTGATGCATCCAACCATCACATCCTCTGTTATCCCCTTCTCCTCCTGCCTTCAATCTTTCACAGCATCAAGGTCTTTTCCAATGAGTTGGCTCTTCACGTCAGGTGGCCAAACTATTACAGCTTCAGCATCAGTTCTTCCAATGAATATTCTGGGTTGATTTCCTTTAGGATCGACTGGTTTGATCTCCTTGCTGTCCAAGGGACCCTCTAGAATCTTCTCCAGCACCACAATTTGAAAGCATCAATTTTTTTTTGGCACTCAGCCTTCTTTATGGTCCAACTCTCACATCTGTACATGACTATTGGAAAGACCATAGCTTTGACTATAAGGACCTTTGTAGGCAAAAGTCTGTGTTAAGTGTCACCAAATCTTTTACAAAGACAGACTCTGTTAGTGGTGTATGGCAGGTGTCAAGGGGAAGAAAAGTGAAGTCGCTCAGTCGTGTCCGACTCTTTGCGACCCCGTGGACCGTAGCCCACCAGGCTCCTCTGCCCACGGGATTCTCCAGGCAAGATATACTGGAGTGGGTTGCCATTTCCTTCTCCAGGGGATCTTCCCGACCCAGGGATTGAACCCAGGTCTCCTGCATTGCAGGCAGACGCTTTAACCTCTGAGCCACCAGGGAAAGGGAATTGCCACTAGCTGAGGCCAGCAAAGCAAAGACTGCACCACTTTAGGATGAACAAGGGCTTGGGAGGTCCTGGAATGACCAGGCAGAGAATGATGGCTTTAGATGGACTGAAAATAGCAGCTGCAGCTTAGACTGACTCAGAGACAGATATGAGCTGAGTTCAACAGAGGAAATCCTTAAAATAGGGTTGTCGTATTTAGCAAATAAAAATTAGGATGCCCACTTAAATTTGAATTTCAGATAAACAATGAATTATTTTAGGGTAAGTATGTCTCATGCAGTATTTGAAAGACATTATTCTAAAAAAATTTATGCTTTATCTGAAATTCCAGTTTAACTGATCATCTTGTATTTTATCTGAAAACTCTAACTTATAAGAATGAAACTCTAGTAACTTGATTGCAATGTTAACCACTTAATCAAAATAATTAAAAGTGAAGAATGAAAAATAAGAATCCACATCTTATGGAGGTTTGAATAAAGGATGATATGTGTATATATATATATATACACATATATATATATATGCTGCTGCTACTGCTGCTAAGTCACTTCAGTCGTGTCCGACTCCGTGTGACCCCATAGACGTCAGCCCACCAGGCTCTCCTGCCCCTGGGATTCTCCAGGCAAGAAAACTGGAGTGGGTTGCCATTTCCTTCTCCAATGCATGAAAGCGAAAAAGTGAAAGTGAAGTCGCTCAGTCGTGTCCGACTCTTAGCGACCCCATGGACTGCAGCCCACCAGGCTCCTCCATCCATGGGATTTTCCAGGCAAGAGTACTGGAGTGGGGTGCCATTGCCTTCTCTGACATATATATATACTGTGTATATATATATATATACACACATATATATGTGTGTGTGTATACATATACATTAAAATGATTAAAGAGAATTAAAACTGAAAGACCAATATATATATTTGGACTTCAACATAAAGTGAACTTGATATTTTATTTACTTGACTTGAATCTGTTTTCTAGGGAGCTAAGTAAGTTTTTTATTTTTAGTTCCAAACTGGCTTAGTCTTGTCTGAGTAGGTATGGTTTCCTTAGAGACTTTTGATCTGGGCACCATTTCAACAAGAACAATTTTCTACCTGTGGGCATTTGTTGCTAGAGATTGTATCACAGAAGCCTTTGACCTTTTTTCTTTATTGGTTTATTTATTATTTTAATCTGTTCCCTAATTCGGAGAAGGCAATGGCACCCCACTCCAGTACTCTTGCCTGGAGAATTCCATGGATGGAGGAGCCTGGTAGGCTGCAGTCCATGGGGTCGCTAAGAGTCGGACATGACTGAGTGACTTCACTTTCACTTTTCACTTTCATGCATTGGAGAAGGAAATGGCAACCCACTCCAGTGTTCTTGCCTGGAGAGTCCCAGGGACGGAGGAGCCTGGTGGGCTTCCGTCTATGGGGTTGCACAGAGTCGGACATGGCTGACGTGACTTGGCAGCAGCAGTTCCCTAATTTACTTTTATTGAAGTAAAGTTGCATTATAATATTAGTTTCAGCTGTATAGTGTAGTGGTTCAGTATTTCAACAGATTATACTCCATTAAAAGTTGTTACAAGATAACAGCTATAATTTCCTGCACTGTACAATATAATCTCATTTCTCTATTTTATACATAGTAGTTTGTATCTCTTAATTCCACATCCTTATTTTGCTTTTTGTCACTGAGTGTGATGTTAGCTACAGGGCTGTCGTAAATAGTCTCTATTATGTTGAGACATGTTATTTCTTTACCAAGTTTGATGAGATTTTCTATCATTAATGGATATTGAATTTTGTCAAATCCTCTTTCTGTATTTTTTGAGGTGATCGTTTGATTTTTATCCTCCTTCTGTTAATGTGGTGTATCACTTTGATTTATTTGCAGATATGGAAGCATCCTTGGGTCCATGGAATAAAATCCAACTTAAGTATAAGTGTATGATCCTTTTTTTATTTTGTTGGATTTTGTTGGCAAATGATCCTTCCTCACAGTTAAAAAATTATGTATATGGAAGTTTCATATGTAAAAAGTTCAAGTAGTGTCAAAATACTTATCAGAAAAATAAGTGACCCTCTGTTCAAAACTTTTTCACTCCATACTTCCAATCCCCAGTAATAACTACTTTCAATCCTTTTTATAGATTATGTCTGATCTGTAATTCCACATGTTAAATAATATTCTTATGTTAAATAATCTCTTCACATTATTTTTTTTATTTCCTGCTAGATAGTTGAGAATTTCTCTGTCTTATACTACTCTCTGCAATTCTCTTTCCAATTCTCTCTGCCATCTACCCAATCTTTCACAATTTTTAGTTCAATTAAGGATTTTTTACATCATTTCAGTTTATAAAAGTCATTCACTGCTGAGAAATGTAATATATTGTGGTTGCATTTTAATACAATTTTTGTTTGAGTTAATATTTGCCTCTGCATTTTATTATTTTTTTTGTATAATCTTACTGTATAAGTAATTAACACTTTTGCTTTCTATTTTTTTGGTACTTCCATATCTTTTTTTTTAAATTTTATTTTGCTTAACTTTACAATATTGTATTGCTTTTGCCATACATCAAAATGAATCTGCCACAAGTATACATGTGTTCCCCATCCTGAACCCTCCTCCCTCCTCCCTCCCCATACCATCCCTCTGGGTCGTCCCAGTGCACCAGCCCCAGGCATCCGTTATCAGGCATTGTACCTGGACTGGCGACTAGTTTCAGATATGATATTATACATATTTCAATGCTATTCTCCCAAATCATCCTACCCTCTCCCTCTCCCAGAGTCCAAAAGACTGTTCTATACATCAGTGTCTCTTTTGCTGTCTCGTAAACAGGGTTATTGTTACCATCTTTTTAAATTCCATATATATGCGTTAGTATACTGTATTTGTGTTTTTCTTTCTGGCTTACTTCACTCTGTATAATAGGCTCCAGTTCCATCTACCTCATTAGAACTGATTCAAATGTATTCTTTTTAATGGCTGAGTAATACTCCATTGTGTATATGTACCACTGCTTTCTTATCCATTCATCTGCGGATGGACATCTAGGTTGCTTACAAGTCCTGGCTATTGTAAACAGTGCTGCTATGAACATTGGGGTACACATGTCTCTTTCAATTCTGGTTTTCTCAGTGTGTATGCCCAGCAGTGGGATTGCTGGATCATAAGGCAGTTCTATTCCCAGTTTTTTGAGGAATCTCCATACTGTTCTCCATAGTGGCTGTACTAGTTTGCATTCCCACCAACAGTGTAAGAGGGTTCCCTTTTATCCACACCCTCTCCAGCATTTATTGTTTGTGGACTTTTGGATTGCAGCCATTCTGACTGGCATGAAATGGTACCTCATAGTGGTTTTGATTTGCATTTCTCTGATAATGAGTGATGTTGAGCATCTTTTCATGTGTTTGTTAGCCATCTGTATGTCTTCTTTGGAGACATGTCTATTTAGTTCTTTGGCCCATTTTTTGATTGGGTTATTTATTTTTCTGGAATTGAGCTGTAGGAGTTGCTTGTATATTTTTTTTTGTTGTTGTTGTTACTGCAAGCAATTTTAATACAAAAGTGTGTCTTGTTTTTAAACAGTTCATTGGTAGAGCTTCAGTTTCTGCCTCAATTAAAACCAACTGAGATAATCACACAGCAACATGGTTGGAGCTGAAGAGGAACAGCAGCTAAAAATCAGGAGCCCCAGACAGCCCCTCTTCATGGTCACTTGGTCAGTTGACTTTATTACACACAAAAAAAGATAGAAGCAAATGGGACTTGTTAACAAGTGTGCTGGTGAACTCCTTTAAAGGACGAGCGAGTGTTTTGTTTTATGTCCACATTTTCAGAATAGGCTCGTGGAATTCATTCCTCAGTTTGTGGGAAGTTGATCGACCATTTTAAATAAATAGCAAAAAATGCAGATAAACAACTTGTATATTTTTGAGATTAGTTGTTTGTCTGTTGCTTCATTTGCTATTATTTTCTCCCATTCTGAAGGCTGTCTTTTCACCTTGCTTATAGTTTCCTTTGTTGTGCAGAAGCTTTTAAGTTTAATTAGGTCCCATTTGTTTATTTTTGCTTTTATTTCCAATATTCTGGGAGGTGGGTCATAGAGGATCCTGCTGTGATGTATGTCAGAGAGTGTTTTGCCTATGTTTTCCTCTAGGAGTTTGATGGTTTCTGGTCTTACATTTAGATCTTTAATCCATTTTGAGTTTATTTTTGTGTATGGTGTTAGAAAGTGTTCTAGTTTCATTCTTTTACAAGTGTTTGACCAGTTTTCCCAGCACCACTTGTTAAAGAGATTGTCTTTAATCCATTGTATATTCTTGCCTCCTTTGTCAAAGATAAGGTGTCCATATGTGTGTGGATTTATCTCTGGGCTTTCTATTTTGTTCCATTGATCTATATTTCTGTCTTTGTGCCAGTACCATACTGTCTTGATGACTGTGGCTTTGTAGTAGAGCCTGAAGTCAGGCAGGTTGATTCCTCCAGTTCCATTCTTTTTCTCAAGATAGCTTTGGCTATTCGAGGTTTTTTGTATTTCCATACAAATTGAGAAATTATTTGTTCTAGCTCTGTGAAGAATACCGTTGGTAGCTTGATGGGGATTGCATTGAATCTATAAATTGCTTTGGGTAGTATACTCATTTTCACTATATTGATTCTACCAATCCATGAACATGGTAGAGCTAACACCTATCCTACTCAAACTGTTCCAGAAAACTGCAGAGGAAGGCAAACTTCCAAACTCATTCTATGAGGCCACCATCACCCTAATACCAAAACCTGACAAAGATGCCACAAAAAAAGAAAACTACAGGCCAATATCACTGATGAACATAGATGCAAAAATCCTTAACAAAATTCTAGCAATCAGAGTCCAACAACACATTAAAAAGATCATATACCATGACCAAGTGGGCTTTATCCCAGGAATGCAAGGATTCTTCAATATACACAAATCAATCAATGTAATACACCACATTAACAAATTGAAAAATAAAAACCATATGATTATCTCAATAGATGCAGAGAAAGCCTTTGACAAAGTTCAACATCCATTTATGATAAAAACTCTCCATAAAGCAGGAATAGAAAGAACATACCTCAACATACCTCAACATAATAAAAGCTATATAATAAGCTAATAAAAGCTACAAACCCACAGCAAACATTATCCTCAGTGGTGAAAAATTGAAAGCATTTTCTCTAAAGTCAGGAAGAAGACAAGGGTGCCCACTCTCACCATTACTATTCAACATAGTTTTGGAAGTTTTGGTCACAGCAATCAGAGCAGAAAAAGAAATAAAAGGAATCCAAATTGGAAAAGAAGTAATACTCTCACTGTTTGCAGATGACATGATCCTCTACATAGAAAACCCTAAAGACTCCACTAGAAAATTACTAGAACTAATCAATGAATATAGTAAAGTTGCAGGATATAAAATCAATACACAGAAATCCCTTGCATTCCTGTACACTAATAATAAGAAAATAGAAAGAGAAATTAAGGAAACAATTCCATTCACCATTGCCTCTGCATTTTAGAAAAAAAAAAAAACACACTATTTACATTTTTGGCTGCCCTGGGTCTTTGTTACTTCATACAGGCGTTCTCTTATTGTGGTAAGCAGCAGCTACTCTTTATTGCAGTGCACAGGCTTCTCATCGCAGTGGCTGCTCTTGTTGCAGAGCATGGGCTCCCGAGTTTGGGCTTAGTAACTGTGGTGCACAGGCTTAGTTGCTCCAAGGATGTAGAATCTCCCCCAACCCGGGACTAAACCCTTGTCTCCTACATTGGTAGGCAGATTCTTAACCACTGGACCAACGGGGAAGTCCCTTCCTTGGCTTTTTAAATTGTTTGGTCTTTTAAATTGAGGTCTAATTGACACAGAACATTTTATGTTTTGGATATACAACACAGTTGTTCGATGTTTGTATATACTGTGAAATGATCACCATAAGTCTAATTAACATATGTCCTCATACATGTTACAAAATATTGTTTTTCTTATGATAAGAACCCTTAACATTTACTCTCTTAGCAACTAACTTTTAAATATGTCATACAGAGACCTCCGTGGTAGTTCAATGGTCAAGAATTTGCCTTTTAGTGCAGGGTATGTGGGTTCACTCCCTGGTCGAGGAACTGAGACCTTACATGTCATGGAGCAACTAAGCTACTGAGCCGTCCCCCTCTGGACTCTGTGGGCCACAACTAGAGAAGCCCACACGCTGACACGAGATCTGACACATTTTTTGTGCCATATCGTACTAAACCATGGTCACCATGCTGTATATTACATTGCCATGATTATTTTATAACTCCAAGTGTGAACCTTCCGACCCCTTTCACCAATTTTGTTCACCTCCTGCCCCACCTCTTACATCCACAGTTGCCTGTTTTCACTTTTGATTAGTTTTCTACGGACTTCTATTTTTTCCCCAAATGCTCTCATTGATCAGTTAACGGTAGCAATATATATATACATATATTTTCCAAATGACCGAAAGACTCTGATGCTGGGAAAGATTGAAGGCAGGAGGAGAGGGGGATGACAGAGGATGAGATAGTTGGATGGCATCATTCACTCAATGGAGATGAGTTTGAGCAAAGCCCGGGAGACAGTGAAGGACAGAGAAGCCTGGTGTGCTGCAGTTCATGGGGACAAAGAGTTCGGCACAACTTAGTGACTGAACAACAACAAAACACATTAAATAATCTGGTTCTTTTTTTCCACCCTATTCAGAAGCTCTCCCTACAACCGTCTATTGGGTTGGCCAAAAAGTTCATTCAGATTTTCTGTAAGATGTTGAGGAAAAACCCAAACAAACTTTTTGGCTAACCCAGTATCTTCCTGTTGCATCTGAAATGGTTGATCTCAGAGCCTCCACTCTGCTATCAACTTGAGTCTTCCCTTCACAATCTGCTTGTGACTTCCCTTCACTATCTCCTTTGGTTGAAGAAGAAAGGATATGTACTAAAACTCATGTCTTCTTCTTTCTTTTACGGAAGCATATATTTTTAAAATAGTTTCCCATCAAAAGGGTGCATTAGAGATTTGCTTGAGGATTTTATGCTTGAAAATGCATTTTCTCCTTGTACTTGATCAGTGGTCAGACTTTGTATGGAATTTTAGATTAATAATGACCCTCAAGGACTTGCCTGGCAGTCCAGTGATTAAGAATCTACCTTCCAATGCAGGGGACATGGTTTTGATCCCTGGTTGGGGAACTAAGATCCCTCATGCCTTGGAGCAACTTAACGCACACACTACAAGTAGAGAGCCTGTGTGCCACAACTGGAGAAGCCTGAGAGCTGCAACTGCTGAGCCTGCTCACATGGAAGCCCATGCTCCACAGCCAGGGAAGCCCAGAGACCACAGCTAGAGAAAGCCTGCATGCAGCAACAAAGAATCTTGATGTCACAATGAAGAACCTGCACAGACAAAAAAAAAAAAAAACTCTCAGAAATTTGGAGGCACCTAGGTGGTTGTCATGCTTGCTTTTAATATTTGTGTGTGACATATTTTCTCACTGTAAAAGCATTTAGTCTTCATTTATCCCAGGTGCTCTGATTTTTCATGAGGATGTGACTTTGGCTGAGACACTAATAATTCATTGTATCTGTCACTTATGGAACTAGAGACACATGTCTTTAGCCATAGACTGTCATCTTCTTCTGACTTTAATAATTCTATCCACTCCCTTCTATTATTTCTTGAATTCATTAATTAGACATTGAACTTCCTGGATTGAGTATCTAATTTTGTTTCATTTCCCCTCCCATTTCTGTCTTCAGAAAATTGTTCTACTTTCTTGGTAAGTTCCCTTCTTCCAAGTTCCTCAAATTTATCATCTAGCCTTTCCATCAAAAATTTAATTTCAGTTAAATTTTACATAGGGCTTCCCAGGTGGTGCAATGGTAAAGAACTTGCCTGCCAATGCAGGAGACACAAGAGAGGCAGGCTGCTCCTCGTTGTACTTTGGTACTTTTTACTAGCTTCTTAGTCTTGTTTCACAAATACAAATATCTTTTCTTAGCATTCTAAAAATACAAACTATAGGTTTTTCAAACTTTATTCACTGTCTCTGTTTCCCTCAGATCCTTCTTTTCTGATTGCTTTGATGTCTTTCATGCCAGAAATCTGCTCATGTAACTGGTCATCTTTGGCTTTCCATGTATAATTGAGAGGAAAATACAGAAAGCAGACTGGACTGTGTGTTCTGGGAAGGGAACCTTTTCACCAGTGGGCTTCATCTGAAGAAGATGAGGTAATGATGGGGTATTTTTATTGGGGGACTTTACCTGTCTCAAAAGATCTTATATTTGTGTTTAGTTTCTCTATGGAGGAGCATCCAGCTTGCAGATGGAATTAGATGAAAGGAAAGTAAATTGCCTGGCTGCTGTTATTTTGGGACAGGTAGAAGAAGAGAGAAGAGGTTCTCATAGTTCAGAATGTGGGTTAACCACTCTGTTTCCAGTCCCGCCTCTAACTTCATTCCTTTGCTAGCTCCTCCACCCATCTACTTGTCCCCTTGGGTTAACACATATATATATATTTAAATTAATTTGCTGGAATTTCAGTGGAGTCTGGCTGGAAAGGGAGAAAACCATAGAGGATTATCCATCTTACTTAGAAGTTTAAGACAACTACTCTTCACAAACAATCTTTATCAATCGAGTCCCCTTAATTTCCATATAAATAGACTGTGTTGACTTTAAAGAATGGTATGTATTACTCTCCTTTCCAACCAGACTCTGAGCTGAGTGATATCTTGCCACTGATATGGGTCCTAAACAGGACCCTGGGTTTTTGAATTTCTCTATCTTAGATCACCCTTTCCTTGCTGTAGGCTTGTTGTAATGGATAGAAAGACACAGGCAGACCTGGAAACAGCTCAAAATGTAGGTGCTGGCAAGTGGGCTGATGAAAGACATGAGAATATGATTAAAGGTTCAAAGTCCCATTGAGTGCTAACTAGAGATTCTTTGACATTGGGTCCTTTAATCAAGTTACAAAAATTCTGCTGAAGTGAACATGTGCCTTTATTATTAGGAAGCAGGATAGCATTTGAAGTGCAATTGTAGAAGCAGTGAAATACATCCAAGAATCCATGAAGCAGACAGAAGTCTATTATCACTCATAATGGACCTGAATATAAAGAGTTTGATTGAAGTCTTTTGCATCTATGACTTCTGAATCTATTTCTGATAGCTAATGACAGTCCTTGGTTATCATTAAGAATATTCCTAGTCCCCCCAGGGGTAAGAGAGATTCTTAAGGATGCCTTGATGTATAATTAGGTGGGAATGCAGTCATATTTCTCTTTGCAAGTTCTGAGGATAATCCCTTAGCTTGCCAACTGGCCTTATTATAAAGCTATTATGCTTATGGAAACTGGTGGAGCTTTTATGACCTCATATGAGTGTGGAGAAGGCAATGAATGGGAACATATTCCATTAGATTGCTGCGGAAATTTTGGACTGCCTGACTAGGTGAAAAAAATTTTTGTTGTGTCTACTATATGCTAGGCATTGTGCTAGAATTTAAATGCATTATCATTATTTAAGTCTTTGGGATAACCCCCTAAGGTGGGGGCTATGATTATATACATTCTAAAGAGCAGAGGTCCCCAACTTTTTTGGCACTAGGGACCAGTTTCGTGGAAGACAATTTTTCCATGGATCAGGGGTGGGGGATGATTTTGAGATGATTCACGCACATTACTTTTACTGTGCACTTATTTCTATTTTATTACATCAGCTCCACTCAGATCATCAGGCATTAGATCCTGGAGTTTGGGGATCCCTGCTGCAGAGCAGAAGACTGAGATCACAGAGGCAGTAAGTGGGGCAAACTTATTTTGAAACTAAGCATTTTAGTTCGTCTGTGTTGTGGATGATATAGGAACTCTTCTAGTCCTCGAGGATCTGATTTTGCTGTGTGTGTGTGTGTGTGTGTGTGTGTGTGTGTGTGTGTGTGTTTATGCTGTATGCTTTTGCTTGAGCTGTTTATCACCTGCAGCTCTTTCTTGGAGATCCACACTCATAGGCACACTCAGGACAATGGAGCCTACTTTTCCTGGAGTGGTCTTTAACCAATACCTGCTAGATATATGAGACTATGAAAGGTCAGATTTCTCATGGTAACTTGGCACAGCTGTGAAATGTTGTGACACAGTCTTCCCTCACAGTTGCCTCCAAGGATCAGGCTGAAGCTCCCATCCTTGAAACTCTGCATTCCTCCCCCACTTTTCCTTACTGGCTTCTTCAGGGCGTATTTCCTTATTAAGTCCCTTGACATGAGTCCTTGTCTCAGGGTCTATGTCTAGCAAATTTCACCTAGGACAATAATTTGTTTGCACTGACTAGATGTGAGCCTGCACTTACCCAGCTCGTGCACAGTAGGGCTGGAGAGACACGGGGAGACCACCGAGGCCAGCTCCTCTCACTCTGACTTGTGATGACCACCCTCTACATGCATGGAGAAATTCACACTTTTTAACTGGGTCTTTAAGACCCCACATGATCCACGTTTGACTAACTGCTCCAGTTTGCTCTAGGCATCCTCCTCCTCACTTTCATAGGCACCTGACCCTCTTTCTGCTCCGTCAAGGCACCAGGCTCATGACCTCCCTAGGGTCTTTGAACATATTCATTCTCATCATTTAGGTCTCAGTTCATATTTAATGACCTTAGAAAAATCTCACTTACTGCTCTATGTAAAGTAACAGCCAACCCCTGAGTCAGTTGAAAAAAAAAAAATCACCTTTTCTTTTCTTTCTTTCAAGATTTCTTTTTCCACCTTCTTTTCTTTTCTTTCTTTCTTTCTTAAGGTTGTTTTTTTTTTTTTTTAATGTGGAGCATTTTAAAGTCTTTATTGAATTTGTTACAATATCACTTCTGCTTTGTGCCTGCTAAGCCACACAGTCATGTCTGACTCCTTGCAACCCTGTGGACTACAGACTGCTGGGCTCCTCTATCCATGGGATTTCCCTGGCAAGAATACTGGAGTGGGTTGCCATTTCCTTCTCCAGGGGATCTTCCAGACCCAGGGACTGAACCTGAGTCTCCTGTGGCTCCTGCATTGGCAGGCGAGTTCTTTACCACCAAGCCACTTGGGAAGTTTCATGTTTTGGTTTTCTTGGCTCCCTGACCAGAGGTGAGCCTGCACCCCTGTGCTGAAGGTGGAGTCTTAACCACTGGACCGCCAGGGAAGTCCCCTGTTTCAATTTTCTTCCCACACTTGTGATCCTCATGCTACTGCCTCTTTCATCTGTTCATTTACTTCCTTGTTGTCTGTTCTTCTCCATTAAAATGTTGCTTCCTTGATATCAGGGACCAGGTCATGCCGTGCGCACCATCACCTCTAGTGTCTTGTGTTCTGCTCTGGTGATATGTGCAGGACGTTGAGAAGGCTGCCTGCATTGAAAGGGTAAAGTGAGACCCTTTCCTTCTACACCTTTCATATGCTCTCCTCTCCATGACATTTTTTGTCAAGAACACCAGATGACTGGTTGTGGAAACAGAAATCTATGTCTCGGAAGCACACAGCAAGAGACAGGCTAGAGACAGGATGTTACAGGATAAAGCAACCTGGATAGCTTCCTAGTGTGCTAATGACAGCAGATTGTGTTCAGATTGATTCTAGAATTCAGCAGATTGTGTTCAGATTGATTCTAGAATTCCTGATGTAAAACTTTCCTGACAACCAGGAATGTCTTCTTTCTCTCTCTTCCTGAAAGGGCAATTTTTTTTTTTTTTTTAAATCCATTGCATCCCTCTGCAAGACAGAAAGTCCTTCTACACCTTTCATATGCTCTCCTCTCCATGACATTGTTTGTCAAGAACACCAGATGACTGGTTGTGGAAACAGAAATCTATGTCTCGGAAGCACACAGCAAGAGACAGGCTAGAGACAGGATGTTACAGGATAAAGCAACCTGGATAGCTTCCTAGTGTGCTAATGACAGCAGATTGTGTTCAGATTGATTCTAGAATTCAGCAGATTGTGTTCAGATTGATTCTAGAATTCCTGATGTAAAACTTTCCTGACAACCAGGAATGTCTTCTTTCTCTCTCTTCCTGAAAGGGCAATTTTTTTTTTTTTTAAATCCATTGCATCCCTCTGCAAGACAGAAAGTCTGACTCTCATTCCCATATCCTCACCCTAGGCCTTGACTTCCAAAAGGAGCTTCAATAACATTTTTATATTTCCAAGTAGATATTTTGATTTGAACAGGACAAGCCTCCACTTGGACACATTACTTGCCTAAATATGGACAGTTGATTTGTTCTTTTCATAGTTCATAATTTCTGAGAGCAACTGGTTGACCACATAACTATGCATGTAAAGATGAATACTGCTGACGGCTATATGCCTGCTTCATTAGTATTTTATTTCGCTTCTATTTTTATTTATACTTTATTTTGTTAGTTTACATTTTATCTTCTCTATTTAATTTTATATTTTTTTATATTATTTTATTCTTGGTGGCTTAAAATAACAGAACTTTATTCTCTCACTGTAGAGAATTTATCAGGCCAGAGGCCAAAAATCTGAAGTCAGATGTTGGCAGGGCCATGCAGGCGGTAGGGAGATCCCTTCCTCGTCTGTTCCTAGTTGGTGGAGGTTGTCAGCAACCCCTAGTGTTTCCTGCTGTGTTGATATATTACTCCAATCTCTGCTTGCATCCTCAGCATGGTATTTTTTCGGTGTGTCTCACCATTGCTATGTCTTCATATGGTCTTCTTTTTTCTCTATTTCTTAAAACAATTTGTAAGAAAATTTTAAGGGTTACACTCCAGTTACGATTATTACAAAATGTTCCCTGTATTCCCTGCATTGGATAATACATCCGTGTAGCTTATTTTAATTCAGAATAGTTGTACCTCACACTCCTGCATCCCTACATTGCCCCTCCCTACTTTCCCACTGATAACCACTGGTTTGTTCTCTATCTCTGTGGGTCTGCTTCTTTTTGGTTATATTCACTAGAATGCTGCATTTTTAGATTCCATATATAAGTGATATCACACAGTATTTGTCTTTGCCTGACTTACTTGGCTTAGGACAGTGCCCTCCAACAAAATGAGAAACAAACCCATAAAACAATTGTTGGCTGAACCTACACAGGTCTGTGTGCCCATGTTTCTAACATTTTGTAACAACATCCAGTTACTTTCTTTCTGCTTGTCAGTGTCATTGTTTCAAGGTCAGTGTGTTTATGCCAGGAGGTTTTTTCTTTCTAGAGAATTTGTTGGGGATCAGCACGAGACCTGAATAGTCACAGGTCAAACAGGATACAGGACAGTGTAAGTCACAGGGCCTTGCCTGCAAACAAAGGGGAAGGAAAGAGGAAGTGGAGCCGTAAACACAGGTACACAGAGCCCAGTTGTCAAGCCAACGATGGGGCCACAAGGAAACAAAGCTTGTTGTGAAGCTAAGACTGGATATGACACTGGTTCACATGAAGATCAGAAAAACAACAATAAAGGAGGAAATGACCTGCTGAGGACTTTGGGAAATGGGCTGCACATCATGCTTTTCATTCATCAGTTTGTCCAACCTTGCAATCGTTGAGCCATCAGGTGTTTACTGAGCACTTACTTTGCTTCATCTTGATGCTTAGGTCTTAAACTCTTTGGTGTTAAACTCTCTGTATATAATTCAGTGGCTTTCCCAAAAGGTGCTGACAGTTGAAGCATTTTGCAATCTTGAAAGTTTCTCTAATAGACAGCCTTCTCAGCCTTCTAACTTTTTTTTGCTGGTTTAGATCCTTAGTTGTGGAGTTGGAGCAGAAGAGAAAAGGGGAGAAGAGGGACCATGGTGTTGGGGTTACAGTGCAGTTGGGATGAATGGACCAGACACTGGCTGGGGGTGGGGCAGGGGGCATGTCTGTGTGGGTTAATTCTACCACGAACTCAGGCAAGTCTTGGACAAGGAAGTTAACATCCTGTGGTCCCAAGAGCCTCTCTGATAGGTTTAGCAACATGTACTCTTTGATAGCAGGGATGTCCAAAGGCAAGGTTGTTTTAAGAGCTTTCAGTGGCTTTTGCCTACTATTTCTTCCTGCTTTCCATATTCTGGGCATAAAGTAGAATTAAACCTCCTGGTCCCCTGTGGTTGTGGGGACCATATGGCTTATTTCTGTCCAACAAACTGAGATGAAAGTCTCCTGAGTTGCAGCATTTAGCAGTAGGTGTGAGACCTTCCTAAGCACTGTTTTCCCTCTGCCACTGGTATCCAGCGATGATGAAATTGGCGGTTGCTCTGTCAGCCTGGATCCTGGGGTAAAGAGATTTGGGAGCGGCCCCCGAACCATTCCCTTCCCACCTCTACCATCTGACCCCTGATATACAGGGACTGTGAATGAGAAAAAACTTTGTTGTTAAGTAGGTACTAAGATTTTGGATTGTTTGTTACGAAGCTGCATCTAGCCCATGCATTCTTAAGAGGAACTATATCACTTCCATGGAGGTAAAAACTGGCTTTTGGGATGAGTGAAAATATAGTCCATACATACTGTAAATAAACAAATATATAAAGTATCTGTGGTAATGAAATTTCATGGGGGGGCGGTTAAGGAAAAAAAAAGTCTGAAAAAGACTCCCTGGGGAGGTAATAATGAAAAATAGGTTGAGAAAACTGGTCTGGCTTATCCTAAGTGATATAGTTATGAAGAACATAGTCTTTAAAAAAAAAAAAACAAAACTGAAGTAGAGTTAATTTACAATATTGGGTTAGTTTCAGGTGTACAGTAAAGTGATTCAATTATATATATTTTTCCATTATAGGTTATTACAAGATACTTGAATATAGTTTCCTGTGCTATATAGTAAATCCTTGTTGTTTACCTACTTTATGTATAGTAGTTTGTATTTGTTAATTCTATACTAACTTAACTCCCTCTTTCCTCTTTGGTAGCTATAAATTTGTTTCCTAGGTCTGTAAGTCTGTTTCTGCTTTGTATATAGATTTGTATTATTTTTCAGATTCCACATAAAAGTGATATCACACAGTATTTGTCTTTCTCTGACTTAAGTATAATGTTCTCTAGGTTCATCCATGATGCTGCAATGGCAATATTTCATTCTCTTTTATTCCATTGTGGTGTGTGTGTATGTATACAGACATACATACACACACATCACATCTTAGTCAATCATCTGTTGGACACTTGGGTGGTCCCCGTGTCTTGGCTACTGTAAACAGATGGAATGCACAGTCTCTGTTTCTGCTCCTTTCTGCATCCTTTTCGCCCTTCTATGTCAGCTCTAGAACACTTTTGGTTACCAGTGCCAAGATGAATATATGTTTGAAACTTTTTTAGGACAAGCCTATTCTTAAATTTTTTTCTTTGTCCCCAAAAGTACTTTTGAATATCCAGGAACATTCTTAATTTTTGTCTTGAAAAAAATGTTTGATTTACCCCAGGGCCTTCATGGTCACTTGGCTTATCTTAACTAGAAAGGTTCTTAAAATTTTCTTAATGTTCTTTTGTGGGAGATGAGAAAGGGACAGTAAGGGTCAGCTTGTGTCTGCGGAGTTTCCAGAGTTCATCTGGCCTTGAGGAATTGCTGGGGACCAGCCCCAGCTGATCCAGGGAGTTCAAGGTGTAGACGGCGTCAGTGAGGATCAGGATACAATAGTTATAATTAGAGATATAAAGAATAATAGAACGAGGAGAGCTCAGTAGGAAAACTCAGTGGAGAAAAGAGGCTGAGTAGCTTGGTTTACGCGGGGGACCAATAAAACTTCAAGACAAGAAGTTTGCACCACTTACATAGGCCGCAGGCGTCTTTCCGTTCTCCCGAAGGAGAGGAGACACTGAGGCCTCCCCGGTCCGATCTTAGAAGCCCAGGCATAATTAGTAAGCATGGTGAGTTCCGCGCTCCAGATGGAGACTCAGCCAGAATTTGAGAGAGAGAGAGACATGGGGAGACCAGTCTTTCCAGGAACTGATCCCAATTCTTTATTTTCCATGGTCTACTTTTATACACCGAGATGTTATACAAAAGTCACATGGGGTCAGCAGCCCTGACTTTTATCAAATGTATACAGAGGTCTTTAGGGGTGTTACATCATCTTCTGGCCAGGGGGCCTGCTGACAATTTATGACCTTCTCCTTGTGATTGCGGTCAGTCACTTATTTCTCCAGGGTGATTATTCTTAAAACAGACTCCACTAGATAAGTTTACATTCCTATAGGGTGAGGGTGTAGTGGGTTTTAGTCAGGGAAAGAATTTACTTAGCCTAAAGTCTAATGTGATTAATATCAAAGGTTAATACTTATCTCTTCTATTCATTAATGTGTATAAGGGCAGGGGAAGTGGAGACTTAGCAGCAATCATTGGCTCAACAAATGAAAAACCCTTCACCAATACAATTTCTAATCAGCCCATTATACTTATGCTAATAGTTTTCTAACTTCTCTAAAGAACCTGTTTTTAGAAGGTTAAGAGCATCTCGTGCCTCCCACTGTTGGGAGGCTGTGAGTAATCACATGTGACTGGACAAGCCTGTCAGGTGGGCTAAAGAACCTTCAGAGGAGTTTGTAGGTTATAACACTCCTGTCACACCCAGGAATTTTTATTAACTGAAGCTTTAAATTAACTCTTTTTTCAGAGAGAGGTAGTGGGGGACAGCCCCCCGTAAAGTCAGAGGTGTAGGTGAGAGCACAAGTAGTAAAGCAGGCAGGCTCTGGTTTTGGGGGTAGATGCTCGAGAACCTCCAAGGGGCTCCTGAGGCTCGACCCCACCTTTGTGTATGTCAAGCCTCCTTCCTCATGACCTTTGCCACGGGCGGAGCACTAATTCAAACCGGCTCCCAACAAGGAATAGTGAAGGAAGAAGCACATTTAATTTTTTGGTTAAGACACTGAGAATGTTTGGGCTTACGGTAGAAAAGGAAACAGATACAGCTTTTTCTGTCCTTGCACGCATGTATGCACAGTAGCTTCAGTCATGTCCTACTGTTTGTGACTTTAGGGACTGTAGCCCACCAGGCTCCTCTGTCCATGGGATTCTCCAGGCAAGAATACTTAAGTGGGTTGCCATGCCCTTCTCCAGGGGATCTTCTCGACTCAGAGACTGAACTACATTGCGGCAGATTCTTTACTGCTGAGCCACCGGGGAAACTCTTTTCTTTCCTTAAGACCTGACTAAAAAAGGCTTCTCAGTTGAGTGGGGAGATGCTGAGTGCTAGCTCTGTGAGTAGACAGAGGAGCCAGATACCCAGGGGGGCATTCCTGGACAGACTATCTCCCCAACCCAAGAACATGGGCTTCTGCAAGATAAAGAAACCAATACAAACAAGCACCTATGACTCAAAGCTATTAAACCAGCAGTCCCCAACCTTTTTGGCACCAGGGACTGGTTTCGTGGAAGACAGTTTTTCCACAGATGTGGGTGGGGGGGATGGTTTCAGCATGATTCAAGCACATTATATTTCTCATGCACTTGATTTCTGTTACTGTCACAGCAGTTCCACTTCAGATCATCAGGCAGATCCTGGAGGTTGGGGAATCTCTGTATTAAACAACTCAATGAGAAGTAAGACTACTTCTGGGGAGAAGTTCAGCAGAACAGTCAGTGCCCAGACAGGAGTGACAGGGACCCAGTCAGAGCGTGGGACCATGATGGTGAGCTTCTGCTTCTCTGACTGATCTCGTGAGACTCCAGGTGTGACCCCTGGCATATACTCAGTGCGTAGTAAAGCTGTTTTTTAATGAATGCACACATGAGGGAGTAGCTGCCATCAACCACAATGATTCCCAGGGAAAATACTGGGCTGTGACGAAATCCTTCCCTGGAAGCAAGGGTGGAGCATTCCTTGGGGGAACTTCCCCATGTGCACCTTTCTTTTTTCCTCTCTTTGTCTAGTATTCCCAGTAAATAGGCATATTTTCTCTTTTAAACTCCCCATCGTTGGGTGCTTAATTTGAACAGTCCTCCTGGGTATCAACTTCTTTAGCTAAATTTGGGAGGTCTTCTAACAGTTCCTCTGTTCTTTATCCTGTTATTCGACACATCCTTGCTACTCTAAGTGTGGTTTTTGGACCAGCAGAATCAGCCTTACCTGAGAGCCAGTTTGAAATGCAGAATCTCAGGCCTGACCCAAGACCCACTGAATCAGAATCTGTGTTTTATGAAGGGGATTCATTTGACAATCAAAGTTTGAGAGGCTCTGCTGAAAATGATTATCAGTTCAGTTCAGTTCAGTCGCTCAGTCGTGTCCGACTCTTTGCAACCCCATGAATTGCAGCACGCCAGGCATCCCTATCACCAACTCCTGGAGTTCATTCAAACTCATGTCCATCGAGTCGGTGATGCCATCCAGCCATCTCAGCCTTTGTCGTCCCCTTCTCCTGCTGCCCTCAACCT
Source organism: Tragelaphus eurycerus (assembly GCA_935064755.1). NCBI lineage: Eukaryota > Metazoa > Chordata > Mammalia > Artiodactyla > Bovidae > Tragelaphus > Tragelaphus eurycerus. Next base: position 20,717,687 of record CAKXYN010000001.1, on the reverse strand, counting down.
CTTCCAGCATCAGAGTCTTTTCCAATGAGTCAACTCTTCGCATGAGGTGGTCAAAGTATTGGAGTTTCAGCTTTAGCATCAGTCCCTCCAAAGAACACCCAGGACTGATCTTTAGAATGGACTGGTTGGATCTCCTTGCAGTCCAAGGGACTCTCAAGAGTCTTCTCCAACATCACAGTTCAAACGCATCAATTCTTTGGTGCTCAGCTTTCTTCACAGTCCAACTCTCACATCCAAACATGACCACTGGAAAAACCATAGCCTTGACTAGACGGACCTTTGTTGACAAAGTAATGTCTCTGCTTTTGAATATGCTATCTAGGTTGGTTATAACTTTCCTTCCAAGGAGTAAGCGTCTTTTAATTTCATGACTGCAGTCACCATCTGCAGTGATTTTGGAGCCCAGAAAAACAAAGTCTGACACTGTTTCCACTGTTTCCCCATCTATTTCCCATGCAGTGACGGGACCAGATGCCATGATCTTCGTTTTCTGAATGTTGAGCTTTAAGCCAACTTTTTCACTCTCCTCTTTCACTTTCATCAAGAGGCTTTTAGTTCCTCTTCACTTTCTGCCATAAGGGTGGTGTCATCTGCATATCTGAGGTTATTGATATTTCTCCCAGCATCTTGATTCCAGCTTGTGCTTCTTCCAGCCCAGTGTTTCTAATGATGTAGTCTGCATAGAAGTTGAATAAGCAGGGTGACAATTTACATCCTTGACGAACTCCTTTTCCTATTTGGAACCAGTCTGTTGTTCCATGTCCAGTTCTAACTGTTGCTTCCTGACCTGCATATAGGTTTCTCAAGAGGCAGGTCAGGTGGTCTGGTATTCCCATCTCTTTCATAATTTTCCACAGTTTATTGTGATCCACATAGTCAAAGGCTTTGGCATAGGCAATAAAGCAGAAATAGATGTTTTTTCTGGAACTCTCTTGCTTTTTCGATGATCCAGCAGATGTTGGCAATTTGATCTCTGGTTCCTCTGCCTTTTCTAAAACCAGCTTGAACATCTGGAAGTTCATGGTTCATGTATTGCTGAAGCCTGGCTTGGAGAATTTTGAGCATTACTTTACTAGTGTGTGAGATGAGTGGATTTGTGTGGTAGTTTGAGCATTCTTTGGCATTGCCTTTCTTTGGGATTGGGATGAAAACTGACCTTTTCCAGTCCTGTGGCCACTGCTGAGTTTTCCAAATTTGCTGGCATATTGGGTGCAGCATTTTCATAGCATCATCTTTCAGGATTTGAAATAGCTCCAGTGGAATTCCATCACCTCCACTAGCTTTGTTCATAGTGATGCTTTCTAAGGCCCACTTGACTTCACATTCCAGGATGCTCTAGGTAAGTGATTACACCATTGTGATTATCTGGGTCATGAAAATCCTTTTTGTACAGTTCTTCTGTGTATGCTTGCCACCTCTTCTTAAAGACTGTGTATTATGTCATATAATTAATACAACAATAGGAGAAAGTAAAGACTGTGTAAATAAGTAATTATTCACATCTGTGAGCTAGAAAAAGAAAGCATTGTGTGAAGGGATGTTCCCAGAGACTCCTACAACCTCCATCTAGTGAATCAGCCATGGGCCCCTCAACCTTGGAGGCGAGATGTCCCCACTGGATATGTTGTTCATGATATTGACTGATTTAGAAATGGAGTTGGTCCATGTCTTTGTGTGACCATTTAATAAGAAGGGGATTTGCCCTTTTCTTCATTTTAAATCCACTGCTCCAAAACCACTGGTTTTGAAAAGGTTAATGACAAATCAGATAGAACCTTTCTTAAGAGTTAGACTCCTTAATATAAGGATACATATTTTATTTGGAATCCATTTTATGATCAGAACATTTTCTTAATGGAATAGTTTATTGCCCACCTGAGTGGAAGAACTCTTCAGGGACCAAGTGTCATCTTGTAGGAATTTATAAATGTTCATCAAAGACCTGTGAATTTGATACTTTACAGCATGGCGGCTCTCAAACTTGGACGTGTATCAGAATCTCCTGCAGAGCTCTTTAAAATACAGGCTTCCTGCTCCATCCCCAGTTTCTGACTCAGAAAGTCCAGTGCAGTCCAACACTTTGCATGCCTAAGTTCCCAGGTGATGCTGCTGTTGTTGTGCCCAGCCACTCTGCAAACCAATGTTATGGAGAAACTTCAAAAATACTGGGACTTACTCATTAAAGTGGTTGATCTCTGTCTGGCTCAAGAGAAAGCTTCAAGCCTTTGGCTTGATTTCACATACATCATCACATTATTGCTTGTTATTGCAACTTCAGTCCAGGAATTCATATTTCTCTGAAGGGAGAGTCTGAGAGAGGCTGTAAGTTATTCCCTGAACTCTCTCTTCCCTTTGTCTATAGTAGTAGAAGCCCTGCTATTTAGCTGGGCATCTGGCTTCCCAGAAAAGTGACTATATTTCCTTGCCTTCCTACACCTAGACATGACCATGTGACTAAGCTGCAGTCAGTTATACATGGGCAGGAGTGATGTGTGTAATCTGGGTCATGCCTTAAAGGGAAAGGACAGTTTTTAAAAATGCAAGTTAACTTTATTTTAACTTGTGGGTGGGTCTTAGCCACTGGATCACCATGGAAGTCCCAAAAGGACATCTCTCATTCTCCTTTCTCCATCTTGCTGCCCTAAATGTGGGTATGATAGGTGCCATTTTGGAGCAAGAGGAAAATCCAACCAGATATGCTAGAGGAAAAAGAAAACTGGGTGCCTGACAAAATGAAGCTACCTTTCCACCCCGGACTGCTAGTGTCTGAATTGTTAGGCTGGAAGTAATCATCTTTTTATGAAAGCCATTGTTATTTTGAGTCTATGACACAGAAGCCCAACTAATATTCTCGCTAGTGTCAGAGAATAGTGTGACAGTTCTATTTACTTGAAAGATTCTATTTACTTTTGATGATTTTTCAGGATCTGGAACCATGAAAGAGTTTGGAAGAATAGCACAGAGACCTTATTGTTTGTTTTGTTGGCTTTTTCATCCTTATGTGTTCAGAAGGAAAAAACATACCTGCCCACTTAAAAAAATAATTATGAAAAAGAGAAAGATGAAGCTTATGGAGAAAAAGGCTTAATGTTAATCCAGATCAAATATCACAGAAACAGGATATGAACACATCTATTATCTTCATTCTTTCCAGGCCAAGAGCAGTGGTTAAAGAGTAAATCTATAGGACTGTCAAAGGAGGGAAATATCATAGTCTCAGTATACTGTGACTTGAGGGAAAAATTGGAATAAAGTCTTTCATGATACCTTCATGGATGAAATAAAAAAAAAATTAGCATTGGAGTTCACTGTGGGTAGACAGAATTGTGTCTGTTTGATCAACTATACTTTTAATATTGATTCATGTTGGCATTTTAACTAAAGGTATGATTCAAGCCATGTTTGACTGTAAAGCACAGAAAACCTAACTAGTAGTGGTTTAAGGGACGTCCCAGGTGGTCCAGAGGTTAAGACTCCAGGCTTCCAATGCAGGGGGCCCAAGTTGGATCCCTGGTCAGGGAACTAGATCCCACATTCCGCAACTAAGAGTTCGCATGCTGCAACTAAAGATCCCACAGGCCTCAATGAAGACTGAGGATCCTGTGTACTTCAATGAAGATCTAATGCAGCCAAATAAATAAATATTTTAAAAATTACTGGCTTAAGCAATAAAGACAGTTATTTCTCATAATGAGAACTCTAGCTATAGCCATAGTAGTTCAAAGTTTTTCCATCTTAATATTGCCTCTGCCTTTATGCTTGTCATCTCATGGTCACAAGAGAGCTGCTATAGCTCCAGGCGTCAAAATCACATTCAAAGGTAGAAATAATGGAATAATCAGTGTTGCTTATTTTTAAAAAATGGGAGCAGAATATTTCCTGATTCTCCTTCCTCCTTGGTGATGTCTCTTTATGCCTCACTAGCCACCTGATCTGCCTCTTAAGAAATCTATAGCAGGTCAGGAAGCAACAGTTAGAACTGGTCATGGAACAACAGACTGGTTCCAAATAGGAAAAGGAGTACGGCAAGGCTGTATATTGTCACCCTGTTTATTTAACTTATATGCAGAGTACATCATGAGAAATGCTGGACTGGAAGAAACACAAGTTGGAATCAGGATTGCCGGGAGAAATATCAATAACCTCAGATATGCAGATGACACCACTCTTATGGCAGAAAGTGAAGAGGGGCTAAAAAGCCTCTTGATGAAAGTGAAAGTGGAGAGTGAAAAGGTTGGCTTAAAGCTCAACATTCAGAAAACGAAGATCATGGCATCTGGTCCCGTCACTGCATGGGAAATAGATGGGGAAACAGTGGAAACAGTGTCAGACTTTGTTTTTCTGGGCTCCAAAATCACTGCAGATGGTGACTGCAGTCATGAAATTAAAAGACGCTTACTCCTTGGAAGGAAAGTTATGACCAACCTAGATAGCATATTCAAAGCAGAGACATTACTTTACCAACAAAGGTTCGCCTAGTCAAGGCTATGGTCTTTCCTGTGGTCATGTATGGATGTGAGAGCTGGACTGTGAGGAAGGCTGAACGCTGAAGAATTGATGCTTTTGAACTGTGGTGTTGGAGAAGACTCTTGAGAGTCCCTTGGACTGCAAGAAGATCCAACCAGTCCATTCTGAAGGAGATCAATCCTGGAATTTCTTTAGAAGGAATGATGCTAAAGCTGAAACTCCAGTATTTTGGCCACCTCATGCGAAGAGTTGACTCATTGGAGAAGACTCTGATGCTGGGAGGGATTGAGGGCAGGAGGAGAAGGGGACGACAGAGGATGAGATGGCTGGATGGCATCACTGACTCGATGGATGCGAGTCTGAGTGACCTCCGGGAGCTGGTGATGGACAGGGAGGCCTGGCGTGCTGCGGTTCATGGGGTCGCAAAGAGTCGGACACGACTGAGCGACTGATCTGATCTGATCTGATCTGAGCCACAACTAGCTATACACAAGTTGGAATAGTGGGTTTTTGGCTTTTCTCAGCGTCTATAATTAAAAGAGAGCAAGGAATACGAAAGTTTGGAGAAATGGCTATTGGATGAGCTGACCAATTATGTCTGCCACACTGAGAAAGAGGACTGTAGGGTATCTGTAAGGTTTTCTGGGGAATTACATGGACAGGCCATTTATTAACAAGTTGAAAAAAGGCATGATAGTCATAATTACAGTATTTCCAAATGACACCTGGTGAGGTCAGTTAATATCTTGGATGACAGAATTTGGTTTAAAAATTGTATTTTTCTCCAAAGTTAAGAACTTTATGTGCAGATTAAACACAATTACCTCAGCACAGTGGCACACCTAACTCAATATCAGTTAATGTGGAAAAAGCCACTGGGGTTTATGCTGATCACGGATTTCAATATGAATCACCGAGGAAGAGCATCTATTTACAGGAATAAAAATACACAAATTTTAACTTAGTTCCAGAAAAATGTTCTCCTTTCTTGTAACTTTATCTCTGCTTCTACTATTCACTTTTTCATTCATTCAGGACAGTTTCATCGAATGTGCAGGATATAGTGCCAAGCACTAGACATACAACAATGCAAAAAAACAGGAAACAAGCAACTATTCAGAGTGGGTTAATTAGAAAGCATGACAAATCCTAAAGAAGTAGAGTCAAGGAGACTATGAAACTGGACAAGTGGAGGTTCTGACCTGGCCTTGGGGATGCAGGATAGTTGCTGTGAGAAAGTAGTAATTCTGCTGACTCTAGGAGGATGAGAGAAATTGGCCCAGCAGATTCACCACGAGAAAGCAGAGAAAATGAGCTGCAGAGAAAAATGAACCCTTCTGAAAGTGCTGGGGGAGGAGCAGGGTGAGATAGGGGAGGGGGCCTAGGAAGAAAACCACACCTCAAACTGGACTTAAACCCACAATAATTCAACTGAAACTGTACAACTTATCTTAGGACTTAAAGAAGCTCATGTTCTGAGTGTCTTGGTGCAGAAGAAATTCAGTGAGAGGAAAAATGATGGGTGAGAACTAAATTTATTAAACCAAGGCAAAGTGGAGAAGAAAAGACAACTTTCCTCCTCTTCCTTTGTAAAGATGTTACAAAAAATGGGGTGCAAGAGAATGGTCATGTTGCAGTCTCCAGTGGGTTCCTAGGACAGGCCACCAAGTGAGGGTCCTGGACTTCAGGCAGGAAAAATTCAAGGGTGAGTGGTAGTAGAGAGAAAGCAGAGATGCACATTCCATGGGGAGAATGTGGTCCATCTCAGGGGAGAGGTGGCCTCAGGGCATGGGGTCCCCTTGGAAACTGACAGCAGCCCTAGGCATGGGGATGGTTAGTTTTCACAGGCTGGCTAATTCCATAAGCTAACAAGTGGGAGGAGTATTCTATCTTGGAGAAGCAGTGGGGATTGCCAGGAACTGGGGCACCACCCACTTCTGTGCCTTTTCTGGGTGGCCTTGGAACTGTTATGGTGCCTGTGGGTGTGTCATTTAGCATGATAATATAATGAGTACATAATGAGGCTTAAGGTCTACCAGTAGACAAATCTTCCACCATCTTGGGCCTGCTAGGTTCTAACCAGTGTATGTCATATCCTGCATGGCTTTGTCCTACTTTTAAAAGTTGTACCCCGCGCTCTTCTCTTCAGTTTCAAAGTGGAGGTTCTGACTTGACCTTGGGGATGCAGGATGGTTAGTATGAGGTGAGGAAGCGGTAATTCTGCTGATACTGAAAGGATGAAGGAAATTGACTCAGCAGATTCACTGGGAGAAAGCAGGCGCTTGCAGAGAAAATGAGCCCTTCTGAAGGTGTTGACAGGAGGAGCTGGGCAAGCTGAAGGAAACGCAAGTCCTGTGTGGTTTTCGGAGTACACCTAGGGGGTGGGAGGCATCTAGAGATGAGGCCGCAGAGGTGGGCTGTGTGGGCCATGATAGGAGGGCAGTCTTTATCCTAAATGCATTTATAAGGCATTGCTTTGCCTTGCAGAGACCTACTCTGGCTAGTGCATACAGAATGAACTGGAGGGGCCAAAAATGGGTTCAGAGAAACTGGATAATAACATATTGCCATTTTGGACAAAGAGATGCTGGCAGCTGCGACTTTAGGGGGAGAAGAAGGCAGAAGTATTTTGGATGTGAAGATGCAGGAGACAGGAGGTGAGGACAGGGAGGTTTCAAAACTGACTCCTCGTGTTCTGATTTTTGAAATGGAGTAGATGGACCTACACTCACTGAGAAGGTTTTACTGAAAGTGGGGTCCAGCTCCTCACTGCTTTAAGCCAGTGGAAAGGAAAGTTTGATAAGGAAAGTTGAGGCCAGCATATGTCCTATCCAAAGGCTGATTCCCCACCTCTGACAATCAGTGGGCAAGAGCTTTTATAGGAGGAGTCATCTTTCTTCAAAAAAATTTTTATTGAAATATACTTAATTTTTAATGCACTAATTCCTGCTATACAGCCAAGTGACTCAGTTATACCCATGGTGCTAGTGGTAAAGAACCCACCTGCCAATGCAGGAGGTGTAAGAGACATGGGCTCGATTCCTGGGTTGGGAAAAATAGGCATGGCAACCCACTCTGGTATTCGGAGAATCCCATGGATAGAGGAGCCTGGTGGGCTGTAGTCCATGGGGTCACAAAGAGTTGGATGTGACTGAAGTGACTTACATACACACACACACACACACACACACACACACACACATTCTTTTTTATATTCTTTTCCATTGTGGTTTATCACACAATATGGAATATAGTTCCTTGTGCTATATAGTAGGACCTGTTTATCCATTCTATATATAATAGTTTGCCCCTGCTAATCCCAAACTCCCAATCCTTCCCTCCTCTACCCTCTAATCTTAGCAACCACAAGCCTGTTCTCTGTATCTGTGAGTCTGTTTTTGTTTCATAGATATGTTGATTTGTGTCATATTTTAGATTCCACATCTAAGTGATGTCACATGGTATTTGTTTCTCTTTCTGACCTACTTCATTTAGTACGATCATCTCTAGGTCCATCCATGTTACTGCAAATGGCATTCTTTCTTTTCCTTTTTATGCCTAAATAGTAATCTATGGTATACATGTACCACATCTTTGTCATTCATTCATCTGTCGATGGATATTTAAGTTTTTCCATGTCTTGGCTATTGTGAATAGTGCTACTGTGAATATTGGGGGGCATGTATCTTTTTGAATGACAGCTTTGACAGTATTTTGAAATTGGTCATGTAGTGGTCTGATCAGCATCATCTTGATTATTTTAAATACAGTTAATATGTAGTTCCAGGGTTGTTTTCATTTCTTTGAAGCCAGTTCTCAGAATTGTGGCAGCTTATGTCATGGCTACCATCTGGTCACTATGTAGTTAGCTATTTCTACCTGGTGGGGGTTGGTTTCAATATCTATAAGACAGCTCAAAGGATATGGCTCAGAATATTACCTATGGCCCTTCAGGAGGAACTAAAAGTCCCTGACTTTATTAAATGACTATACTATTATTATTTTGTCCTATTTGACTGCTTTCCTTTGCTTCTGCATTTTTCCCCCACTTCTCTGCTTAAACTTGAGTGAGGGAGTGAAAGTCGCTCAGTCGTGTCCAACTCTTTGCGACCCCAAGGACTACACAGTCCATGGAATTCTCCAGGCCAGAATACTGGAGTGGGTAGCCTTTCCCTTCTCCAAGAGATCTTCCTAACCCAGGGATCAAACCCAGGTCTCCCGCATTGCTGGAGAATTTTTTACCAGCTGAGCCACAAGGGAAGTCCCTGATAAAACTTATCTTTTGGCTAAAGTTTTTCCACAGACAAAAGGCAGGCCAAAGACATGGGAGGCAAAGACCATAAGGTCCTGCTCCATTTCAATTCCCCCTTTTCTTGAAATCTCCTCAATTTTGAGGAGGAATGGGTACTGAACAATAAATGGAATCAAGCTTTTGATAGAGAAGTTAATCCTAAACTTGGCAGAGGAACTCGATTTTAGTTCCATTTCTGTTCCAACATTCCCCGAGTCTTTGAGGGTGTTGACTGCTCTGGTTACTTTCTGCTGAAATGCGAGGCAGTCCTACCTAATTCGGGGAATGGACACAGAATTGGAAATAATTTCAAATTCCAAGTTTAGCATCAATATTTTGTATTGTGAAAACATTACCTCTCTTTGATTCCCTTGTCACAGCACTTAGACAAATGCTTGAAAATTAGTGGACATATTACAATGAGGACAACAACCAAAATGCATCTTTGTATTATTCTCTGAATGTATTTTTCCCGAATGGTTAAAGCAGATGCACAATGTATGTATGTGAGTATTGCTTACTATTGTTTTTTAATTTTTGATTTACCGTGTTACCACGTATGTTTAATAGGCCACCAGGAGGCTGTTTGGTTAGCCTAAACTTCAACTTAAATCATGTTGAAGACATGACTTTCCCATACCTCAATATGTGAAATTTCCCGTCATCATTTTCCCCTTTTATTAATAATGGCAAATCTTTCCACAGAAAACATTGATAATCAACATATTTTTTCATCGTTGCCAGAGTTACTCAGTTTCCTGCTCTGGGGCCATTCATATCCCTTGGTGCTAGGCCAACTTTTTGTTTAAATATTGGCCTAGTTATCCATGTTGGGAGAAAACTAATCAGATTTAACAAACAAGTACAGAGAGATATGTTGACAGGGAAACATTTCATAGGCATACATTGTATCACTTATGCACAGTTGTGACACCAACAGTGTATGTGTGCTTTTAGCAGTGAATGTAAAGCCAGCACTGATACACATCATAAGTAGTTATACTCTGTGATAACTTCACAAGACAACTTTTGCATCCTGAACATTGGAGTCAAAAATATATTCTGAAGCAAAACAATAGCTTTCTATTAGAATTCTTTAACTTTCTTACCCAGTTCAGCAGTATGGTCTGAAAGTTATCAAATGTGTTCCAAATAATTTAACATACAAAAAAATCCTAGGCACTTTAATATATCTTCTTATTAATAGCTACCTTGGGGCCCTTAGGAATACTCAAAATTAGCTAGAGAAAGAAACTTCAAATCTGTTATCAAAAGTAGCTCAATATTCCAGGAAAATTTTGTTCTCATAATAGGAAGAAAGAAAACCAAATTCCAGTCTTAAACCAGCTTACTATTAATAATGAAGTTCATTTACATAATTAAATCTGATCTTAATTACTCCTGACAACATACAAATTTATTTTCTCAAAGTTCTCCTTTTTTTTTTTTTTTACAAACCTTATACCACTTTTTGTATCCATATGGTTTTTCCATTATTTTTCCCTATCCAGAAGCAACTGGCTCTATGACAAAATTATCATCATTTTTCTGCAACAAAAACATCTCCATTCTTTATACCTTCTCTCACTTGCAACACATATTCTAGTTGCTTTACACACTGAAATGCTCCCCTTGTCATTTCTAGTAGCTTTAATTACATATTATAATTTTTAGTCCTTAAAAGTCTTAACAAAACCAAGAATCAAGTAATTGAACTATTACACCAGCATTTACTGATTGGTAAACTTAAGAACACATTGCATAACCTCTAAAAACATACATTTTTCCCCCACATAGCATACGTTCTCTTTAATGTAGTACATGATGTGTGTTTAGTAAACCTAAACATCTTTAGTGATTTTTTTTATCTCCAAAGAAGGGTTTCCTAGGCAGCACTAGCAGTAAAGAACGCACTTGCCAATGCTGGAGACATGAGACATGGGTTCGATCGCTGGATGGGGACGATCTCCTGGAGGAGGGCAAGGCAGCCCACTCCAGTATTCTTGCTTGGAGAGTCCCATGGACAGAGGAGCCTGGCGGGCTACAGTCCGTATTGATCTGAAATGACTGAAGAGACTTAAACACGCAAGAAGGCAAAAGTAGGCAAACTTACATTTGTTCAGCGAAGTTCCAGGATTTTATCTTAAAAATTATTTAGATATTCAATTAGTTTTCATAGTTTAACTTAAAAAAAAACTATAAGGTTTTAAGTCACCGAAAATCTGGAAAAGCTGTTTTTAGGTAGACATTCCTGAAACAATTATTTTCAGAGAGTTTATCTGAAAGCTTTTGATTTCATTTTGGACAATGTTACATATAGACATATAATATTCAGAGATCTCAAATCAGATATTTCAATAGAGAAGTTATCAGTTTATAAATAATCGTTGGAATAAACTGAATTTACTCACTTGGGTTTAAAAGGCTTCTCCTCCAAACTTTTTTCCCCCTTTTTTTGAAGTTCTACCAATTAACCTAAGGCTGAGTTCTTAGGAGGAGTGGACTAAGTTTGTATTAACATTTCAGGGACAAGATTTAAGAGTTAACTTCAAGCTTTCTCCTAGGCATATTTTTGTTCTTGTTGCAGTCAAAATTCTGAAAACAGCATTTTATCTAGCCAGTGTTCTCTAAGTGTACTTCCCAATACAAACGGGCCTCCACGTCAGAAACCCATCAGAACCAAGTGGCAAAACATCCACATAGCACTTGGAGCTCAAAAGGGAAGTTGCCAGGTGCACACTGCTGAACTTACTGGGTCTGGGAGCTCGTCAGCTTGTCCAGAGGTGTCTTCTCATTCCATCAAGGAAAAGCACATATGGGCAGCCAGTGCTGAGCAGAGGAGAAGCAGGAAGGATCCCTGAAACCAGTGGTTTAGGCAGCTGCTAGGAATATCCTCCCCAAATGTCTTCCTGGGGCCAGCGAGGCTCCTCACAGCCTTCCTAGCACGTCGAATCGGCAGCGGCACCAATGGAGAAACCCCCAGCAGCCAGATATCGCGAGAGCACGGTATCTGGCGCCTCACGTTGGCGCCAAAATCTGTTAGCGAAAGTAGGCCCCGCTGCTTGCCGCTGGAAAGCCGAGAAAGAGGTAAGGTTAGTGGAAAGAAAAGTTCGCTTTATTTTGGAGGCTGGCAGCCAAGGGCAGGGGGCTCATATCCAAAGGCCGACTCCTCCCCAACCCCAATCAGTGGGCAAGAACTTTTCTAGGCAGAGGGAGCAGGCTCCATGTATAAACAGCACAGTCAGCTCTGACGGTCGCCTTGAAACTGGTCGTCGGTAGTCTAACCAGTGTCAACTCGATTGTCTTTATACAGTTAGTATTCTGTTCCAGGGTCGGTTTGTTCCCATTTCCTTGAGGCCAGTTCTTGGGACTGTGACAGCTTACATCATGGCTACAGTCTGGTCTAACAAACTAATTAATAATGTAGTTATTAATAACTTCTTCCACCTGGTGGGTTTCAGTATCTATAAGACAGCTCACAGGATATAGCTCAGAATATTAGCCCTTGAGAAGGAACTAAAGGTCCTTGACTTTGCTTAATGACGAAACTATTATTTTTATTTTTTTGTCCTATTTGACTGCTTTGTTTCTGCATTTTCTCACTTCTCTGATTAAACTTACTTTTTGACTAATGATTTTCCACAGAAAAGATAGGCTGAGAACATGGCGGGGAAGGACTATAGGATCCTGCTCCACTTCAACAAGATATTGAATAGTGTTCCCTGTTCCATATAGTAGGACCTTGTTGTTTATCCTTTCTGTATATAATAGCTTACATCTGCTAATCCCGTTTTCCACTCTGTCCCCCTTCCTCCTGACAACTCAGATCTGTTTTATTTTATTTTAGAAAATTTTTTGCTTTGCATCTTTATTTTAATTGCTGAAACTTTTCCAAAATTCTTTTGACATTCTTTTTTTTATTATTATTCTTTTCCATTATGGTTTATCACAGGATATTGAATAGCGTTCCCTGTGCCATACAGTAGGACCCTTTTTATCCATCTTATATAGACTAGTTTGCATCTGCTAACGTCAAACTTCCAATTGGGCCTGGAGCCTTAAAAAAAAAAAAAAAAAAAAATTAGACATGGAGAGGAATCAGGGCATGAAAAGGGGCAGTCCAGGCAGAAGGCACATGGGAGGAATCAAAGCAGACTTAGGACCAAGTCATGAGCAAACAACTTCCAGGTCTGAGATAGGGAGGTGTATGCTAAGTCACTTCAGTCGTATCTGCCTCTTTGCAACCCCATGGAACGTAGCCTGATAGGCTCCTCTGTCCATGGGATTCTCCAGGCAAGAATACTGGAGTGGGTTGCCATGCCCTTCGGCAAATGACTCAGAGGAGGAGAGTTTAGGAAGGGGGACGAAAGTAAGATTTTGGCATCTCAGAAGCCAGAAGAGGTTAGCGTTGCCTGGAGGACACGTTGCCGTAGGCTAGTTTTGATATGGACCCATTTGTTGGACCTGCATGAAATTTAGTGAAGGTATAAGCACCACCACCCCCCCCCCTTACCTGCTCTGCACCTGAAACTGAACTGCCTTTGCTTGCACTTAATCATGTTGAATATTCCCTCTTCTCAATATTTAAATAGTGTAAGTTAACCCTTTGATTCATCTCACTTTGTAAACCAGTCAGCCTAAATTACTTTTTGGTGATTATTTTTACCCCCCGTTTGTATCACAGTGGCCCTGAATAGAAGACAAGTTTCCAACCCTCAGCTCTGGAGGTTTGCATTTCAAAAGACCCTTCAGCGGCCAGCCAGACACCCAGTGGGTGTGCAATCAGTCTGTTTTTTCACTTCCTCTCCCAGAAGAACAGCCAGGCAGCTCACAGAATGAGGATGACATGAGGTGTTGACCTCGAGTTGGCCCCGACACACCGTGCATTTCAAAGCAGACTAGGAGACACTTTGAACAAGCCCTCGCTGCTTGTCTCTGTCCTTCCCAGTGCCTCAGGTGGAACTGGAGATGAGCTCCATGAATTGTTAATGCTGATCCGAAATGGGGCTTTCAATAATTCCTGCCCCATTCTCTTCTCTGGGAGGATATCACACCCCAAAGTAGGACAAAGAGGAACCCCGCAAATGGTCACTGACAAATTAGGAGAGATGAGAAATTGAGGGGCAAAATTCAAGTTTTTAATTTTAAAAAATAACCACATCATTATATTTTTTAAGCTCACTACTTTTTCATTATGAGTAAGAGTATATAAATCTTGCCTGATGCTTTTTACCCTTTCTGGCAGTTGGGGATGATTTCTTATGGAGCATTTGGTGTGGAATCATTAATATTTTTAGTTGCTATGGCCAAATAACAGCTTTGCTTGGGTGGTGTAGGATTTTGTGTCCTAAAGCATTTTTTTTTCCCAGTTGACACTATCTTCAAAGTTGCAGAAGTAACTATCTCTGTCTTATTTTTTTACTTTAATTTTTTACTGATGTATAGTTGTGTTGCAGGAACGGGGACCCCTTCCAGGGCCTGAAAGTGGGCTCTTGTCTAACAAATGAATTGTCCCAGGAGACACATGTGCTGACAAAGCAAGAGATTTTATTAGGAAGAGGCACCCCGGGGGAGAGCAGCAGGGTAAGGAGAACTGCTCTGCCACGTGGCTCACAGTCTTGGGTTTTATGGTGATGGGATTAGTTTCTGGGTTGTCCCATCATTTGATTCAGAATCCTTCCTGGTGGCGTGTGCATTGCTCAGCTAAGATGGAAGCCAGTGAGAAAGATTCTGGGAGGTAGTTGGATGTCATCTTTTGACCTTTCCTGAACTCTTTCAGTTGGTGGTGGCTTATTAATTTGTGTTTCTTACCAGGACCTCCTGTCGTAAAAACAACCCATGCAAATGGCAGCTATGGTGCCTGTCCAGGGTGAGCGGGTTTCAGTCAGTGTGCTTCCCCTAACAGTTGGGCTTCCCTGGTGGCTCAGATAGTAAAGAATCCATCTGCAATGTGAGAGACCTGGGTTCGATCCCTAGGTTGGGAAGATCCCCTGGAGGAGGGCATGGCAACTTCTTGCCAAGAGAATCCTCATGGACAAAGGAGTCTGGTGGGCTAGAGTTAATGGGGTCGCGAAGAGTCAGACACGACTGAGCGACTAAGTACACATAGTTGGTTTACAAGTTTCTGGTGTACAGCAAAGTGATTCAATTACACACACGCACACGTGCACACATGTGCACACAGACACACGCACACCTGCGCACGTGTGCGCACAGACACACACACACACATACACACACACACATATATATATATACTTTTTCAGATTATTTTCCATTCTAGGTTATTACATAATATTGAATGTAGTTCCCTGTGCTATATAGTCGGAGAAGGCAATAGTACCCCACTCCAGTACTCTTGCCTGGAAAACAGGCTGCAGTCCATGGGGTCACCAAGAGTTGGACACGACTGAGTGACTTCACTTTCACTTTCATGCATTGGAGAAGGAAATGGCAACCCACTCCAGTGTTCTTGCCTGGAGAATTCCAGGGACGGGGGAGCCTGGTGGGCTGCCGTCTATGGGGTTGCATAGAGTCGGACATGACTGAAGCGACTTAGCAGCAGCAGTGCTATATAGTTGGTCCTTGTTGCTTATCTACTATATATGTGCACGTTCAGTCCCTTCAGACTCTTTGTGACCCCATAGACTGTAGTCCACCAGGCTCCTCTGTCCATAGGATTCTCCAGGCTAGAATACTGGAGTGGGTTGCCATGCCCTTCTCTAGGGGCTCTTCTGACCTAGGGATTGAACCTGTGTCTCGTGCATTGCAGGTGAGTTCTTTACCAGTTGAGCTAGCAGGGAAGCCTATTATAATATATATAACAGTTTGTATCCACTAATACCAAACTCTTAATTTATCCCTCCCTCCTCTTTCGTCTTTGGTAACCATAAGTTTGTTTTCTATGTCTGTGAGTCTGTTTTGTTTTATAACAAAGTTCATTTGTATCATTTTTTAGATTCCACATATGAGTGATATCATATTTGTCTTCCTCTGTCTGACCTATTTAGTATGATCATCTCTAGGGTCATCCATGTTGCTGCAAGTGTCAACCTTTCATTCTAAAACACTTTAAATGTACACACACACACACACACATGCAGAACTACGGCTTACTAACCTTTTTATTTTCAACTTTAGGTTCTTGCTTTGTGTCTGTCACTGACTTTCCATAAATTCTGCCCACCTCCCCTCTTCCTGCCAGGCCCGCCCCCTAACTTCTTGGATGTGTTGTTTCTGCCTTCTGCTACCCACTGTCCTAGCCCTTTCCTTGCTAAATGAATTCTCTCTGGGCACAGTGGCACCTGGCAGAGAAAGAAGAAATGATTGACTGCAGCTGAGAAATATTCCCTAGTGATATTTGCAAGCCTGAAATTTCAGCCTCGTGTCAGGGAGAGAAATGAACGGATTGCTTGTAGGAAGTTTCCCTTTCTAATCCGAAAAAAATGTAAACAGAGAGTACACAGTAAAGGATTAGGAAAAAAAGATCATAAGATTTTCTTAATGTTATCAGCACAGGAATCCAGAGTCATAGGGTTTAAAGGACTTTTAGGGGTCATTTAGTTCAATGGAACCTGATTATTGAAGACAGGTGGTCGTCTATATCTGATTTTAAATGGCCTCCAGGGAAAAATTCCACAGCTTCCCCTGGTAACCAGTTCCAGTCCATAATAACAGTGATGGAAATGAGGCTGGTTAACTCTGAGGAGTCTCATGGCATTGCTGTCAATTAATGAAGAACCGATGGGCAGAACCGCATTGTTTGCATCTGAGTTTTTCTAAGTTTATTCTTCTCTAACCCTCTGATGTCAGCCTTCAGTTTACAACCTTGACAGTCCAAAGGCTCTTTCATCCTTGCTTCCTAAACCAGTCCTCTTGCTGTATTTTAAACTAGTTTGTTTTTGTTTGGGCCTTAGGGGAGAAGAGGCTAGCTGGCTGCTTTCTGCTCTGGGTTATCTTTCCTAGACTAAGAAATTGTTATTATTTCAGATGTGTCTACAGTTTGTTCTTTACTGCATACTCAATGTGATTAGCATTGTTAGTAGAAGTCACAACAAAGCATGAAGGCAAAGCTGCTCTGGATCTGCCACACTGATGGCTCACACATTTTACTTGTAGGGACTCCTTTCTAGTACTTGTCCATACATACTGTGTGTGTGGGTCTGTGTGCATACTGTGCTAGTTGCTCAGTCGTGTCCGACCCTTTGCAACCCCACAGACTGTAGCCCACCAGGCTCCTCTGTCCATGGGATTTCCCAGGCAAGAATACTGGAGTGTTGTTGCTATTTCCTTCTCCCGGGGATCTTCCCAACCCAGGGATAGAACTTGTGTCTCCTGAGTCTCTTGCATTGGCAGGTGGATTCTTTACTACCACTGTGCCACCTAGGAAGCCTTGTCCGTACGTATACATAATTTTTAATATAATTTTTATTACTTTAATATTCTGTTTTTAAAAATTTAACCTTTTATGTGAAGCATTTGTCTTTTCCTCAGAGCTCTTTTATAACTCAGTGCATACAATTAATTCAGTATTGGTTTTTCATGATGTCCACAACTATTCTCTTCCTTTTGGGCATTTAAGTAATTTCCAGTTTTTAAAGACAAAATAAAGACATTGGTGCCAAAGCAAATAGAAGTTCCCAGCAATCCCCAAAGTTGACATCTGAACACAGAGATGCAAAGAGAGGTCTCTAGAGTCTCACTGAGGCTCAGACTCCAAGTCCTGCTGAAGGTAATGCCCAAAATTTTCCCCAAAGCACGTGAACCACATCTCACTAAATGAGCTGCCAACAAGGCCCAAACTCAGTTCAACTCTAGATTCAATACACTCACTGCTGTGCCCTCTCTCCTAGTAGCCCTACCCGCCAGGCTACCCACACTTTGGCAGCTGACAGAGCCCTGGGCTTTTTCTGGGGTTAAGTCTTATCAATCTCAGGCTTTATTATTTCCTTGCAAACAATTTTGGGCATATACTAAAAAATAGCAAGTCATGAGACAAACTAGGAAAATGTGATCAATAAACCAGAGAGAAAAGAGTTGAAAGAATTGATTGACATATAGCACAGAGGTTGGAATTAGCGGATGCAGACTTTTTTGGGGGGGTATGTATGGTTTTATTTATTGAATAACGCAGCATAATAAGTAACTAATCTCTAATGATCATATACAAAAAGCAATAGCTAGTTTAGCACCAGATATAGAAATAGCCATTTACATGAAGCAGGCATCTTCATTAGCCCTGAACTACTAATAATTAAGCTTAATTTTACTTTGATTAAAAAAACCATTTTTTATTGTAGTGGAATGGCTTTAACACTGTTGTGTTGGTTTCTGCTGTACAATGAAGTGAATCAGCTGTACGTATACACATATAGCCTCCCTCTTGGACCTCCCTCCCCTGCCCACCGTCCCATCCCAGCCCTCTGGGTCATCACAGGGCCGGAGCTGAGCTCCCTGTGCTGCAGCAGCTGCCCGCTGGCTGGCTCTTTTGCACAGGGCGGTGTGTATACGATGCTGGTGTATATGTCAGTGCTGTTCTCCCAACTTGTCCCGCTCTCCCCTCCCCCCGCACCACGTCCACTTGTCCACTCTCTACAGCAGGTGTGGGCTTTTGAATAGACCCTATAAATACATCAAAGGATCTAGTGGAAAAGATGAATAACACATGTAAACAGAGGTAGAATTTCAGCATAAAAAAGGGAAATGTTGAAAGTAACCAAATGGAAATGCTAAAAAATGTCTATCAGAATTGACTTTTTAAATTGAATTGGTACACCTAACAGCAGGGAAGGATCAGTGGACATGGAGACAGGTTAATAGAGATTACACATGCTGAAAACAAAGAAGAAAAAAGAATGCCGAACCAAAAGGGACTACTGAGACCTATGATCTAATATAGATATAATGGAGTCCTGAAGTGAGAGGAAAGAGGGAGCAGGGCAGAAAAAATATTTGAAGAAATATGGCCACATATTCCCAAAGTTGATGAAATATAATTACCCACAGGTCCAAGAATTTCAGTGAATTCCAAGCAAGATAAATTCAAAGTAAACCATAGTCAAAGAGAGTCAACTTCAAAAAAACAGAGATACAGAGGAAATTGTGAAATTAGCTGAGAGAAAAGATTTATTACTTATAGCATAAGGGCAGATCTATCACCAGAAACAATGTGTATATATATCTGTTCACACATATATACATTCTTTAAAAGATTATTGGTTATTTAAAAGAGTAATAAAGATGTGTTGTGGGATTATAAGGTATGTAGAAGTAAGGTATGTACATTCTGTGGAGTCCCTTCTAGTCTGTTGGGGCCAGTAGGGCCCTGACAACCTGAGGTTGTTTGGTGGCAGCCACTGGTGCCGTCAGGGAGCTGGTGATGGCTACCAAGCTTCAGCCTAGGCCACCCCAAAAATGCTGTGTGGGGCTGAGGGTGAGGTGTGGGGACCGGTCCAGACCTTGGTGGTACTACCCACTACCTGGGAGATGGTGGTACAGGCTTTCCTGTAGACAAAAGCCAACCTTTAAATGCATGGAGAAAGAGTTTGGCATAACGTTTTCTGCCCTTGATAAAGAACAAGTCAAGTCTCCAAGCTCAGGAATATTAAGAGAGATTATGAAGCCCTGGAGTCCTTTTGGAAGGAGGCTAGCTTTGAGACCAAGTCATAAAATGCTCAGAAATGCTGAGCCTGTACGCAAATGATAAAAAACAAAAAACAAACAAACAAACAGACAAAACCATAAAGTTTCATTCTTGAGGTTAACATAAAATTGCCAGTAAAGGAATGAAGGGAAGAGACCCCTGCAAGTCCAGGATGAGTGCTGGGGAGGGCTCCTCACAGAATGCCCTGTCACTGGAAGGTGCTTGTCAGAAGCCATTGAGCTCCAAGTGCTCTGCAGTCCCATCAGGGAAGTGAGACCAGCTGTATACTCAACGGCACCAAGGAAAGGTGTGGACCATCTCCAGGAAAGTGTAACGCTACCTCAACAAGAGCTAAAGGGTGCAAAGAGGGGAGAACTCCATAAACTTGATGAACAGAAAAAAACAAAGAATTTGATGACTTGAAAGCAACAGCTTTCAACGTTTTTGATGTCAGGACCCTTTTGCTTTCTTAAAAATTATTGAGGATCCTCAAGGGCTTTGGGTTTCCCCTGTGACTCAGCTGGTGAAGAATCCATCTGCAGTGCAGGAGTCCTGGGTTCAATCCCTGAGTTGGGAAGATCCCCTGGAGAAGGGAAAGGCTACCTACTCCAGTATTCTGGCCTGGAGAATTCCATGGACTGTATAGTCTGTGGCGTCGCAAAGAGTCAGACACGACTGAGCAACTTTCACTCAAGGGCTTTTGGCCATGTGGCCTATATCCATTGGTTTTTACTATATCAGAAATTAAAATAGGAACATTTTGAGAATAGTATTTATTCATTATTTTATTATCATAATAATAAATTATGCAATGATTTGTTATTTATTTTTACTTATAAACCCCTAATATTTAAAATAATACATTTAATGAAAAATTGCCAATTTTCCTCCCCCAAACAAAAATTACTAAGAAGATTGGCATTATTTTACAGATTTGTAAATTTTTTAAAAGATGTCTGACTTAATAGAAGGTAGCTGGATTCTTATATCTGCTTCTGCATTCAGTATGTTGCAGTGTATTGCTGTAATTTGGATATATGAAAAAAATTCTTTCTTACACTAATATGTAATTGGAAAAGAGAGGAATATGCTAACAGTTTTTTTTTTTAGGTAATGGTGGGTATTCTTTATTACTATATTAAAACTTGACAGTTGTTTATTAAAGGATAGTTGTGATGTGGAATCTGACATCATATCAGTGAAATTTCCATGCTCTGCTACATTAAAATTCATCGGTCTATCTTGTATTTTAAATAACTCTTTTCCTTTTGTATGATTTTATAATATCATGCATTGCCCCTTGAAAAATACTGATATATTGAGTTATTTAAATCCTCCAAATGTTGATGTATTTCATTATAAAATATAAAGACATTATATTTGTTAATAACACCACTGATTAACCAGAAAAGGCTTTTAGTATTGGAATACTGTCAAACTCATGATGACTGATACAATTTTTTCCCCAAAAAATCTGATGTTCACTTGAAAACTTGAATTTTATCTTGGGCAAAAATACTATCAACGGTTTTCCTTGAAGTGACAGGCTTGCTTTGTTTATTTGCAATAACTTGTCTGCCAAATCCCTAAATCTGTGTGGTTTGTCAGATTTTCTTTCAAATGAAAATAGTGTTCTATGAAAAAGTGGCTAGTTCAGCTTGCAACTCAATTACACACATGCTTTCCGTCCGGATAATCGTCAGACTCAGTGTGAAGCAGAGGCTGCTTTTTACTTAATTAATTTATTTTTTAAGCCAAGATTGTAAGATGATGAAGAATACAATGACTACTAGTAGTTTGGTGCTTCTGCTGTGATTCATACTAAAATGTTAGCAGCTTTACTCATCATTGTTTCTTTCACTGTGAGTGTAAATATAAACTGTGAAAAAGGAAATGGTATCTTGGTATTATTCTGAGAATACTTTTAACCTCACAGATCTGCCAAAAGAATCTTAGGGATACCCTGGCTCCCATAGACTACAGTTTGAGAATTACTGCTCTAAAGCATGATGGGAAAAGTTCTACATGAGAAGCAATATCAGATCAAAACTGACTAAATGTCTCCTGAAGACAGCAGATTGGCTGCGGTCCTTGAAAAAGATAACACCAGGGAAAGGACATAAAGAGACAATGAAAATTGGAACCACTAAGATGATAAGTCAATATGACCTTTGAGGAAACTGATCAATGTTATCACGTTAAATGCTTTCTTACAAACCCTTGAAGTAGGAAGCAACCAAATATATATTGAACTAAGTAGAGAAGATAAAAATCTCTGACAGAACTAGACTGATTTATTTGTCCTTTGAAAAGCCAGCTGAATGCTTTTGGTTACAGAAAATGCACGTGGAAGACTGAAATCAATGCAGACAATATAACATTTGAGATTTTAGAAAAGGATCCACAAGATACTGATGATTCAAATAGAGCATTAGGCTGAAGCCCAAGAGAACCAGGAAATCATTTGGATATCAGATCCTCCAGAGAGGAGGTTTGTCTTATCAAACGAAGGCAGTTCAGAGATGCAGGGTTCAGTGTTGCCCTGCTTCACCAGACATCATGTCCACGGGTTCCAGAGCCAGGATGACAGAGTGTACACCAGCTTGTCTGTATCCTGGTCTAGCTTTCTTTGCATGTACAAGACAGACTCTCCGTTATTGCTCCAGTTATTGGTCCTCTTTCTGCACCAATAAGACTTGTAAGTTCTAATGAGCTGCTTTGAGAGAGCAATTAGTCCACATTTTAAAAAATGACATCTGGTGGGACTCATCTGAGAATGTTTTTGATAATTTAGGTCATCCTGACCCATTTTTGTGAAGAAAGCTGAGTGCCAAAGAATTGATGTTTTGAACTGTGGTGTTGGAGAAGACTCTTGAGAGTCCCTTGGACTGCAAGGAGATCCAACCGGTCCATTCTGACGGAGATCAGCCCTGGGTGTTCTTTGGAAGGAATGATGCTAAAGCTGAAACTCCAGTACTTTGGCCACCTCATGCAAAGAGTTGACTCATTGGAAAAGACCCTGATGCTGGGAGGGATTGGGGGCAGGAGGAGAAAGGGACGACAGAGGATGAGATGGCTGGATGGCATCACCGACTCAATGGACATGAGTCTGAGTGAACTCAGGGAGTTGGTGATGGACAGGGAGACCTGGCATGCTGTGATTCATGGGGTTGCAAAGAGTCGGACACGACTGAGTGACTGAACTGAACTGAACTGAACTGACCCATTTCTGTCACTGGAATGTGAAGTAGCTGCAGGCACTTTTCTTCAACCCCATCATCCAGGTGATGGTTCCATGCTGGGAAGGGACTCGTTCATGAGAAAGGACCTCATCAATAAACCTATACTAGTACTACTAATTCACTTCAGTTGTGTCCGACTCTGTGGGACCCCATAGACGGCCACCCACCAGGCTCCTCCGTCCCTGGGATTCTCCAGGCAAGAATACTGGAGTGGGTTGCCATTTCCTTCTCCAATGCATGAAAGTGAAAAGTGAAAGTGAAGTCGCTCAGTTGTGTCCAACCCTCAGCGACCCCATGGACTACAGCCTTCCAGGCTCCTCCGTCCATGGGATTTTCCAGGCAAGAATACTGGAGTGGGGTGCCATTGCCTTCTCCGCAATAAACCTATATGAAGCCCCAAATTACTTCCTGCAGGGAATTTTCCTGGCTTTTCATCCCCTAGTAGCACAGAGGAATATCCACCCACCAGGGGAGTGTCCTTGTATTTTTGCCCAGGAGTGACTTCTGAGGTGTGAGTTTTCTGTGGCTGAGTTAGCCTTCCAGAGAGTCCCTGTGAAAGTTCACACCAGGGCAATCGTGTTAATAATGTTTCTATCACTCTTCTAGAGACATTTTAAATTCTTTTTTCTTTTAACAGCTGTTGTTTAAGTAGTTGTACATTTGTTCAAATTGAAACTTGATGGAATTATACCTCTTAGGGTGTTTTTTGTAAGTAGTGGAATGGTTTTATAAATTAGAATCTTATGAATGAGTTATTTCCATCTTATTGTTCTCTGTAGGTAGTGGAAGATTTGATTTTGATTTGATTAACCAGTCCACCAGAACATCAGCTAGAGTAGGCACTTTGCATGAGTAGCTATGCACATTTAAAATTTCAAAGCCTGTTTTTCTCTGCTAAGAACTCAGTTTTTAGTATAGCATTGAGAAAAATTGGAGGGTTGTTTGGAGTTGACTAAAATTTTCATTGGGGTTAAAAAGGAATAAAGAATGAATAAAGTGGTGGCACAGAATGCCTTTTTGTTTGACGGATGCAGCTGGGGTGAAAGAGGGTTAAGTGCTCATGCATCCAAAGAGAGGGACCGTTTGGTTACTTCCATGTCCTGGCTACTGTAAATAGTGCTGCAGTGAACATTGGGGTGCATGCGTCTTTTTGAATTGTGGTTTTTTCTGGATATATGCCCAGGAGTGGGACTGCTGGATCATATGGTAGTTGTATTTTTAGCTTTTTAAGGAACCTCCAAGAATAGCAAGGACAGATAAGAAAGCCTTCCTCAGCGACCAATGCAAAGAAATAGAGGAAAACAACAGAATGGAAAGACTAGAGATCTCTTCAAGAAAATTAGAGATACCAAGGAAACATTTCATGCAAAGATGTGCTCGATAAAGGACAGAAATGGTGTGGACCTAACAGAAGCAGAAGATATTAAGAAAAGGTGGCAAGAATACACAGAAGAACTGTATAAAAAGGATCTTCATGACCCAGATAATCACGATGGTGTGATCACTCACCTAGAGCCAGATATCCTGGAATGTGAAGTAGGGTGGGCCTTAGAAAGCATCACTACGAACAAAGCTAGTGGAGGTGATGGAATTCCAGTTGAGCTATTCCAAATCCTGAAAGATGATGCTGTGAAAGTGTTGCACTCAATATGCCAACAAATTTAGAAAACTCAACAGTGGCCACAGGACTGGAAAAGGTCTTAGTTTTCATTCCAGTCCCAAAGAAAGGCAATGCCAAAGAATGCTCAAACTACCGAACAATTGCACTCATCTCACACGCTAGTAAAGTAATGCTCAAAATTCTCCAAGCCAGGCTTCAGCAATACGTGAACTGTGAACTTCCAGATGTTCAAGCTGGTTTTAGAAAAGGCAGAGGAACCAGAAATCAAATTGCCAACATCTGCTGGATCATGGAAAAAGCAAGAGAGTTCCAGAAAAACATCTATTTCTGCTTTATTGCCTATGCCAAAGCCTTTGACTGTGTGGATCACAATAAACTGTGGCAAATTCTGAAAGAGATGGGCATACCAGACCACCTGACCTGCCTCTTGAGAAACCTATATGCAGGTCAGGAAGCAACAGTTAGAACTGGACATGGAACAACAGACTGGTTCCAAATACGAAAAGGAGTATGTCAAGGATGTATATTGTCACCCTGCTTATTCAACTTATATGCAGAGTACATCATGAGAAATGCTGGGCTGGAAGAAGCACAAGCTGGAATCAAGATTGCTGGGAGAAATATTAATAACCTCAGATATGCAGATG
This sequence comes from Tragelaphus eurycerus, assembly GCA_935064755.1. NCBI lineage: Eukaryota > Metazoa > Chordata > Mammalia > Artiodactyla > Bovidae > Tragelaphus > Tragelaphus eurycerus. Next base: position 20,692,777 of record CAKXYN010000001.1, on the reverse strand, counting down.
ACACCACCCTTATGGCAGAAAGTGAAGAGGAACCAAAAAGCCTCTTGGTGAAAGTGAAAGAGGAGAGTGAAAAAGTTGGCTTAAAGCTCAACATTCAGAAAATTAAGATCATGGCATCTGGTCCCATCACTTCATGGGAAATAGATGGGGAAACAGTGGAAACAGTGTCATACTTTATTTTTCTGGGCTCCAAAATCACTGCAGATGGTGACTGCAGCCATGAAATTAAAAGACACTTACTCCTTGGAAGGAAAGTTATGACCAAACTAGATAGCATATTCAAAAGCAGAGACATTACTTTGCCAACAAAGGTCTGTCTAGTCAAGGCTGTGGTTTTTCCATTGATCATGTATGGATGTGAGAGTTGGACTGTGAAGAAAGCTGAGCACCAAAGAATTGATGCGTTTGAACTGTGGTGTTGGAGAAGACTCTTGAGAGTCCCTTGGACTGCAAGGAGATCCAACCAGTCCATTCTGAAGGAGATCAGCCCTGGGATTTCTTTGGAAGGAGTGATGCTAAAGCTGAAACTCCAGTACTTTGGCCACCTCATGAGAAGAGTTGACTCATTGGAAAAGACTCTGATGCTAGGAGGGATTGGGGGCAGGAAGAGAAGGGGACGACAGCAGATCTCTCCTTGCTATTCTTTGAAACTCTGCATTCAGATGCTTATATCTTTCCTTTTCTCCTTTGCTTCTCACTTCTCCGTCTTTTCACAGCTATTTAAGGCCTCCTCAGTCAGCCATTTTGCTTTTTTGCATTTCTTTTCCATGGGGATGGTCTTGATCCCTGTCTCATACACATTGTCACGAACCTCCGTCCATAGTTCATCAGACACTCTATCAGATCTAGTCCCTTAAATCTATTTCTCACTTCCACTGTATAATCATAAGCTGAATGGTATAGTGGTTTTAGCTTAAGACAAACATTTCCATAAGAAAAATGCATTGGTTAGCTCAAGGTTTGAGAGAAGTTACATTCTGGTGGAACCAGGTGTCATTATGGCAACACAAAATTTTAAGAGAAACCTCTTTTTAAATTTGTATAGAGAAGGGGAGAAAAACATAACACTGGTTTGTTTCGTCCTGCTGCCTAAGAGAGAGAGAAAAATATCTGACATTTGCAGCTTATTTCCTCCGTTTGGAGACCCCTGGCCTTCCTGCCTGTTACCCTCTCAGTATTTGGGTATCTGGTCCCCAGAAAGGGCTCTGACCCCAGGTTAATATCAGTCAAGGAAGGCTTTTCACATACCACACTCCATTTATCTTTCCGCTTTCTCGTGCTCCCATCCTGAACAGGGAAGGAAGTGGGGAAGGAAGAAAAAGTATAAACATCTCCCCTCACCTCCATGCCTCCCAATCCACATCACAGGTTTCTAAACTCAGATTAAATCAAGAGTTTTAAATTAAATGGGACTTAAGTTTTAATTCTGATTTTATTAAACATTTTAATACCCCCAAAATGAGATTGTTATTTATTCTTAATACTTTAAAGTGATTGAAAGGACTGTAGGATTGGCTTCAAATATCATCTAGTTGACAAACAAAAATGTTAAGGAAAAGACTATTTCAATTTTTACTCCCGCTTGGTTTGGATTGTTAAATATACTTATTATGGTAGTAGTGCACATCTTTGGGCATGGACCTTGATTCTTCTTTGAAGCAATTTCCTTAAGATAAATGTCCAGATGTGGGGTAATTGGTCAAAGGTTATGAACATCATTATGGCTTCAGATTGGCAATACTAAACCGATAACCCATCAGATCAGATCAGTTGCTCAGTTAAGTTTACCGAAATAAACTGCTACGGGCAATGTAGGAAAACATAAATTTTATGCCAAATTTCACTGTACCATTGTCACCCTTGTGAGATGAGGTCCCAAGTCAGGGTCACAATAATAGAGTGGACAAAGTAGAACAGTACTCAGAACTCAGTTTCTCTTTGCACCTATGACCATACATATAGGGGGAAATTGCAAATATTTATACAGATTTTGTTTTGCAAAGGCAAAAATGTGATTATATAGTACATATTTATATTCACTTGGTTATTAGTATTTTCCCATATCAGTATACAAAGTTCTGTCTTACTCTGTTGATGGATATCCCAATTTCTTTTAACAAAACAATAATATATGTTAAAAAGAAAATGTTAGGGGAAAGCCACATTACATTTCTCATAACTAATTGATTAATTTTTACAAACACTACGGTCTGCTTTTGCTGCTGCCTCTTTTCTTTATTGTTGCATTCTATAATATACATTATTTTCAAGGTGCTGTGTTGTACACTGTAGCATTCAGTCATTTAATATACAGATACTGTGTATATAGTCACGAATGAAACAAACATAGCATCTGCCTTCTGGAGGAGTTTCCAACCTAATGGAAACTTTCAGTTTCTACTTTGCATTCTAAGGATAAGCTTAATACTTAAATCCCAAATGCATATTATATCCCATATAGTTTGCTAGAACTTTGGCTACTAATTAATAGTGATCTTCCTACTAGCTAACACAAAGTGAGACATTTAAGCAGCAATTGTAAGAAAAGTTACAACTGCTGAGGAGATGCAACTCTATGCACAGTTTGGGGGATCAGTTCAGTTCAGTCATTCAGTTGATTCTTTGTGACCGCATGGACTGCAGCACGCTAGGCTTCCCTGTCCATCACCAACTCCCAGAGCCTACTCAAACTCATGTCCATAGCGTCAGTGATGCCATCCAGCCAGCTCATCCTCTGTCGTCCCCTTCTCCTCTCTCCTTCAGTCTTTCCTAGCATCAGGGTCTTTTCAAATGAGTCAGTTCTTCGCATCAGGTGGCCAAAGTATTGGAGCTTCAGCTTGACATTAGTCCTTCCAGTGAATATTCAGGACAGATTTCCTTTAGAATGGACTGGCTGGATCTCCTTGCAGTCCAAGGGACTCTCAAGAGTCTTCTCCAACACCACAATTCAGAAGCATCAATTCTTCGGCACTCAGCTTTCTTTATAGTCCAACTCTCACATCCATACATGACTACTGGAAAAATCATAGCTTTGACTAGATGGACCTTTGTCGGCAAAGTCATGTCTCTGCTTTTTAACATGGTGTCTAGGTTGGTCATGGCTTTTCTTCCAAGGAGCAAGAGTCTTTTAATTTCATGGCTGCAGTCACCATCTGCAGTGATTTTGGAGCCCCCCAATAAAGTCTCTCACTGTTTCCATTATTTCCTCATCTATTTGCCAAGAAGTGATGGGGCCAGATGCCAGGATCTTAGTTTTTTGAATGTTGAGTTTTAAGCCAACTATTTTACTCCTCTTTCACTTTCACCAAGAGGCTTTTTGGTTCCTCTTCACTTTCTGCCATAAGGGTGGTGTCATCTGCATATCTGAGGTTATTGATATTTTTCCTGGCAATCTGGATTCCAGCTTGTGCTTCATCCAGCCCAGCATTTTGCATGATGTACTCTGTGTATAAGTTAAGCAGAGTGACAATATTCAGCCTTGACGTACTCTTTTCCTGATTTGGAGTACTGTTCCATGTCAAGTTCTAACTGTTGCTTTTTGACCTGCATACAGATTTCTCAGGAGGCAGGTCAGGTGGTCTGGTATTCCCGTCTCTTGAAGAATTTTCCACAGTTTGTTTTGATCCACACAGTCAAAGGCTTTGGTGTAGTCAATAAAGCAGAAATAGATGTTTTTCTGGAACTCTCTTGCTTTTTCAGTGATCCAATGGATGTTGGCAATTTGATCCCTGTTCCTCTGCCTTTTCTAAATCCAGCTTGCACATCAGGAACTTCATTGTTCATGTACTATTGAAGCCTGGCTTGGAGAATTTTGAATATTACTTTATTAGTGTGTGAGATGAGTGCAGTTGTGTGGTAGTTTGAACATTCTTTGGCCTTGCCTTTGGGATGGGAATGAAAACGGACCTTTTCCAGTCCTGTGCCAACTGTTGAGTCTTCCAAATTTGCTGGCATATTGAGTGCAGCACTTTCACACCATCATCTTTTAGGATTTGAAATAGTCAACTATTTCAAATCGTTGCATAGAGGAGATGCAACTCTATGCACAGTTTGGGGGATAGAGAGCATTTTTCCTATAAGTTCTCATTAAAGAAATACTTCATAATGTAGAGAACCATGTTCTCAACATTATCTCATTAGTCAGCACAAAGTGAATTTCAAAGCACTGTTTTCTATCATGTATTTCAATATAAGTGATGATGTAATGCCAAATGCAATTCAGGAAAATAAGTTCTCTAAGGAGAACAAAGCTCATGGGCAAGGCACACAGCTTTCTGATTTGACCCACTGCCATAATTTAGAGGGTCTAGAGTCTACACTCCAGAATGTATATGTGTGTGTATATATATACACACACATATATATAATATACATACACATACATACATATATGCATATACATATACATATGTGTATACATTATATATATGTTTATATTATATATATATATATATTACCATTATGGTTTATCCCAGGAGATTGGATATAGTTCCCTTTGCTGTACAGTAGGACCTTCTTGTTTAATACATCCTATATATAACAGTTTGCACCCAGTGATCCCTAACTCCCACCCTGTACCTCCTCCACCCCCACTCCCCCTTGGCAACCACACTCAGTTCTCTATGTCTATGAGTCTGTTTATGTTTCATAGATAAGTTCACTTGTATCATTTTTAACATTTTAATTTATTTTTGGCTCCTGCTGGGTCTTTGTTGCTTTGTACGGGCTTTCTCTAGTTGCAGCAAATGGAGGCTACTCTTCAGTATGGTGTGTGGACTTCTCACTGTGGTGGCTTCTCCTGTTGCGGAGCGCAGACTCTAGGTGTGTGGGTTTCAGGAGTTGTGGCACACAGCATGTGGAGTCTTCCTGGACAGGGATCAAATTCACATCCTCTGCATTGGCAGGTGGATTCTTATCCACTGTGCCACCAGGCAAGACCTGTGTAATATTTCATGTCCCACATATAAGCAATATCACGATGTTTGTCTTTGTCTGACTTACTAACTTAGTATGATCATCTCTAGGTCTATCCATGTTGCTGCAAATGAGATGCGAAGTATTAATAGTCTTATTTTTAGGTGAAGAAACTGAGTTAGGAAGGTAAGTCACTTTACTTCAAACAGTGAATTAGTAGCAGGGCTTGAATTGGATCCAGGGGTAAAGTCCAATCTAAAATTTGTATTTTTAACCACAATATTAAAGGATTTAGTGACAGGCTGAGAAATCTCATGATACAGACTCTTTTGGTTTCACAAATAACAAGTATCTAGAAAACCATCACAGAATCCAGTGTCCAAACTCAGAGCTATGTCTCTGAACTTCTTCCCTTCGCTTTATGGGGTTTCTCTGATTTCTGTTAGGGCTTTCCTGATAGCTAAGTTGGTAAAGAATCTACCTGTAATGCAGGAGACCCTGGTTAGATTCTGAGATCAGGAAGAGTCACTGGAGAAAGGATAGGCTACCCACTCCAGTATTCTTAGGCTTCTCTTGTGGCTCAGCTGGTCAAGAATCCACCTACAATGTGGGAGACCTTGGCCCTGGGTTGCATAGATTCCCTGAATATGGGAAAGGCTATCCACTCCAGTATTCTTGCATGGAGAATTCCATGGACTAGGGTCACAAAGGTTTGGGCATGACTGAGCAACTTTCATTTTTTTTCGTGTTTCCCTTAAAGAATCTGTAGCTCAGCTGGTAAAGAATACACCTGCAATGCAGGAGACCCTGGTTTGATTCCTGGGTCAGGAAGATCCATTGGAGAAGGGATAGGCTACCCACTCCAGTACTCTTGGACTTCCCTGGTAGCTCAGCTGGTAAAGAATCCACCTGCAATACAGGAGACCCGGATTCAATCCCTGGGTTGGGAAGATTCCCTGGAGAAAGGAATGGTTATGCACTCCAGTATTCTGGCCTGGAGAATTCCATGGACTGTATAGTCCTTAGGGTTGCAAAGAGTCAGACTCGACTGAGTGACTTTCACTTTTTTTCTGATTTCTAGGATGTAAGGATTAAGGACATGGTGGGCTGTTTCCCAGGTGTATCTTTGGGCCAAAGTATGTTTGATGGGCAGCCTCCTAGGCCCTCTGATGGGCTCTGTTCTCTCAGGTTCCCGAATTTGAATGTCTCCCACCCCTGGTTCCCTTCCCCAGTGGTCCAGCAGTGGTAACTCCCACCCCTGATCTCCCTGGTGGTCTGGCAGTGGGAACTCCCACCCCTGATTTTTCTAATTCCTGTTCTGATTCACTGAAGTACAGATATTATTTTGGGATCTCTTGTTTAGTTTCTTTAATTCATAACCTTTCCTCAATGACCTGACTTTCCTATTTTCCTTTTTCCCATTGGTCAGTTTCTGACATTTTGAACATTTATATTTACACTATCCACATCTATGTTGAATTTACATGAAATGATCCTTGTCATCTACACTTGAAGAAGTGGGCTATTTGTCAACATACCACTTGCTAAGGTTTTGTTTTTCCTACAACTGCCCTCTCTTGATGGGACATTTATGGGCTTCTTTTCAATTACTGAGATCTGAAGACTTGCCTGAATTTTCTCCAAAATTATGTTTCCGGGCATCATCTGGAGTTTTCTGTATCCTTTGGTTGTTCAGTTCTACACAGGCAGAATTTGGGCACCAAAAGGGATGCCTTTTCTTATACATTAAGCTAATAACTTTTTTTTCCAACCACATTTGCTCACAGAATTGAAACTATTCTCAAAATCCATTAGCTGAGTGCTGAGATCCCTGATGACTTAAACTTTGATGGAGTGAGAAATTAATCAATTTCTGCCTGGAAGGTTTCTGTTAGTGCTACCAGATTAAGGAGCCTCACCAGAGCTTCTGCTTGATAAACAGCAGGAATGGGCAGCCAGACAAAGCCATCTCCAGTGGGACTCTGGGCCATCAGAGAGCCTGAGGGCTTGTGGGGTTGGTGTTGGTACTCTTGCCCCCTTTCAGGAAAGGACACGCTTACAACATTTGTAGGTGTCTGTCTAAGGGTGAGGTCCCTAAGACAGAGATTTGAGTGACTTATGAGGGAGTTCTCTTTGGAAATAACCTGCTGGGGATCAGAGGAAGGGGATGGGAAGGGGACTGAGTGGAACAAGTCAGTGCAAACAGTTTCACTTGCCATTGGTCCATCGTGCTCTGGAGCGTACACAGTGCCCTGGGACTGCTGCACCTTGAAGGAAGGGGCTGGGCTTTTTAAAAATTAGTTAATTTATTCATCTTTGGCCACACTGGGTCTTGGTTGCTTTGAGAGGGCTTTCTCTGTGGTGCATGGCCTTCTCACTGTGGTAGTTTCTCTTGTGGAGCACAGGCTCTAGTGGAAAGGCTCGGTAGTTGTGGCACAAGAGTTTAGTTGCCCCATGGTAAGTGGGCTCTTCCTGGACCAGGGATCAAAACCATGTCTCCTGCATTGGCAGGCAGATTCTTAACCACTAGACCACAAGGGATATTCTGGACTTCTTTTGTTTTTTTTTTTGAAACTCCTTATCAGTTACCTGCCCCTGCTCCCCTCCTCTGTCTATCAACTTCTAAGCATCCTCTGTCCGCCTGATGATCTTCAGCCAAGTATTAATATACTCTCTGGCAAAGCGGCTTAGGTGAGCTGTTATCTGCTATACTTGCAGTCACTGGGGCCTGGACACATCAGCTGGTCAAGGGTATTGGCTGTTGTGGTTCCAATGGGGGACCCACTTCCTGGGTTGATAATGACTTCCAGCCATGTCCTCAAATGGCAGAGAGAGAGGGCGGTCCCGCCCTCATTACCTGTCTAACCTAATTACCTCTCAAAGTCCTTACTCCCTGATAATGTCACATCAAGGCTCAGTGCTTCAGTGTATGAACTGAGTGAGGGACACAAACATTCAGTCCAAAGCAGCAGGAAGATGGAAGAATGGATAGAGTCAGTCCCAGTGGATGTCTGCTCTCGGCTCACCAGATATAACTGTGTCATGTGGCCACACTGAGCTACAAGAGTGGCTGAGAAAATGAGATTTTGGCATTTCTGGTCTCAGCAATAGAGGTAGGGAGGGGACCATGGGGCTGACATTGGAGGCTGGGCCAGATCCCTAGCAGTATCTCTGTGGAGCCTTTACTTGTTGACATTGTTTTCTGAGGAGCTGCTTATTGATGACTGAATGTGGACAACATTGCTAGTTTCCTTAAAAAGGAATGAGAGATGCTAATGGCTAATGAGCTTTGGGGAATTTGCTGTCCAGAGAGGGAGGTCGATCAGTAGGTCAAAACCTCTATTCAGTGTGACAAAGGCTATGAGAAAGGCTTGGCTCTCCACACTGTCCCACTGAACAGGAGGACCAGAGGATAGACTCGGCCCGTTGGCTTGAGAGAGGCAGTTGGTTCATCACATGTTGGAACAGTATTCTTGGTGTCTAATGTGACTGGGGTGAGGAATATGTGGGAATTGGCGGGGATCTGTCACCTTGCAGATTTGGAGAGATATGCAGATGACACCACACTTATGGCAGAAAGTGAAGAGGAACTAAAAAGCCTCTTGATGAAAGTGAAAGTGGAGAGTGAAAAAGTTGGCTTAAAGCTCAACATTCAGAAAACGAAGATCATGGCATCCGGTCCCATCACTTCATGGGAAATAGATGGGGAAACAGTGGAAACAGTGTCAGACTTTATTTTTTTGGGCTCCAAAATCACTATAGATGGTGACTGCAGCCATGAAATTAAAAAGACGCTTACTCCTTGGAAGGAAAATTATGACCAACCTAGATAGCATATTCAAAAGCAGAGACATTACTTTGCCAACAAAGGTTCGCCTAGTCAAGGCTATGGTTTTTCCTGTGGTCATGTATGGATGTGAGAGTTGGACTGTGAAGAAGGCTGAGCACCAAAGAATTGATGCGTTTGAGCTGTGGTGTTGGAGAAGACTCTTGAGAGTCCCTTGGACTGCAAGGAGATCCAACCAGTCCATTCTGAAGGAGATCAGCCCTAGGATTTCTTTGGAAGTAATGATGCTAGAGCTGAAACTCCAGTACTTTGGCCACCTCATGTGAAGAGTTGACTCATTGGAGAAGACTCTGATGCTGGGAGGGATTGGGGGCAAGAGGAGAAGGGGACGACAGAGGATGAGATGGCTGGTTGGCATCACTGACTCGATGGACGTGAGTCTGAGTGAACTCCGGGAGTTGGTGATGGACAGGGAGGCCTGGTGTGCTGCTATTCATGGGGTTGCAAAGAGTCGGACACGATTGAGCAACTGATCTGATCTGATCTGATGGCGGTTAGATCAAGTTTATTGTGGCGTGTGGAGTCCAAATGCTCTTACAGAATGGTTGACAGGAGCTGGCCAGTGTGCAGCTGGAAAACCAATGGCTAATGTCAACTCGGCTCTCACTCTGGGTCAAGTTCTGGGAGTCAAGCTCTTCACATTGATGAGCTCTCCTAACTCTCACAGCACAACTGTCCCTAGTACATCCTCCCCATTTTACGGAGGAAGAAAATTAGACTTAGGAAGAGTAACTCATCTCAGGTTACACAGCCCTGGCACCCAGTGTGTGAGCCTGTGTGCTAACAGTCATGTCCAACTCTGTAATCCTATGGATTGAAGCCCAGCAGGTTCCTCTGTCCATGGGGTTCTCCAGGCAAGAATATTGGAGAGGGTTACCATGCCATCCTCCAGGGGATCTTCCTGACCCAGGATCCAACCCACGTCTCTAGAGTCTCCTGCAGTGGCAGGTGGGTTCTTTACCACTAGTGCCACCTGGGAAGCCCGATGACACCCAGATCTGAGCCCAAAAAGTCCGATTCCAGTGTCTGCTCTTAACTCTTGATTAATTCAGCAGACATCTCCTGAGCATCAATGATGTGACAGATGCTGTTCTAGGTGTAGGGAATACAGTGCATAAGACAGACAAAATTGTGGTCCTTATGGAGCTTCTCTTTTAGTGGAAGTAGCAAATACAATATTGTATAATAAATGAATCTTATTTTAGTAATAATGTAACTATGTAATAAGAAGGCTTCACTTTAGTGGTAATGCTGCTGCCACTGTAGCACCCTGCCTCCTGGCAGAACTGGGGCCCAGTGTGGAGTTTGGGAAGCACAGGATGGGTCCTGGGGCCAACACAGGGGTGGAGCTGACACTTCTGTGCTGGTACTACAGCATGAGAACTTGGGATGCCTGTGTCCAGAAGGGAAATCCTGGCTGGCTGGTGCTTCCTTTTTTTCTTTTTTTTTTTAGCCACATCACACAGCTTATGAGATCTTAGTTTCCCACCGGGAGTTGAACCCAGGCCCTCAACAGTGAGAATGCAGAGTCTTAACCACTGGATCACCAGGGAATTCCCTTCATGAATGGTGCTGGTTTTGAGGAGAGCTTTGTCCGGGGAGGATCAGAGATAAGCGTACTTAAGACAACCAAGCCACGGAGTACAGCAGGACAGGTCAAGACTGAACTCAAGGTCAGACATTGCAGTGGCAGCTCTGGGACAAAACTCAGGTGTTTTATCAGAAATCTATCATGCAGCTAAAGATACGCAACGTGGGTCTGAGTCTGAAACCATCTGCCTCTTTCTGTTTTCTTTCCAACCTCAGGGTCATGATCCGAGATAGGCCTTTATATGGCAAGCTCTGTTTTGTTAATTCCATGAGGTTGGATCTCATTTTAGACTTTAGAGAGCCAAGCTGTAGAATCATACCATAAATCTTATTACAGAGAGATGGGACAGCTTTTGGTTGAAGAAAAGGAATTGTAAACTACTGTACAGCCAAGGAAAATAACAGCTGCAAAGCTCTATGCCCATAACACTTTGTGTTTAGGGGTCAGGTTTGTTCAGGAAATTAAGGGAATTATTTAAATCATGCACTGAGTTTGCTATCAAATAGGAGCAAGTAGAAGAATTAAAGCAGGAAAAAAGGGAAAACAGCTGACTAAAGTGAAAAGGAGAGAAATTTATTGAGCAGAGTGACTGAGATCTTAGAGTGTAGTCTGGACAGATATGAAATGAAAAATGAGATCTTGTTCTTCTTTTTTATCTTTGTGCAAAAACTGGAAAACTGTTACTGGCTTTGTGTTGAGGTTTCACCTGTTTTGCTGCTTTCGGGACACTGCTTTGCTTAAACACTTGGTCGTAGCTGCATTGTTTTTTTCCCCACTGTGGTGTTCAAAAGAATAAACATTTTCTTACAGATTAAAGAAAACTTACTTTCTAAAAAAAATAAAATAGTATTTTTTTAAAAAAGAAAATGAGATCTTAGAGGCTGGATGAGACAGATCTAAGAATGGACAGGAGAAGCCCATTCATCCAACCCCCTTCCTAATGAGGTTGCTGTGCATCTGCTCTAAGATCAGAGAAGGTCACTCATCTCCGGGAGGAGATGGGACTAATGTTTCCCCGGCAGTCCTTGACTTTGGGAAACGATTGAGGGGTGTCTCTGTAAAACTGCAGGTTGTTCTCCCCGAATAAGAACAACTGGGTAAGCTCCCTTGAGGACTGAGACAACTGCACAATATTTGGATAGATGTGAATGACGAGGCCTGAGAAGATAAAATTCTCAAGGTGTTGAGTCATGACTTGTAAACTGGTTCTGTTATCAGTTCTCACAGGTGGGAAAGCAGGAATTGCCTGTACCAGGTGGGAACTTCCTAGGGAAACTTATGGAATTGGGGTTTCTCTACAGGGAGAGGCACAGGGCATATAAGACATCCTCCAGAGGGGCCAAGCAAGATAAAAATAAACCAGGTCAGTCCTGAGTCCGTTATTGATCTGAGGAGGGCATCCCTCCTGAGTGGGTTTGAATAACTCAGGAAAGTGAAGCTAGATAAGATTGTTTGAAAATTGTATGCTTGGAAAACGATTGACTCCCTGACTTGGTATCAGATACTCTGAGGGACCCAGAGAGGCCAACCCAAGAGGAGGAAGTTAGAAAGACAAGTAAGTGCCTGGGTCAGAAAAGCAGTATGAAAGCCAACAGAAAAAAAGTGCCAGGCCAGCAGAAAGGTGTGGTCCTACTCCCCATAGGGAAGGTGAGGGATCCTTTAAGAAGCAGGTTAAGCTGCTATAATCTCAGCTGTAGCTTCTGAGGGGAACAGGGGGGTGCAGACACCAGAGGCCTGTCACACTCAAGCAGAAAATAGATGGAAGAGAAGGAAGTGTTACAGGCCCAGAAATTTCAAAAGCAGAAAAAAGACAGGGTCTTGAGGAGCATACCATAGAAGATGCTCTTACTGGACCCCTGGACAGAGGCCACCCCTGAGCAGCATCCTGGGGATGCTCAGAGTGATACCGGCCAGACTCACTGAGGTTGTGAAAATAAACAAGAGACCACCCAAACGAGAACAAACAGAGGCTGTTTCCAGAGTCTGCTATAGCAAGAGGATCGCCCATCATCACCTGTGTTTGCCAGAAATTCAGGGAGGCAGGGGATGGGGGAGTTTTACAGTGAAAAATAGGGAAGATGCCAAGAAGGCAGGAGGAGAAGGGGATGACAGAGGATGAGGTGGTTGGATGGCATCACTGACTCAATGGACATGAGTTTGAGCAAGCTCCGGGAGTTGGTGATAGACAGGGAAGTCTGGCACGCTACAGTCCATGGGGTCACAAAGAGTTGGACACGACTGAGAGACTGAACTGGACAAGAGTGCTCTGATTGGAGGCTGTAGGCACAGGGAATCTGGAAGTGGGCCAACCAGAAGTGAAGCATTTTATGTTTCTAATCTGGGGAACAGAGTGGACTTTCTCTAGTCGGTCATGAGTTGGAACTGGGAGCAAACATTTGGGAAGCTGGTGGTCGTTGACCAAGTCTTGGTTGTCTGGGATGATTGCTGCAGAGGTTCGTGATTTGTCTTCCTAGACTAATTGCTGCAGAAGTTATGGGTCAGAGTTCTGTTTTCATCTATTGTCTGGCCATTTGTCTGTTTGGTCTCTTAAGAGTAAAACTGTTCTAGAGAGCAGATTGTATGGACCTGCACATTTCCATACTAGGAACCCCATGACTTGGATAGTAAATGGCTGACCACAAAAAATGTAGAGGTGATTTCCTGGTTTTCAGCATTTTTCTGGCCTTGTACATGGTAGTCGGCATGTACAGAAACCTGTACATGTGTGTGATCATCTGGACTTGCAGAGATTTTTTTTCAGAGATCTTTACAGACTTTGCTTTTCCTTTTAAGTTTCTTTTCAGCTTGTTGTCTGTCCCAACTGTTATTGCCACCTCAGGCAAGTACAATATTAAACAATTGCTGCTGATTGTTTTTGATAAATACCCCTGAGGAAAAGGTTGCTCACTCAGAGTAAGCTCTGAGTCAAGTCCCATAAAGACTTGCTTAATGACAGTGTCCAGGGAACTGCAAGAGAGGTCAAACAATAACAATTCTCTGGAGTGGTGATTGGGGAGGTATAAGCCTGTCTGCTTCCCCCAGTGGCTGCTAGTTTTCACTTTGATTGTGGAACTGTGGTTTTCAAGGCTACTGTGAAGCTGGAGAGGGGAAGGGATCAGAAAAGAGTAAATTAAAATGACACAATCCTGTCTATTCTTACTAAGATGTGGTTCTTTTCCTTGGGTTGTTGCAAACCTTTTGTTAATTTCCAGAGTTTTGGAAAAGTTGACTTTCACAATTTTGCTGATTCATTGCTTTTCTGGAGAAGCAGATTTTCAGAGGTTCTTACTCTCACATGCAATAGCTTTGGTTCTGCTTCCACTGAAATGCATATGCTTGCCCTTCCTTCGTCAAACCCGTAGTCATCCGTGTTCCAGGCTTCCCCCACCCCCTCCTCTTTCCAGACTATCTGGGTAAACCATTAGACATTGCCCAGGAATCAAGATTGATCCATCCCTTCACCATGTCTTTGTCCACGCAAAGTGGATAATCAGATGTACTACTTCAAGTTTTGCCCAGGTAAGGATTCCTTGACATTTTTTTCACAGATGCTTTAGAGTGAATCAGTAATATTTCTGTTTGACTTGTACCACCATATTTTGTAGACCATATGTAACCCAGACTTGAGTATTTTCTTCCTCAAATGGTCACAGGGAAGTTCCACGAGGCTGTAGGAATAGATGAAGAGAGAGAGGGCAATGCAACAAGAGGGATTGCTAAGGGAGTCTAAGCCAGCACCATGCACTAGTGCTTTCAGGGCCTGATCAAGCTCAGTCTTGGATAAGCCATTGTCATCTGATGATGGATTAATGCTATGTATACCCACCTTCATGGTTGGTGGGTCAGATAATGATGGAAATTTAGTGATGGAAAGCTCAGACAACATGGTAACTTGATACCCCCCTGGTTAGGTGTTCAGCCTCTACTTGGGCATAGTAGTAAGCCAACAACTATTTCTGAAAATTAGGATACGTATAGGCAGAAGAAGACACGGCATTGCTCTGAATTCTATACGTATCTGCCCTTGAACACTCCAACAAGGGTTTACCAGATGTCCCACTGTTGTTGTTTAGTTGCAAAGTTATGTCTGACCCTTTTGTGACCCTATGGACAATAGCCTGCCAGGCTCCTCTGTCCATGAGATTTCCCAGGCAAGAATACTAGAGTGGGTTGCCACTTCCTTCTCGAGGGGATCTTCCTGACCCAGGGATCAAACCCATGTCTCCTACATTGACAGGTGGACTGTTTACCACTGAGCCACCTGGGAAGGCTAGATGTCCCATTAAGCATCCCTGTTTGCCACTGCATCTCAGGTACCTGGTGAAATGTTTGCAGAATGTTGGACCCTTAAAGCAAGTAGCAAGTGGTGGTCCAGTGGTTAAGACTTCACCTTCCAGTGCAAGGGCTGCAGGTTTGATCCCTTGTCAGAAAGCTAAGATCCCATACGTCTTAGGGCCGAAAAACCAAAGCATAAAGCAGAAGCAATATTGTAAGAAATTCAATAAAGACTTTAAAAAGAATGGTCCACATTAAACTTTAAAAAGATAAAGCAAGTAGCTAGGTGTCTTTCGTTAACCCTTATAGAGACCTACCCACGTAATCAACACCTTGATTTGGCAAACTGTGGCCTACAAGCCCAATCGGGTCACATCCATTTGTTTAAATATCATCTATGACTATTTTTATGCTACACACCTGGAGGTTTGAGTGTTTGTGACAAAGACCAGATGGCCCACAAAGCCTAAACTATTATGACTCTTTACAGGACTTGTTTGCTGGCCCCTAGCCTCTACCACTGGCTCCTTTGTCCTCTGAATTCCATGCAGGTTCAGTCCTGGGAGCATGGCAGAGGCTGAGAGGAAAGAGGAGAGGGAGCTGGGGGTTTCATTTCTTTAGTTTCCTCTCTTTGCTGCCTCAAGTTCAGGACTAAAAGTCTCAGGTCGTCTTGGGGCCCCCCTCCAATCAGCCATTTCTGCCTCTGGGTTCTGGTAATGTCATCCCATCCTGCCCCTTCTGGTCCAAAGATGACACCTGCTCCCTGCTGTCCTATCCCTGGGGCCCTGTGCTGTCCCTCATGGTTTCTGAACCTTTGCCTGTCCTTATGCAATGGCCCTTTGTTAAGCTGTCCTTAATTTAAGGATACCTTCTGCTCCTGGAACTCTGACTGACGCAGCAGATTTACAGTACTCCCTTTATAGACAAATATGTAACTCTGCCATCCTAATTTTATAGAAGAAAGAAGATACTGAAAATAATTTTACAAAGATGGTATCAGTAGGTATCTGTGCTTTGTGAAATTATCAGAGATTTTTTATTATATTCTTTTTGCTTTTCTTTGACTTTATATGGTGACGATAGATTACTTTTGTGCTAAGGAAAATGTTAAATAATATAATCAAGGAAAAAAAAAAGCCTAAGCTATTTGGGTTGGACCAAACCCCACTGTGTCCTAAAGCGCAGTGATCTGTGATGTCTTTTCCGGGAGGTCGTGTAGAGGATGGAGCGGCCGCCGCCTTTAGAATCTGCAGCTCACCCTGCACTCAGCCTGCAGTCACAGAGACCAACGGGAGATGCACAGATAGAGTCCTGTGTGAAGGAAAGCTGCACGGTGCAAAACAGCCTGGAGCTGAAACTCCCCTCCAGGTCCTCCCCACCATTCTATACAGAATAAAGAGCTTTCTCCCCTGAAGAAAGGAAGGGACATGGAGACTGATTATGTTCAGCTCCCAGCCCATCCCAGTCTCCGGCTGGTATCGGGAATTCCTTACCCCAGTTGTTGAAAGCTAACTAATCAAAAATAATCATGAGGAAAAAGAGACCCCCTCAAAATGATGCACCTCGGCATATATATGTTTTCCATATATACCTACTCTCTTCTTGACTTAGCGCTGCTGCTGCTGCTAAGTCGCTTCAGTTGTGTCCGACTCTGTGCAACCCCATAGACAGCCAGCCCATCAGGCTCCCCTGTCCCTGGGATTCTCCAAGCAAGAACACTGGAGTGGGTTGCATTTCCTTCTCTAATGCATAAAAGTGAAAAGAGAAAGTGAAGTTACTCAGTCGTGTCCGACTCTAGTGACGCCATGGACTGCAGCCCACCGGGCTCCTCTGTCCATGGGATTTTCCAGGCAAAAGTACTGGAGTGGGGTGCCATTGCCTTCTCTGTGACTTAGCACAGCAGTCTGCTAATCGGACTGCTGCCCCTTCTCGCCCCATTAAAGGTGATCTGTTCCTGTAAAATGCCGGTCTCATTTTTTTTTTTTTTTTTGAACCTTGCCTTCTCTAACTCCCTTACCTTACAATGTGGGTGTGCATGGCACATACACACACATACACCACGTGCATGCACACCCCCACATACATCACCACACTCTCCAAATACACAATATATACATATATACCCCACACACTGTACATGCATACATACCACATACACAGACACACACATACTATACACACACCACATATACCACAGCACAAACACTATATGCACACACCCCACATACATACTATATATACATACACGCCACATACACACACACACATAGTTAAACACACACCCCTCCCCCACACACCACATACACACCACCACCACACACACCCTACATACACACACACCATGTACACACATACCACACTGTCACACCCACCACTTTCACACACAAAGGACAGTTGTGTCGGCCCAGTGTACCTTCACTTCAGGGGCTGCCACGTGTCCTGTCCTGTGTGACTAGTGTCTGCCACACCTGCAGCTGATGGTCCTGGATTCGTGTTAAGCTGAAGAAGCAGAATAATACTCTGCAGAGTCCTTTCTCTGTGTAGCTTCCTCTTCTAGTATTCCACACTGAAAATTCTGTCTCTACCTCCCTAAACTCTGACATTTGTCTCCTCAACTCAGAGAGCTTGCCCGGTTCCATTTCAGCTCTCCATCCCAACACTGTGGTTTGGAAATTGCCTCAGGGCAGAAAGATGGGGCCATCCTCGGTTACGCCTCCTTTGTTTCTTCTAGAGATCACGGCCCTGAACTGCCTGTTTTCCGACATCTGAAAATACGTGTGTCCTGTGTCCCCTTCTCCTCCCAAGGTTTCTAGTCGTTTATTACAGGAGGGTCGTTCTGGACTTTGTCACTCCTTTACCCTGACTGGCACACACAAGTTTTGAATACCTGTCTGCCCGGATGAATGAATAGCATACAGCGAAGTGGACACCTGCTCGTGAGCAGGATTAAAAGGTTTGCACCTTGGGGTGTGACTAAGGCCAGCAGACTCGGAACCTTGGGCAGGAGCTGAATTTTGAGGTGGCTTAAAGAAAGGCATCTGCTCCTTCAGGAAAGAGAGGTGGCCCAACACAGTCTTTCTTAAACATATTTCCTTTATGTATTTATGTGGCTGTGCCAGGTCTTAGTTGCACCAAATGGGATCCAGTTCCCTGACCAAGGATTGCGCGTGGGCCTTCTGCATTGGGAGTGCAGAGTCATAGCCACTGGACCACCAGGGAAGTCCCAACCCTACATGGTCTTGACTGTGGTTTTGTGTTGCAGAAAATGTTTCTGAATTGGGCCCCGAGGGACCTGCGTTCTACTCTTAGCTTTCCTACAAGCCAGCACTTTGAATGGCGCATGGGGCTATGTGATCTGCTTTAACCAATGAAATATTAGTGAAACCCACGAGTCACTTCCAGGTGGCATCTTTAAAGGCCATGTGACATCTGTCACATTCTTCTTTTTTACTGTATAATCATGTATCTAGAAGCTAGTGAACCAAGTCAGACATGTAGCATGAGTAAGAAATTAATTTTTTGCTGGGTTGAATTTTGAAAATTGTTTATCAGCCAAGCATAGCCAGTCACATCTGGACTCATGTAAACACTGTCCATGCATTATTTAATTACGATTACAATTTAATACTTCCTACAATCTCTGAGTCGTAATCATTATTGTGGATGAGGAGAACAAGACACAAGGGGTTATGTAACTTTTCTCAGTTCCACAGCGTTGGTAAGTGGAGGAGATGAGTCAAGAATTCAACTCCAGGGAGTGGTCTCCGACACTCACTGCTCAACAGTACAGTCAACAAGGGTGAGGCAGAGGAAGAAAGGTATCCAGGACCTGGTGATGGTGGTGGGGGGCCCCGGGGAGCAGTGCCATGCGGGGTGGTTTTTTAGTCTGTTGCAGTGTTTGGTTTCATCTAATTGCTTTATCTTTTCCCTTACAAGCTTAGAGAGAGTCTGGACGTGTCCCTGAATCTGCTTTTGACATTTTGTATTTCATGCCCACGAAGTTGTGGGGATTTTTAATTGTTGGTTGCTTTTTCAGAATAAATGAAGAAATTATATTCAAAGGGATTCCTGCATGCCACATGGAAAGCCTTTGATGATGTCTTGGCATTTGAGGAAATGAGCTTCTAAATGAATAAATAGCTATTGTATGTGATTGGACAGAATTTAAATGGCAACAAGGAAGGACCAAGAATAGCTAGCTATTCAGGTCTCTCCTGGCTCTCTTGTAATCCTTTGAATACTTAATTGGATTTTCCTTCAAGTGCCTATTCCCCCGCCTCTTTTTCTTCTTCTTTTTTTCTTCATTGGAGTATAGTTGATTTACAATGTTGTGTTCATTTTTGGTGTACAGCAAAGTGATTCTGTTATACATCTCTCTCTCTCTCTCTATATATATATATACACACACACACACACACACACATATATATATATTTTCAGATTCTTTTCCATTACGGTTTATCACAGGATATTCAGTATAGTTCCCTGTGCTATACAGTAGGTCCTTGTTGTTTATCTCTTATATATAAAGTAGTGTGTATCTGTCAGATGTCTTCACTATCTCCAGTAGTTTGAATGGAGCAAGCTCAATAAGTCTATTTATGAATCATGATGTCAGTAGAGGGCATGGAGTCAGCTGAGGAGAAGGACTTGGGGAAGCCCTGGGAGCAGAGGGGGAAGGAAGTGGAAGCCATCGGTGTCACTGGCCTCAGGGATGCCCCTCCTCTGAGCCCTGCTGGCACCCAGGTGTGTGCCAGTCATCCTGTATCAAAGCCACACTAACTGCTCATGTTGGCTAGTCTCTCAGTCCTTTCTCTGTCTCTTGAGTTAACCCACAGCCCCGTATGGACATGTTCTATATGTATCTTTGATACCTTTCCTAAGGTAAAACTCAATATGTGGAAAACAATGACTGTTTATGGTGGCTCAGACTGTAAAGAGTCTGCCTGTGGTGCAGGAGACCAGGGTTCAATCCCTGGGTCAGGACGATCCCCTGGAGAAGGAAATGGTGACCCACTCCAGTATTCTTGCCTGGAAAATCCCATGGGTGGAAGAGTTTGGCAGGCTACAGTCCATGGGGTCACAAAGAGTCAGACACAACTGAGTGACCTCACTTAGGAAATGAGGATTTGTTGAGAAGGAGGGTAGGAAATGCTTTATCCATCTCTTTCTGGAGGAGAAACTTGCCAGCTATCACCACCCCAAAGAAAGCCCTAGAAAAGCCTGTTGGTCAAAGAAAGCTGTGTGTTAGACATACTCCAGCCTTGATAGCATCTTAGTAGTACCTCAGAGGGGACCTCAGGGAGGATATTTATTGCACTTTGGATCTGGGTTCAATGATTTTAAGGAGAGTCTTACAAGGCAGAGAACTAATTGGTATTAGACAGAACTTATGACATAGTGCTTAATGGAATATAGAGGTCAAGGTTTTGAGGTGCATATATTGGTGCATAAGCTGGTAGGTTTTTTTTTTCTGTTTATTTTTAAAATTATTTATTTGTTTGTTTGTTTGTTTTTGGCTGTGCTGTATCTTCGTTGCTGCACAGGCTTTTTCCAGTTGCAGTGAGAGGGCTTCCCAGTATAGTGTCTTCTCTTGTTGTGGAGCACAGGCTCGGGGTGCATGGGCTTCAGGACCTGTGGCATGTGGGCTTTGTTGCTCCACGCATGTGGGATCTTCCCGGATCAAGGATTGAACCCATGTCTCCTGCAGTGGCAGATGGATTCTTTACCACTGAGCCACCAGGGAAGCCCGAAGCAAGTAGTTTTAAAAGTAAAGTGTTTCATTGCTTTAGAGACTGATCTTTGAAGTGTTTAAGTATTTCTTAGATTAAGTAGCCAAATGTTTTTCTGCCTGATCCCAGTGTTGTTAAGCACTGAGGAAAAAGAAGTACGTTTGTACATAAATATTCCACAGTGAAGTTGTTAAGGAAGAGTGCTCAGTCCCAGAACTGTTTAGCACAAAACCTGGAAAGTTGATTTGGTTCTTTTGGGGTAGAACCAAAAGAACCTGGCCGGTATTTTGGAGATGCGAAACCTCAGCTGTTGGCAAACAGCTGATGTCTTTCTCTAACCTTTCTCAAGTGAGGATTTGCACCCTTCACATGGTACCAATCATCAAAGTTTGCCCTGAATTATTTAAATCCACTGGGGTTGAGGTAAGGTGATACTAGAATCCTTTGGCAAAGAAGACTTCATTTTCTGCTTTTCATAATTACTGAGGTTTTCACAGTGTCAATGAGTGGAGTATCTTTCAATGGGTGAAGTAGTCTATTTTGTTTCTAGTCCATCAGAAATAAGTTGACATTTGCATTTGTGGTAGTTCCTTTTAAAAGCAGATTGACCCTGCATGGTTGTATAAATGGTTCTTAGACACAGTGGTATGTCCCAAAGGAGTTAATGTGATTGCTCCTTCATCTTGAGTAAATCAGTTTCTGCTCCCTACATGTAGAGAAATAAAGACCTCTTTCCTAGAGAACACAGTGAGGATAGTGGATTATTTTGCTTTTTGACCTCTTGGCCATGGCACTGTAGCCCAAAGATGGCATGAAATGAAGCTGAAAATCATCTGCTTAAATGTTAATAATTTTATGCACTAGGGATTTGTGAAATGCAGAAACAATAAGAGAACATTCCTGAGCCTATAGAAAGATAAATTATGCAGTCAGCATCTGGAATTTAAATGATATGTTTTCCTCTTTGGATGCAAATAACAGTTAATGGTGACAAGGGTACCACAATCCTAATGTAATTTCTCCTCTGGAAATATGTCTTGAAAATCATGAAGCTATTTTCAGTTCAAAAGATAACTTAAAAGAATTAAGTTAAAGGATAACCAAACCCCAAACAAAACAGAGAGAGAATTGTTTTCTTTGAAAAAGCCACATCTTGTTCCCTGCCCTATTTGTTCTTAAGTTTTCTTAGAAATATCAGTGTTTTCTCTGCATATTAAATGAAATCATCATCATCATCATTATGTCCCTTGTTGAGTGAATACCATGAGATGGGCACGATGCTAGACTATTTAATTTCATGTCAAAAACTCTATGAGGCAGGTATTATTACCCCATTTTACAGGTGATAAATTTGAAGGTTAGAGAGATGGTTTCATTTTCACAGCACATTGTCTCCCTCAAAGACTCATGAGTCTTTCAATGTTAGAGACAGGATGCGTCTCAGAAACCATCCTTGGTTTACAGACAAGGACACCAGGCATAGAGAGGAGAAATGACCTGAAGTAGAATCTTACTGTGGGTTGTACATTGTGGGGACCTTGTGATTGGATGTTCATCATCAACTCTAGCTCAACATTGGTAATTCCTCCCCCCTCATCCATTATTGCGGAGAAGGCAATGGCAACCCACTCCAGTACTCTTGCCTGGAAAATCCCATGGATGACAGAGCCTGGTGGCTGCCATCTATCGGGTCGCACATGACTGAAACGACTTAGCAGCAGCAGCATCCCTTATTGATTCAGGAATGGATGATTATGGCCAGTGAAGTGTGAGGGCAAGTGTGCTGTAGGGCTTTCAGGAAGAATTTCATCAGTCCCTAAAGAACTCCGAGGAGAGAAGGTAGTCATCTTTCCATTAGCCCAAGAATGATGCCAACCCCAGGCTAGTAGACCAGAGCAGTAGCAGGCCCTTGTATTCCTGATGACCTTGATGGACCTCTGATTCAGTTAAATTTGAAGTTCATCCAGTCTCTAGACTCTATAGTTATTTTAAAGGTCTAGGGACTTCCCTGATGGTCCAGTGGTTAACACTGCATTCTCAGTGTAGAGAGCCCGAGTTTGATCCCTGGGCAGGGAACTAGATCCCACATGTTGCAACTAAGACCTGGCACAGTTAAATCAATCAATCAGTCAATCAAATAAAGGTCTATATGGTTGTATAGTTATAATAAGTATATAGTGATAATAAATTCCCTTGTTACTTAACTCAGTTTGAGTCAGAATTTCTACTTGCAGCCAAAAGGATATAAACATTTAACTTGGAGTTACCCAGCTTCCTCTCTAGCTCTGCAATCTCTGTTTTATACACACACCAAGTTCAGTGAATTCAATGAGGAGAAAAGCAAATTATTTTACATGTAAGTTATAACAAAAAATTGGGGAAATGAAGAAGCACAAGTAGAGATACAGAATAAGATGGACATTGATCCCAAGGCCATGGGTGAAGTAGATGAAGTTTCAGATTAGAAGATTGCTTGGAGATGGTTTATCAGATATAATTTTTTTTTTAATTGAAGTATAGGTGATTTGGTGGCTCAGACCATAAAGAATCTGCCTGTGATGCAGGAGAGCGAGGTTCAATCCCTGGGTCAGGAAGATCCCTTGGAGAAGGGAATGGCAACCAGCTCCAGTATTCTTGCCTGGAGAATCCCGTGGACAGAGGAGCCTGGCGGGCTACAGTCCGTGGGGTTGCAAAAAGTCAGACATGACCGAGTGATCAACACTACAGATGATCTACAGTGTTGTGTTAATTTCTGCTGTACAGCATATTGACTGAGTTATATACATATATACATGCTGTGCTAAGTCACTTCAGTCGTGTCCGACTCTGTGTGACCCCATAGATGGCAGCCCGCCAGGCTTCCCTGTCCCTGGGATTCTCCAGGCAAGAACACTGGAGTGGGTTGCCATTTCCTTCTCCAGTGCATGAAAGTGAAAAGTGAAAGTGAAGTCGCTCAGTCGTGTCCGACACTTAGCGACCCCATGGACTGCAGCCTACCAGGCTCCTCTGTCCGTGGGATTTTCCAGGCAAGAGTACTGGAGTGGGGTGCCATTACTTTTTAAAATATTCTTCTTCAGTTCAGTTCAGTCGCTCAGTTATGTCTGACTCTTTGTGACCCCATGGACCGCAGCACGCCGGGCCTCTCTGTCCATCACCAATTCCCGGAGTCTACCCAAACCCATGTGCATTGAGTCAATGATGCCATCCAACCGTCTCATCCTCTGTCATCCCCTTCTCCTCCTGCCTCCAATCCCTCCCAGCATCAGGGAACTCATTATGGTTTATCCCAGGAGATTAAACATAGTTTCCTGTGCTATGCAGTCGGGCCTTGCTCTTTACCCTTCCTATATATAATGGTTTGCATCTATGAACCCCAAATTCCCAGTCCACTCATCCTCCTCCCCCCACCTTGGCAGCCACAAGTCTGCTTTCTATGTCTGTGAGTCTGTTTCTGTTCTGCAGGTAAGTGACTTTGTGTCATATTTTAGATTCCACATGTAAGTGACAGCATATGGTATTCGTCTTTCTCTTTCTGACTCACTTCACTTGGTATGATAACCTGTAGTTGCATCTATGTTGCTGCAAATGGCATTCTTCCTTCTTCATGGATGAGTAGTATTCCATTGTATATATGTACCACATCTTTTACATTCGTTCATCTCAAATACTAATTTTGAACAGAATCTCGAACATGTGAGATGATCTGTATCAACTAGATACAGTTGTACTAGTGAACTACTCTATTTAGTACACTAGATTTTTAAAATGAAAACTAAGCTTCTAGAGCCATAATCATTTTGTAGTTTGACTCCACTAAGTGAATAACAAAGGTATGGATATTTGTGCATCTGCAGGCAAGATATTATTGAGGTATTTAGACTTGACCTGGAACTTCCCTGGTGGTCCAGTGGTTAAGAATCCCAGTGCAGGGGGCCTGGGTTCAATCCCTAGTCAGGGAACTAGACCCCTTACACCATGACAAAGACCCTGCATGCCTCAATAAGACCCAGCACATCTAACTAGATAAATAAATATTAATAAATAAAAATAAATATTAGACTTTACCTGCTTACTTACATTTTAGAGGTTTGAGACCTGTAGAGACATAAATATTCATTTGCTTCTTTTTGTCTCTACAAACATGGCCTTTTCACACCAAAATAAAGCGTTTGAGTTTTGTCTGAGAAATACTGAATTCTTCTCCCATATGTGCCTCACTTTTACCTGCTTCCCGAGAGGTCAGAAGTTTCCAGCTAGAACAAGTATACCCACCCACTCACCTCCACCTGATTAGGACTCCAGGAGCAAGTGAGATTAGGGCTGGGGTCACCCTTTGGTGGGCCACTTAGAAGCGTTTTCTTGCATTGCCCAGTCTGGCTTTCCATGTTCTTGAGACCATGAGCTCAAGAACAAAGAGACTGTGTAGGCTGTATTTAAGTTCAAACACATCAGTGCCCCTTTTCTCAGGAGGAGCAGACTTCCTAGTCTGTTGGACTCCGGCACACCCACACGGCCTGCTCTGGCCAGGAGAATATGAGTAGAAGTGACATGTGTCACTTCTGAGCGGAAGCTTTAAGGGCCAGTGTTGCTGCTGCTAAGTCGCTTCAGTCGTGTCCGACTCTGTGCGACCCCATAGACGGAAGCTCAGCATGCTCCCCTGTCCCTGGGATTCTCCAGGCAAGAACACTGGAGTGGGTTGCCATTTCCTTCTCCAATGCATGAAAGTGAAAAGTGAAAGTGAAGTCACTCAGTCGTGTCTGACTCTTAGCGACCCCATGGACTGGAGCCTACCAGGATCTTCCGTCCATGGGATTTTCCAGGCAAAAGTACTGGGGTGGGGTGCCATTGCCTTCCCCGAAGGGCCAGTGTGTCAGCTGCCAGATCTACGTTCCCTTGCCTCCGAGATTATGGAAATTGTGACGGGGCCTCATCAGCCTGGGTTCCTGAGCAGTTATGATGAACAAAACTGTAGCCAGCCCACTTTTAACAGGCTGGATGAGTGGGAAAGGAACTTTGTTGTTTTAAGCCACAGAAATTTTTGACCTTATCTGTGACCACAGCAAACCTAGCAAACCCTGACTGATGCGGTGACAGGCAGCAGGGTGCATAGTTACGCAGCGTGGTTGTTGTCACTCACTGGAAATGATTAACGTACAGGTGGCACTTACCCTGAATATGACCAATTTTTTAAAACTAATCATTCTTTTTTAAAAAAAGATAAATAGTGATTTATTTGGCCCTGCCAGGCTCTTGGTTGTGGCATGAGGGGTCTGCAATCACAGTGGGCAAGAGCTCTTAGCTGTGGCATGTGAGCTCCCGGTTGGGTCGTGTGAGATCTAATTCCCTGACCGAGGACTGAACCCAGGCCCCCTGCATCGGGGCACAGAGTCTTAGCCGCTGGGCCACCTGGAAAGTCCCAATACAGCCAATTTTTAAGATACTGTTTGCAATTTTGAAAGGCAAGATAAAAGAAAAGATGTTAGCCCTGAGAAAAAGACCCGAAAGACTGATAAAATGGGAACATAGTCCAGTCACAGAAAAAAAATAAGTTATAATTTGTGTACATTTTGGTTCATGAATTTTAAACCTTTTACCTACAGCATTTATTGGTGAAAAGTTTCTAATGAGGCAGAGGTTCTGAACTCTCTGTGGCCACAGAAAACCAACATGCAAAGAAAAGATCTTGGTATTTATTCTCATTAATTTATCTTAGAAGATTCCTATTTTATTTCTAGCCTCTTTTCCCCCTTGTGGTGGTAGTGTAGTCCCTAAGTCATGTCTGACTCTTTGTGGCCTCGTGGACTGTAGCCCACCAGGCTCCTCTGTCCTTGGGCTTCTCCAGGCAAGAATACTGGAGTGGGTTGCCATTTTCTTTTCCAGGTTCCCCCTTCTAGGGGAACTTTGGTACTAAATACATGTACTCTGTACATATGCAAATATTGGATTCATGTGTCCCAGTGCTGGTTCTTACATAAAAGGTTTGATTCAATCCTCAGTATTTGGGGTGAATAATTTAAAAAACCTGACCCTCATTCTTAGAGCATCTTTTATAGATTAGAGGCTTCTATAGACTATGATTTATTTCCTAGTAAGTGATTTCACTTTAAGACTCCAGTTCCTTATAGGCAAAATGGGAATCCTATTAACTGTCCCATCACATTATAGTTTTGTTATAGTGCTTTATAAATGGTAAATTCTACATGCATGATTATTATTTTCCATTGACTACCTTGTATGTTATGGCTACTGTTACCACCTGTATAATGCTTGCTATTTGCAAAGCTAATTAATCCATGTTATTTATTAAATTTTCTCAGCAAAATGCATTTCTTATAGTTAAGGGTAGAGACGTGGGGAGAATAATTGCAACTCTCCTCTGCTTTTTTTTCTCTTCCTTTTCCCTCTCCTCTCTTATAAGGAGGTCTGTGCTTCTCTCGTGATCAAGAGCAATGGAATTTGAAACCACATCAAATTCCTTTAAGTGGGAAAAGATGAGATTGGGAGGGGTAGCCTGAGAAGATGAGGAACAGCAAGAGTAAGGGAGAGTCGAGAGGGAGAGCTTGAGAAAGAGAGGAGGAAAAGAAGAGGAGAAATAGGTGCCATGATGGGCAGCTTTGGAGAGAGATGAAAAACAATTATTTTCCAGAAGTTCTATAGTGCTGTGCTGTGTAAATCCCTTGTCTCTGGCTTCTCAAGACACATTTCAACAGTTTGTCTGGTTCTAAGAAAATATGCTGTTGGTATTTTTATTCTCATCGTGTTCCATTGCATTACATACAGAGATTAGCTTTGGGGGAACTGACAGTCCTTCCATATGAAAGCAGTGCATGCATATTCATGTCTTCAACTTTTCTTTTTCATACTTATCTCAGTTTAAGTTTCCTTCAACACAGTTTGCCTATTTCTTGTTAATTTGAATCAATTCTGTTGAAATTTATTTCTATTTATTTTATATTTTTGTTGCTTTTGCAAAGGGTATCTTTTATTCTACAATATTTTCTAACAGCTTGCTGTTTTTCTATTGGTCTGTTTTTTGA
The DNA here is from genome assembly GCA_935064755.1 of Tragelaphus eurycerus. NCBI lineage: Eukaryota > Metazoa > Chordata > Mammalia > Artiodactyla > Bovidae > Tragelaphus > Tragelaphus eurycerus. The sequence goes on along the minus strand of CAKXYN010000001.1, from coordinate 20,665,381 downwards.
GTTATTATTATACATTCAACCACTATTATTGAAATCATTATTTGGTTGATTCTTTTAGACTTTTCAGATATATAATCATATTATCTGCAAATAATTGTAATTTTAATGCGTCTGGGTGAACTCCGGGAATTGGTGATGGACAGGGAGGCCTGGCGTGCTGCGATTCATGGGGTCGCAAAGAGTCGAACACAACTGAGCGACTGAACTGAACTGAACTGAACTGAATTTTTTAAATACATTTAATTTTGTTCTCTTAGACAACTGCTTTGGTTAGTACCTCTGTAACAATGTTAAATAACTTGGAATTAGTGTAGGTCATCGACCTGTTCCCTACTTTATTGAAAATAGTTTGTGGTGTTTCTCTAATTCTACATCTTGGATTGAGATGTATATCATGTTTAGCTCTATTGTTAAGTATGAATCTGTCTGTTTCTATGGAAATTAGCATAACTAGTCCTTCTTGTCTGGCTCTTTCTTGGTTTTAGCATTGAGAGTACAATGTCTTGGGAAGCTCTTCATTTATAGACAAATCATGATTGGGCACTTGAACTAAAATCAAGAATGAATGTGAATCTTATCTGATCATTTTCAGCATCTATGTGGTTACCTTATAATTTTTCAAGTGGCCTGATTAATGTAATTGATTGATTGTATTTATATGTTTTTACAGCATAGAGCTGACTTTTTCCTCTTGGTGTGAACTCCAACAACTAATCTTATGCTCATTCTCCAGCCGATTGCTGGATTCTCTTTGGTAATATTTTATGTTAGCTATTTTTGTCAATAGTAATAAGTAAGATCAGTCAGTCTGTGGTTGTATGTTTTATCTTTGTTGGATTTAGGTACTGATGTTGTGGTGATTTCATAAAAAGAATTTGGAATCTTCATTTCCTTTTCTAGATTCTGCAACAATTTAAATAGCATTGGCTTTTCTGTCCCTTAAAGTTTTGGTAGGTTTTCCTTGTGAAACCATCTGGACTTGGTGTTTTTGTGATGGGTAGCTATTTTTTCTAGTTTCTCCCCGACCAACAGAAATTGGTCTGTTTAAACTATCTATTGCTTTGGGATTCAATTTTAGTAACATGTTTCATTGGACAGTCCTCCATTGAGGTTTTAAAATTATTTCATAGTCAAGTTTTAAAAATATCTGAATAGAATCGATAAAAATAGTTTCTTATGTTTTTTTAGTTTATACTATATATCTGCATATTTTTCCATTTTCTTCTTTTATGCTTCATACCCTTATCTCTTAGCATGTGGTTTTCAATTTGGAGGTTTTTTTCTCCCCCCCGCAACAAATGTCTGTCTGTCTCTTTCCCTCATTTATATGTCTCTCTGTGTACTTTTTATATTTTTCTATTGTATAATTAGTTGATTTCTGTTTTTATTTATTAATGATTTCCTTCTGCTTTATTTAGAAAACTAAATAGTTTTCGCTATTTTTTAGTTCCTTGAGAATATGTGTGTAATTTACTTCTCTCATCCATTCTTATTTATAACATAAGTACTTAAGATTATGAATTTTGGGGACTTCTTGGCAGTCCAATGGTTAAGACTTCACCTGCCAAGGCAAGAGGTATGGGTGTGATCCCTGGTCAGGGAGCTAAGTTCCTACATGCCTTGTGGCCAAAAATACCAAAACATAAAGCAGAAACAATATTGTAACATAATCAATAAAGACATTAAAAATAGTCTGCATCAAAAAAATCTTTAAAAAAGATTACTGAAATTTCTTTGGAAATTCTTTAGCTGTTGCCCATAGATTCTGTCATGTAGTATTTTCAAAGCCTTTTGAAAGTCGCTCATCTCTAGAGTAATCTCATCGTAATCAAAGAATGTTATCCATATAATTTCCACTTTAGGGTCTTGGCACTATTACTTGCATTCCTGTGCAGAATCCAGGCAGCTTCCCAGGCAGCTCACATACCCAATCCCTGATCCAAGTAAATGACTGTTCATTTTGTCCCTCAGGCTTCACCACTCTGTGCTTTCAGCATCTCCCAGAGCTCTGTTAAATTTTCTCTGCATTTAGTAACTCTTCCTCATATAGAGTGATTCAGAGTGATTCTGTCAGAAGTGGAGTTTGCATTGGGTCTTTCTTTATCCTTGTTGTTTTGGGCAATTTCCAAGGTCAAAGGGTTGGGAAACTTCTTTATTTTTCTGCCATCTTACAAATGGCATGTTGTTCTAGATGTTCAGCAGAGGACAGAGTCATCTGGGGAAGTCACATGTGTGCCCCCCAGCATCCCATCAGCTAGACTCTGAGGTCTCTGCCGAGCCTGGTAGACAGACTCTTTCAATGTGTGTTCACTCTGAGCTCAGAGAAACCAGGCTCTACTATCTCTGTTTCTCCAAACTAGCTGCTTTCTATTGCTTTCCTGACATTTCTTCTCACTCCTCAGCTTCTGGGGAGGGAGTAATTGAGCTGACTCCTGTGAGAACATTCTAGAAAATGAGGAAAATGTGCAAAGGGCTGGAGATGAGAGAGATGTTTGGGGAACTGGAGATGGCTAAAGTTGCCAATACCCGCTGGATCATGGAAAAAGCAAGAGTTCCAGAAAAACATCTATTTCTGCTTTATTGACTATGCCAAAGCCTTTGACTGTGTGGATCACAATAAACTGTGGAAAATTCTGAAAGAGATGGGAATACAGACCACCTGATCTGCCTCTTGAGAAATTTGTATGCAGGTCAGGAAGCAACAGTTAGAACTGGACATGGAACAACAGACTGGTTCCAAATAGGAAAAGGAGTTCGTCAAGGATGTATATTGTCACCCTGTTTATTTAACTTCTATGCAGAGTACATCATGAGAAATGCTGGGCTGGAAGAAGCACAAGCTGGAATCAAGATTGCCGGGAGAAATATCAATAACCTCAGATATGCAGATGACATCACCCTTATGCCAGAAAGTAAGAGGAACTAAAAAGCTTCTTGATGAAAGTGAAAGAGGAGAATGAAAAAGTTGGCTTAAAGCTCAACATTCAGAAAACGAAGATCATGGCATCCAGTCCCATCACTTTATGGGAAATAGATGGGGAAACAGTGGAAACAGTGTCAGACTTTATTTTTCTGGGCTCCAAAATCACTGCAGATGGTGACTACAGCCATGAAATTAAAAGACACTTACTCCTTGGAAGGAAAGTTATGACCAACCTAGAGACATTACTTTACCAACAAAGGTTTGCTTAGTCAAGGCTATGGTTTTTCCTGTGGTCATGTATGGATGTGAGAGCGGGACTGTGAAGAAGGCTGAGCACCGAAGAATTGATGCTTTTGAACTGTGGTGTTGGAGAAGACTCTTGAGAGTCCCTTGGACTGCAAGGAGATCCAACCAGTCCATTCTGAAGGAGATCAGCCCTGGGATTTCTTTGGAAGGAATGATGCTAAAGCTGAAACTCCAGTACTTTGGCCACCTCATGCGAAGAGTTGACTCATTGGAAAAGACTCTGATGCTTGGAGGGATTGGGGGCAGGAGGAGAAGGAGACGACAGAGGATGAGATGGCTGGATGGCATCACCGACTCGATAGACATGAGTTTGGGTGAACTCCGGGAGTTAGTGATGGACAGGGAGGCCTGGTGTGCTGCGATTCATGGGGTCGCAAAGAGTCGGACACGACTGAGCGACTGAACTGAACTGATAGGTGATAAGGTACAGGTGTACAATATAGTGATTCACAGTTGTTAGAGCTTATGCTCCTTTATTATTTATTTTATTATTTTTAAGTTACTCATCCTGATTATCTGTACCTGCTATACACCAGGGTCTTCAGTAACTTTATAAAGAACTGGCCCACCAAGGGAATTTAAAATCCCATAGCAGAGAATATTTTAGGGTTGGGGGAGTGAGCGCCTCTTGAGATCACAAGAAGTGGATATTATTCCAAAGGGTGATTCTACCTGGGGATACCCCTCTTTGCCCACAGACCAAGGGATGCACACTCTTCTTAAGTAAGTCTGGTGTTCAGTCATATGGGCTATCGGGGACCCATGTGCTGTCAGGGAGCCTTCTCCTGCCATTCCTGGTGCCCAGCAGGCATGGTAATGGTGTCATATTCAAATTACACACCCCCTGTAGAGGCAACTAGCTTCTGAGGGTGACATGCACTCATTGGTTTCTCCTTTCCCCTTCTGCTTATTAACACCTTTCAATTAGTAAATGTCATGGACATAGAAATACGTATTAGCTGCTTGTTGTCAGTTCCCTACAATGTGATGGTGGCCTATCCCAGCGTGCCAGGGGTTAGCCTCTAGTCTAAGGGCTTTCTCTTTCCCCCTGTGGGGTCCCACAGACCCCACAGCGGCCACTGGTCCTACGGGGAGCATCCTCTGATGACTCTATCCCTTTGATGCCTCCACCAGCCTCTGCACTCGCCCGACTCCTACCCCCTCACTGATGTCCCATTCTCTGCCTCTTGCGTGTTTCTCCTTGGCAGGCCTCTGTCCTCTGCTCTCTTTGCTTCTCGGGCTCCACATTCTGCCTGGGTGGCCTGTCCTTGTCCATGGGAGGACACCCCCGGGTTCTGAGGATGTCTGTGTCTGTTCTGCCCCCTCAGCCCTTTGTTGGACAGCCGCCCCAGTCACCCCACACCCCCCAGCAGTTCCCAGTCAACAGGCCAAGAGCAGAACACATTTGCCACCCCCATCAGCTCCACGTGCAGCCACAGGATCGCCCCAAACCTAGGGCTGTCCTCAACGCCACCCTCTCCTGGACCTCGCACCTCTTCAGCCCCAAACCCCATCATTCCCCCCACAAACTCCCCTCCATTCCCTTCCATTGCCCTCCTCCTGCAGTTACCCCCCAACTGACCAAACATATCAGGCTTCCCTGGACTCATAAAACCCCTGTGAGCTCATCTTCTACTGCAGTCTTTGTCTGCCCTCCCCTACGCTGTCTTCCAGCCAGTGTTGGGTCATCCTTCAGAAATGGCCTCTTGCCCCTGCTGTCACCCCTGCCCCACCATAGATTAAAGGCTGAGAACCAGATGGGCAGAGCGATGCTGTGCAGCCACGGTGATTGGATGGTGACCAGAGACCTCTGTTTTCCCTCTTTGACTGTGTGTGCGTACTCAGTCGCTTTAGTCATGTCTGATTCTTTGTGACCCCATGGACTGTAGCCCACCAGGCTCCTCTGTCCATGGGGATTCTTTAGGCAAGAATACTGGAGGGGGCTGCCATTGCCTTCCTCCAGGGAATCTTCCCGACCTAGGGATTGAACCCGCATCACCTGTGTCATTGGCAGGCAGCTTCTTTATTTCTAGCACTGCCTGGGAAGCCCTCTGACTGTGTTAACTTCTGGCAGAGACCCAGTTCTAGGAAGCACAGTGTGGAACAAACCCAGGTCAATCCTCTTTCTGACACTGGGGCAGAATGAGAGCCAGGAGAATGACCTTGAGTTACAAAAGCAAGCATGATAAACCTAGCACACCTGGGATCCCAAGGGCAGCACTGGTTGTTGTCGCGTCCTTGTCTTCACTAGACGGGGATACCCTCCAAGTCCCTATCTATGTAGCCCTTGGGCCCAACCAGGGTCTGGACCGTCCTAGGTGGTCAGTGCATTTTACAGAATTTTAATGCATGCCCCAGACCCCACTGCTCACAGTGTCAGTGAGAACCTGCTCTTTCAGAGAAATTTGGGTTAATACCAACAGAGGCAGCTAGGAACAAAAGCAGGAGAGGGAGGGGTGTGATGAGGGGGGCGCAGAGAAAGAGAGAGAGAATATGTACGCGCTGGGCTTCTCTGGCTTAAGACCTGTGGGATGTTATTCAAGCAGCTCAGCCGGGAGCAGAGCCGGGACACTTCTCAGTGGGCTGGCTCTGGGGCTGGCTGGCAAGACTTTGGCCGAGGCTGAGCAGGCTCACCCACACTGTTTATTCCTCTGCATTGTGTGGGGAGGAAGTCACCCTTGGCTGTGAACTGCAGCAGCAGCCCCGGCTGATCCTTACGTGCCTGAGTGTCACCCAGGGTGGCCTCGCCAGCTGCCAGGCGGCTCCCCGGGCTTGGCAGCCCCCTCCCACCTGGTCCAGCGAGGACAGCTGGCCCCCGCCTTCCTCAGGACCTCACCCTGCCTGCCCTCTAGGCAGTGGCGGGAGGCAGGAGGTCTGGATGATTTGTGTTCATTCTCAGAGAGCCTTCCTGGGTGGCTTCTGGGTTTCCCAGGAGTCATCGTGTTTTGCTCATAATCCAGAGATTAATGCAGACAGCCTTGCCCCATAGCTTAATTTTTGTCTTTGTAAGCTGGTGGATTTATTTAAAAGTGTGTCACCTTCCCAAACCTGAAAGCAGCGTCACTGGCCTTTCCCATGATTTGTTCTATTTGTTCTTTGGCTGACTTTTAACTACAGTGTAGAAGGTTTGCAACATGTAAGGAACATACTTTTAAAATATCAGGTTCCAGGGACTTTCCTGGCCGTCCAATGGTTAAGACTCTGTGTGTCCAGTACAGGGGACAAGGTTTGATCCCTGGTCAGAGAACTAAGATCCCATATGCTTCACAGTGTGGTGAAAAAGGAAAAAAATATATTCCTGTCTGTGGCAAGGTTCTAGAAGAACACGTGGGACCTGAAATAGACTATGGTCTTTTTCAGAAAATGTGACCTGTCTCATTCATCTTCAGTTTCCCACCCAGCTAAATAAACTCCATACACACTGCTCTTTGAACTCTGTTACATGTCTTTTGAAGGCATGAGCTATGGTCTGAGGGTCTGTGTCCACCCCACCCTCCATTCATGTGTTGAAAACCTGATGCCCAAGGTGAGGGTTTGGAATTGGGTCTTTGGGCAGCAAAGCTCTCGTGAACGGGATTAGTGACCTTATGACAAAGGCCTCAGAGTAATCCCTGGCCTCTTCCTTTAGGGGTGGACACAGCAAGAAGGCTGTGACTCAGAACAGGGACCTCAGCAGACCAGGCTGGCACCCTGGTCTCAGATATCCAGCTTCCAGAACTGTGGAAATGCACTTCCACTGCTTTCATGTTAGGCTGGGAATTCCTTGACTGTGGAATCTAGTTTATACCAGTCTGAGTGGACTGTCAGTGTCTGTAGCCGTATGACAATCCTGTAGGTTAGGGCTCACAATCCCCACTGAGAGGGCTGGTAAGTGGCAGGACAAGGATTTCAGAGCATTTTATTCTTTCCAATCACTGCTCGCAATGTGCTGGTTCAAATCTCACTTCCCCTTTTAGAACCAATGTCCTGAACAGATTCCAAAACTTCACAACCAACAACTGTTAGTAACACGATGGTTATTCTACTTCAGCATCTGCAGCCCAGACTTTGTCACTCTTCTTCAGCCCCTCAGTCATATCTGACTCTCTGTGACCCCATGGACTGCAGCCTTCCAGGCTTCCCTGCCCTTCACTATTTCCCGGAGTTTGTCCAAACTCATGTCCATCGAGTTGGTGATGCCATCCAACCATCTCATCCTCTGTCGTCCCTTCTTCTCCCACCTTCAGTCTTTCCCAGCATCAGGGTCTTTTCCAATGAGTCAGCTCTTCGCATCAGGTGGCCAGAGGATTGAGCTGCAGTGTCAGTCCTTCCAATGAATATTCAGTGTTGATTTCCATTAGGGCTGACTGGTTTGATCTCCTTGCAGTCCAAGGGACTCTCAAGAGTCTTCTCCAGCATTACAATTGGAAAGCATCAGTTCTTTGGAGCTCAGCTTTCTTTATGGTCCAACTCTCACATCCATACATGACTACTGGAAAAATCATAGCTTTGACTATACAGACCTTTGTCAGCAAAGTGATATCTCTGCTTTTTACTCTAAGTTTGTCATAGCTTATTTCCACTTAGTCTTATTTGTAGTTAAAACCTCAATCTCCTACCTACTGTTAAGACTTCATCTTATCTCCCTTTCCCCTAGCTCAACTAAAGTTGGGGTGTGAGGCTCCTGCAATAGAGAAGGCATGGCGGCCTCAGGCATCCCTCTCTGATACTGTCAAGGGCTCTTGGCCAGCTTAATCAATAAAAATTGATTGGGGGCCAGGCAAGAAATCCAGGGAAGGCTTTACTGGGGCCTTTGCTGCAGCAGGGCTAGGCGAGGGGTGAGAAAAGCAACAGGTTTCCTCGATCACTCACTCCCCAAGGTGGGGAAGCCGGGGGGTTGAGCTGGTTTCTTTTTTTTTTTTTTTTAACTTTATAATATTGTATTGGTTTTGCCATATATCAACATGAATCTGCCACAGGTATACACGTGTTCCCCATCCTGAACCCTCTTCCCTCCTCCCTCCCCGTACCATTCCTCTGGGTCGTCCCAGTGCACCAGCCCGAAGTATCCAGTATCGTGCATCTAACTTGAACTGGCGACTCGTTTCATATATGATATTATACATGTTTCAATGTCATTCTCCCCAATCATCCCACCCTCTCCCTCTCCCAGAGTCCAAAAGACTGTTCTATACATCAGTGTTCTTTTGCTGTCTTGCATACAGGGTTATCGTCACCATCTTTCTAAATTCCATATATGTGCGTTAGTATACTGTATTGGTGTTTTTCTTTCTGGCTTGCTTCACTCTGTATAATAGGCTCCAGTTTCATCCCTCATTAGAACTGATTCAAATGTATTCTTTTTAATGGCTGAGTAATACTCCATTGTGTATATATACCACTGCTTTCTTATGCATTCATCTGCTGATGGACATCTAGGTTGCTTCCATGCTCTGGCTATTATAAACAGTGCTGCAATGAACATTGGGGTACACGTGTCTCTTTCAATTCTGGTTTCCTCAGTGTGTATGCCCAGCAGTGGGATTGCTGGGTCATAAGGCAGTTCTATTTCCAGTTTTTTAAGGAATCTCCACACTGTAGAGCTGGTTTCTTACACAGGGTGAAGGCAGAGGTGTGTCCAGAGGCCTGGCTGGAGGGTGGCTGAGGTGTTTTGCCCAGCCCTCTGGTGTTGTCAAGCGCAAGAGGCGTACACAGTACCCTGCTTTTGCTCCCAGCTCTTCAAAAGTGGTGGTTGAGCAGTTTGGTCTCTTTGTATCTTTTGTGCAGACTTCGCCCCTCCTGCATATGCAGGCAGTTATTTTAGTCCCATGCATCTTCTTTGTGTTTTGTTGCTGGAGGCGACATTTGTCCAGGTGCAAGCACCGCAGCCAAGGGTCCCAAGCCCCAGCCCGTCTAGTCTCCCCCCGGCCTTTCAGCTTCAAAGTCTCCGTGAATTCCACTGGGAGGAGGGACTGGGACGGTGGCCCAGGGTCTCGTTCACTGGCTGCCCCTAGTGCGGAGTGGCTCCCAGCCTCCCTCTGGTTCCAGGTGATCTGTGTTGATGGTGAGCAGCTTTCTTTGGGATGCCGTTCACTCTATCCCACCTGATAAAGAACCTCTGGAGAGGGCAGTTGCATCTTTTTTTCATCACCTATAGGAGGAGTTTGGACTTGAATCCTTTCCGGGTGGGTGGTGGCCTTGGGCAACTGAAAATGCCCACACAGCCTCTGGGTTTCTGTCTCCTTTTCACACCTCTGTGATGTTCATGTGAAGTCACAAACTTCCACAGCCTCTTCCACGCCATCCGATGGCCTTGAGGGACAGTGGGGGTGGGATGAACATGGCTCACACCTTGTCCAAACACACCACACCAGGCCCTTACTTTCTGCACTGGCCACCCCCAACCTGAGAACTCCGCAGGCAAGAAGATGGTCACTCAGCCCATCTGCTGGGGACCCTGCCAACATCACCCCGAACTCCTTCCCTCCCTTTGCCTTGGCAGCAGGAATCCAAGGTTGATGTGTGGGCATCTACAGCCCAGTGGGCATCCAGCTGAGGAGTGCAGTGTGTGCCTGAGGCCCCACTTCACCCCATGGGGGTCTCCAGGGTCCTCGTGTGACTTTGGGCACAAGGGGAACCAGTTCAAGGGCCTCTTAATCGAAACTTGAGGATTTTCCTGCTCTTTGTAGAATTTTGCCAAGGAATGGAGTTCTTACTTTTCTTTCTTTCCCGTTTTATCCTGGATCTCCACTCTGGGGCCATAGGAAGCTTCCCACTCAACACCTGGCTACAGCCATAAAACAGCTGTGCTGGCCTCTCATCCATCCTCCACACTGTACAAAGGAGGGCACCAAGCACTGGGGAAAAGTGGCTTCACTCTAGGTGAACAAACTCAGGTCAGGTGCCCACCTGGAGCCAATCACGGGGCTGCAGAAATGTCATACGCTGATGAGCTTAAGTCTATGGGGCTCACCCTGGAGCTGGGATGAGATCATTCTTTTTTTCACATTTTATTGTCATTGTTGTTTAGTTGCTAAGTCATGTTCAACTCTTTGTGACCCCATGGACTGTAGTCCACCAGACTCCTCTGTCCGTGGGATTTCCCAGGCAAGAACACAGGAGTGGGCTGCCATTCCCTTCTCCAGAGGATCCTTCCAGACCAGGAATCAAACCTGCATCTCCTGCATTGGCAGGTGGTTTTCTTGCCACTGAGCTACCAATTCAGTTCATTTCAGTCGCTCAGTCATGTCTGACTCTTTGCAACCCCATGGACTACAGCACGCCAGGCCTCTCTGTCCATCACCAACTCCCAGCGCTTGCTCAAACTCATGTCGATCAGGTCTGTTGTGTCATCCAACCATCTCATCCTCTGTCGTCTCCTCCTCCTCCTGCCTTCATTCATTCGCAGCATCAGGGTCTTTTGCAATGAGACTCAGTTCTTCACATCAGGTGGCCCAAGTATTGGAGTTTCAGCTTCAACATCAGTTCTTCCAATGAATATTCAGGACTGATTTCCTTTAGGATCGATTGGTTTGATCTCCTTGCAGTCCAAGGGGCTCTCAAGAGTCTTCTCAAACACCATAGTTTGAAAGCACCAATTTTTCGGTGCTCAGCTTTTTTCACAGTCCAACTCTCACATCTATACATGACTGCTGGAAAAACCATAGCCTTGACTAGATGGACCTTTGTTGACAAAGTAATGTCTCTACTTTTTAATATGCTATCTAGGTTGGTCTTAACTTTCCTTCCAAGGAGTAAGCGTCTTTTAATTTCATGGCTGCAGTCACCATCTGCAGTGATTTTGGAGCCTAGAAAAATAGTCAGCCACTGTTTCCACATCTATTTCCCAAGAAGTTATGGGACCAGATGCCATGATCTTAGTTTTTTTTGAATTTTGAGTTTTATATCAGCTTTTTCACTCTCCTCTTTCATTTTCATCAAGAGGCTTTTTATTTCCTCTTCACTTTCTGCCATAAGGGTGGTGTCATCTATATATCTGAGGTTATTGATATTTCTCCCCACAATCTTGATTCCCACTTGTGCTTCATCTAGCCTGGCATTTTGCATCATTTACTCTGCATATAAGTTAAATAAGCAGAGTGACAATATACAGCCTTGTGTATTGATGTATTCCTTTCCCAATTTGGAACCAGTCTGTTGTTCCATGTCCAGTTCTAACTGTTGCTTCTTGACCTGCACACAGATTTCTCAGGAATCAGGTAAGATGGTCTGGTATTCCCATCTCTTGAGAATGTTTTCGAGTTTGTTGTGATCCACATAGCCAAATGCTTTGGCATAGTCAATAAAGCAGAGGTAGATGTTTTTCTAGAATTCTCTTGCTTTTTTTGATGATCCAGTGGATATTGGCAGTTTGATCTTTGGCTCCTCTGCCTTTTCTAAATCTAGCTTGAACATCCGAAAGTCTTCAGTTCATGTACTGTTGAAGCCTGGCTTGGAGAATTTTGAGCATTACTTTGCTGTTGTGTGAGATGAATGCAATTGTGTGGAAGTTTGAACATTCTTTGGCCTTGCCTTTCTTTAGGATTGGGATAAAACAGAACTTTTCTAGTCCTGTGGCCATTGCCAAGTTCTCCAAATTTGTTGGCATATTGAGTGCAGCACTTTCACAGCATCATCTTTCAGGATTTGAAATAGCTCAGCTGGAATTCCATCACCTCCATTATCTTTGTTCGTAGTGATGCTTCCTAAGGCCCACCTGACTTCGGACTCCAGGATATCTGGTTCTAGGAGAGTGATCACACCATTGTGATTATCTGGGTCATGAACATCTTTTTTGTACACTTCTGTGTATTCTTGCCACCTCATCTTAATACCTTATGCTTCTGTTTGGTCCATACCATTTCTGTCCTTTATCAAGCCCGTCTTTGCATAAAATGTTCCCTTGGTATCTCTGATTTTCTTGAAGAGATCTCTAGTCTTTCCCATTCTGTTGTTTCCCTCTATTTCTTTGCACTGATCACTGAGGAAGGCTTTCTTATCTCTCCTTGCTATTCTTTGGAACTCTGCATTCAGATGGGTATATCTTTCCTTTTCTCCTTTGCTTTTAGCTTCTAGGGAAGCCCTTAAATGGAGTATAATTGCTTTACAATGCTGTGTTAGTTTCTGCTGTACAACAGCTCTATGCATACGTATATCCCCTCCCTCTCGAGTCTTCACCCTGCCCGCACCCCACCCTCTAGGTCATCACAGAGCGCTGAGCTTAGCTCCCTGTGCTGTGTAGCAGCTTTCCACTAGTTATCTCTTTCACACATGGTAGCATATATACATCAATCCCAGTCTTCTGATACATCCCACCCTCCCCTTCCCTCACTGTGTCCACATATCTGTTCCCTACGTCTCTCTCTCTATCCCTCACCTGAATGACTGGGCTGTGTGCTCCCGGAGGCAGTGTGCATTAAGACCTATAACTTTTACTGAAAACTCCTCTTTCTGCTCTGTCTTTGCTATAAGACTGTGAGCTCATTCAGGGCAGGGGCTGTTTGGTCCACTGCTGTAAATATTCCCATGCCTCCCTCCGAGCCTGGCACATGGCAGGGGTTTCAGTGAAGGTTCAGTGAGCTGCATTCAAATAACGAGGGGCAGAGCTTGGAGCACCAGCCATTTAGGGTCTGCTGTCCTCAGAGATGAATGGGCTCCATTTGTATGCACAGGCAGGGTCTACTTTTCAACCTGCCACATTTGTCTTCTTTATTTGCTCTTTCCTAATGGACCCCTTGGAGAAGGCAATAGCATCCCACTCCAGTACTCTTGCCTGGAAAATCCCATGGATGGAGGAGCCTGGCAGGCTATAGTCCATGAGGTTGCTGACAGTCAAACACGACTGAGCGACTTCACTTTCACTTTTCACTTTCATGCATTGGAGAAGGAAATGGCAACCCACTCCAGTGTTCTTGCCTGGAGAATCCCAGGGACAGAGGAACCTGATGGGCTGCCGTCTATGGGGTCCCACAAAGTCGGACACGACTGAAGCGACTTAGAAGCAGCAGCAGCAGCAGCAGCAGCAATGGACCCCTAGGCTTTGCATCTCGCCTTCTTGGTCCTTTATTCTACAGTCTTTGGTCTGTGTGATGGTTTCTACCCATGTGGGTGGAGCATTGCCCAGGTCTGCCTGAGGATGGTTAGCTCCATAACATCTGTTCCCAGGAATGTACCGCATTTTAATTGCATCTTAAAAGCAGAGGCGTCCTGTACCCAGTTACCTTTGGGGGACACAGTGTGTAGTACTATTGATTTATTTATAATTCATAGCCTAATCCCTTCTGGAAAAATAAAAACAGCAACTTGAAGCTGTTGAATGATGAGACAGAATTCTAGAGAAGAAACTGTTCTGGTCCTGGATTTTAATTCTGGTTGTCTCTGACTTGCTGTGTGACCTTGGGCAACTCATTTGACCTCTGTGGGCCTTGGTTTTTCTTATATGTGGAATAGAGTACTGAATGTGTTGGAATTGGGGCCTGTGTGAGTGGATAGATATTTATGACATGGAGACTGAGGTGCCCTCTTGAACCACATTCTGTGATCCTGCAAGTGTGGACGTGTCAGAAACCTTGTGTGATGTGCACAATTACGGGACTGTAAACTGTAGAAACTGACTGTGGAAATGCTGTTGGAGAGCTTGCTTGTGAAAAGTCATCTTTTTAGCTCTTCTGCACTGTGGCATGTGTGTGCTAATTGACAACATGCTTCAGGAGCTCACTAAATGCGATCATTAATCGTATTGCCAGCACGTGTTGGGCTGGGAACCCCTTGAACATGATTCAACTTGTATTATTTTCCTCTCTGCTTTTGTTTTTAATAATGATGACACACCCCAGACAGATAAAGACATTTTAAGAACTCTCTTTAGCAAAAATGTGTTCTGGCACCTGCGTCAGTGCTGAGAGCCGAGAGCATCCGTACCATTTCAGAGATCATGCAGAGAGAAAGTGACTTAGCTTCTAAAGCAAAGTTATGACTATAATTTCCCTCAATTACAGTCTCGTCTCATGTGATTTGTGCTCAAGGGTACTTCAATTGGATTGATTTCCACCAGTCGGAATATCTTACTACAGCTGGGAGCCCGAAATGGAACATACTTCACTGATTCTATTAGAAACTAAATGTATTTGGTATCCAGAGGAACCAGCGAATCTGTCTCCAGATTTGAGGAGACTCAGGGGACAGAGTGGGTGAACCCCAACCTGAAATCGTAGGACTGTTGCCCCAGCACAAGAAATCTCCAGACACATCCCCAGCTCTTCTCTTTGGCCAAAAATTCACAGCCTTCCCACACATGATTTTTTATTTTCTTCCGACTGGGAAACCACCAGTGACCATTATGACTAGCAAAAAGCTGACATGAGCATTTGTCTGTAAGAAATCCCTATAATTAGTTATGTTAATTAGTCAGCATTCTGCCTTGTTTCTATTTTTATCTGAAGACCAGCCTCCTCACAAACATCTCTTCCAGAAATTTCTGTGTGCTCTTTCTTGCTAAAAGTTTGCAAAGTCCATCTTAATCCATGACTAAATCAAAGGGGATCCCCCACATGGTCCCCAAGCTCCTTGCACCCCTGGCAAGTGAAGAAGGTTAGACCTCAGATCTAGACATGCCCTTTGTCCCAGGCCTCTAGCACCGGTCAGCAAGGAAGCCGGTGACCAAACCAGCATCTGCTAGGTGCTTCCCTTTCCCTCTTTTAATTTTATAATCGAGGAAACAGATGCCAAAATGGATTTGTATTTATGAATCTTTTGTCAGGATGTCAGGATTATTTTCCTGTTCACCAGAAGTTGTATAAATTCAGCCAGAACATTAAATTCTTAAATGTAGTTGTATTCCCTTGAATCCACTGTAAAGGATTTGCAAAAGAGGGGAAAAAAGGAGACTTATGGTACATAATGGGGAACGATCGATGAAAACAAAGAGCCGCACAGGGCATGTGTTTTGAGAAAAGGTTTCCAAAGAGGAATCCAGCAGGGCAGTGCTGTTAAGTGTGAACTCCATCACTGAAGTTCAGACTGTAAATCAAGATACCTATTCTTTTCTCCAGGGACTTCCCTGGTGGTCTGGTGGTTGAGGCTTCACTTTCCAATGCAGGGAGTGTGGATTTGATCTCTAATCAGGGAGCTAAGATCCATATGCCTTTTTCTGTGCGTGCTCGCCCGTGTGTGACTCTCTGTGACTCCATGGACTATAGCCCACCAGTCTCCTCTGTCCGTGGAGTTTTCCAGGCAAGACTACTAGAGTGGGTTGCCATTTCCTACTCCAGGGGACCTTCCTGACCCAGGGATTGAACCTGTGTCTCCTGTGACTCCCAAATTGGCAGGTGGCGTCTTTACCAATAGCACCACCTGGGAAGCCCTCTCACCTGCCTTGTGTCCAAAAAACCAAAACATAAAACAGGAGCAATATTTTAACAAATTCAATAGAGACTTTAAAAATGATCCATATCAAAAAAGTCTTTAAAAAATTTACATTCTGGATATAAAATCATAAGCATTTTTCTTAATTTTGCTAGCTGATGAGAAAACTGACAATACAAATTAACAAACATTAAAGTATCCAACTTTTTGCCTGTGGCAATGGGAGTGGGGAGAAAGGCAGATGGAGAAAACAAATAATTTCTCTAATCCTACGTTAGGATCATCTGGCTTTTTTATATGGATGGAGAAAAGGACCAGTAGAGATGGCCGAAGTTGTGTATTCGTCCGTGTGGGTAGGTTATGCTGTGGTAACTAAGAACATAGCATCTCAATGACTTACAACAACCCAGGTTTCTTTCTTGTTTGCACTGTGTGACGATGGTCTACTGTGGCTCTGTGCCTTGTCATCCTTGACTCGGGACTCAGGTTGATGAAGTAGCTTCTATCTGGGACTCTGTGGTTTGTTGAGGAAGAAGACAGAAAGGAGATGGTGAACCCTGTGGTGGGGCTTAAAGCTGCACTCTGGAAGTGATACTGGAGAAGGAAACAGCATCCCACTCCAGTACTCTTGTCTGGAGAATCCCATGGACCGAGAAGCCTGGAGGGCTACAGTCCATGGGGTCACAAAGAGTTGGACAAGACTTAGTGACTAAACACACACAGAAGTGATACATTTCACTTCTGTTCACATTCCCTTGGCCAAAGCAAATCATTTGGCCAGCCCAGAGATAGTAAGATGTGTGGTCCTCCAGCAGAGAGCATCCTTAACAGGTCCATGAGTGGTCAAGAGGGGCTTTTAATTGACGGCAGCTGTTGCACTTTGAAATCTGGCTTGCGTTTGTGCCAAGACCATACTCCCTCTGTGCTGCTCCGCACCAAAGACTTGTGTGGTGGGGACCTAGTCCAGGAGGCAGGGGACTCCTTTGCTATCAATATGGCTCAAGGATGCCCACAGAGCTTTGCCAAACCTTCCTCTGGCTGTATAGGGATCTCAAATGCCTCCACGAAAGCTCCTCTTCTCCTTCTTTCCTTGAGGTCACACTTGTGCCATCATCTGTTGACTCTCCCAGCTGGCCCCAGCTCACTCCTTATTTCCTTTCACACACACATTTGCCTGTCAAGTCCTTGGGTGTTCAGGCCTCTCTTGGCAGAGTCCATCACAAAGTGTTCTATGGCAAGAAGGAGTTCAGGAGGAAGCAGAAACAAAGATGTGTGGCTGATGAGTCTCTGGAGGTGTTTGAGTCACTTGTACTTACAAATGCACGTGGGCATCTGGAACAGTGTGTATGTCCTAGCAGGGGGGCTGTGGGGGTTACCGTCAGGATGCCTAGATATAGACACAGGTACTCAGGTTCTGTACTGAACTGGTTGGTCAGAGTACCTGTCCTGCTCAGAGTCCTCCTAAGGAAGACGGTCCCACTCATGGCCTCATGCGAGGGAGGCAGCTCTTACAGCCATGCAATACCACGTGGTTGTTTCGACCCGAGACCTGAACCCAAGAGCAGCCAGTAATAGCTGGGCTGGGCAGTGGTGTGTGAAGAGCTCTGTCTCAATACGGTTCTCTTGGGATTTGAACTGGGACCTTTTTTTTAAGTGTAGGTTCTTCCAGGAGAAGATTCTGAGAGGATAACGTGTGTGTAGGAAGTTTATTTGGGAAGTGTGATGGTTAACTTTATGTATCAACTTGACTGGCCTAAGGGTCGCCCAGATAGCTGGTAAACCCTTATTTCTAGGCATGTCTGTGAGGGTGTTTCTGGATCAAACACCGCAATCAAATTAGCACAAGATTCGGTTGACTCAGTACAGAGATCCACCCTCACTAGAGTGGGTGGGCATCGTCCAACCGCCTGAATGGAAGAAACAAGGGCAAATTCTCTCTCTCTCTCTTTTAAGTTGAATTAATTTGCTGCAAGTTGGCTTTCTCTAGTTGTGGCGAGTGGGGCGGGGACTACTCCCCTTTGCAGTGCCTGAGCTTCTCGCTGTGGGGTCTCCTCTTTGCAGAGCTCAGGGTCTAGGAGTGCAGGCTTCAGTGGTTGCAGCACAGGAGCTCAGTACTTGGGGTGTATGTCTTAGTTGCTCTGTGGCATGTGGGATTTTCCCAGACCAGGGATCAAACTTCTGTCCCCTGCATTCACAGGTGGATTTTTAACCTTTGGACCACCAGGGAAATCCAAATTTTCTCTCTCTCTTGTCCCTCTTCTCCTTCCTTTTGAGATCAGAGCTCCTAATTCTCCGTCCTTTGGACTCTGAGGCTTACACTTGTGGGCCACTGTTTCTCAGGCCTTTGTAATCTGATTGAATTACACCTCTGGCCTTATTAACTCACCGGCTTGTAGATGGCCAACTGTGGGATTTCTTGGCTTCCATAACTGACTGAACCAATTCTATAATAAGTTTCCTATCAATCCATCTATCCATCCATCCTATTGGTTCTTTCTCTCTGGAGAACCAACATCAGAGGTGATTCCAGGAATTATAAATATAGAGACTGTGATAGGAAAATGGGATGCGTAGGAGGAAAAAACTACGGAGTGAGTGAGTGGTTATTTTGGGCAATAACTGGAGCTCGCCTCTACTGGGGACCCTTTTAGAAACTGTGGACTCATATGGATTTGTCCCTCTGGAGGACAGGTGAGTAAGACACTGACTCATTCATTCATGGAGGGCCCCTCCCAATAAGTAATACAGTGAGCAATAAGAACTCTACCAGTTGAGGGCTATTACTTCTAGGGCGTTAATTCCTTTACTTGTCTGGACTGTACTTGGCGCAGCTGTGCAAGTACCCATGGGACCTCCGGTGAAGTCAAAAGGGCAGCTCAACCTGCTGGAAACTCTACCACAGCTGCGGTGGCCTTGTTGCTGCTGCTGCTGCTAAATCGCCTCAGTCGTGTCTGACTCTGTGCGACCCCATAGACGGCAGCCCACCAGGCGTCCCCGTCCCTGGGATTCTCCAGGCAAGAACACTGGAGTGGGTTGCCATTTCCTTCTCTAATGTAAGAAAGTGAAAAGTGAAAGTGAAGTCGCTCAGTTGTATCTGACTCTTAGCGACCCCATGGACTGCAGCCTACCAGGCTCCTCCGTCCATGGGATTTTCCAGGCAAGAGTCCTGGAGTGGAGTGCCATTGCCTTAGGGGCAGGCAAAGGGGCCTTGAAAGTATCTGCAGAAACTTATAAGGAGAGAAACAGGAGTAGGAATGGAGAAGACATGGAAGAACAGGAAGTGGAAATATTGAGATACTGTGAGTAAGCAGAAGCGGAGAGGTGGAAGGAGAGATGAAGGAAGAAAACACATATATTGAGTAGCTGATTTGGTCATGGGAAAATTTAATTGGTGACAGGGACAGGCGAATTCTGCTGGGACACTGGCACTTCTTTCCTTTTCCATCCCCCACCTTGCAAGGCAAGCATATAATGGACATAAAAGCACGTCCATGCTTTTTAGTGAGTAACATTTCTCTGTGGCTCTTGTACTGCACTGATTAGAGATTCAGTCCTCAGTTTCAAGGACGAGATTGAAACTAGAAGTGGGTTTTTGCCCCTAAATGAATGGATGTTCATGTAGATTTTCAGGACACTTGGAAAACACAAGCAAGCATTAAGACTGCCTTCTAGGTTTCTGAGACACAACGGGGGAAGAAAAAGGAAGGCTCTGGCTCAAGAAGGGGTTGGGAGGTTCCAGATTCTCCGTGGGCCTGCTCCACTGCTGCAGGGTGCGGCTCGCAGGTGCTCAGGTGGGGGCTCTTGCACAACTGGGGTCCTGCCTTCGCTAAGAGGGGGAGCAGCCTTTCCTCCACGGGTCTCAGCAGGTGCAGGGGTCGCCTGTGTGTCCTGCTGCTTGGCTGCCCCAAGAGCCGACTGCCGGGTCCTTGCTATCTCTGGGGTCAGGTAGATGTAGGTCTCACTCTTATCAAGGATGACTGGGTGTTCAGGACACAAACATCCCAGGCGCACTTAGATCACTGATCATCCTTTAAAAAACGCCTAGTTAAAATCCAGCCACATCCCTACAGTGTAAATGTATCAATAGAATTAGTCCCTAAATATGAAGCATTATATTTATCTTCATCTTTATATTTAACATCTACAAATTTCAACCAGTTTAAAGGAAAGTTTGGGATCTAAAGAAAGTCCTGTTCCAAAGTAATATTTGTTTGGCAGACGTGGGAGTTACTCAGGACCCCTAAAGAGAATGCCCTGAAAATTCATGCAGTGACAGCATCTCACAAGCTTTCTCAACTGTTCTATCCTTTCTTGGCCACTGAGGTAACATAACACCATGAAAACACTCCAGGCTTGTCCTGTCCATTCTCTGCCTCCATTAAAGCGAGCCTGTGCAGGGCTCCACTCCCATCTCATTTAAGGTGTGCACGGATGGGCGGGGCTTACTGTGCCCCATGATTCTGGCCTTTTCGTAGAGAACCTCTGAGGATACTGCTGATCACAGGCTGGGCTCTCCGGGAAGCAGATGCTGCGATGAATTCAGGAGGGTAAAATACTTACTGGGGAGTCACACCCGGGGAAGCAAAAGAGTATGGAGCAAGACTGCACAGTTGGAGCTGTCAGATCAGGGTGCACACTAAACGGAGCCTTGGCCAGCTCCAGGGAGAGCCTCAGAGCAAGACGGTCCTTTATTGGGTCCTGTGCTGGGTGGAGATGGTTTGATCCTGTATCACTGCTCTGCTCAGTCATTGGCTGCAAACCTCTTGAGAAGAGCATGAACTTGACTTGAAAGTAGAGGTTGTTGGATATTCATACTCCTTTTCTTTTGGTTGCACAGCACATCAGATCTTAGTTCCCCGGCCAGGGATTGAACCTGCACCTCCTGCATTGGAAGCACAGAGTCTTAACCACTGGACCAGCAGGTAAGTCCCTTCCCATGCTCCTTGAGTTCTTTCTCAGAGAGCTGTCTGAGTGGTGCATCTCTGTGTCCACGTTCACTTAACCCAAGCAAAGACCATGTAACATGGAATTTTTAAGGCCATATTATTGAGCTGAGGCCTGTTTATAAATGTGTGTTCAGGGACTACTTTGTGCTGGATATGTTCACAAAGCATGTATGTTCTGACATTTTGAGCAAAAGAAGAAAAAAAGGAAAAAGAGCTTTTTTTATTACTCCCTTCCCCACTTCATATTGTCTTTTTTGTTTGGCTGTCTTGCTTGGCAGAATATTTAAGTCCTACTTATCTTTCAAGGCTCAGGTCAGGATTATCATGGTGTCAAAATATTTAAATTGGAACTCTCCTAGAAAATCAAGGATGTGTTTGAAATCCTGTGCCTTCAAATCGCCAGAGCTGGCCAGCTTTGCAGATTTTCTGTCAGAGGGAGGCCTGGTTTTGTTTTTATTTTTGTTGACCTTGATCTGTTATATGTTTTCGGACACAATGACTGCTTGACCCTCATTAAGTCCTTAGCTCACTGGGACAATGAGTGTTCTCAGGGCTCCCATGGGACCGCTGTGAGTTTCTGTCCTGGACTGAGTGTGCTGAGAGGTCAATCTGCTCTCTCCTATTTGACTTGGGTCGCCACAAGCCTCTTATCACATGTACCTCTTGCTACATTGAGTGTGTTTTTGGTGTTTAAAGGTGTGTGTCATTTCTTACAACATGATCTTTAACACAAGCCAGATGCTTCATCTGGCACTTATTTGAAGATACAGTCACAGGTCCCATTGCTGGGAAAAAACCTGCTTGTGATGAGCTCAGGGAGAGGTAACAGTGTGTTGGTGTGTTGGCTTCTGATCTGGAGCATATCGATATGGCTGCAACAAGTTTAACTGTCAAGATGCAAGTAACAGAGACTTTCCTGGCGGTCCAGTGGTTAAAACTCTGCACTTCCAATGCAGGGGGCGCAATTTCCATTCTTGGTCGGGGAACTAAGAACCCACATGTAGGAAGGCGTGGTCCAAAAAATAAATAAATAATTTTTTTAAAGACGCATGGGCCATTTGACGGATTTTCAGGGGTAATGTTGACTTTTTGAATTTCACCATATTAACAGAATAACTACAACCAAACCGTTGTTCTGCTGTAGTCCAACAGGCCTCTCACTGCATACTTATTGAGCCTCTATGATGTGCTGGTCTCAGGAGGTCTCCTCCTCACCCAGCTCCCACTTGGCAGACCCTGTGGGAGGGTCTTCCTGCTGCCAGCAGGAGCATCCTCAACCACATCACCTGCTCAGTTATCTCTGTGCTTGCCATCCCTTTTCCTCAGAACTTTTCCTAAATTCAGACTCAGCATCTCCTGTCTCCCTCACTTCCTACTGCATGACTGCTGGTCATTTTGATGAAGAATTAGCCCCTTGGATGCTAATCCATGAATCTCTACAGAAGGCCTTGTGTTGAAAGCACATGGCCTGGATGGTCAGAATGTCCTCTTCCAAGAAAAGACTTTGAGGGCAAAAATGAGGTTGGACAGCTCTCATAACGGTTTCCAAATCACCCCTGGATGAGATAATAGGGATCATACAACTGGGTCTTTCTGTTGACGGCTGGTTGGTGCATGTATGCAGTAAAGTTAAGGTCTTGTTGGCAATTCCACTTTGTTATTAAAGAAACTCTCTAATGTTGGTCTTCTCGTGTTTTCCTTGAACTTTCTGCCAATTTTCCCTCAGAATGTGTCTACAATTCCTGTAGACAGGAATTGCCTTGGAAAAAGATCCTTCACCTTTTAGTGATATTTATTTTGAAAGGCACTAAAACAATAATTTGTGGTGTCTTTATAATAGAGTTTAAATGAATGCATAAATTTAGCTTTTATGTTATTATGAAGTTTTTATTTTCAGCTGTAAAGTAGGATTTTTATAGTTTTGTGGACTTCGGCAAGAAGAGATGTGTATCAAAGCTAATATAGATTTCAACTTTTATGTGTTAAAATATATAATATATTCATCAATGCAGGAAATTAGTATTGTGCCTTTTTCCTTATAAAAATTGAAAATCCGTCATGATACTTTTTAATAGAGATTAAATGAATAAAATCACCTTTTAACATAACAATCCGACATTCTCATTTTATCTTCCCAAGTGTGGTGCATGGCATGATGGTAAAACATTGATTAGTTATTAAGTCTGATTGTGAGAACTTTTGTCCCCCCCTAGAGTCTATGTCGGGGAAGACAATGGCACCCCATCCCAGTACTTTTGCCTGGAAAATCCCATGGATGGAGGATCCTGGTAGGCTCCAGTCCATGGGGTCGCTAAGAGTCGGACACGACTGAGCGACTTCACTTTCACTTTTCACTTTCATGCATTGGAGAAGGAAATGGCAACCCACTCCAGTGTTCTTGCCTGGAGAATCCCAGGGACAGGGGAGCCTGGTGAGCTTCCGTCTATGGGGTCGCACAGAGTTGGACACGACTAAAGCGACTTAGCAGCAGAGTCTATGTGCTCCAGGTCAGCTCTTGGTCTCTATATTCTTGGCACCTAGCACATAGTAGGCCTACAGTATATATATAGGAGCCACACATAATTTTGAGTTTGTCAGGCCCCAAGAGCTGTGATTTGCAGAAATAAAAAGACTTGGTGATAAGATTCTGTGAGCTTACCAGGTGGCGCTAGTTGTAAAGGACCCTCCTGCCAATGCAGGAGATGTAGGTTTGACCCCTGGGTCAGGAAATTCCCCTGGAGGAGGGCATGGCAACCCACTCCAGTATTCTTGCCTGCAGAATCTCATGAACAGAGGAGCCTAGCAGGCTATAGTCTGTGGGGTCGTGAACAGTCAGACACAACTAAAGTGACTTAGCACATATGCACAATATGATTTTGTAAATCTGTGTGCAAGGGCAAAGGAGGGGCCTGATGTCTGGTGAGTGCCTATTATATGCTAGGCATCCTGATTGTCCTACCACGCTGCATCTATGGTACTAGCTTAAGTT